>CM055980.1:12025000-12625000 GCA_029531755.1 Holothuria leucospilota | reverse complement strand
ACTCATTGCACAAGCTAATACAAAGGTCATTACGTGCATTTTCAGAGAATAAGCATAATAAAACGTACAATTTATTAATATCTTTTACTCCCCTCAAGGTCATTCCTCGTTGAAAGCTGTACATTTTCTCGATCAAAATGAGAGAAATAATTTTTTTGGTGTGCTTTCCTAAAGTGTTATTTGGATGTCAGTTAAAAGCATCATACTAACGTCCAGTTTAATAACCCTAGAGCTTCCAGGAGGCCCTGTACCGTTCTCATGGTACCACCACTGGAGGTGTGCCATGCCACAGCCAAAATACCACTAAGAAGTGACAAATTCTTAACATGAAATCAATTCAAAGCTTTGCCAAAGATGGTACCATTTTGCAGCTAATCCATTTTTCCTAAACGAAAATTCTCAAGGGGGAGAGTTTCAACCTCTTCAGTAAGACACCATGCCCTTTCCCTTACATACAAAAGTAACAATTTTTCAACATATGATTAGTTCAAAGATAGCATCATTTGCATCTGTGTCTCTTTAAACGAACATTTTTCCCAAAGGGTAGGGGAACCTTTTCCCCTTAAACCCTCAAGGAAGACACCTTCACACTAGGTGACAAAGGAAGGGTCCAACCCGGGTGGAAAGCATCGTTGATACTAATATGCATATTTAACACCCACTTTTTGAGATTATCTGGGAAGGAATTATGACATCTCTCCTGTGGGGCCCCGAATCATCAATCCTACTGGCGCCATTGACAGGGGCGTAGCCAGAAATTTGTCAAGGGGGCGAAGCCCATAGATAGACTCTCAGCGCTTCGCGCCACTATAGGATGGCGCAAAGCGCAAGAAAATCTTGGCCCAAAATGCCTCCCAGATCGCTGGAAATGGCACTTCCCAGGCCTATTTACCGTATGTAAATAGGGTAAAAATAGCAATTTTGTAAAACATTAAAAAATACCAAAATTAGGCTCGGGGTGGCTGCCCCCTTCGCCCCCTTGGCTAAGCGCCTGGCCACTGAAGAGGGGGCTATGTCGAATCCCCGTAAAGGTAGAAGTTTCCAGTTTTGTCTAGGTACCTCGGTGATTGCGATAAATTATGTTGTACCCGACGGATGGTTTAACTGTTTTTGCTCTCAAGGAGGGCGGATTCGTCTATAAAACCCTGAAAATGGTCTTCCCGTGCTTTAGAGATTTGCTTTTCCATATTTTAAGTTTTATTCCATATGGCTAACAGTGTAGAGCTACACGTTTGTAGAGGAAGTCCAACGTTCTTACTAGTTGTACGATACTGGATAGACTTGTGCATACTTGTGTCGAATGATAGAGTGTGAGTAAAATATTACAAGTTAAACTAGGGCAAGGGAGGGAGTAAACGCCCCATAAGATGCCGTGAATTTAAGCCAAATACAAAACAAACTAAACTATAACCGAACGAAGCCCGGGCCAACGCAATCAGATTCTACCACAGCCACAGTATAGAACTTGTCAATGTTAGCCTTGAAGCGATAGACTGAAATGGAGTTAACAATTCCACCCAGGCAGACAATCCCACTCATTGACATACCCAATGAGAGAAGCTGAACTTTGTAATGTCAAGCCAATAGATACACCAGATCCTTACAATAGCCTCGAACTCAAGAATAAGCTTGAACCTTTAAGAAGCTACAATTTGTATTGACAGAGAATTTTAATCAGAGGGAGTGTGAAAACCTGCAGCATAGCCTATCCCCTAATCTTCCTTTATTCCATAGAGTAGTACAGTAACTCCAAGACGTAACAGTGCCTTTATCATGATAAGGGAGGCCACGCACTTCGGGTACAATCCGAAAGTTCCTCCTCTAAGCTTGCTGTGAAAGAAACGTGTCCTTATCATAAAAGGTACACTAAGCCTGCATAACGTAACCGAGATGGGGCCTAGCTAACTGCTTGTACAAGTTGAACACAATATCTTTACTGAAATTGCTGAAATTCCTCTTCATCAATCCAAGCATCTAATATTACGTATATTTACGTATATTTGTAAATAGTTGTAAATATTTATAGATATCTAGTTATTTAGATGGTTTATAAATATTAATGAGCTTTTCTCATTTACTTTCAGAAAACATGGCTGCTGACTGAATACCATCGAAACCACCGAACCATCCGTTAAACTGTAGTTAGGTCTAGACAATACAGTTTTCACACATCCTTCAACGCCGAAGGAAAAGGGTATGGCTGGTGACTGCAAAAAACAATGTTCGCTCAGGGCATTTGCTTTAGGCGGGGAGGAACCAAACAAATTCGCATCACCCCAGGTAAGAAACTGACATATGTTCTGTTCAATATGTCGCTTACCAGTCGTCTGTTTTAGAAGTCTTATTTCATATCAACCATAACCTTTTATGTGTTTAAGTGACTATCAAATCATACAGTCAGTATAGAGGGTACATTTATAAACAGAGGCGGCACAGGTACCAAGTATCAAGGTTGGAAATGCGGGGGGGGGGGGGGGATGTCTCGTAATTCGGACGCCAATGATGTATTGCGAGAGGATTGCACGAAAAAGTATTAGGAGTATAGTGTGTCGAGAACGCCCATAGTATGGAACCCTTACATCCAAAAATATACTTTACACCCCACCTCTTACAAAAATTAGAGAATTGTTCTGTCACTAGGAAGAATCGGGGAACAAATGAGGTGATGGAGTTACCTTCCAAGCTAGGTATCTTTGGCCATTCCCTTAGAATTTCACAGTTCCAAACAAAGTTGTTCATTTTAGAGAAATTGTAGGCAAGATGAAAACCCCGGTAGAAGGATAATATAAAACTACAGTCAAGTTGGGTAGATAGGCCTATGGAGGGAGAAAGATTTCTCAATTGGCAGGGGTTTTGATACTCATATTACCTTTTACGTTAGCCGCTTACTACGCAACAACTGTTGTGGCAGGTTATAAATCTTGAGAAATTAGAACAAAATTCGTAAGGGCCAACACCGGGCGTCAATTCACATTGGACCAGGACGTCCGTTCTATGCCGAAAAAATAGTACACGTGGAGTTCTTTCACTGGGCTGCGTCGACGATTCCGGTCGATTCCGGGCGGTGCCGGGCGTGGGCAGGATAAAGCCTTGATCTGTACTAATAATAGTGCATGAAATAAATTATACTTACATTCTGGTAACCATAATGACTTTTGACCTCCACCAAACACTGTTAGATTCTGTAATATAATGTAGAGCATCGACATGCAAAGTATGGGACCCCTCAAAGTTATTCTTCATGATTTTTCATGCTTATGAAGTTTTTGCAATTTGACATCTGGTGACCTCACAATAGCTTGGACCTCCACCGAATGGTTTACTTCTTGAACTTAGCGTGGAGAACCTACATGCTAAGTATGTTGTGAGAGATCCCTCAAAGTCCGATAAATTCTCAAAATATCATGTTACAGAGATTTTCACAATTCGGCGTCCGATGACCTCAAATGACCTTTTACCTCCACCAAAAGCAATAGGGATCTTGAATCCATTGTAAGGCATCTGTATGATATAGTACGAGATCTTCACCGTTTGACCTCTGGCGACCTTGTATGACCTCTGACATCAAAAAAACAAAAGGTCCTTGTTAGCAATATATGGCATCCACATATTAAATATGAGATAGGTCAATTTTATTGTGTTGAGATAGGCCTATTTTGCTTACCAGCAGTTAACGAGGTTTTTGTAGTTTCACCCCCAGTGACCTCAAATGAATTTTGACCTCCTCCAAATGCTAAATGGTTCTTTTCTTAATATGAGAAATGTACGTACTCTACAGTGTTAAAGCTTTAAATTGTTCCTATCTTGAAATATCTTGGTGACAAGTTTTCGTTTTTGACCTCTTGTGACTTCAGATGACCTTGGTCTCCAACAAAAAACAGAAACCTTTTTCTTAATTTGAAAAATCTATAAACCAAGTATGAGATGTGCCACTCGGCTGCTCTTCGTAATACGACAAATTTGTTTTCTAAGTGTTATAAGTATCCATTATTCCCATCTTGAAATATTGTGTTTACAGTTTTTCGGTTTTGACCTCACGTGACCTTTGACACCCAACAAAGACAATAGAACCTTCATCTCAATGTGACAATTCTGTATGTTTGGAAAGTACCCATCATGGTTATCATGGTTTTCTTATTACATGGTGCTTACAAGCGAAGCGTCACAAACATACACATACACGCTTACCCACACACACATACACACATAAACATAATTATATCCACTCGCCCGCGTGATTGCGTAGATTCCTTTTGCTTTCGGCTAAGAATAAAAATCGGCGGATAAAATTTTGACAGGTTTGGAAAGTCAAAAGACAGCGAATGTGCTGCAGCAGTGTCAATTGACACTGCTGCTAAGCTCCTCTACTTTCACTTTTGGGGTCCAAGGCCTACCTTAAGTGCACCTGACAGGATCTAGAAGGAACAAGACAGTGTGAGAAGCCCCCGAAGCTGAAGAATGAAGGGCATTAGAATTGAGACGAGTTTCACTTTCTTCAAATTGCATTGTATGAACAATATACAGACAACCCCCCCCCCACACACACACACCCGCGGGCTAAAAATGCCTTTCAATATCTGAATTTGTGCTAACATCCGATAGAAATGACACACGGGTTTGTTGCTTACAGGATACAGGGAGCTGTCACTCTTAACCCCTGCAGACCCCTGTGGGCTGGGGTTGTAGAATATGCCCACAGTATTTCTCGCCTGTGGTAAGAGGCTAGAGGACTAAAGGGAAGGACTTGCACCGTATTTGAGTTGTATTTAAAACCAAACTTGAACTTGAACCGTATTTAAACTTTACCTTTTTATCTAGGTGACACTATAAAACACATGCGTGTTGGCGTGTCGTAAATCTCATCTAACTCTTAACCCCTGCAGGATAGATGATGGGTTTTGAACAATAAGCCGACACAATCGGTCATACAGGAAGTCATAACCAGACAACTACCTATCATGGGTGCGGGCAGAACTCACCAAAAATAAATTTGTTAAAGACAATTTAAAGTTTTGCACTTTTTGGTACTTTGGAGGAACCGTGGGTTTGTAGATGATAGTAGGGTTTTCACGATGATATTTTGGATTCCGCTCAAGCTGTTGAACAGAAAATAAGAAACGATTTCCATGGAAGCACGCAAAGCTTGCAGCGAAATACCAACTGTATATTTTACTTCATTTAACACAGCAAAATGTATCCATTGTATATTGCCTATTAAAATCCGGTTGAAATGAAATCGGTAATTCGTTATTTTATTAATGAGATGTGAATTATTGTGTCATAAGGCCTGGTAAGCCTGTCGCCTGGCGCACCTTTGGCACAGTGGATATTGTGTGTGCCCCGCAGGTTACAAAAGGCTCTTCCTGTCCCCCATGATTAACACCCTCGGTCCTTAAAGGGGCTATGCCCTACCCTAAGAATATCCCTATAGTTCTAAATACCATTGGTGACTGCACTTTGATTGATATTCATTCACACAGTAGTTCCACTCTGTTTGGTCAACGATTGACTTGTACATGCAGTTTTGTTCCCAATCAACTCACACACAGTTGTGTGCCCGTATGACCTTGAGCACCTTAACTTCAGTGCAGGCTGCTGTGGCTCTATCTTAAAGTTAGATGTATACTATACAAGTGCTTTTGATTAAATTGAAGGAGGGGCTAAGCTAGAAGTAAACTTAGTAGGGAGAATTGTCACTGTCTGGGGTGAGATTATAGAGAGCCTTTAGCCAGAGAGGCTCGAGGGGGTCAAACCACCTCTCCCCCTTTCCCCAGAGAGTCCATCTCACGGAAATGTTTGGACACATTATCTTCCAAAGGCTGCAACAGTTAGCATCTGGACATTCTTAAATATTAAAAACTTCTCAGTCATGAAATCTCTCAGACAAGACCCCCATACCCCTCCCATGTCGTTCACATTCATTTTTGTTGTTAAATTTTATAAATAAATTCATACAATTTATTTCTTCAAATGTTACTGATGCTTTCTCGGGTACTGTTCGAATGAAATATAGGCCGTGTTCCCATTTGAGTGAGCCAGGTGGACCTTGATCTACCGTGGTAGATCAAACTGTAATGGGAACGCAGATCAACAACACTCACTCAAGATCAAGATCCACCGAGTTTGATCGACCTACCGGGGTAGATCAGATCGACCTCGCTGGATCAAAGTTCGTAATGTGAATACAATCGGTAGATCAAGTGACACCGGATCTCCGAAATGGTAAGCCGACTTGAAAACATTGGTGACCTTTTACGCTTGCTCATTGCGTTCAAACAGCACGTTGATCTACCGTGCTCATTCAAATACGGACGCGGCTCTAGATCAAGTTCACTTACACCCGTGGGCAATAAAACCATGATCCGCCACACACACTCAAATGGGAACACGTCCATTGACATCCCTGGTAACCTGGTTACGGGCTTGGCGGTGAGGCTATCGAATTTTCATGTCCCACTTGTATACTGCGCTGCTACAGTCACGATTCTTCAGAACTTCTCTTAATGTCCCCAAAACACGAAGTCTCAACACATTAAAATGCGTCATTTGCAAAACTGGACGACGCCGACCATAAGCGTTAAGGATTACTTCCACTTGTGAGGCTGCAGTACTTTTGCAGGAAATTTTGATGCGTGTTTACCCTAACATTTTGCCAGAAAATAGCAAATTTTCTACTCGAATGGGGCTCACTAGCGGATCCAGGGCCTTTGTTTGGGAGGGACCAAACTGGTGATACAGTGATATGGGGTAGGGGTCTAAAGGGAGGGTGGCCCCTCCCCTCGGAAAATTTGTCTATAACTGAATGTCCTCAGATGAGATTTGGTGAAACAAAAGTGTATAATTGTGCATTAATTTTCTTCTAAAAAATTTCGTTTTCCTAGGTATTATTCTCGATAAAAAATCAAGTATTTATAGAACAAAGTTAGGATGCTCTTTCTCCAAGAAATTTTAATTCTCATAGGTTGTGGAATTTCATTTTCCTTTACAACTTGCCTTAGCAACAAAATGGTGCTAAAATTTCCAAGTCGTAAATCACGGTCAATTATGCAGATGTCCAGTTTGAATCCCTGAAACTAAACTTCAGTCTCCTGATAGTCTTGTTCAAGACTCTAGTTCATTTCCGTCCATCATCTCGGCTGTGAAGCATACGTACCAGTGCGCCCTCTAATCTACCATTGAACCCTCCAGATTAGTGATTGAACTCTCAGAACTACTTCTGACAGTTCAATAGTAGATTAGAGGGCGCACTGCTACGTATGCTTCACAGCCGATATGGTGGACGGAAATGAACTAAAGTCTTGAACAAGACTAGTCTCCTGACCCCATTGGTGGCAAAGTTTTCAATGACACGGTCTTGGTCTGGGTCTGGCAGGCGATCTCTGTGTGCTTGAAAAAGGATTAGCGCTTCGAGTCTGTCCTCTGTCATGGTCGATCGAAGTGAAGTCATCGTCCGTTCGACTTTCGAGAACCATCTTCCTGGTGCAGCATTTAACACAGAGAGGGTTGCAAGGATTTTCAATAACTTATGAATAGCTGGATAAGTAAAGTGGTGACACATATTCAACGCAGCAATTGCAGTGATGGGGATGGGGTCTGTCTCCGACGTGGTACTCATTTTCCACTTGTTTTGTTACAACAGGAACTCTGCCTGTAGACTTTCAGTTTCTGAGTTTGGAATAACCGGTTTGAATTTGGTCCAAGCTGTTCCTAGATCTTCCATGTCGCTGTCTTCGTCTTTCTGGGAGTAGAACCGAAAGCATCATTGCTTGTCTTCGCTTTTCCGTCATTTTGGGGTTGTAGAATAGGAATAAACTGCAAAAGGGAGACTTTTACCGGGGAATAAATAGTCGAGGCTCTAAATTTATCTAAATAACGGACTCGTCGCGAGTCCGTTATTTAGCTAAATTTAGAGTCTCGACTATTCATTCGCCGGTAAGTCTCCCTATTGCAGCTAATTCCTTAATTATTCAGCATATTTTCGCAAACAATTTTTTATTGGGTGGGGCAATGGCCCCCGTTGCCCTCTTGGATCCGCCAGTGATGGGACTGCAGCCCCCACTCCCCCTCCTTGCCTCATATGCCTATAACGCCGATCGATAAGAGTTCTCTCGAACTCTGTTTCTGACATCGTGGATGGAGTCTTCAGGCATCGTGAGGAATCTTCATGGAAGTCGTACGTCAAAAGTTGTATAGAGGTCATATTAACTGGTTATAGGGGTTTCATACATGACCGCGATGTTCGGCGATCATATTTTCTGTGTATTTTCCTTTTTGAGTCACGTACCCCCCTTCCTCCCCACACTTTCAAGCATTATGAATTGACAGACAGTCACCAATACCTTTTTTCTGTTTTGCACTGTAATGCGTGACAGCAGTTCACATGCGGTAACTTAAACAGTGAATAAATTTGGTTCTTTTGAGAACATAGCAACCAAGACGCATTTATTGCTTGCAGTATTCTGGCTGTCATCTCTTAAAAATGAGGCTGTTTCGATTGCAGAACAGCATTTAAAATGCCTCACTTAAGTAAGGACGTGGAAAGAAGGTGTAATTCAGGTCATGTGTGCATACCTTTTTGTAGTTCTTTTGAAACTATTTTCATATATTTCGGTATTTAGGCTACGTATGAATAATCCATGAATCAACGATATTTTTCTTTCTTTATCATAATACGTCACACAGGCAAAATGGCCGTTGCTTCCAGTATCCTTCATCATATATCGACTCATATACGCTCTGTATCGGGCCATAATACTGATCTTACTACTCATCAACTGGGGGTCGCCACCGTTTTATCGGCAGAGAGATTCCAAGGCTAAATGGCTAATATTTATCTCGAACTGGACGTTCCTTCTCCACACCTCTTATACCCTTTGGTCCGCAGGTACAGCTTCTTATTGGCACCTGCGAGGAAAGACCCAGGCTGAAAGTAGATTGGAGGTTAGACGTTCTGACCCGGAAAAATATGGTAATTAACTGATTTTTCAGCTAAAATAGCTGGGGCAACCGGACAACTGGCACACCTTTATTTAGTCTTGTTCAAGACTCTAGTTCATTTCCGTCCACCACATATAGGCTCTCCTCTAGTTCTGAGAGTTCAGTAGTAGATTCGAGGGCGCACTGGTACGTATGCTTCACAGCCGATATGTGGTGGACGGAAATGAACTGGAGTCTTGAACAAGACTAGCCTTTATCCAATATGATGAAAAAGGCCGTAAACTTCAACTTCGCTTGGTTCCCCAACATTTGCGGCTGTCGCGTAAAACAAGAGTACCTTAAAGGAAAAGCACACTCAGCCCAATTTAAATAAGTGTACTCCCTTATCCTCATTCATGAGTGGTCCTGTTGAAGTCATGAGACGATGTTTTTCATATTAAATTTTTCAAAAAGGGATTAACATTAAAGGTATTTTTGAAAGAAGTGAGAGGAAATTTGTAAGATTAAGCTGACGTTTCCAAACAAACTTGGGACGACTGCTCTTTAGCTATAAGTGTGTGTGTGTGGGGGGGGGGGGGGATCTCATCACCGGCGAAGGTCTCGGGATCTCTGGGGTTAGGCATGGGGTACAAAATTATGAGTGAAACAAAGAAATGGCATGCAGTGGAATTGCAAGCCAAGGAATCGGCAATTTTGAAGAAACAAACCAATGTGAGAATAACAGTCAATCGATAAGTAGGGAATTTAAACAGTATACATTGGCTAAGACTGAAGGCAAAGAGGAGGGAAGGCTGGCTTTCTTAACGTTTCCCGCCCCCAACAAAAAATAATGAAGGAGTAAAAAATATTTAAGGAATAAAACTGTTTAGAAGATTTTTGAATAATCATTGGTCTCAGTCTCTGAATGATTGGAAATGGATGCACACGAAGCTCTTGCAAAGTTAAAATTTAAAGTATTTGCGCAAGTTGCATTGATTACTTCACTTTAGAAAACTTTTAAATACTTCATGTGCAGGGAAAGTGGAAATCCCAAAAGGGTCTCGTCAAAATTGGTTATTAACTTCATTAAATGTAGGGTGCCCAACGACCATCATATTACTGTTTATTACACACTGAATAAGAAGAAGGCGCGACAAATGATGAAAACACGCTGTTAAAATTTGTGAACAAGTTTAGAGGGCTTATTGCAGTATCAATTTCAGTGTATAGGTGGTGGCGATGAGGATAAACGGTTCCTGACCCCCCCCCCCCCATTCAGCCTCCGCTATATCGTTTTTGTTTTCTTACGGAAGTTTGTGTGAATACTCGTGATCAGGAATTTTGAATGAATGGGTCAGTATGATATAATTTGTGTACTTTAGTCTCAAAGTACGGTGCCTGTCTTCTGACAACCCAATATGAATTTAGGCTACCCGCCTATACAAAATTAGTTGAAAGAGCCTGCAAGCTGGCCTTTCAGAGATTTTCAGGACCTATCAACGACGGCGATTTGTTCTCAATATTGGGGGGACATGGCTCCACTTTCAAATAATTTACTGTGTGAAAAATCAAAGTCAATGGGCGATTTCTCAAATATTGGGGGGACATGTCCCACTCCCCCCCCCCCGGGATCGCCACCCATGGGACCTATATTTATCCACGGTACTCCCTCCACGTTGAAAAAACTTGGGAGTTCGCGCGATTTTCTTCCAAGACTATAGCTTGCATAACATTGCAGACGAATGTAGATATCCCACACATTTTGTGTCGCTAGGACTCTATTGCTGTGTCGCTAGGACTTTATTGCAGGTTACAAATAGATAGTATATAGGTTTGGTAGAATTACACAGCTTGAAAATAAGTTCTAGGATACATGTATTTTTTGCCGTATGCCTGTGGGTCATGAATCTTCCATCGCTTTGTTTTAACTTCATTCAGGAAATCCTTCCGTAGATGAAAGGAACGACTTGGAGTTGACGTCTAAATCCATAGCAACAGAAGAAGAATCTGAGAGCATGGCGCCAACCTTAAACACACCATGGTATTTCAAGATACAGTGGGCTATGCAGAACACAGTGTGCGCAGCAGAGGTGTTCATCACCTGTCTTTATTGGTTTCTAGAGTACGACCCTGGAGAGGGGCACTTTTATAATGTCAATGTCCATGGGGTTGGCCTAGTGTTGGTAACAGTAGACTTCCTTCTGGTTGCCAATCCGTTTAGATTTCTTCATTTTATTTATCCTAGCCTTTATGCCATCGTTTACTTTGCATTCACTTTAATTTATTTTCTAGCTGGAGGACTTAATCCCGACGACCAAACTTTTATTTACGAGGGAGTTCTAGATTGGGGATCCAGTCCTGGGATGACTCTTATTGTTGCATTAATTACTTCATTGGTAGTAAGCCCCTTCTTATGTGGCGTGTATTTTCTTCTGTATTTATTAAAACTTTCTTTCGGAAAATGTTGTGCTTGCTGCAAGTATGACATTAACTGAAGATGCACAATGACTTTACAGGCTGACGGGCAAATGTTGTTATATTTTATTCTTATTCATTTATCTCTCTTCTTTGTTGCTCAATGGTTAATTGCATTGCGTATAAGAAATCTCGGCTTACCTAAAGAAAATCAGTAAATCTCAGTTTAAAAAAAAATAGAAGTTACTGGTTCGTCAGACTGCTAGATTTCGAAGGTACTGTGCGGATGCATAAAAAATAAGGTGGGGCCTGTCTTTTAAAATGCAGTGTATGAAACCTTTAATCTTATACGTAAAATCTACTTCATATTATTAAAGGTGATCAGTCGTCTTGAAATATTCTTTGTGACGTCAGCCTTTTCTTGACATGTTTCTGCAGTCGTCACTGTTCAAGGATACACCGTACAAGCATGGTATAGCTAATCGGTAAGCAAGAAGAGACGGCTTGTAGCTGTATACCTACTAGCTATACCGATGTCATCATAGCTACTTGTACGGTGTATCCTTGAACAGTGACGACTGCAGAAACATGTCAAGAAAAGGCTGACGTCACAAAGAATATTTCAAGACGACTGATCACCTTTAAGTTATGTTTACTTTTTTAATTACTTCAAGACCATATTTTAAATGGACTTTGTGGTAACAAGTCATAAAAGTTTCGAAAATCAGGAAAATATTCTCTATATACTGGAAAAAATATTTAACAGGCTGCAATAGGGATGAACCGATTATTTTAATACTCATTTTGTATTAGTTCATGCTATAACGGCGACTCCGTGGTAAAGCTGTATTGTTGACACACTTTAAAAAGTTAAAAGAATTACGAAGTAACGAAGATGTTGTTTTTCCAGACAGCAACAAGACCCTGGACTAGTGGCGTAGCCAGAGACTTTGTCATGGGAGGGAGCTTTAGCTGAGTCAAATTTATTGGAAATATTAGGTATAAGGGATGGCCCACCTAGAATATCAGTATTGCGCTATGTAATTCAAATAGGAAATAGGGTTTTTTTTTGCATCCTGGGAATTTCCAGTGAAGGGAATCTTGTAGAGTTTGTGCAGTATTTTCATAGGTTGGTGGACCCCACCCCTCCCCCTTCTGAAGCTGGGCCATTACTATGGGCGAAAGTGTGTTGTTACTCGGAAAGAGCTTTAACAGGATATCCTACTCTAAAATTTATTTTTGCATGATAAAGACGGAAATTTATAGACATTCTTGTGAAATGTGCATTCGATTTTTTTTTTTCAAAAGTCCCCTGGGCTGTATGACGAAGGACGAAAACCGAAAACGTTAACCCAGAAAGGGTGCTGCTCCCCGAAAGAGCTACGTCCCCAGAAGGTACACTAAGAATAAACTGACCGATCTCTCGACTTTCAGATCTCTACAATTTATGGAGACAATTTATGAAATGAAGAAAAATGTTTCGTATCAGAAGGCAAAATTAATCTTATTTCAATAACATGTAGATTTTGGAAGATACGGGCTTTCAAAGCAAGTCTCACTTTTCTCAAATTGCAATGCATGATGGGAAATTTGTAATGTCATCTGAGTACATGGCTTTAAAATTTTTTTTGTAATGTTGACACTGTTGTATGGAATATTTAACAACATTCTAAGCTATATCAGATAAATTAAAAAGTTTTAGACTAGATTTATACAGAGTGGTACTCCAACATTTAAAAAGAATCAACTCTTAAGGACAATATATAGCCATATTTACAAAATAACAAAAATACTCTGATGTAATATGCTTATGGCAAGTTTAACCTTCCAAGAGCACTGGATCGAGCTTAAATATGAGCCCCAAACTCACCACGAGACTACTGTTCTGTCTATAATTTCATCCAAGTGGATGAAATAGTACATGTGTGCAATTGGGGTAGGCCAACATCACGGACCGAGAAAAGACTGAACACTTCTATCACGTGACTATCGGGTTTAAATTGCGTTAACATGCTACAAAGAGAAAACAGCTTTTTCATTATTAAACAGTCGTTCTCATTAAAGTAAATCAATAGCTTTTCTTCTCCACAACTGAACGCTTTAAAACAATTATCAATGTTGCATTATTTGAAATACTGAAAGTTAGGGCAGACAAATTTTTCATGAGCTTAAAACCGACAAAGCAATAAATTTCTTTCTGTGCAGACCGAATTTCTTGAACATTACATTACCAAACAACCTAATTTTGAATTTTCCATCACTTCCAAATTTACAAATCCTGGTTTTAAAAGGAATGGGTGTACTTCAAACGCAATATTTCCAGTTGAGCGGTCAGGTAGGATTACTTAGGATTATCCAAGTCACTGACTACCAATTAATTTGAACTGATGGCGTGAAACGCTGGTACCTTATATGGAAATAGGGATATTCGTCTCATCGTTAAGCTTACAAAGTAGCCTGCACAATACTGAAAGACCAACATTTCTCGAGTGCATGACTGTGCTATAGATTTCTAAAAGTGGGGTCACTGTAGGCAACAGAAAAAGAATGATCAAACATCGAAGATCTTTCAGAAGATCGTGGATTCGAGGGCTCTGGCCATGATAGGATCACTGGTCAATTTCCCGGTGGAGGATGAATGAGACCCACTATGGCCACTTTCGTTCGATATAATAGCTTAACTAGAAGTAACGGCTGTTAGATTTGATGATGATGATGATGATGATGATGATGATGATGATGATGATGATGATGATGATGATGATGACGATGACGATGACGATGACGATGACGATGACGATGACGATGACGATGACGATGACGATGACGACTGAGTGCAGGGGTTTTGAAGTGGAGGATGGATGATGGTAGAGATTGCATGGAACTTTTGAACAAAAATATTACCGTACTAAACCTGGCCTACATAACCTAGTTATGTGACAAGAATCTCTCAAACGGATGCGTGCAAAGACATTTCAAGAATCAGGCATTTATAGTTGTCTTTATTTTTGAAGCCACCGAATTTGAGTGCCCGCCTAGCTTACAAATTGTAAATCTAGACCAGAGTTTGCCCAATTTATATCGCATGCCACGGCTGTGGGGAAAATTGCTAGAAAACCAACAAAAATAAACCACCTTCGTGAATGGATATCTGTGCAGTCCGGAGATTCTCTCATTTGGGGAAAACCGTAACTCTCCCGAATAGGGGAAAACTTATGCAACACATTGTATAGGCTTGCTAGCCTAACCGGTGACAATAACAAGGTTGATCAAGAACGGAGACCACTCAAAAACATGTTTTTTTTTTTTTTTTTTTTTTTTTTTTGCTCTCTCAAAAAAAAACGGCTTGGTGAACCACCGATTTGGACGAAGCTTTTCTTGAGCTATGACAGTATACCCACCTAATATACATTTAATTCCATTACATGACGACCGACAAATTATGCAAGGGGATTCTACAACCCATTCACCACTGACAATGCACATTAAGAACACGTGAAATTGTGGGTAAAATAGGCAATGAATATGAAGGCACCCATTAACAATTTTTCTCCCGATCTGGGGAAAACTTCATTCCCCCAAACGGGAGAATCTCCCGAACTGTTTAGTTACAAATGGAATAATGTTTCTGGTGTGAAGGACTTGTATATTCAGATAATGAGGGAACGTCCCCTTCACCTTAGACCACTATTAAATTTCATTACAAAGTACCTTGTAGGAATTATGTTTAGTAACTGTGTCTACATAGCTTTCATCGAGACCCACACATGGGGAATAAGGATATTACAATAAATTTTATCCGAATGCTTAAAGTTCCACATATCAAAACGAATCTTAAGTCATAAATCCTAACTCATTAATTTATCTTTCAGCCTTATCAAGTATAAATTTCATTGATGCTATTTTATTTATGTAAAAACTTTATACTCTGTGCTACTTCTTATCCTACTTGTTTAAAAGTGTAAAAGTGTATACAAAGATTAATGAGAGGAGGATTTGTACATACTTTCGAAAACTTGTAACAATTTGTTAACTATATAAATTGGAGGGCATTAAGTACTGAGTACTGATTTTATCATTCTACTGCGTCCAGTCGCAATGGTGGCGTATTCAGGATTTTTCAACAAAGGCACTGAATGGCTCTTCCCTTTCAACACACACACCTTTGTCCGTTATAGTAAAATAGATGTCACCTTCTAAATTATTCTACTATATTCGAGGCAGTCCCGTAAAGCAAGGATTTTTGCATGAAGGATGAGGCCCCGAAATCACCAGCCCAAGCTGCTTTTGGGGCCCTCAGCAGAATCTATGTGGCCTTTGTCTCCTCGCCACCAAACATTCTTGATAGTCCTTACTTTCTGATTGTAAAAGAGTGAAATTCTACCAAAAGAGTGACTTCAGTGATCACTCCCCGCTGTTTCGAGTGACATCCAACTCTCCACCGAGTCACATTTTCACTCAGAGTTAATTACCACTCCGAGCTGAAAGGAGTTACAGTCGATTTCCACTCGATTAAAGAGTAATCATTGCAGTCAATCGTCCAGGAGTGAATTTTACTCTTTTAGAGGAGTAGGGCCCCTGATGACCACGTAATCTTAAAGCAGCTGCTTAAAGGCTCTCTAATCCCCCCCCCCCAATCGCTCTACTAAGTTTACTTCTAGCCCCTCCCCCTGTGTAGCAAAGTACACCTCCAAGACAGAGACAGTAGCCTACACCGAGTTTCTATTGCTCGAGGCCATATTTACACACAACTGCGTGAGCTTAATTTGGAAAACAACTGACTGTACGGGTCATCGTTGACCAACCAGCTGACCAGAGTGGACTATTGTTTGAATGAATGTCAATTTCTAAACATGTTTGGGGGGGGGGGGTGTTAGCGACTCTCTAGTTTGGGGGCATGTCATATCCCCTTTAATTCTTGGACGTCGAGGATGAGCAGATCGTTAGTGTTGTAGTCGAAACTTCAACCTCCGAAAACCTTTCGAATGGAAGTCGTACCCTTTGCAATAACGCTTAGCAATAATGAGATTTGGGATGAGTACCGTGGATGTTTCATTTCAGAGCTGTCTATGGGATATTTTAGCGCAAATATATATATATATATATATATATATATATATATATATACATGCATACATACATATATAAATAATAGCATCCTCTTAAACAACAAAAATTGTCTCCCTAAGGATAGATGTATATACGGTATATATATATATATATATATATATATATGCGGTAAAAGAAGTATCACACCATAACACAGAGTATAAAAGAAAAACAAGTTAGGCGTAGCACTGGCTCTATATTTCGGCAGCAAGCTGCCTTCGTCAGGAACGTACTAATAAAATGATAGGATAGACACGAGCACAGACTAAATACACGAGGAAGGAATGTACAGCGCAAGAATAAAAGTTAAAACAAAGTAGACACAGAATAGAAAGGAATGTAAACCATCCAAGGCTAAAAGGCTATAGGCCTAGCATAGGCAGAAAAAAAAGAAAAAAGAAAAAAGAGAACCACAAGCAGGCAAACCGGAAAACCAAACCCATCAAGTTGACAAAAAAAAATTAAAGCATCCTACACCTTTTATTTTGACTAAAAAAACCATCATCTTGGTTTAACCCATCCGGAGCAAGGGTACCCAGATTCCAAATCCATTTTCTCTCCTTTCTATTTAGTAGTTGATGAAGTTGTTGCCTATACTAGAATTAGCTACATGCAAAGTGTCGACAATCTGCACATGGAAATAATCCAAATTATGATGAAGTAAGTGATCATATAAGAGTTTATTAGCCATTTTAGTAAGTTTACCAGCCGTATAAAGGCGGAAATCACTTTTATGGCCATTCATACGGGACCAAAAGTTATTACTTTGACCTACATATTGCGCATTGCATATTGGACATTGAATAACGTAAACAATCCATTCTGAGTCACAAGAAGTATCACGGTTGTAGCATTTAAAAGTCATACTATTAGCAGTACTAATAATTGAATCAGAACAAATAAGAGAAGCACAAAGCTTACAACGTTTTTTTCCCACAAATTCGGGGTGAATTAGAAGCCCGGTCGTGACTACCGGAGGGTTGACGCAGCTTCGCCCGACACAGGATTCTGCCAAAATTAGGAGGCTGGCTAAAACTAATCGTAGGCAATTTAGGGACAGCGGTTTTCATAATGTCAGACTGGTGCAATAACGGCATATACCTTTTTAATATACCTCTAATGTCAGGCAGGCTAGGATGATACTTTACATTAAAATACACAGGGCGAGTGGAATTTCTTTCACGCATAGGCGTGGGATTGGTAAAATTAGTAACTGCCCGTTCGATCTGGGCATTAACCTTTTTTTTTATTATAACCCCGTTTAACCAAGCTGTCCGTAAGCTCACTGCACCGTACTCTAGCCGTTTCTAGATTGGAGCATATCCTAAGTATACGAAGGGCTTGGCTATAGGGTATGCTAAGTTTATGGTTTGGGTGACAACTGGTAGCCAGTAAGTATTGATGAGTATCAGTGGGCTTGACATAAAGATCGGTAGTAATGATACCCCTACTGTCCACAGTGATGGAGACATCCAGAAAATTAACGCAATCATGGGCATAATCCCATGTAAATTGGATACTTGGATTGAGGGAATTAATACAAGACAAAAATTCTTTAAGCTTGGCTTCACCATGAGTCCAGATAACAAAAATATCGTCGATATATCGAAGCCAAACATAAGGTTGGTTACAAGTACCAGACAGTAAAGCACGTTCAAAAACCGACATAAAGATGTTAGCATATGCCGGGGCCATCTTAGTTCCTATTGCTGTTCTGGACATTTGCAAAAGATACTCTGAATTAAATTCAAAAGTGTTCTTTTTAAGCACCAGATCGGTCATACTAAGGATGCCACTAACCACCTTGGTCGGTAGGTCGCATTCATGGAGAAAATCACCAAGAGCCTGACGACCATCAGTATGAGGAATACTAGGGTATAACGCTACAACGTCAATCTTTACAAGTAAAGCCCCGGGTGGGATGACATTAATGTCACGAATTCTACGAATAAAGTCGTCGGTGTCCTTAATGAAGGAAGGAATAGTAGGTAAATAAGGTTGAAGGAAATAATCTACAATCTCCGATAATCCTTCCGTTGCAGAGTCGCAAGCAGAGATGACAGGTCTCCCCGGCACACCCTTCTTGTGTACCTTGGGAAGAAGATAAAAACGGGCGGGCCTAGTGTTCATACGGATGGCGTTCTGGTGCATGTCATCAGAGATGACATCATCATTGTGGAGCTGGTCAGCAAGCTGTCGAATGTCTCGTTCAATGTCACTGATAACAGTAGCTTCAGTTCTCTGGTACACAGAAGTATCATTGAGAAGACGGTACCCCTCTTGGATGTAACGTTGGCGATCCATTACTACAACGGCAGACCCTTTGTCTGCCTGTCTGATTACAACATTAAAGGAGATGACAATAATGACCATTTCAGGAAGATAATCAGAAAGTATATAACATTCTGAACCCAATGCAAAAAAACCCCATCTTCATAGCTTATTTGGTTCTCGAGATATCACAAGTCTCATCCCTTACAGGGGCACTGCCATACCAAACTTGTAGCAAGTCTATTATGATGTCACAGGCTCACTTGATTTTCAAAAGTTATGCATTTCTTTATAATTAAATTCAACTTTTTTCAAAGGTCCAGCTACCATTCAAAAGATCATTTCAGAAATGCAGAGAGCGAGTCCTGTAATTTTGAAATCTGATACCAACAAGAACATGCTAACACTGTGTTGAGAGAAACAATGAAACAAAATACAAAGAAAAAAATAACATCTCAATTACAAAGTGAGCCTGAAAGGTCAAAATCAACTTGCTACAAGTCAGTTTGCTTGGAAAATGGCAACTCCAATGTAAATGATAAGAATGGCGATATCTCAAGAACCGAATAAGTTATGAAGATGGGTTTTTTTGCACTGTGTTGAGAATTTTTTTGTTTACTTTTCAATTATGTTACTGAAATGGGTATTGTTGTCATCCCCTTTAAAATTAGAACTCTAGTCCCTCAGGACACAACGTTCCTCCGACGACAAGTTTCCAAAAGCTCTATGTTCAGGTGCCCTCATAATCTCACTAGTAACTACCGAGATAAAGGAATCAAGATATTTATCACGATTGGCAGGCGGAGTCCATGAAGATTTAGCACGGAATTTGATCAATTTAGGATCAAAATCTGAATTATCAATACTCTTGCTATCATGGAAAAATTCAGTAAGTCTCAAACTACGCTCAAAGTTAGCAATACTCTCTCTAAGGGATAAACGGTCAACACTAGAAGGTAGAGGAGAAAATTTAAGACCCTTCGATAACACACATAGTTGCGGCTTCGTCAATGAGCAATCACTAAGATTTATCACTGAGGCAAATTCATCCTGACGTAACTGAATGGATTCCATAAATATATGTAAGAATCCCGGTGGTACAGTAAAATCGCGATCCATGTTTGTAAGATTAGAAACGCAATCCGACGACACCGACGAAATGTCGCTAACAACCTTAATCTTGCTAGTTGGCATATTCGCGTCACCAACGTCATTGTCAATAATACCGTCAGTTGGCACAATATTAGTGGTGAGGCTAATGTCAGTGTTAACAGAGCCGGCGATATGGTCATGACTAATGGTACCACAAGTTGACACGATGCCTGCGTTAGCGACGTCACCGGTCGCTCGGTAACAGGGGCGTAGATTTCTTTTCAACTTTGGGGGGATGGGGTGAATTATCGCAAATGTGAAAAATGTGCACGCGAAGCGTGCACGGCGAGCGCGAAGCGCGAGCCCATGACGGGCGGGGCCAGGGGCCCGCCTTAGGGCCCCTGGTGGGGTCCAGGGGCAAAGCCCCGGTGAGGGTCCAGGGGGCGAAGCCCCCGGAAGCTCCAGGGTTTTAATGTCTCAGAAGTGCCAGGAAGACTGTTTTAAGGGATTCATTTCAGTGGTAATGTTCTTTGGAGGCTATTTATATATTCATACATTTAGGAAATGCTATTTTGAGCACAAAACTCGTTGATAAGCTGCACTGGATTGAAATTGTACAAGAGCAACAATGTCCTGCTAAGCTTAAAAAGACAGGGATCAACATATAGGGTCATAGCAGACAACTGGATTTTAAATTCGGAGATCATTACAAGACCTGCAAGTTGGCTTGAGATCAGTGGCGTCGCCAGGTTTTTTTGTGATTGGGGGCACCGTAGATGATATGGTAATAATTCCTCAGTTCCCCCAAGTCTCCGTAAATTACACCTTTATTTTTCTTGCGTTCCTGCATTTGCATGCAGCAGTTTTGATCTTTCGTTTGTCACAACATAAAGGTGTCGTCCTGGGGAAGGTGTTCCCCCTCCCCTTGAGAATTTTTTTTATTAATTTAAGGTCTTTTAGATGCAAAATGGTGCTATATTTGGGATGTTTTTGGAACTGATCATATATGGCCGGAAAATGTCCATATTAGTGACTGCTAGTTTTTAGTAAGGTAAAAGAGAAGAATATGTTGTCTATTTATTAAGAGACAGATACGTTGTCAACAAGTCTCCTGAAGCCCCCTCCTTTCTGTCTATTTTACTGCCTTCTATTTCGGGAAAGTTTTTACACAAAAATATGTGAGTGGAGTCCACAGAAACATTCTTGAGTTATTACGAAATATGTCCTTTCTTCATTGTGCATTATGAAAGGGCATCTAAGGCTATAGCAGATACCGCGGAAATAGGACCTCCTGGGCCGGGGGGGGGGGGTTGACATAATGCGTATACTACCTGACATCCAAATGATTATATAGAGTAGAGTATACGACGCCGAACACTTTACAACTATCGTATTTTTACTACTTTTGAACTAAAATCCGGCCAGCAATGGAAAATGAGAGGGAGGGAGAGTATAGGTGCAGTGAGGTGATATTAGACCTCCATGATAGGTGTAGCAAAAGGGGTAAAGGACTAATAAGAGCGTTACAGTGTGCTGTTTTCGTCATAAGTGTATTAACAATCACCATCTATACCGATAATGGCTCAGCGCGAACTGACGAAGCTCTGGTAAAAAATTTTGAAACATGTATAAAGTATAACGGCAGATACGTACTTTCAACCTACTACAGCATGATACATATTAGATTGAAAGATTCCATATTGATGCGAGGTCCCCACAGATGTTTGGAGATGTATCTCTGTTCTTCGGAAAGTGTTGTGATCAGAACAGTTTCGTGTATTATTACCTTAATAATGGTCATGACATGGAGTGTAAGCAGTGACGAATGATATTTCCATTACAAAACCTGCATTCAGACTCTACATCGAGACACTTTCAATTGCCCAACAAACCTACAAGCCACTGCCATAAGCCAGTCTTTTACCTATTAATTCGTAAACTTTCAACTTTTTGTTGTTGTGCTTTTCCGAAAGTTGCTCTCGGAAGATATTGATAATATGAGTGACACTGACGTAAGGTTGGAAGCGCGCGGAGCGCGTGAAAATTTTGATAGAATGCCAACGATTTGCTAAAATTCTGATAGTTTGAGAAACATTTGTGATAGAAAGGGAAGCGAGATTGAAAATATTTCTTACGAAAATGAAGAATAAAATATACTTTCCATCATACACGTATCTGTAGACTAAAACATTGGGGGGTGGGGAGGATGATTGCATGGGCCATCCCCCCTAGTCAAATGTTGGGGGATATATCCCCCCATCCCCCCCCCGGGATTTACGCCGATGGTCGGTAAAGAAGTAACAGTAGGGACAAAAGAATCAGTAGAAGGCGTATGGTGAGTCGCCAAAACACCCAAAGGCTCTGGTAAGTCAATAGAAAGGTTAGAGTCTTTCTTCGTCAGGGAGCGAGTTACCATACGATCCGACGAAGAGTGTTCAAATACCTGAGAAGGTGGGACACTATGGTCCTCCAGGGTGGGCGAATCCCACCAATCACGGTTATCAGATGAGGGGCGAGTAAGCGACTTAATCCATGGAGACTGTTTAAATTTAGTAAATTTGGCGTCCAAACGTTTTCTTGTATCCAAAATAAATTTGGCTATGGCAATATCAACGTCCCGTTTAATGGACAAATAAGATGATAGAGAGTACTCATCTATAATGTGATTAGTAGTAATCTCGATATCTCCTAGACACTGTTGAAGCTGATATTTGCTCTCAACAATAACCAAAACGAAGGAATTCAATGGAAGTCGTACAGGAAACCCGGTCCCATTGTAGCAAAAATGAATCACTAGACTTTCCCAGGACGGGCCTGGTGTTAATTTGAAATCCATGTGGCACAATGTGCTGACTCTCACGCTTTTCCAAGAACTGAATCCTACACAATAATCTCGCTCGTTTCCTTTCCACGTTAAAAAGACTATAAAACACACGTCTATCCATATCATAATGATACACGAAATATACACGGTAAAAGAAGTATCACACCATAACACAGAATATAAAAGAAAAACAAGTTAGGTGTAGTACTGGCTCTATATTTCGGCAGCAAGCTGCCTTCGTCTGGAACTTACTAATTAAATGATAGGATAGACACAAGAGCACAGACTCAATACACGAGGACGGAATGTACAACGCAAGAATAAAAAGTTAAAACAAAGCTACAATCTTGGACAAAACTCGTTGGGACACCCCCGCTCCCCTTCACAAAGTTGACCATTTTCACGGCATACAGTCATTCTCTTTGCGCAACTTTGGAAGGGGGAGCGGGGGCTTCATGTAAACCTGGGAACGGAGATTCAAGAATATTATGACTAAGCGTCCCAACAGTTTTGTCCAAGATTGTCTGAGAAATTCGAGAAGTTAGAACAGCTCGCGGCCCACGGTAGAAAGTGTTTCTTTGCGTTGCGTTGATTCGCAAAAGGGTAGGTGTCTTTTCTTTAGGTATAAGAGAACAGTAACAGAGAATAATCAGCATATTCTGAGTCCATATTGAAGTTCTTGTTAATATAATACTATTGAAGCTAAAAGCATTGGGAAGGTAGCTAAATACTGTAAGTTCAAAGCTTCCTCTCGTTCAGAAGACATTTTCAATAGTCACGTATTTTGGGCTCACACTGTCTGAACAGGTACCAAATAAAAAGAACATTCAGCAGAAGTACGTGTTGTATCCTGCCTATTACTTCATATTAAAGTAATTTACCAGAAATAAGTTAAAAAGTACTTGAATGTATATTCATTTCACCTTTATAACGCAGTAACTTTCATTTGAGTAGCTGAAACTATACAGAAGATATGCCATACATGCTAATTTGACGAGACCGGGGGTGACGGCTAAGTTAACCAAACGGTCTACCATTTGTTTTGAGAGCAAATTTGAAAGCAAAATGTAAAGAAATTGAGTCGGCTAAAAGAAGGCATAATAGATACGTCATCAGCTTCATGTAACATGAAAAAATGTTGTCATAGGCATCAAATTCGCTTCAAAATATGTCTAAAACCAGCCCTAATTAACGATCTACCATCGTTATAATAAAAAGCTTGGCTTGCAGTTCTGCTTTTAACATTTCATGGTAGATCGTGGCGCTCTTTCAGTTAAAATCTTACCTTCTTACCACTAGTTTGCAATAGCAGTGAGACTCTTCGATCTATCCATGAAAGAAATTGTTTTGTTTTTCGTTCTACAACTTAAGAAGAGTTGTCATCCTCCTTTTAATTTGCTAAAAAATGCAACGCATGTGGCTGCCATAGACATCGTTACGGAACGTAAACATTTCTGCCTGGCATTCCCTGCGAATACCTGAAACAGTCTATCCCTTATGATCTCGCCAACCAACAATAAATCAGTATAAACAAATAAACAAAACAACACATTAAAACAACAATTTTAAATTATACTTTCATTTCGCTAAAATCCCCGGGCCTATAAGCCTCCGAAAAAGTGTACTGAATACAGCTGCTCGGAAAATTAACCACTTTTCTATTGAATTTTCACTCGTAAATCGCTCACTTAAAACTCAGACAATCTTGGACAAAACTCGTTGGGACACCCCCGCTCCCCTTCACAAAGTTGACCATTTTCACGGCATACAGTCATTCTCTTTGCGCAACTTTGGAAGGGGGAGCGGGGGCTTCATGTAAACCTGGGAACGGAGATTCAAGAATATTATGACTAAGCGTCCCAACAGTTTTGTCCAAGATTGTCTGAGAAATTCGAGAAGTTAGAACAGCTCGCGGCCCACGGTAGAAAGTGTTTCTTTGCGTTGCGTTGATTCGCAAAAGGGTAGGTGTCTTTTCTTTAGGTATAAGAGAACAGTAACAGAGAATAATCAGCATATTCTGAGTCCATATTGAAGTTCTTGTTAATATAATACTATTGAAGCTAAAAGCATTGGGAAGGTAGCTAAATACTGTAAGTTCAAAGCTTCCTCTCGTTCAGAAGACATTTTCAATAGTCACGTATTTTGGGCTCACACTGTCTGAACAGGTACCAAATAAAAAGAACATTCAGCAGAAGTACGTGTTGTATCCTGCCTATTACTTCATATTAAAGTAATTTACCAGAAATAAGTTAAAAAGTACTTGAATGTATATTCATTTCACCTTTATAACGCAGTAACTTTCATTTGAGTAGCTGAAACTATACAGAAGATATGCCATACATGCTAATTTGACGAGACCGGGGGTGACGGCTAAGTTAACCAAACGGTCTACCATTTGTTTTGAGAGCAAATTTGAAAGCAAAATGTAAAGAAATTGAGTCGGCTAAAAGAAGGCATAATAGATACGTCATCAGCTTCATGTAACATGAAAAAATGTTGTCATAGGCATCAAATTCGCTTCAAAATATGTCTAAAACCAGCCCTAATTAACGATCTACCATCGTTATAATAAAAAGCTTGGCTTGCAGTTCTGCTTTTAACATTTCATGGTAGATCGTGGCGCTCTTTCAGTTAAAATCTTACCTTCTTACCACTAGTTTGCAATAGCAGTGAGACTCTTCGATCTATCCATGAAAGAAATTGTTTTGTTTTTCGTTCTACAACTTAAGAAGAGTTGTCATCCTCCTTTTAATTTGCTAAAAAATGCAACGCATGTGGCTGCCATAGACATCGTTACGGAACGTAAACATTTCTGCCTGGCATTCCCTGCGAATACCTGAAACAGTCTATCCCTTATGATCTCGCCAACCAACAATAAATCAGTATAAACAAATAAACAAAACAACACATTAAAACAACAATTTTAAATTATACTTTCATTTCGCTAAAATCCCCGGGCCTATAAGCCTCCGAAAAAGTGTACTGAATACAGCTGCTCGGAAAATTAACCACTTTTCTATTGAATTTTCACTCGTAAATCGCTCACTTAAAACTCAGACAATCTTGGACAAAACTCGTTGGGACACCCCCGCTCCCCTTCACAAAGTTGACCATTTTCACGGCATACAGTCATTCTCTTTGCGCAACTTTGGAAGGGGGAGCGGGGGCTTCATGTAAACCTGGGAACGGAGATTCAAGAATATTATGACTAAGCGTCCCAACAGTTTTGTCCAAGATTGTAGACACAGAACAGAATTTCCGCCTTTATACGGCTGGTAAACTTACTAAAATGGATAATAAACTCTTATATGATCACTTACTTCATCATAATTTGGATTATTTCCATGTGAAGATTGTCGACACTTTGCATGTAGCTAATTCTAGTAGGCAACAACTTCATCAACTACTAAATAGAAAGGATAGAAAATGGATTTGGAATCTGGGTACCCTTGCTCCGGATGGGTTAACCAAGATGATGGTTTTTTAGTCAAAATAAAAGGTGTAGGATGCTTTAATTTTTTTTGTCTTGTCAACTTGATCGGTTTAGTTTTCCGGTTTGCTTGCTTGTGGTTCTCTTTTTTCTTTTTTCTTTTTTTTTTCTGCCTATGCTAGGCCTATAGCCTTGGATGGTTTACATTCCTTTCTATTCTGTGTCTAGCTTTGTTTTAACTTTTTATTCTTGCGTTGTACATTCCTTCCTCGTGTATTTAGTCTGTGCTCGTGTCTATCCTATCATTTTATTAGTACGTTCCTGACGAAGGCAGCTTGCTGCCGAAATATAGAACCAGTGCTACACCTAACTTGTTTTTCTTTTATATATATATATATATATATATATATATATATATATATATATATATATATATATATAATATATATATATATATTAAGTGTAAGTGAAAATTCCCTGCTGCAGCCCTTCGACGTCAGTGATGTAATACGTAAACCCGAACATCTAGTTTCTCAAGTGGCGTCCTGCGGGCCACTTTCAGCCCCGACATGCACTAAGTTGCAAATGGCCGAAGAAGATTCGAGGAGCCCAACTAAATATGTTAACAAGCTGTTTAATGAGGTCCTGGCTACTGCAATTAATTTAAAGTAGTCTCAAGTGGTCCGGCCCGAAACACTTGACAATCGCTGCCATATCAAGTAAGCTTCTCCAGATACGTGGTCACTTAACCTCGTCCTAAAGTAAGTGACCTCAATGCCTAATGTGGCTAACAGAAAGAGTGAAGTAAACCAGCTGTAGTAAAGTGTGAAACCTGCCATTAAAACAATCAAGTTCAGTGAATTTCGGAAAGGAAACTCATACACTAATTGGTAAAACGATCTTACTATGACCCGGTTTAGGACAGGGCCCTTGACCTCCTGATTATTACGTTTTACACCTGTTGTCACGCCGGTATTGTAGCTTTTCTTCACAATGTTTCCACGAAACTCATTGTTGCTTTTGAACTCATTATGTTCATATAATAGATGATTAAAGGAAAATATAAGGTAACTGTCAGATTTAGCTTGGCGTAAAGAATCTGTCCCAAGGAAAAAAATCCATCCTCCCATTATAATATTATAAATGCATACAAATAGCAAGACTGATCATACAAAATGGATTTAGACTAAATCCCTCCCTCATTATTCTTGTGACCTCGCTTCTTCATTGCAAGAGGAAAGTGGCTTTGTAAAATCCTGCGAAACTTTTGGCGTTCTTCTGTTTTTAAAACATGAATGACCTTTTTAGATGAAGGCTCATTTTAACCAAGTGTGTGAACCATGAAGGACATAGTTTGTCCATAGAAGCTACCTTGTGGCCCGGTGGTTTGTCGAAAATCAAGGACTGACTTGATCTTTTAGTTTAAAGAGGCACTGCAGTTGCGCCAGGTTTTACCAGGGGGGGGGGGCGACCGTTACGGAGCAGGTCACTAGTTTTATTCTCATGCATGCAGTTAATTGTTCAGCATTTAAAATTAAGGTTAATCTAAAGTTAAGGTTTAAGATACGATGTTTTAAGCCCTCTCTCCCCCCAGAAGGATTTGAATCCGAAATTCTGTCGCGAAGGGCTTAACACATACGACGGTTTCACTATAATCATAACAGCTGTGAGAACTTGTGATCCCTCATTATATGGTACCTGCCGAGATGGTGTGGGATGGTGCAGTGGATCCTTCAAGTTGGAGTTAGGGATCCTAAACGCAATATTTTTTCAAGTCTTCAATTCTAAGATGCTCCGGCCTGTCAAATATTAGCCTCTAACCCCTGGATCATGGAGGTGGTAACTACATGCTTGAATGGCCAGTTCTTTCGTGGGCTCCATTTTGACTCTGGAGTGGGTGTCAGTTGGAAGTCAAAGTTTCCAACATCCCATCCGATATAAGCAGCAGTGTGCAATTAATTAGAAGGAGTTCTTTCCCAGGGAAGATTATGTGCACCCTAGATTACAGTTTACCCAGATTGTCTCTTGCTGTGCTTTACACTTGCCTTTACACATGCAGTCAACTCAATGCAAATTGTAATACCCTGCGTATGCCCAGTATTCTGATCCTTGACGTACTTTGTGGTTCTTTTTAGTAAGTGCGAATATATTTTAATTAATGAGCTGTCTGCTTTTGTTGTAGAATGACTTCTTGACTAATTAATTTACTTTCACCACATTTATGCAGGTCCCGTAGCTAGGCATGGTACTGAAGGGGCGAGATAGCTTCGTAGGGAGGGGCTAAGTGTTTTGTAGGAGGTTCGAGATATACTAAAATGCAGTAAGGTTCTGGGGGATTTCGCTATAGGGGAGCCCTTGCCCTCCTCCCGTCCCTGGCTACAGGTCTGCATGTACTTATGTAATGTTACAGAACATGAAAGTCACTCGTTACTGAAAAAAGAGTGGAATTGTAGGATTTAGCCGATGTTTCAAAATAAAAGTTTGACAGACTGCTTACTCCCTGTAAGGTTTATAATTGTGCGTCTCACTCAATTGAAATCGTAGCAAGTCATATTTTGTTCTAATAAGCGTTACTCTTTAAAACAACTGAACCAGGGAGCTGTAAGAGTTCCCCGCTTGAACACAGTATGAGCCACATTTACTCTCTGTGCGCCGCCCCTGATCACTGATCTCTAACAACGCTTTACACCTGCACTCTGTACGGTCCACTGATCTCTAACAGTGGTACGGTCAGGTGGACCTAAGTGTCAAATCTGAATCTCCAACTTTGAGTTGGGAAGGATCTAATACGGAACCAAAATCATTGAAGTCAATAGTTGCATAGGTTTACTGCTACCATCATAGTAGTTATACGTATTAACGGTTTTGAAGAAGGTGCATTATTTCGTGGGATAAGAAGACGGAGTTGGAAGATGCCCACTTACAAGCTGACATATTTTAACCTGAAGGCTCGGGCAGAGCCAACTCGCTATTTGTTTGCTCTCGCTGGAGTTGAGTTTGAAGACGTGAGAATTAGTGATGAAGAATGGCAAAAACTCAAAGCAAGTGAATGTATGTCATCAAATATTGATTTTTTTTTAAATTTATTTAGGACTAGGACTTTACCCTGTGTAGCTGAGGTATTTTTATTTTCATATTCTTTGTTTCAATGAAGATCTCACTAATTTTGAGAAACTAGTATAAAATAAAGTAAAATAAAGTAACCTCTCAGTAGGTTATTACAACGTAAGCCTTATTCGCTCTCGACGATTGTACCTTACAGAAAGAAGTATTTTTACAGAATGTACTCCGTCAAATCTATAAGCGTACCGGTACGAGTCGGGGCTGGTTTGAATGTCCCCGCCGGAGTTCGGGAAAGACCTAAGTTCTCGGGCAAAGTTTTGGTAAATGGCCTGCAATTTTCATGGAAAGTGTGGGTTTTCCTAGAGCAAGATGACTCAGCCCCCTTCCCTCAAAATATCTTCTGTGTACCTAAGCCTGTGGTTAAGTAATCGTAATGATAGTTTATACATAAATTATACATCCCCATCAAAAGTAGCTTTTCACTTCCTATGTGGATATATTAAGATTCCTTCTCGGAGCACCGAATAGCCTAAACCCCTTCATTGGCTCTGAGCAACCCGAAAGGTGCCGAACTGTAGAGGGTAGAACAAAACAACGATGTCCAGGAAGCAAATCTGATGTGTCAACATCTGTTTACTTGTGAACAAGCCAAAACTGGCGAACTGATGTCAGTCTTAGGCGGTGTGTAATGGTCATGATGCCCTGCAGGCTAAGGTAGATACGGTGGATAAAGTCGATGACGGCGAAGAGAACGACGGAGCTTGCGATGGTGATGCAGTTCAGCCTACCGGGTCCATCTATAACGATCTGGCCCGTTACGTCCCTAGGCATCATCGGCCTCTTCACGCAATGTCCCCAGTCTTGTGTACCTGTTGGATAATTCTGCGTTGTCTTATACTTATCATAATACGTCATTCTTGTTTTCTGTTCCAACAGTTGCGCCTTTAAAACAAATACCTATACTAGAGATGGACGGTGAAAAACTCTACCAAAGCCACGCCATTCATTACTTTGTGGCCGAAGAGACCGGTAAGATTTTAAATCATATACGCCACGACATGGAATCATTCATTTTTTATTATTTTCACAAGAATATTTAACGTATGTTTGGGAGTGGCCTAGGGTACCGGGGCCTAGCTCTTACAGGCACTAAGTTCCCTGAAGAGGGCGTAGGTTCTCTTGTACTCTTCAAGGACCGCGGGACCAATTTTGAAGGGGGAGGCTAATCATTGAAGAGGCCAAATATGTTCCAGAAAATAAAAGCCTATCATCTAAACTAAGACGGCCCAAAATGCCCACGGTAGAAAAATTGAGGGAGATGAAGCCTCCGCAACCGCAGTCCTCCCCCGTCTCCGCGTTCCCGGTTTTTTCGACAGGACATTACAGTGGCGGTAACCACGGGTCAACCCGCCGGGATAGAATCCCTTGCTGCAGTGATTGGTGCTACATTTGGATACATTTTGATACATTTGGTATGAATCTAACTATAGCATTTAACTATGTCACAGTTCACATATGAACAGAAATGCACTCTATTTGACATACTATGGTGTGAATGTGATATGGCAGCAAGATGTAGCAGCTTGATAAAATGTTGAAAAACACAACGGGGGCCCCGTTGTATAAATCATATATTGGGACATGTTTAGGCCACTAAACGCAAGTATTCTTAAATATGAAGGATCTTTCCAAATAAATGATTGAGGGGTAGGTCTTAATGTGAATTTGAAAAAAAATCGGGACAGTAAAACTTTTTTTTTTGTAGACGAGGTAGCCCAATTTTATAGTGGTAAATATTGCTGTCCTGTGACAGAAAACCACTAAGTGACCATGAGGACTTTGTGAGGGGATCGAAGACCTACATGCGCTTCTCATAATTAAACAATGTCGATGAATTTTGACCGAAAGTGATCAACAAAATGAAGACAAAGACGTCTTGAACCTAAAAATTATCATCAAACTATTACGTCCATTTACTTGGCGGACAATAGGATTCTGTCCTCTTTTATCAACACAACTGAAAAAGTCCGTGGCCGGCCCGATTTAAACCAATTGGTTAGAAACTGAGCCATAAAACCTCATCTAACTCTAACACTCTTTTAATAACATATCCCCAGCTCCGGATCTCCCTTCCCGGTGACATCGATATATGTATGCTACGCTTATAGTTCTGTTCTGTGTAAGTTAAGCGTTAAGACCAACGATCCAGTAACCATGTAAAGCCCCCTTTCCACATTCACGATTTTTGCTACGGTAGAGCACGATTTTTCGATTATGCACAATCGCAATGACGTCGTACACATGCTCGTGGCCAACCGTGGTCCACCGTAGCACACCCGTGGTGACTCGTGCCGCCACCCTTGGAGCTACACAATATTTTTGGAATGTTCAAAAAAAAAAAAAAAATCTTGCTCTACCGTAGCTATGGAAAAAATCGTGTTCCACCGCAGCAGCACCGTATGACAGCCGTAACGTTGTTGTGACGTTGCCGTGGTATACCGTGACGGCGTCTTGTTCATTCGTAGTAGCTATATTCACCTACGGTAGGCCAAGACTTCGCCACGGTGCCGATACGATGCTGATAAGATGATGCCTCGATGTAGCAGTACAATCGCGGTATTTCGTAGTACGCCGTGACAAATCCGTAGCTATACCGTCATACTTCGTAACACTGTCATGGCATTGTCGCACTGCCGTACTGCATCTTGACGGAGTCTTGATATCGTCTTGACGAGATGTAATATTCGATGGACCTTGAACTTTTAAGTACGAATTGCCACGGTCCGACGGTAGTGCCCGATTTTGCTACGGTTCATAACGATGTTTTCAAGTTTGAAAAATCGTGCGCTACCGTAGCTCCACCGTAACTCAACCGTAGCAAAAATCGTGAATGTGGGAAGGGACCATAAGACATAACCACTGCCACAACTCTTTGTGTTTCTCGGAAGTATCATAATTTCGTATAAAAAGATGAATTCGTTAGAAAAAAGTTCCTATCACCCCGACACCCCATTTCCTTTGTCACAGGCTTCCTTGGGACAAGTGCAATTGAGAGAGGCAAGATACTGGCAATCGTTGAGACGTGCAGGGATTTGAGCTTAAAACTGGCGGAATCAAAGTTTGAAAAGGATGAAACCAAAAAGGTTCGGTGCTCTGTTCTCTTTTTTTATCCCTTCATTTCCTCCAAAAGTGGTGCATTTTTCATTTTAATAGAGTTAAAATGGAATGAATTTGGTGAAATGTTGCATCGTGGAGCCTTTTTCATTGTTCCCTTTCCTCCTTAAAGACAGACACTTATCACCCCAACCCACATTCTTGGTTAAGGTAACCAAAATCCTCAATTGGTGACTACTATTTGATTGACATCACAGTCTGAAAATTCAAATTTGCAGAGTGGCTCACATTTCACAGCATTGCAGAAAGAATATTAGGGACTTGTATGCTCACGTACCATGCAGGATATGGCCTTGAGCAGTAAACTAGGTTTGTATCTGAAAAAAGGAGGTTAAGACGGTTTGGGGAGGGGCTAGAAGTAACTTAGTTGGGAGAAATGAAATTGAATATGACATACATTTATTTATGTTCCGGTATCGTCACTCGTATCAACAGAGTAACATTTGCAGTTAGTCCGACCCTGTCTTTTAATTTCCACTCATTCGCGTAAAGTGTTACTAAGATAACGTGGATACGGAAAGTCACACTAATACACCCCCCCCCCCCAAAAAAAAAAGAGTTTGCCACTTCTGTCGGGTTCAAAATAAAAACGGAAGCAAATTTACAAACGTTCATGAATAGTATTTTCCTTATATTAATAATCGAGTTGATAAGACTATGCTTAAGTCTAAATTTCATTTGCTAATTGTTACAAGTTTCCTGTATGTTTGTGGAATAAACGTTTGTTGAGTTCGAATTTGGTTAAATTTGGCAATGTTCAGTTTTTCGGTTCGATGATAAGAGAAAGATACGCAATCGTGCTGACGTTCATAGTGCACTACTGTCCATTTCTTTGCAGGAAGAGCTAAAGAAAGGCCTCCACGAAACAATTCCAAAATATACCGCCTTCTTTGAATCGCAATTGAATCAAAACAAAGAGAGTGATTGGTTCGTCGGGAAAAAGGTAAAGAAAGTGTAAATAATTTGACCATTCTCACCCACTTGTCTATGATAGATTTTGTTAGAATGAATGCATACATAAATATTCTGTTATTGAAGAGATAGAAAAACAATCAATTTTTAAGACCAGTTGCATGGCTACACTTTTCATGGTGGGTGGGGTGGGGTACATTTTATAGCATGTATAATATTGTGCTTTTATGTGTCAAACCATTAGCGCATCCAAAAATACTTTGTGGGCAGAAACATTCAGTTTTGTGAACAAATTATATGCAGCGCTGAAAGATAGCAGCGCTTTGTAAGGTTCGGATTTACTAGCAGAGCGACCTCTTTTTCCAGCCCTCCTCCGCCTTAAGCGTTAAGGGTTATGACTGAAGAGGTATATTGCGTACAGCTACGTAGGCTATGTTTGAATCTGAAACTAAGTTACAAATATATTGGTTTCAGCAAAGGGTTGAGTGGAGTGCGGAGTTCAATTAGAAGTCCATTGGGAGATGCATTGTACTGAAATAGCCTCGATCCCTTTACTGACAGTTCTTAAGCTAATATTATAGTATTATATAATATTATTATATACAATTATATGGCACACATCTTTTACCACATATATAGGCCTATATTTTTCATATTCATTGTCACTGCATAAATTGATTATTACTGCACACCAACATTTGGTAGGACGTTACCGTATTTAATATATTTTACAACAGAGGTATGCAGATACCATGCCTTTGGTCTTTGCAGCCCTGAATTTTCCATGGGAACGCTCAGTGTTCCCCTTGTGTCACCATGGGGTGCATAGGTTACCTTAGTGCCTCTGCATGATGAGGTCCAGGGGAAACAGTGAAACACACTGATGGAGGTTGGGGAAACGAAGCCTCCCCTGCACTGTGGATCATGTCAAAATGGAGCTTTCAACTGTCATCGAGCAATGAAGCTCACAGAGGCCAGTTGCCAATGGGCCGTGAGGGGTTGACCCCCCAAGAAGTTTTCGGCACCATTTTTCAGAACGATCAAGTAATCTTGTCTTCATTTATTTCCTCCCCCACCCCCTTCAAAATATGTTGCTCCCTCCAAAAAAATATTCGTCGCCCTTCAATATCTAGTGTAGCATGAGTCTACAATTTTTCCATTTTGAACAAAACATTGGAGTGAGGCCAATTTCGATATGTTAAGTAAAGGGGGGGGGGGATGATTAGGAAGGCTGAATGGTCTGGAGATAAAAAAGGTCTTTTAATGAAAAAGTTGTTGGAATAGTTTTACTACAAAATGAGATTTCCTGACAAGTTTGCCAGGTCGAAAAAGTTGGCGCGCTAGAGGGGCGTGGAAAATAACTTATTCGCGCAAGTCAATACTGCTTGTGCGCCTTTGTGAAACATCAAGGGTCCCTGGTGTACTAGGCTTGGCCACGACTGGGTGATGATCCAGGAGGGCAACCCTCCCTGGTTCAGTTCAGTTTATTTCTCCAAGGGGTATTTAATTGTATACATTTTAAGATGAATCTTTTAAGTGCCTACAGATGCAATAAGGTGCGCAGTTTCAAAGGTAGTTGGCAATAATCGAAATTTGTATTCGATGACCCTAGAACTGGATTAGGGAGAAGGCATTGTGGGAATGTGAGTAGGTAGGAGGGGAAGATGAATGACCAGTGTGGTCCCAGGGTCTTTGGAAACAGATGTTGGAAAAATATTTCCATGGAGGGATTTCATGTGACGTCACGAGCAATGGATTCCCAGGCACTGAAGGGCAAAACACACACGCAGTGAGCGTACTTACAGCACACGAGCACGGCATATCCGTAGATACAACTGTGGCACGATGGACGCGTGCCCCGTCAAAACAAGAGAGACGCGCAATTTTGCCCTTCAAAACAAAAAGACGCGCGATTTTGCCCTTCAAAATTGCGTCTAGTTGGTTAAAGTCACTTGACTGAAATCCCTCTGAAGGCTATAAATTTCCGGTTATTAATGATGATATGCACCACAGAAATACCCGCGTCGGGAGGACACCGTAAATAAGAAAACAAACTCACTACTTTGTTCAAAAGTTTTCTTTGGGGGGGGGGGGGGCGGGGGAGTTGTTCCTCATGTCCAAATAGATGAACATAAAAAGCACTTTTTTTTAAATCGATTTTTAACAAGTTTTGGCCAAGTTCAACTGTCTCAGTGTATCCAGCTTGGTGTGAACGTGATTTTGTTACACGGTAAAAGAATGAAGGTGAAATTAGAGGTTATTCACTTTGATTATGTACGATAGTTTTAGCAACAGTTTTGTTTTTTGGCGGGTTAGGGATGACAATTTCGGGAGGAGATTTGGCGGTGCCTCTGTTTACAGCGGTCATTGTCTTCATAGCCTTTATTCTGCTTTTTACATGAAATGTTTTTGTTACTGGTGAGGGAAACTTTGAAATCATTTATCCTAAACTCGAAAACACCAACAATTCTGACGCAAAAGCTCGGAGCTGCTGTGAATGTTTATGAGATGAAGAGCATTTATGTGTATACCATATAAGTGTAGATTCTAGTCAACACTGTTCAAGTGAAAGTCTGACTGCCGTGCGGTATGTTACGTTCGGTTTCCTGTCCTTTCTATATAGACTTGCTCTGTTTGGGATAAGTTCATTTAGTATTCGCCCTTATCAGCTTCTGATGGGAAAAAAAAAATGATGTAAGAGCATGGTATTGGGAGCCTGGATATCCCTCCTCCGGATTGGTACTCAACGGCCGCTTGAAGAGCTTGAGTCTGTTTTGAATTAGTGAATTTAAATGTGAAAAATAGAAAACGATGGCCACAAATATGATCAAACTTGAAAAAGTGTATACCTAGATGGAAACGTTGTAACTCACTCCACTCTTTAACTGGTTGCAAATGTGTGACAGATCTTAAGTCCAGTTACAACAACTAAGAAGAAAAGAAAAGAAAAGCGACCCTTTCGGTGGGTGTAACCATTTCCATTTACCATGAATGAGACAACTGAACAACTATTCTCATATCTTTTACCGATTTCTATAAATCTTGGAATGTTAATTTGTATCATTTTTTTTTGTTAGAATGTACTTTTTTACCATCTTTACACAGGTTAGCCTGGCAGATGTCATGGTGTTTAACTTTTTCGTCGATAAGATGGGACTGGGTTCGAATGCTCCTTTCCATAATTTTCCGGTGATGAAAGAATTTATTAAACGGTTTGCAGACATTCCAGAAATTAAAACCTGGATAGAGAAAAGGCCACCTACTGTATTCTAGATTAATACTTAAATAAGTATTCTAGAAGACCTTAGTTAAGTTAATATTTATCTTACCCAGTGATAAATGAGGGCACGTGCCAACCCGAACTCAGGGCCGTAACCTGGGGAGGGGGACTCTGGGAGCTGATCTCCTCGGAGATATTTTGCCCCTCTGGAGAGGCCTAACTTGTAATTTCATGCCCAGTGTTGTTTCCTATCCCTTCTTCACCCTTATTGCATGATTACCCTCTAAAGTTATCGGTCCATTACTTACCTAGAGAATACCGAAACCAGGAATTCTGGGGTTGTTTGTGCCGTTTCGAAATAAACCACTACGGAAACCGTAGCAACATGATATCACCCAGCCGATCGAATCTACATTAGTTATTTTGGACTTATGCCTTCAAAATGATAGATTTGAAAGAACACATCAGTGAACTGTAAGATTTAGTTGTAAATCAATCAGCTTTAAAGAGTAAAACAATGAATGTACGGCATCGAAAGCTCGTTGCATGTGGCTGTATATATTTTCAACAGTTTAAAGACATCGTTTCATGACCGTAGCCAGAAAAGTTGTTGAAGGTCGAGGCGAGATAACTTCCAAGGGGTGAGACGTGTTTTAGGTTAGGTGACGCCGAGATAGGTTAGGGTGTACTAAGGCAAGAGTGATTATTCTTCACAAATATTCACTTGGGGCCAGGGGGATTTTTAGGGGGCGCTACTTGGTCAGTATGACCATGAGCCTACTGCCTTCAAGTTATGTTGCCATCGTTTATCCGTATGTAGAGTATTTGTTATTTTAGGCGTGTGCCTATGGTATTCCTTGCATTTGTGTTATCTTAATCATTTGAAGAAATCTGAATCTTTGTTTCTTCTTGGTTCTTTATCTTATGGCCACATTACCCCATCGAATATTGTTGGGCAGAACCAGCCCGATAGAAATAGGGCTACCAGTAGGTCTACTAAGTCATTTGGATGGAAATAACCCCTTCTTACCCCTATAAACCCAGACGACTCCATCCTGGCGGCCACAACCCCCAGATTAGCAAACGCTTCTTTATAAGTTGGGTCAGTTATCAACTTAAGAACGAGCGATGACTCATTTTATATCCTCGTTGTAATATGATTAACATTGGCGTGTAGAAGACAAGGTACTTATATAAAGAGGTGTTGGATTATCCCTATACTAAGAATAAAACGGTTTTAGTATAACCATATTAATATGTTCAGAGAGTGATAAAAGAAAGGTCAGGAGATTAGCTTGTACAATCAGAAGAGATGATTTGTAAAAATAGTAAAACATCTTTAAAATGTAAGAGGCAAGTCCTTTCCTTAGCCTTTGGCTAAGATCGTGTGTAGTATCTGTTCTTTTTGGTTAGTTTAGAAAGGGGCCATGCCTGACAGACTCATAATGAAAAGGTGTAAGGGTCAAGAGGTCGGTCAGTTCAGTAGTGTCACTACTGGAGACCTAGCTCCTTTGGGGAGGGGGAACAGAACCCCTCCTGGGTAACGTTATGGTTTTCGTCCTTTGGAATTCAGCCGAAGGGACTTGAAAAAGTACTATTGTTCTAATTAAAAATCAGTTCCAAGAAGTGACGACACGACATTCCACCTCACGGGTTACTACGGTCATAGAAAGGTTGACGTTGTGACGTTCACTCATTTTACATAACCTTCATGTGTCCGTAACCCCATCAACTCTGTTCAACAGATTACTCAAATGATACTCATTATTATCGGAATCAATTATTTAATCTTCCTATAACCATCACACAGACAAAACTCAGTTAGCTCCCTCCTCTTGTCGTTGAAGGATTCTCTTTTCCTCAACTTCAGAATTGAAGTGATGAAAATATTTGCCAAAGTTTACCTCCAAGAAAGAACAGTAGGCCTATTTTTTTTTTTTTTTTTTTTTGCTTCTTTGAATAGTTCAGGTTTAATACAACAAAAAAGATGTTTTGATTTTAGAAACGGTAGTGGAATATTTTGGTGAACATACATCATGAAATACAGCTTAACGAGGAACAGGTGGTTACCTTTTGAATAAAATGCCTTTTGTGTTTAAATCAATTAACGTATAATCAGGGAGTTGTTAGGAAGGAGATACAACAGCCAAATCTATCAAACAATATGTACTTGAAAATGATTTAATTCTTTTCAGGCACTGCTATTTGATTGACAGGGCTCTTTGTTGCTATTGTTAAGTCTCTGTTGACTAAACCCTTTTAATGATGATCTCCCCCTTTCTTTTCCAAGTAATCCTAATACAAAGGCCATTGTCTATACACTCTTTGAAGTAAGGTTTGTTTCCGCCAATGAATAAAATTTAATAAGGATTTTCAGTAAAACGACTGGCAACAAACGTTTAGATAATGTACTTCAGTTGTACCCCACGATTTTTATACGTCACCTGCTAGAAACATTGTTCAAGCCTATACTTTTTTCTTTGTTTTTACCAAATTTTCCCATCATTAGGAAATATATTCGAAAAGTAAGTTGTAAAGAAATTCTTAGCTGACTTTAAATGAAATGATATTTAGCGCGACGAATAACGACGAAAGGTTAAAATTTCACATTTTTGCATGACGGCTGGCAACGAAAAGTTAACGGGTTCAACGTAAGAGGTGTGTCTTCTCATTGTCATTTTGACAATGCATCACTGATCCTAGTTGATCTAGGTATTGAGACAAGAATTTTGAGGAGAAAGGCAAGATAACTGTCGGAAACGAACATTGCTTCAAAGAGTCTATAGAACGTTGGATCTCCTTCCTAACACCTCCCTGGTATAACTGAAGTTAGCCTGTGCGACGGACCAGTATAGAAGAACGGTGGCTTTTCCATGGACGGTGGTGTGAAGTCGGGCAGATTAACTATGTATAAAGTTGATTACATATAATGCGGGGCCAATGCCTTTATATTCGATGTCAGTCGGTGACGTCTCTTCCTGTTTAAGTTCCAAGGTGGAATCTGTTCTATTCAACCAGTCTAGCACGGGACCACTGTCGGGTTGGTCAGTTTAGTCAAAGTTGTCCCCTGGGGACGTTGCTCCTTCAGAGAACAGAACTCCGACCATCGGGAGTAATGTTTGGTTTCGCCCTATGGACCTTCGCCAGAAAGTCGAGGGAACTTTTGAAAAAGTACTGTTCTAACTTCCTAATGACCAACGGGCGCGCATACTCATGCTTTTATTTAGTAACGTAAAAAAGCTTAAGAAGTATATATTGGAAATAGAGAAGGCATTTTTGCTTCATCTTTATGGCTTTAAGGAGCTTTACCATGGAGTTACGAATGGTACCTGCTAGCCAATATTTGTCTACTTTTGTCCACCTTATGGATACTGTAAGATGTTTATTTCTCCATCTTTAAAAGGATCTCACAGAATTTAGCACTAGACTGAGTGACATAGGTGTACCGGTGTTGCACCTATCCCCCTGATTTCTGTTAAAACCTAAATCTCGGGCAGATTTTTGGGGAAAAATGGCTATTTTCGAGAGTAACAGGTGTTTTCTCCAGCAAAAACTGCTCATTTCCGTAGCCTAAAATATTCCGTAAGTCTATGCTGTCGAGCAAGTTTCTTGACCTCCAGAAGACGAATTGTCGAGGGGCTACTTTGTAAGGGGCGTCTCCTTCACGATCGACTTTGCCAATTGCCGAGTTTGCATGGTTGCAAGGTCTTCTCTGTAGCAACTCCCTGCCAAGTCTGTCTACAATGTAATTGTTATGGACACCTACTGATGGCACCAAATTTCGCAGGATCAGGCGGGACAATCCTAGGCCCTGACAGGGATAACGGTGTCTTGAAAGGATGGGCGACGTGGGTGAGGGTAGAGGTGATGAGGGGAGGGGGAAAGATGAAGGGACGGGAAGACAGCATAAGAGATTCATATTTGTCACATTCTTCGTGCTTGATATACAGCGTTTCGCGAAACAATGTTTTCTGCTTTTGTCCAAAGCACACGCAGGTCAGAAAACACGAAACGTTTTTTTTTTCTTCTTCGTGTTTCGCGTTTTCTGACGTTCGTGTGCCGAAACGCGCTTTTTAGTCCTTCACCCCTTTTGCTATACCTGTCAGGAATGTCTAATATCACCTAACTGTACCTATACTCTTCCTCCCTCCCATTCCCATTGCTGGAAGCTGTTCGTCTGGATTTTCGTTCAAACTTAGTGAAACTACGATAGTTGTAAAGTGCTCATCATCATACTTATCATTTGGATGTCTGGTAATAAGCTATCCGTGTCAGTGCCCCATTTGATATAATTAATCCAGAGCTTCCAGGAGGCCCTTATACCGGTGTTTGCCAACCGTAGATATCATTTTATAATGCACAATGAAGCAAAGGAAAATTTTTGCAATAGTCCAGAATGTTTCTGTGGACTCCACGCAGGTGTTTTTGCGTAAAAACTTCCCCGAATAAAAGGCAGTAACTAGCCAAAAGGGGAGGGGGTGGGCTTCAGGAGGTTTGTTGAAACATACCCTTCTCTTAGACAACATACTCTCCTCTTCACTTAACCAAAAATTAGAACTCACTAAATTATGGACATTTTCCAGCTACATATGATCAGTTCCAAAAATATCCCAAAGATAGCACAGTTTTGTATCTAAGCAACCTTAAATTAACAAAAATATCTCAAAGGGGAGGGGGACACCCCTCCCTTAGACTCCATCCCCAGGTCGGTACCTTTATGTAGTGGCAAAGGAAGGAACCCCCACAGCTGTATACAAACGCAGGGACGCATGAAAGGTACAATTTACGCAGACTTGGGGGTAATTGAGGTGACGTTTCGACGTCATCTGTAGTGCCCCCCCCCAATCACCAGAACCTGCGCGGCCCCACATTTTCAAAAATGTACTAAATATTACTAGTCTCCTCTTGTTTGGCTCACAAGTATCTATTATGTCACTGTATGAAAAAAATTAAATATTGTAGGTAAACCAATGAGTTACTCTGCATGAAGTGACCAAATAAAGTAACAAAAATATTGCCTCATGATTTATACAGTCATTCCTGAATTAGGATGACGGGTAGAGTAATTCAAACGGGGGGGGGGGGGGTGTCATTTTCCTTAAAGCAATCGATCCGTGATTAAAGACTCCATAACTTTGCACACAACTGGCTGACCTGTTACTGGAAGTCAAGCGTCGATATCCCTTTTCCGGAACTGGATTGACATTAGCTACCCACGTAGTCAGCAGGAACAAAGTTTGAATCTAAAGACTTCTGAAAAATAATACTTAGAGGAACCTACAAAACCTAAGAGCATTCATGAAGAATGGCAGGATGGATCCCAGTGGCGCAAATTCCCCGGGGGGGGGGGGGCAAGGGGGCCTTGCAAGTGAGAGGGCGAAACCGTAATTTGCCCCCTCCCCAAATGTTAATAACAATACTGAAATATTTTCAGTACTTCGTCATTTTTCTTAACAATACAGGATGTATGGCTAATAGCTCTTTGCCTATACCTCTAGAACACGGCTGTTAATTTTAATTGATAAAACTAATTTTACTTTTGACATTACTTTGATGACAAAAATGACCATTATACAACGGACATCGTATTTAGATGTCTATAGATCGAAGCCGTATGAAATTAAGTTACATCCAAGGCTGAGCCATTATGAAGTGAAGACAATTTTCAGACGTGCTCACAAGCTTACAAATACTAGTCTGCTTGTAAGTGGAATATCTGTACTCTATGTCTGTTTGTAACAAAGAACCATTTCGAGTTGATTATCAATTATGTAAGCCACTGGTTTCTGGTCGTCTCGGATAACTATTGAACTTTGTCCATACGTTTTTTTTAATTTAAAACACTTCTCAGCTCCTGAAGGACTTTAATCCAGTGAAGCACATCAGTAATATTAACTTTGTGCTCAAACTGGCCCTTCTTACAAGTCTAAATTTACCGTACTAAACCCAGGAGCATTACACTGGAAAATTTCTATTCGAAACAGTTTTTCTGAGACTTCTGAAATACAAAAATCCAGGAGCTTCCGGAGACTTCGCCCCCTGGACCCCACCGGGGCTTTGCCCCTGGACCCCCACCCATTTTGGGCTTTGTGCTCGTGGTGTACGCTATGCGTGCACAGTTTCGTGTTCACCTGTACATCCTAGGCCTATGTATTTTCGCCCCCCCCCCCATGCAAACAGAGCTTTGCTCCCCTGATGGATCCCATCTGGCCCCCGGGGTCTTGCTAGACTATAAACTCTTCTTAACTTATTACAAACCGGTTACTCAGAGAACACAGTATAACTGGTTGAAGATGAGCTATGAGAACTCCTTCGTACCCAAAATAGATTCCTCGGTAAAAACAGCAGTGATGTCGCTAAACTTTTCAAAGAGGGGACTGGGGAAAATTCCTCCGAAGGGGCACACCAACATGAAGAGCAGAGCGACGCAAGGCGTTTTGGTGACGCGAAGCGCTCCTTTGTAGTCGTTCGGCCCAGGGGCGGAATGTAGGGTGTCTGGTGGGGCCCAGGAACAACTTTCCGGTGGGAGTCCGGAAAGCAAAGCCAGCGGAGGCACTGGGGTATTTACAAAATTGTACCACATTAGAATGAAGCATTTAACTATCTCCAAGTGGCACTGAATGTGCACTTAGCAGACCACAAAAATAAAAGTCACAACTCGACAATTTCTTGTTATCTTAACTCGCACTAACGTCTTGATTATTCGGAAGGGGAAGAAGTTGTGAGTAGGGACGACGGATTCAGTAAACGTTTGCATTGGCCTTTAAGGTGCGTTCACACCAAAACCGAAATCTGCTGCGTTTTTCGGGCGGGACGCGAAATTTGTTATCTCAGAACGAATGGGGAGATTTTCAAAATTTTCATTCGAGTAAAATTGCCCCTAGTTGTCTTGGGAAAAAAATTTTCGCGTCCCGCCCGCAAAACGCAGCAGATTTCGGTTTTGGTGTGAACGCACCTTTAGAGCGCTAAATCCACTCATGTGTGCCAAGAGGAATTAACGTCGAGATAACTATCAATTGTGCCACTCAGGTGGGAACCCTCACATTAAAGCATCGAAAGTGCATATACGGCGGCGGATCCGGGACCTCGCAGGGAAATTTGGAAAAAGAAACCATTTTTGTAATTTATTAGGTTTGGGGTGACTTAAAATTACAATTACGACAAATATATTTTTGCATGTTTTCAGCAATAAATGAGGAAATGTTGTTTAGTGCCCGGAGTCGAGAACCCTGATTCACGTTAGTCTAATTCTGGTGTTAAGTACTAATGAAAATTTCTTGCAAGTGCTGATACTCTTTATCGAGGGATCACCATTTTATCACCCCTGGTGTGGTGCTTGGTTCCGCCTGAGCGGGGGTACAGGATAGCAAACTTACCCTTGCAAATTTTAGGGCACGGGCATTTAAAATTACCGGACAAAAGTCAATAAGATATAGCTATTTATTTATTCTCATACTTATATTATTGGATGTGCGTTAAAAAATGCAACAAAACCAAATTGCAGTATTAACAGTTTTCGAACATAAAAAATGGACTACAAGGTAATCGATGTGGGAACTGTATTAAAAGAAGAGAAATGGTGACCGGAGTGATCCCGAGGCTAGCTGTGAAAATAGGTGTTGAGAAACGATAAGTCTGGAATATATTTCCCAGTAAGGCAGTGCTTTACTAACTTGAAGTTCAAAAAAATAAATGTGTGCAAAGAGCGCCGCAAACATGTAGTTCTGGGATCATTTTGTGTGCAATTTTAGCCTCATGATGACAGTGGATCCTTGTGTCCGAATCGATGTATAAACGACGTGTTTGTGCATCATTTTTCTACATCCAAAACTTCATTTGGGGGCACACGGGGTCACATGCAACTTTTTTGGGAGGAGGGTCACGTCCCCTGTCCCTCTCGAGCCACTGAAAGACAGATACAGCAATCATTTAACAAAATCTGATGACCACTAACTAATGTGCCTTGATTACCTTATTGGAGAGGCCCAACACCCTCCTTAACTTTCTGCTTAGACCGGACACAAGCATGAAAAGATTTAGGATTCACCTTAACTTCCTTGGTCAACTGTTTTCGAACCTAGTTTTAGTGTCTTTAACCAATTCTTTAACTTAGAGTTCTTGATTCTTATAGACTGCATAAACAGGAGAATTCTTACTGATCATGTAGCGACGCCATCATTTACGTTTCTTCCTAGCTAGGTACTCTAAGTACCTCTTTAGAAATCCAAACTGTCCACTTTTTAACAACAGCTTTCTTAAGTGGAATACTACCCAACTTTGTGGTATCAGTAACAACGTTACGAAAAACATGCTTCAGCGGGGCCTAAGTGCCAAAGTGCGGCAAATACATTGCAGTTCATGGAAAGGTCTTAAGGTCCTTTAGCACGAGTAAAGTCGATGTAGCTAAAATCTAAAACGGTTTTATCACTACCTTGAAGTTTGTTGAAACAAAATCAAAGCTAATAACATCATGGTTACTAGATCCTACTTTACCACCACTACTAGCTACGTTTTTAGTCATGTTTTCATCAGTGCTAAACCTTAACACCAAATCCAGACAATTATTCTCCCGAGAGTGGGAGTAAACAGAACATACTGGGTGAAGAAACTGAGCCATCAGACACTGCCTGAAGAGAACCCCTCCCATGACCTACTGAACATGAACGCCAATCAATATCAAGAAAGTTGAAATCCTCAAACGCAGCTGCTCTTTTAGAAGGGACTTTCGTAAAACTTTCAAGCAAACTCTGATTATGATCAGCACAAGAATTTGGCGAAGGATAAATAATACTAACAAGCAAGGGGGCGTTGACAAAACTCAGTTCACACCACAAACAGTTACAAAACACAAACAGTAGGCCAGCCATTGGTCTAAAAAGCCATAAAAAGTTATGTGGATATTTCTTAGGGCAGCATACCCCTAATAAATTTTCCATTGACTTATACACTAATTTAAAAAAGTAAAGTGGCCGCTAAAACCTTGTAGAAGTTTTCGCCAGGTATAGCTACCCCTCACAAGAAAGCTGACAAGTTGGCCATTCATAGCAATTTTAATTTACCATACTATGAAGGTGAAGATTTTTTGCTAGCGGAGCTCAAAGCTTCCGTACCTTTCCCCAGAGCTTTTTTACTCAGTAACAGCCTAATATACGACCGCCAGCTTCTAAGCCCATAATTTCCCCCAAATTGCTTGAATTGACCCCATTTTGCCACCAGGGATACTTCATCTAACTCGTTTTTATATCAAATTGACAAAAGACCCCATCCTATTCGGTAACATATCACAAAAGTTATTCCATTGTCTCTTATTGGTGTTATTTGTGAAGGTGAACGAATGGACATTAATGCAACTATGTAATGGGGCATACTACCTTAGTACAGGCTAGACACTCTATAGTGAGAATCATTTTGGGGCTAATATTTGGCCATTTGGGGGCAAAAATACGACTTTCATGATTTTTTGTGCATTTCATATTTTCAAATAATTTACTATCCGGAAAATATAAATTTTAGTCCATTTGAACCCTACTTTGGTCAATATTGACAAAATAAAGTTACAAAAAACAAAGAAAATAAAGACATTCTATAGCAAATAATGCCTGATATCTAAAAATAGTGTTATTTTCTGTTAGAAATCTTTTCTCATGAGAACAAAATCAGTTCAGTATTGACTCAAAAGCCTACCAAAAAAGTACATTTTTATACTTTAGCCATTTTGATAAAGTGAACATTTGACCTATAATGAACACAAAACCCCATTTTTTCTTAGAAAGCACTAAATTGATAAGTTTTGCCAAAAAGAGTTTAATTTGATGTATTTGTATAGCATAAAAATGATTTTCACACGAACTTAACCAGCCCTCCTAACATTTTTGTTGCTGTATGTAGATTGGACCTAGCATGGCTGACTGCTTGTGCCAAAAATGCCCACATTGACCTTTTTAAGGCTTTTTAGGCCAATGGCTGGCCTACTCAGTGAAAGAGAACCTGTCTGTGACATCGAAACAATTCAGTTTGGGTGATACCTAACACAGAGTAAAACCCCACCACCTCAGTCTACCTCTATAACTAGTACCATCCGCTTATCTTGCCTAAAAAATTTAAACCCAAGAACCCAATTGCTGACCTAGCTATGGAGCCAAGTTTCTGTAACATTCAAGTAATGTATGGGTTGTCTATGGAAATATGTAGCAAGAAACGTCGAAATTATTGAAAATGCTGAAAATTGGCAAACATATGGCAGTGATTCCAGAAGCCGTGATTCCTCTGCTACTAACAGAATCACTCTGAACACAATTTAAGTCAGTAACCCCACCCCCCAATTCCGACAGACCTAACCCCTGAACCTAGTTTGAAAACTGACTGAGTTAAAAGGTCCACGAGTTTTACCAGCCCACTCAACCCGTTAGCCCGGTCCACCACTGCTGGACTCTGACAAGTGCAACGCATCTTTAGAGAAAAGATCCCTCCAATTTACAAAACCAGCCCAAGTATCAACAAAAACTAAGGAAACCCAAAACAGTCAGTCTCCAACTGTAGAGATGATGAGCTCAGTTGGCACTTTTCTTGTAGCCCCGCCAAAAGAGTGCAGCCATTTTTCAAGCACTTTGGTAGGCTCCATAATCTAACCCCAAAACAGTAAAGAAATTTTTGAATATTTGAGTGTCTTTAGCTGCCAGGGGCGGATCCAGGATTTCTGAAAAGGGGGGGGGGGCCGAAGTTGTTCGACCTGTGATTGAGGGCACTATACCATCTAAGCGGAGCGCTACCATCGGTTGGCGCGGAGCGTACAAGAAAATTTTTGACAAAATAGACCTCCCAGATCGCCGGAAATAGCACTTGTCAGGCTTGATAGCAGCCATCAAGAAGATCAATTTTTGTGAACAAAATGTAAAGTTTGATTTTATTTTATCACACATTTCTGTGAGGACGGATTGCTTTTTCAGCTGGCATGTGACTTTTAGTCCAAGGGTTGCACGTTCGAATCCCGTTTTACTCAGGATTTCTCTCACGGGGGGAGGGGGCATACAGTGAGTTGTGTGATCGCCGCCTGGGGGAGGGGTCTAAGAGGAGGGAGTGTCCCCCTCCCATTTGAAAATTTTTGAAAAATTAGGTGTCTTTACATGCAATCTGGTGCCACATATGCTACCTTTTGAAGTAAAATTTGTGTTAAAAAATTACGTATTTTAGGAACTAAAAAAAAAAAAAAATCGGCATTAGTGGGGAGTGCATGGCCCAATGGCCTCCCTCAGTATACGCCACTGCGTTTACTATCTAACCGGGGCGCCACCATAGGTTGGCGCGGAGCGTTCCAAGAAAATTTGAAGTTTTAATACATCCCAGATGGCCGGAAATGGCACTTGCCAGGCTTGATAGCAGCCCATCCCAACTGATGCGCACTGTCTCGTAAGGTATTTTTCGATTGGCTGATGGTATTGTATCGGTAATGTATCGTATTGATTGTATCTAATCATGTGTAGTAAGATAGCATGCGTGTGAACGTCCCAATCGACGTTCAAACTGATCTGCTGTGCGCTATGATTCCCATGCTTCGCGGTTGCTAATTGCAGCTTCATTCTCTATCACTCCACTCTCTGTCCTTCTCTCTAGCTCTTCTCCTTTCCGTTTTTCTCTCTTTCTTCTCTTTTATTTATTTATTTATTTATTTATTTATTTATTTATTTATTTATTTATTTATTTATTTATTTATTTATTTATTTGCATTTTCAAAAAGGGGGGGGGGGGCGGGGCCGGGTCGGCCCCCCCCCTAGATCCGCCCCTGGATGCAATTTGGGTACAACCATGCAGGGAGCTGTTACACTTCCGTGGTGCGACATATTGCACAAATTATTATTTATAAAGTTTCGACATTTTCACAGAGGGAACAAATAAGCCGGGGGTTTGCGACTTTGAATTGTGGGGGAGGGGGAAGGAAGCATACTTTGCCTCACCACATTTTTTACTGGCTTCTAATTTTTGTATTGGTGTTGGTTTCTGTATCATCCTTTCTGATGTTCATTCCTTTTTTTTTTTTAGTGATTTTTGTCTGCCTGAAAGTACCGTGATCTTGAATTTACTGATTTGCAAGATTTTAGAAAAAGCCTAATTTCTTTTTTTTTTTTTCTTTTTCTTTTCTTTTCCTTTTTTGTGAAATTTCATTTTAGGGAACCCATTATCGGGCAGATCACTGACACAATGCTATTTGTTGTTGTTGTTGTTGTTGTTGTTGTTGTTGTTGTTGTTGTTGTTGTTGTTGTTGTTGTTGTTGTTGGTATCACTAGCTGTCATCACCACCACCAACACCACCACCATCACCATTAAACGTGACATGAGTCATTTCAGGAGACTGAGTTCAAATATGTGGAAGCACTGCTGTCATCACAACAGTTGAATTGATATAATTTACGGCTTGTGTTTACTACTTTAATTTACTCAATAACTGTGTACTGTACGTGAAGATGAAAGGCTGTACTACGTTGAAAAACTGCCAAAACTAACGAAAGCGAGTAACGCCTGTAACCCCGGTTGCACAGGTAAGCCCCTGTGAATGGTCTCAGTCCTTGAACAGGTCGTTTGGCTTCCATATAGTATATGGTACTGTAGATGCAGATGAACTTCACAGAGCAAAACAAGCAGTCCTAGGCCTTAGGCCTAACGTTAGTTTGTATTATATAGACGGATACATACTGCATGGTATACTATACAACGTAAGGGGCGCCTGTGGCCTAGGCCTAACGTTAGGCTTAACAGTGGTTTTCTGGACAATAGCCCTAACTTATGTCATTCAGTTAGCCTTGCCTCTAAAGGTCAGTAGGTCTAGGCCTAGGCCAAGTTTACATAGGCCTAGGCTACCTGGTTGTCCTACCTTGTCCCACCAGGAACTAGGCCTAGCCTAGGCTAGACCTAGTATGGCACAAAGTCCCTAGTGCCCGGTTGGTTAATGAGGCAGGTAGCTTCCTTAGGCTATAATAGACTTAGAATGCCCCAAGTTTCTTGAATATAGGTCCAGTACACTACTTAGCACTAGCAGTGCCCAGAGCAAAGAGTGAATTAGTGGCACCTGCATGCACTGTACATCAGGACAGGGTCCACAATTGGCCAGCAAGACCACCAGACAGAGTGAAAAAAAAGGGAACAGAAAGTAGTGTTGCCAGGCTCATCGACAGAACAGAATGAAGCAACATGAAGTTTGTTCAGTATGTAAAAAGCAAGGCACTGTTTACAACTTTCAATTCATAAATCTGTCACGGCATGGTCAGGGTTTGCCCTGGCATTCTTTTTGTGAGGCAGCCACCTCACAGTTTTTGGTTACCACCTCACAGAAATTCGCTAAATTGCCACCTGTACTATAGTAGATATAGGCCCTCACTGTTGATACCATAGCTGGCACCATATTTAATACCCACATGGACAAATACCACCTCACACTCTCTAAAACCCAGGGGAAACCATGATGGTAAAGCCTTCTAGAGGATGTTTCTTTACCTCTTTATTGTGGTCACAGTTTTGATGTCATTCACCTTGATTTTCAAAAAGCCTTTGATAAAGTGCCATACAGTGTAGTAGACTTATGGTTAAAGGGGAAATGCAGTCACCCCAACTTGAAGTAGTGTAGTAGACTGTCCTGTTTCATGATTGGCTCTTGAGAGTCATGTGACAATATTTTTTCTCCTAAAATGTGAAATTTACTAGAAGTAACTGATTGCAAGGCTTAAGCCAGCGAGCCGTCCAGCCGTCATTTGGACGGCCTGTCTTTGGGCCGAAAAAAAAAAAAGGAAAAAAAATAAATAAAACAATATTTTGTGGAAAGAAAAGTTATCGGAAAAGTACCGAGTACACATTATTTTAATTTTCTACACCCATGAATACACATGACATGGCCGTTCGAACTACGGTCGTCAAAAAATAGTAGGCTACACACCTCCGCGTACACTTTTGTTTTCAGGCCTTTTAATATATGTTATCCTGACCCGGCGTTCGCCCATCGAAATTACACACCAGTTCCAATTACCGTGCAAGATAAAAGTCGATCCATTCAAGGATTTTCTAAGTTTGAAAGATGTAAAATTATCCGACGTTACAAACTTGGATAAAACATTTCAATCCCACTCAAATATCTAAAAGATTTATGGCTATTAGTTTCGTAAGAAAATATTGTTTACCCAAAACTAGTACACAAACACATCCACGAAAAGTTGATTTGTGTACATGCCGTGGAACTTTCACTGACAAGCTTCGTACATTCCACCGGTACTTGCGCGTGTTAACGGTAACATGCTGCTGCATACGTAAAGCAGCATTTCCCTGCATCCAGAGCCATTAATTAATGCTCCACATGCAGTATATGTACACTCAAAACATTTGCTTGCCACAGAAATCCCTAGCTACTACGTCAGTTACGTCACCCACCATTCGTACTACTGTCTTCTGCGGCAGTTAATTTAACTATTATGCAGTCCGCAGAGCAGCAAGCTCACCTTATATTTTATCCGTACGTTCGTACGTAGCCATCCAGCCTCGTGCTGACATATACATCCGGGGAACACTTTAATCCATCAGAAACGTAACTTCGCACGAGCGCCATTTTGGTGCCCACTAAATGTAATAGCATGGCTCGGTCCGTAACTTTTCATGAATATTAACAGTGTCAATAGTCTTATCTTAGTAATTCACACATGGCACAGGGTTGATTTCGTAATTAGTGACACATTTAACCGTTAATGGAGGGGTGTTCTTTTTCTTCTCTTGGTATACTCGAGGTGTTAACGGAGTGTGAGGTATAGCCTAGGCCTAGTTTAGGCTATTGCAACTCTTGTTAGGCTGTGGACGTTTTGTACAACGCAGGTGTATATCCCGAGATGACTGCTATTTTAATGTCACACTCGCAAGGAAGGGGATCCGATATATTGCGAATGTGATTTCATAACTTGAGCAGACGTTTTCGGGGAGCTTTATAAAATAAATTCTGATTTTTTAACAAAAAGTTTTGAACGCTAAATTAACTGATTCAAAGTTTCGGGAACTTATAGGTATTCGAGTTTTTTTTAACACATGAGTTCTCTGTTCCGTTTTTCATGAGCCAATGGCCGACCAGGACCTTGTAAACCAGCTACTACGTCATGATGACCTTGTGATGCTTTTCACACACAAGACGTACCGTATGTTTTGCTTGTTTGGAGAAGGGGCCCATACTGAGCACTATTCATTACTTATGCGAGCTGTGTCACTTAGCAAGGCAGCCTAGAAATTCACGAACCGGGATCGCGAATCGACCTCGGTACTTAGCAAACTATTGGACAGGCCTTCAACTTAAGTTTAGGGGAAAAAGTACAGATAAGCTTACAGGCCTATATTAAAAATTTTCGACTAGTGATGAAATTACAAATTGGTTACCGATCAAAGATGCATTCTATATTGCAAAATTTAACACTGCGAGTAGTGATTTCCCCATGCACATGGAAGTACTACGAATTAGTTTATAGTAATTCGATAAGAAAACTATTAACATTAAGGAAAGTTTGCTATCGTTATAAATTCGCCAAACGAAAACACTGGCTTCAAATCCTAGCCCTTCCTAAAGTGGAATGCGACATATCACACGTGGTCAGACCGGGGCGCACCCACGGTACATTCACGGTCTGATTCACTCAAGAAGCTCATCTATCTCTGGTTGTGCGAGATGGATGGGATGCGGTTATTACTTGACCCAGGGAAGAGCGTAACTATGAACAATGTACCATATTGTACAATTGAAAGTTAAACATGACGATGTGTCCTTGTGGCCAGGAAGCTAGATCAAAACATAACAGTTACCGTAAAATACAAGCTGCACACCCCATGCTCCCCAAGCCCAAACACCCGTTTCCCTAGTTTGCATGTTGTATTTTGTATGAGACCAAACCAAAGATTTCTAAGAAGGGGAAACGTGAAGAAGGCACGGTATAAACACTCAGCAAGCGTATAGGTTTGGGTACAGGCTATGGAGCATTGACTAGGCCCTAAACTTTCATTTGAGAAGTATATGCTGATGTGCCATAATTTAAGGTCCTGTTAAAAAATCTCATAGTCGCAACGATATTTAAAGCCCACTACAATTTCTCCGACGAATATCAGGTTTACAGTCTGTCAGACTCTTAGTTTTGTCATTATTTTGCCGATAAGATGAGTTTGTTTGATTTTGGAGTACAAAAAAAATCGAAAGTTTCAGCCGGCGATACATCTCAGACTACAACCGGGGAAGAACACCAGCCTTCGTGCAGTGACCCTGCTGTGAGGAAGGACATCTCCAGTGAAGGTAAAAGTTTCTTATTACTCGATTACCGCGACGTTGATATGTTAAGATTCGCGGGATGGGTGTAGGGAATGTACATCACGATTGCGTGCGTACAGATTAGCCTACCAACAGGCTTTCATTGCTGCAAATAATCACCACGGCGACGTGTTTTGAGGTCAAACTTACTGAAGCCAAGCAGAAGCCTAGCATTACCCTAGGCCTTGGCCTACATGAAAAGCCTAAAGTAGCAAACCTATGATTCTTGTATTTGCAAACTGTAGCAGCAGGATGAACTGCGGCCGGTTTTTATGGCAAGTACTTGAGCAACTTGTTACTAAATATCGGTTCCGGTACTGCCAGTCAGTTACGCTACTTACTTAAGGAGCACCGAGGCCTAAAGCATAAGTTCAATGGGCTAGGCCTGGTGCCCTGGTCTTATAGGACTACTCAAAAAAAGACAGAACACGGAGTTCAAAACAAAATCATTTTTAATTTATTATACGTAGCTCCAGCAGCCGAGAATAAAATGAAAGTCGGGAATCGGTAGGCCTACTAAAAATTACTAGGACAGTAGGACTGTAGCACTAGTTTATTCGTTACGAGAAAACCGAAACTTTTTTTACAAACTCACATACGTGATGCTCACATTTTCATCGTAACGTACTAATTTTTAAACTCACTTGCATACCTGCTAAAAGTCACATTTCTGTATTGCATAACAAAGTACTTCCTAAATTTTGAACTTTACTACGATGTGACATTGATGTATGAATTGCTGACCAATAAAATAATAACAATAATTCATTAAGTTAGATAAAATATTCATCGGACCTTACTAACTTTAGGTAAAAGAAAAGGCATCGACACATCGTGCAGGTGATTTTTGGGTGGTCATGAAGGTTTAATACCATACCTTGGGGTTTGAAGATCATATACTGTACAATATACACCTACCTGCACAGCCGACTGGTTTCCTTCAGCACCCAAAAGGGAATTTACAACACGTGACAGTGCAGAAGGGTTCTAAGATTCTCCCTAATAAGACAGACAAGTACTACATAGGCTTTAAGTAAACTTCTAAAATAATCACTTTGCAGAGAACAGGGCCTCAATTTCAACTGAGTGTGAAAAATTGGTGGTGTCTTCAGGAAAGAATGCTCAAAAGCAACAAAGGAAGCGAGGTTTTCCATCTGAGTGGCAGACCAAATATAGTGATTGGTTGGAGTATGATGAACTCACTAATCGAATGCACTGCAAGCTTTGCAAGCGAACAGCTAAAGGACAAGGAGGTGTATGGGGTTCTGTAGGGACGGATAATTTTCGGTAAGTGACAATATAGTCTCAGCTTGGATTCCTTGCCCATGCACGGCTAATAGTGAGGTAATTTAAATCACGTGCCCAACCAGTTTGGATTTCACTTTTTTTACTAAGAGCATAGGTTGACAGTTTTGAAATATGTTTGTAGTTTTAGCTCACAATGATAAAGAACACTTAAACAAGAGCTACAACTCTCGAGTCAATTCTCTGTGGCAAATAGTAATACGGAAGGCACTTGACCAACTGGTTAACAGGTTGAAATAGCTTTATTCCCAGGTAATCCCCACCCAATTGAATGAAGGGATGTACATGATTTTATTCAGTTTTTTAAGTATTTTAAAAATTAGTTCATAAATATGGTATACACTGATATAATAATAACATAATTACAAGCACAATCAACATTTTTTCTGATAATAATTTCATACCAGACTTACCAAATTTAGTATTTACTAGAATTTATTAGAAAAAAGAGTTTGCAGAAACATACTTTGAATTTCATAATATATTTTAATAGACAAAGTAAAGCTTTTGTGTACCAGAAGTTTGTTTTTCCCTTATGCAGTATGAAGACCATAACAGCACACTTGAAGTCTGAAGACCATCAACTAGCTGTAGCAGCTTCAAGTAAATGTCAGCCTGTTATCTCAGCAGCTGCACAAGAAGCCCAAAGAAAAAGGAGGAATGCTGTAGCAGTTGCAATGAAAGCTGTCATGTGGCTAGCCAACGAAGAGATTGCAAACGTAAAGTTTAAGAGCCTCATGGACTTCCTACGCTCTTTAAACGTGGAAAGTGCAAACCACCTCACAGTTTCTGGTAATGTCCAGTACACAAGTTCGCAGATCCACGAGGATCTTCTCAAAGCTGTCTGCAAGGTGATTAGAGATCAACTAAAGAACGAGCTCCATCAGAGCCCATTCATAGCAATTGGTTTAGATGAATCATCTGACAGAAGCCAAGAGAACCACTTAGCTGCTGTTGTGCGTTATGTTTCCTTGGATGGGTCACTAACAACAACCTTCCTTACACTACATCACATCAGAGATGGTACCTCCCAGACAATATTTTCCACACTACAACAAATTTTGGAGGAATTTGAAATTCCTGTTTCAAAGGTTATTGATCTTGGGACAGACGGGGCAGCTGCAATGGCAAGCACCTTACATGGAGTGAGTGGACTTATGATGGAGAAGAACCCACATACTATTTGTGTCCACTGTGTCTGTCACAGGCTCAACTTAGCAGTAAGTCAGGCTTGCCAGAACTTACCAGATATGCAAGTTCTCCAGCGTATTATGTCATCAGTTTATGGCCATGTCCAGAGATGGCCAAAGGCTCTTCAAAAATTCAAAGACATAGCTGCAATTCTAGAACAGGATGTGTGTCGTTTCCAGCGGTTGTTCGACATACGATGGCTATCATTTGGAGATGCTCTCTGTGCTCTCATCAAAAATTACGAGCCATTAATGATTGTTCTTGATGACGATGCAGCTGAAGGTGATCCAACTGCAATCGGCCTACTACAGCAGCTTAGCACCTACAAGTTTGTAGCTTTACTTCACCTTGCTGCAGATGTTTTTGGGATCACAAACCAGCTCAGCAAAATAATGCAGTATAACGAAGTGAACTTCTCTGTTCTAAGTACGGCGGTACCTTACTATACAGAAAAAAATGCCCGCGGTCAATGAACAACTGAACATTTTGCATACCAGTAGGCTATATTTACTTAAAACAACTTGGAAACAGACCAATTAAGTTTGTTTATTCACAGTTGAAAGACAGTGTTTCCAACATTGAGGAAATGAGAGGAAGTAATGGTCCATTTACAGCCTCCTTTTTGGAAGAAGTAAGAACAACAGGCAGCTTCAAAGGAAGAAAGCTAAACACAGCTCAGAAAAGGTTGCCAACTGGTCCAAGTGGACATGAAGCCTTTGAGTTATCAAAAGCACAACTTTTGACAGGCTTACTTTTAAACCTTGAAAGTCGCTTCCCAAAGGTTGAGCTCCTGGAAGCTTTGAAGGTAAGAAGGTCAAGTTTATGTTTGCATCATTAAAAAAAAAAAAACATGTTTTGTCAATGCAATCTTACATACTTCCTTCCTACCTGTTGCAGATTTTTGACCCCAGGTCATACCCTTCAGAGCATTCAGAGGTGCTGTCATGGGGGAATGAAGAACTTCAAACCCTCATCGATCATTTTGGAGTAGAAAAAAAGAACAAGGCTGGCAAAGAGTTTCCCCCAGTGGTTGATGGGTTTCACTTGATGAGTGAGTTTCCCTCCTTCAAAAAATTTGTTTGGAGGAGTTCTAAACAAGAAAACCTTTAGCAGCCTTCTGCCCTTCTTGTTCAGGTGTTCAAGAGCAAATATATATTTCCAGGTAAATTTAAATTAGCTTGGTAAATGATTTCTTTTTACCTTCTGAGTTTAATTTTGTATTCATACTTGGTACAACATACAGCAAAGAAATATATCAAATCTGAAGCCTGTTGCTGATTGAGAAGATAAATCTGACATGCTGTAATGTACAATTTCAATTTGCATATATTGCTGCAAATTTGTGTAAATGTTACTGTATAGTTGTACTTTATCTATCCTTACTCAGAAACATGGAAACTCATGTGTGCAGCCCTGTGTATCCTCGTTGGCAATGCAGAGGCAGAGAGGGTCTTTTCCTGTCAGAACCGGGTGAAGACAAAGTTACGGCAGTGCTTGAAGATTGACATGCTGCGAGATCTGATGCTGATCAGCTATGGGAAGCCATCAGTGTCTGAATTTGACTTCGCTTCAGCTCTCAACTATTTCTTCCAACAACCCAGAAGGATACAGAGATCACAATATGAGATACTTTTCTCCCTATACATTTTTTTGTAAAATGGTAATTTTACTGATGTAAAGTCACAAACGAATAAAAAAAACCAGACTTATGAGTCAAAACCAGTACCATGCCAAATTAGCTATAAACAAGAAGAGAAAAGATAACCAGTTTTGTCAATAAAAGTTGCATCTGCTGTAACACCACTTTAATTACACATGTTCTTGATTTTTTTTACAGAATGTCCATTACAATAACCTTTATTTTAGGGTCATGGGTGCAGGTGCCAAATGAGTGAAATGTTGCACCATTTTGCATCTAAGGAGGGTTAAAATCCATTTTTTTCGGCAAATGGGAGGGGGACACCCCCTCCCCTTAGACCCCTCCCCCATGCCGCACATTTGTGGACTCCCTGATCTGAAATCCTGGCTTAAGCCCTGACTGATTGGTTTACCTTGAATATGCAATATTGAAGTCCTAAAATATTATGAAAGATACTTTAGAGAGAAATAAGAAGAAAATTGTGAGATTTAGCTGTTGCTTCAAAATAAGTTTGGGCGACTGCTCTTGCCCTTTAAGCATACATTATGTGATTTCACCCTTACTCAAATTGCCCACCACTGAACAGTGCAAAACCCGACCTTCTGGGGGAAAAGTCAGGAATTTACATGATGTTCGCACCAACAGATTATAGTCTAAAACTGGAAAAAATCAATAAAAATATGATAAAACCTGATAAGCATTAACTTAAGGCTGTAATCTGTAGGTATGAACATCAAGTAAAATCCCGACTTTCACCCAGAAGGTCCGGTTTTGTACTGTGCAGTGAAAGGCGATTTGAGTTAGGGTGATATCACGTAATGTAGGTTAGGCATCAAGGACAGTTGTATTGACTGGATAAATTTGTGGCTCAATGGTAGATCTCAGAGAGTTGTTGTTAATGATAATTTCTCTTCTTGGAAAGAAGTCACAAGTGGAATACCACAGGGTTCTGTTCTTGGCCCACTTTTTTCATAATTTTCATCAGTGATATTTATAGTGTGCTCACATCAAGTATACTAAGCACTATGGGAAGGTTAGTGATAAGAATGATGCATCTTTACTGCAAAAAGGCCTGGATAGGCAATAGGTTATTTTCATGATCTCAGACTTGGCAAGTGTCTTTTAATGCAGGTAAGTGCAAAGTCCATCATTTTGGTCCTAAAAATTTCAGCTATTATTATAACATGAATGGTAGTATTTTGAGTGATGGGACTTTTGAGAAAAATCTGAGTGTAGTTATTACAGGTGATTTAAAGCCATCTAGACAGTGTGCAGCTGCTGCTGCTCGGGCTAATAGGGTGCTTGGATTGATCAAGAGGAATTTCAATAGTTTTAGTAAAGAAATTGTGCTAAGGCAGTTGGTAAGACCCCATCTTGACTATGCAGCCAAGGGTTGGAGTCCCTTCTATGAAAAGGACAAGTTTCTTTTAGAGCAAGTTCAGAGGAGAGCCATTCGTCTTATACCAGAGGTAAGACATCTACCTTATCATGTTAGACTTAAACATCTTGGGCTTACCACCCTGGACAGAAAAACGTAAAAGTGGGTGTTTGTCTGGCGCTAAAAATAGCGCCAGATGCATGTCTGTGCCCACCCCCTACCTTCTCCACATTCAAGGTGCCACTGAGGTCAATCTAAACCTGCCATATAGGCTACATGCACCCAGCCCTTCCAAGTTTTTCAGAGATGGAGTGACCACACCATGCTGTACTGTCTGGTGTTACATCAAAAAAATGCTCTTTGTCTTATTTCCTGTCTTTGTTATTTTGAATTTTTATGACTGAATGCACAAGTAGCATTCGAGAGACAATCAGAGAATGTTACCAGCAGGGAACAGTGGTTTCTTTGAAAAATTGAAAATGCCTCCAGACAATAGGAAAACAGCTCTAGAAAACTTCAAAATGAAGGTCATCAGAAGCTGTGTTTAGCTCTAGAGAGGAAAAGCTTATTTCCAAGCCCTGCTGGAGTTGAGAAGGTTTAGGGGGACATGCTCCAGGGGTACAAATTTCTCTCTGAAAGGAATCCTTTGTTATTTCATTTAAGGGTTCAAAGTAATTCTCGGGTTTGAGGCCATTGTAAGAAGCTAGTAAAGTGTTTTGCAAGGCTTGACAGTAGGAAGTTCAGCTTCTCTCATACCTTAGGATACAGTACCTTAGGAACCTCAGTGGACACAGGTCCAACTCTCATAGAGTTGTCAGTGAGTGGAATAGTCTGCCTGATTGGGTAGTTAACTCCACAATAGTCTGCCTGAGTGGGTATTTAACTCCACATCTGTGCAATTCTTCCATGACTGTGGTAGAATCTAATTTTACTGGGCACGTTTGGTGTTGGTTGTTTTCAGTTCAGGGTTTATGGACTTAGGGCATCTTACGGGGCCTTAGCCCCCCTTTGCCCTTTAACCTGTTATGTTATGATATGTTAAATAAGATAACAGAAAAGAAGCTTAAGGCCTAGTGCATAGACTGATTTTGCATACAGGTGAGGGAGAAGTCTAGGCCTATCCTAGGTAGCCAGAGTTATACATGTAATAGACTGCATTTTGCATACGGGTGGGTGAGAGTCTCATTCTGTGGCTATTTAATTACAAGTAAGACTATGGAAGTTATGTAATACGGCTCTGCAATTTGCATACAGGTGAGTGAGAAGGTGAAATGAACTTAGCAAACAAGTGATATCAGATGCTGTCTGCTGCAGTCCCATGATCCTTTTAAACTATAAATTTGTTTTGGCCTTAACAGCTTCCGGTGGCAGAGAGTTCCAGTCATCAATTACATGCTGAGAAAAGTAGTTATGTCTCAACATGTGGTTAGGCCGTTGCTTAAGAATGGTCATCTCATGCCTTCTTGTGATGATATGGGAATTTTGATGACTTTTCAGTTGAAATAGAGCATGAATAGGGATTCTGTCAAAACCTCCCATAATTTTGAAACCTTCAATCAGGTCATCCTGTGCCTTCTCGTTTCCAAAGACATTAAATTAGTACGTTTGAGTCCCTCTAAATGATCCTTATCACAGAGGTTGGGAATCGTTTTTGTTATCCTCCTCTGTACGCCTTCAGTTAAATCAATATCCTGTTGAAGATACGGCCTCTATATCTGGGAGCAGTAATCAAGGTGAGGTCTCACCAGACTTTTATAAAGTTTTAAAATGTTTGGCTTGCTTTTTTCTTCATAACACCTCTTAATGAGCCCTACAATCTGGTTTGCTGTTTTAACAGCTCTAGCTACATGGCCACTGACAGAAAAGGACTTACCAATAATTACACCAAGGTCCTTTTCTTCGGACACTTCAGTGAGCTTTACATTGTTGATAAAATAGTCATGATTTGGATTCCCTCTTCCAATGTGCATTACTTTACATTTTAATTAATTGAATAATATTTGCCAGTCCTTGCTTCAATCCACCTATAATTTACATAAGTCATTCTGTAGGCAAGCTGCCTCCTCCCCTGTACTGACTTTTCTGTTTTTCTGCTGGAACCTGAACTTTGAAAAACTAAGGCTAGAGGGTCTAGGCAAGAAATGTAATTTCAAAATGACTCATCTTCGGGTCTTGATACACTGATCTTTGGTTATGACTACAAAGATTCCAACTGTCCGGGCTTAAAGGGGGCTGCATACAAACTTGGTTTGGGCTATGCTGTGCTGCTGTCCTGTTTGCCTCATAGTAGTCCTGGTTTTCAAAATACAATGTTCACATTAGCAGGAGACAAACAATGCCAACATGGATATGGTGTAAAGTTATCTAAAAACTTAATTCCTTAGCTATCAGGGATTGCTCATCAGTGCTTGCTGTAAAGGCTGATTCATACTTTAGTAATGTGCAACTCTGAGCTATGTTGATTGGCCTGGAAAAGCAAGGGATGACCATAATTATATGGTTCTGGTAGCCTTATAGCACAAAAATTTGGAAGTACAAACTGGTCTTAATACTACATACTGTAGCAACGCAGGAAAAGAGAGGGTCTTCTCTATTGTTAAGAAGAACAAAACTGAATTCCTGCTACCTATTTTGTTTGTGTGTTTTGTATCATATGAACCATACTGATATTCAAGTAGTGTTAGGATGAAATATTAAAGCTGTATGAGATTCAGTATTGTAGAACTCACATATGGTGTGAGCATGGGAAACATTCCAATAAATAAGCCCCATTTGTTTTGATTGTTACAAACTCATTTTAATTATCTAGTTTTAATTAAAACTAAATTGTGTGCAAGGCAAAAATTCAACACTCTCCTGTGTGGAAATATAGTATTATGATCAGTTATAGTTAAATGAGTCAATTTATGGACAAGTGTAATTTGTGCAAGGACCATGTAAATTATGAGCAAGTCCATAGACCTTTTTCCAAGTAGTAGTCACAAAGGATTGTGGGATAGTTTTCGTGTGCTTTTATTTTTGTCAATGGCATTTTACTGTGGATAAGAATGATGCAGACCAAAATGCTATCCCACAATCCTTTGTAATTGCTATTTGGAAAAGGGTCTATTAGCAAGTTACGAGCATATATCCAATTTGTACTCAACCACATGTAAACTGGAAAGACGGCTGAACAAAGAATCCATTGTCAATGTCATTGGTGGTAATTAGACTAAAAAAAAAAGAATGCAAAAGCATTGTTCACAAATTCACAATCATGTAGCTACTGTATGACATATCAAAAACTTAGCATTCAAAAGGGCTGAGAATTAGGTCTTAAGTGCAGACCAACATTGCAGACCATTAATTGGCTTTGTCATGGAGGATTTAGCCTATGTAGCAGGCTGCACGGCATATTCCTTTTCAATCATTGTTGGAAGCATTAAAGAAGGGGTGAATAATCCGACCTGCTCTGCAGAGTATGGAGGATTGAGCTCTGTATGTGTAACTTGCCTTTTGAGGCAATAGGCATTTTGTTAAAAGACAGTTCATTACCAGATGTTGTGATGTAGGAATGGACAGCAGTGGAGAAAATGCTTTTTTTTTCTTCTATAAGTACTCTCGGTCAAGAATACTTACACATAAACATGACAACAAACTAACCAAGTATTTTCTACTACTGTATGCAGGTAATTTGCACGTACAATTTGCAAGGATGGGTCATGGCTAATCGACATAACCTCAAAAAGGATACGGAGAGGCCCTGGCAGAGACTTTTAACAATGCCTAGATATCTTTTTGAGGAGCACTTGCACAAACATCAAGGGCATGTTGTTTTTCGTATGTTTATGTTGGTCATGTTAGGCCTGGATGAATCACCATGTATGGTTGAAAATGTTTCAAAGAGCTTCGTTGTATCTTTTAAACAGATCATTGTGCAACTTGGTGTTGACATCCATCAAAATGTCATCCTCACCAGTGGAACAAAACAGTGATGATTCTGGAAAGCCAAGAGGATTTGGAAAACTTCATTTTGTGAAAAGAGGAGGTGAAAATCACCCAGATTCAAATGGATTTTATACAACCCATGCTTCTTCATGTCAATTTAGCTATCCAGTGAGTGCTGCCAACATTAAATTACTTCTGGCCTCTGTTCTGACTTTGCTCCACACACTAGTAGGACTCCTTTATTTTTACTTCCTTACCACCAGTGAATTTTATTAAAACTGTGTAGACATTAGGCTTTGGCAGTTTAGCAACTCCAATATTGTTGTAGTCAGGAAGTTTATACGTAATGTCAGGTGCAATGCCTGTAGTTTATGTTGCATGAAGGCACAGTGTACAGTTTATGTATAAATAGTGTGAGGTGCATACAAACATACATAAGCCCACTCAATATGGTGAACATTATACACACACTTTACACACAGTACTGAAAGTCTTGGACTTTCTTTAATCTGAGTGAGAGTTATTGTCATGTCCTGGAAAGAGCTTGAATTTTATTATTTCATGTAATGATGAAAAAACTACTGCAGTGTTCTAAGATAGGTCACTGGAATGTTTATCTCAGAACATAGTTACCTTTGTGTAGCCCACCTCTTTATCTCTTTTAAACTAAGTTTATTTATTCAGGATGATCTCAGAAGAGATGTACTTGTTGATAATTGTCTTTGAAAGTACATGATTTTCTTCTTCAGGAATGTTTAGAAATTTTGTAGTAACATCTATGTGTTTTAATGTAGTAACACTTGAATATTACCCTCCAATACTTCTTTGTTTCATAGATGAAGTTGATACTACCAATGTATGCCAGCTCAAGTAACTGTCAGTGGGTGTACCCTGTCAACTATGGAGGTGGCTTGGTGGCGGGAGATGAGGTCGACCTGCAGATTACGGTGGACGAAGGGTGCTGTGTTATGCTGGCATCACAGTCATCTACAAAGGTAACAGTCAGAAAGAGTAGAGGATGTGGGATGGTCATGAGATTAAACTTGAACCATTAAACCAAGAATTCAGATATAACCATAGCAAATCTCCTAAGCAAATAAGTCGTTCTTAAACCTCGTTCTGCTATCATGGTCTTTTTGATTCCTTGCCGAAGGTAGACAAGGAATCTATGCAATCGTGATGTCGTGTGTGTTGTATGTGACACCTAGCTTGTAAACACGATATGTCAAGGTAGCAATGACCGACACTTTTCATATTTGGTATGTAGATTTTTCATGTTGAGAGGAAGAAGCCTATTGTTTTTGGTGGAGGTCAAAGGTCATTTGAGGTCACCAGAGGTCAAAAACCAAAAACTTTGTAAACACGATATCTCAAGTTAGCAATGACTGACACTTTTCATATGTGGAATAAAGATTTGTAATGTCAAGAGGAAGAACCTTATTGTTTTTGGTAGAGGTCAAAGGTCATCTGAGGTCAGGGGAGGTTAAACTGTGAAAACCTCCTAAACGGCTTGTAAACACGATATCTCGAGTTAGCAATGACCGACACTTCATATTTGGTATATAGATTTCTCATGTTGAGAGAAAGAACGGTATTGTTTTTCGTGGAGGCCAAAGGTTATTTGAGGTCACCAGAGGTAAAAAGCCGAAAAGCTTGTAATCACGATATTTCAAGATAGGAATGACGGACACTTCATATTTGGTATATAGGTTTGTCATGTTGAGAGAAAGAACGCTATTGTTTTTGGTGGAGGTCAAAGGTCATTTGAGGTCACCAGAGGTTAATCTGCGAAAACCTTGTAAATGGCTTGCAATCACGATATCTGAAGATAGCAATGACAGACACTTTTCATATCCAGTCTATAGATTTGTCATGTTGAGAGGAAGAACTCTCTTGTTTTTGGTGAAAGTCAAAGGTCATTTGAGGTCACTGAGAGCTAAAAAACCAAAAAGCTTGTAATCACAATATCTCAAGATAGGAATGAAGGACACTTTTCATATTTGGTATATAGATTTGTCATGATGTAAGGAAGAACCCAATTGTTTTTGGTGGAGGTCAAAAGTCATCTGGGGTTACCAGAGTTCAAAAAGCAAAATTTTCCAAGAATTCCCAAGATTGTCATCTGGGGTCCCAGGGGTCAAAAAGCATTATTTCACAAGAATTTGAAAGATTGTTATATGGGGTTCCCAGAGATCAAAAAGCAAAATTTCCCAAGAATTCCCAAGATCATCATATGGGAAAGCAACATATCCCAAGTTTTCCCAAGATCGTCATCTGGGGTCAATAGGGTCCAAAAGCAAATTTCCCAAGAATTTCCAAGATGGTCATCTTTGGTCACCAGAAGTCAAAAAGCAAAATTTCCCAAGAATTCCCAAGATCGTCATGTGGGGTCATCAGAGTTCAAAAAGCAAAATTCCCCAAGATTTCCCAAGATAGTCATCAGGGGTCACCAGAGGTCAAAAAGCAAAATACCCCAAGTATTCCCAAGATCATCATCTGGGGTCACCAGAGGTCAAAAAGATCCAAGATCCATTGGAGTTGAATTCCTTTTCAAGACACTCACTTTTTTTTTTTTTTTTGGTGGGGTTCAAAGGTCATGTGAGGTCAGCAGAGGTCAAATTGTTTAAACATAATAAAATGATATAGTCAAAAAAGATAAATTTGAGGCATAAACCTCAGTGCAACAAAGCATCCCCATTTGGCAAGGAATCACTTAGCCTCTTGGCTTTCTGCTTAGTTATATTTGGTGGTTCTCATCTATGCATGTCATGCTGCAGTATTTCATTTTTGTGAGGATTAGGTTAGTTCAAGAAATTAAGTGGAAGAGATTCCGTAGCTGGTTAGACCAGCCAAGGGTATAGAGGACTCAACAAAGCAAGCAAACCAGCCACATTCATTCTGAGAGTACCTAGGGTCTGGAAGAATACCCATTCATTAGAATATACCAATATATAGAAATTCATACCCACAGAGTGGACATTCTGGGAATACGAATGTGTACACATATATTCATAGTTAGTGTGAATGAGTGTGCCTGCACTATACTTCTGCATGTGTAAATTTGTTAGTTAGATAGGGTTTTACGCCTCAAATTATAACCTCTTGGTTTAATCTAGCAGTGCCCATAGCCTTTTTTCCAGTTGTGGGGCACTGGATTGTTTCCCCTTATTCCATTGCATATGCGGAGCATCATGCACAATGGCAGTAGGTTCCATTTTTAAGTCTTTGGTATGGCTCAACCTGGGAATCGAACCAGGGCCTCCCGCATGAGAGATGGATGCTCTACCACTCGACCAAACACGCAGTCTGCATGTGTAAAGCACAGATATCAGTTTATACTCAGTAGTATGGCTAGGTAGGCAAACATACATTTACATAGGCCAACACTTGAAGTGGAATTCCAGAATTCTAAAATAGCACATGCTTATATTTATAGTCATGAGTTTCCCTGGTTGATTTGACTCTCTAAATAACCTTAGTAATACCTTGCACTGATTGAAGCAATGATTACAGCAGCTGAACATGTGGCTACAGGCTTGTATGAGGAACCAGATTTATAAAGAAAGACAGTGCTTTTGGAGCTAGGTGAAGGGGGAGTTATGGGGCGTAATAATTTTCCTCCTCAAGGATGTCTTTCAAAACTTATTGTTAGCTTTGCCTGAGATGGCCAGCAAATTAGAAATTACCATAGGAAGTATGAAAATTCAGGAGATAAACATTCTTTACCCCCAATCACCAAAACCTTGAACAAGAAGGCCTTATCACAAGAGCCAAACTTACTAGCTGTCATATGGCAGTTTATTCTTCCCTTGCCTTGATTTGTTTTTGTTTACAAGTTTATAGGCTGTGTGGAAGAAAAGACAAAGGTCCAAGCCCCCTTACAGTTGTATATTATCGCCAGTCAGTGTAAGTAAACTGTGGTAAAAGAAAGGCTGAAAATCAGTGCATATGATGTCACAGAGCAGAAAGTGCTCCCTAGTTTGGAAGCAAAGCAAGCATGTATCATTGCAACTTACATCAACAAATGCAGACAACTGATTTGTTAATAACTAATTGGATACGCGCATAAGTCTACTACATGTGTGTGCAAAGTTTACTGCATGCATGCAGTGTGCTTCATTGCTTTGCCTCCAAAATGATGCCAATGCATAAGGTCTATTGACATTCTGAAAGTTTACTGAAAAGTGAGGTACATGTAACTGTTGTGGCAGGAGTGCGCATACATTAATGGAGGCTTGCTGAAATACACATATAAGGAATCACGATACAAGAACTACAGATGAAGAAACTTGTGGTCAAATGTCCTTGGCTTTAGAAACGTACTATAATGTACAGTACCTACATTATGAAAGTTTACTTGTCATAGCTGCTGAAAGCACTTTTATTCAAGGCACTGCATGTGCATAGTAAGGTCACTAGAAACTTTGAAAGTTATCGTTTAAGGTAACCAACCAAAACCACGGTGTGAAAAATTTAACGAGCAGTAGCTTCAAGCTGTTGTAAGGACAGTGCCATTCCTCGACTCAACATTGGCCAGGATATGTCACTCCAATGTATAGATCAAGTGTGGTTTAATGCAATATTTCCAGAGTAACAAAAAAGGAAGAGACCAACTCTCCAAAACTTTCTAGAAAACTAGATGGAGATTACATTTTGTTGTGGAGTTGTGTCATGCATTGCTTTGACAATTAGGTTTCTCTTCAAAATTTGAAACAATGGAAGTCTGGGAAATGAGTTCCCCTTTTTTCTGTCAGGGTAAAGGCAAGGAATTTAGGAAAATATCTTAAATGTAGCAAACATCAGGGAATTGGTTCAACAAAGGCAGTGGTCGGTCTATTATTTTGCTCTCATTTCAAAGCAGGGTGGAGATTTTGTGAAAAGAGCCAAAAATTGAAGTAATTACCTTTGACATTTTGAAATTTTGTTATGGAAAATGCTAGATAAATCATATAAATTTGTTTTTAAGAAATAACAGGAACCCTATCATTGGTCTTAGTAATCAAAGAGTTTGAAAGAAAGCGAACTTTCTTTCAAAATTCTTATACATGTATGTGTTTGCTGTTATTCTTGACAGGTTTACACCAGTGATGATGGATCTGTGAGTAAACAAAGTCTCAGTGCACATGTTGGAGATGGTTCTCTATTTGCTTGTATGCAAGATCCTGTCACATGCTTTGCGAATTCTCGTTACAGGCAGGCACAGGTAAATAAACTGTTTAAAATCTGGATTCCTGGCTTTTCAGTTAAAACCATGGGAAAGTGAATTTCAATTTTTAAAAGTTAGAAAATTCAGAGAGTTTGAGAAAAACAGTCAAAATCAAGGAAAGCAATGAGATTTTGAGTGACACAGGCAGGGGTTCCACCAGAAACTCAAAAAGGGGGGGGGGATTTATTTCTGCTAAACGGTGAGTCCGAATTGAGGCTGTCCCTGGCCAAAGTTAGAAATGGGTTCAGGGGGCAAAAGCTTGCTTCAAGGCCCATATAGGGTGCAATTTGAAGGTTTTTAAAGGCCATTTATCTATGTAAGTTCAAACTGCTGCAAAAGTGTCCTCTTTTTAAGTAAGAAACCAAGATATTGACATTTTTTTTATATTTTTTATGGAAATGAAAGGGGGGGGGATTTTACCCTCCTTCTGGAAAGGGGGGCAGGACAAATCTCCCCCTTTCCCACCCTTGATGGAAACCCTGTCAGGATGGAAAATGCTTTTGCAATTTTGATAAACATTTGCCTGGGGTCTAAATACATTGGATGCTCTCCATTGGTGTGCCAGCTATGGTATAGTAGCATATTAACTGCTTAAAGTTGAAATATTCTCTTGAGGTTTGGAAATCACAGGGAAGTTAGTTGGCTTTCTTGCCATGCTGAAAAGAAAGAAGCTAATTTTGTTTAACGTAGCACGTAGCACCCCTCTTCTCTGTATTTCACACCAATTCTTCAGTATAAAATTGCATTTATTGGTTTTGTGATATGCAAACTGACACCCTCAGTTTTCCAGAGTTGTTGACATTCAGTGGTGGAACCAGTATGTAACAAAAGGTGAGAGTGAAGTTCGAAGCTACACGCATCAAATGTAAGAAGCCTCATGGGGGGGGGGGGGGGAGGGGGGGGAAGCTGGGAAAAAAATGAAATAAGACATTGTTCAGTACTATTTCCTGGCATTTAGCAATCAGAATTAGTATACGTAAACCTTGTAGTGCAGCTTTTAACTTTCTCAAGAAAGTGATGTCAAAAAAGGGGCGAGGGGCAGATGAAGCTGGAAAGTCCTTTGTGTAGATTCGATCCTGACATTGGGAAGCCCATTGGAGCATTCATGTACCATCTGGTAGACGTTTTGCTTCTTTTTGACCAGCCTAAAATGTTTATTGATTCCAAGAAAATGAAAAGTTTTTCCTGAAATTTTCCATTTTAAATCAATCCGTTCCCCCCCCCCCCATCACACCTCCAAATGTGTTTGGGAAGAGAGTGTAAGGGGTGGGTAAGACACCTCTGGTTTTATCTTCTAGTTTATACTACATTGTGAACTTGCATTGGAGGAAGTAAACTGAGCAAGAATGACCCACCCTGATGGGTTTGTTTGTTGTAATAAATTCTGTCTTTTCAAAGTGAGGTGAACATTTGTGCAAAAGTGGAAGCTTATTAAAAGAAGAAGGGGATACACCAGTCAGTTAATCAGTTGTATGGTGGAAAGGATAGAGGTGATGGCATTTGAAGCATTGAAATCTAGCAGTAGACCCTTTTCTAAATTTAGTTACAAAGGATTATGGGATAGAGTATTGGTATGGATCATTTTTGTCAATGTCATTTTACTGTGGACAAAAGAGATGCATACCAAAACTCTATCCCATAATCCTTTGTAATTGCAATTTGGAAAGAGTCTATTGGAAGGTTTGGGTTTTACCTCCTTCTAGGTCATAGTAGCATTGGTTTTACATCTAGGAGCATTCTACAGCCTCCCCATCTGTAAAGGATTTCCAGAATTAGAAATTATTGACACTTACGCAAAATAATTGGAAATCATTCGATGTTAAATTGTAATTGTGAACTTACACAGACATTCCATATATTTGAGGTTGCTTTTTGTCAAAAAAGTACTTGCCATCCAGTCGGAATGGATTGCTACAGTTCATATGGCCCATGTAATTGTCCTAATATCCTGAAATAACAGAACATTTCATTAAATTAAATTTTTTAACATTGTCAAATTTCCCCAGGTCCTAATTGAAGCCTTTTCTCTTTCCATAATCAGAATTTCTACTTAACGAGTGATGCAAATCTCATTCTAATGGACTGGTTAACAGCTGGGAGAATTGCTAGAGGAGAACGCTGGGATTTTAAACTGTACGTTTTCACGTTTTTCACCTCAGTGTTTTTTAGAGATATTTCATTGTGTCTCTGGACATCGGTTATGTTGCTGCAACATCAAAGAATGTTGCTAATTTTGTTTCAAAATGGTAAAATGTTTGGGTGGGTATTTAAAAACACTATTATTGGAATATATATGCTTACATCACAGTCAAGTCACATGTAAGTGTCAAGTACATTTCTACTTTCTGAAAAAGTTTAAAGGGGCTCATTGAGTTGCTATCGATTATTTTGTGACAAGTTTGAATGGAGTTATATCAAGAAAAAGCTTCTGATTAGCCCTATTAGTCATGTATCACTTCCTGCAGTTACCGAAAACATGAAAAATTGTAGTTTTAATGGGCTTAAGAGCTTGTAGTTTGCGATGCTCGTTCAAGCCCGTGTTAGACTAGCCTCTGTTGATTAAACAACATGTATATAAAACTGAAGACTTGATCACAACAGCTGTTTGTAAGAGGAGTTGTGAGCCTGTCAATCAAGTTGGTATAAGCTTCACTCATTGGTTGTCTTTGAACAGGTTGTACACGTTAATATCTAATTGTAAAAAGTGTCTGGTCACGAATTTGTAATAAATGATTTTAATCATTAATTACCCTATCATTGCCGTTTCAGCTGAGTGTTAGATATTCAGAATCACTTAGTTTGACCATTTACCACCAAGATGTGAGTAAAACTCAACAGTTGCGACAAAAAACATGAAATTCATGAACATACTCAATAAGCCTCTTTAAGATGGAGTAGTTACAGTAGAGGTATTTCTGTTCTTCTCAGAGGGGTTCTATGTGCATTTTGGAAAAGTCCTCTACCTCCACCCCCTCCTCCCCTCCCCTCACCCTCAACCCCCGAGAAGTTTAGAGGAGCTTCTTTGTGGTCCACACATGCTATTTTCATTGGTTTGTATGCAATTAGGAGGGGTAAGCTAGTTGGGTAACATTTGGTATTTTGCTGCCCTCCTTGACATCCTTCTGATGGAGATTTTGACTTTTGCAGGGGAGAATCACTGGATGCTCCCATGTATTTTGTAAACTGGTTATTCCTTAAGATAATGTGAAGAGATTGGTCTAAAGAGATACTTTCTAAACAGCATGCTTATGTAAGCAATAGGAATGTTATAAAACACAGGTTTTGCAAATCTTTTCTACTTTAATCTCATTTTCAGTATTCTAATCTTTGAATGTGGCTGAAACATTTTAATTGTTAGGTGTTTGACATAATGGATACACATGAAATACATTGGTGTCAGACATCTTTGTTATACAGCTGTAAATTTAATAATGTATCATTTCTGTTGCAGATTAAACACCACCAATTGCATTTATGTGGATAATATCTTGTACTTCAGAGATTCCATCTGCTTAACAGACTCTCCCAATCTTCCAATATTCCAAAACCTTGGTGATTATAACATTGTGGCTTCGTGTGTGTTGCTAGGAAAAGATTTAGAAACAGTCAGCACTAACATCTACAATGTGCTCAGTATGTGTAGAAGTCAAGGTAAGTTACTGTGTAATGTTCTTAAACTTTATTTACCATCCTAACTTTCAGACATCCCCCAAACCTATAAAAGCCTGACTTAGGAATTTCCCAGATCTTTTGAAGCCAGACGAAAGCATCTCTCAAACCCAGACTTGAGCATCTCCTAAACCTATTGAAGCCAGACTCAAACATCTCATAAAAATGTTGAAGACAGACTCAAGTATCTCCCAAAACTATTGAAAGGGTGCTTTTTTTTTGTTTTTTGTTTTGTTTTTTGTTTATGTTTTTGTGTTGTTTTGCTGAAAGTGTCTTTTGAGCCACATTTTCAATACTATACAGTCTTCTTTTTCTTCTTTAGTGAGGAACATAGTTACCTGATGAATTCACTGTTTCATTCTTTGGAAACCTTTAATATGTATTAGTCATTTATTATCCTTTTGGCTTCTCAAGGTTAAGTATGGTGCAACCTTGTCAGTGATGTTTGTCAGATTTGGGAAGCACCAACTGAACTTAACTGTCATGGAAGAATATTGAAAAAAGTATATTGTTACTTAAATAGCTGTTTCACTAAGCAAAATTAGTTGTACTTGGCCATTTTGTTGACTAGCTGTTTTATTAAAATGAAAAAAGTTATCCACAGTGCTTTTCAGATTAAAACTGTTGCAGTTTTCTATTTTCTATGGCCTGTTTTGAAGCAGTGGGATTTTGAAATGTTAAGTTAAACTTCCTTGTAAGTCTCTGTTAACTGCTGGATAGCATCAAAATAGGCTTACTAAAATCCCTGGGAGAGTGTTTTACTTTTTGGTGAGCAAGCTTTAAGTTGTGCATAATCACTACTTAACATTCTGGTCTGAGGGAAGTTGTATGATGCTAAGGAGAAACCTAGCTGTAATGGCAAATTGAATTTCAACTTCATGTAGGGGGCTTTCAGTTCAGCAAAGTGGTTTTAATAAATTTGGAATCTTTCCAATTGTTACAAGGCCCTTTCAGATAAGAAACCGTAAATGGCTCTTAGAATGAAAACCCACCCTACTACTGATGATGTGTCTGGGGATCGAAGTACAAGCTTCCCATTTACTAAGACACATTGTCTCAAATACCGCAGATTATAATCCACTCAATCACATTAAGAGTAAAACACTCAAAAGGTAGGTTGCATGCTGTGAACTTTGTCCTGTTGGTTGGTCTTTGCAGACATGTTAGCTGTATCTCCAGGAAAACTATGGACAATCTTTATACAATAGGGCTGTGCTGGTTAACAGTTAACCGTTTAACCGACTGATCGATTGGTTAAACGTCCACCAAATATCTTTTCGTTTAACCGTTTTTGTATCCTAATAAATCAGTCACTGCAGTACTGTTTATGCAATTAACCACAGAAGTTGCTTGCCTAAAACCATGTGACAATGGGTAAACTTTGGACCAAAAAATTACAAAAGGTTCAAAAGAGTTCCAAAAAGGCGTGTATAGTGCAGTTGCACAGTCTGCATTGCCCAGCTTTGTCTGGTATATCGATCCATTCACCCAATGATCTGCGAGTGTCTTGCAAAAAATAATGTGACAATAAACTCTTTCACACCTTTGAAAAGGATTTAAAAAGATTTAAAAATACCGAAGGTACAGTGATTGAACTAGGCACCACATGCTACAACAATCCAACATACCTTTTAAAGTGTGGAACACTTTTGAAAACTTGATAAGTAAGCCTAAAAAGTTAAATCTAGACAGCAGAAAAATACATGCTTAACATCACTTCGGGAATTTTCCCTGGTGTAACTGCCAAAGTTACGTGTTTACAGTTCATCAGGCTCAAAACAAATGCAATCTGCATGAAATAGTTACCAAGCTTTGTAGTTCTGGGCTTAATTATGCAATCCTGGCTTGTAAGCCCTGTATGATAGTGCAACTAATATATTTGTAAATAAATCTTCCCATTTAAGCTAACTGAATAATTTTAACAAGTGAAGACTATACATTTTTCATAATTTTTTCATCCTTAGTAGAATTTCTGGAAAAGTTTCAACCCCAAAAATATGCCCAGAAGAGTGAAATGCTTTCCACCATTGTATTTATTAACCCCAAATTATAAATTATGGAACAGTGTTGAACTTCATGAATGATCATGTTATTTTCGAACATAATTAGCACAGCTGGTTGAGCTGAACGAACCGGCACGGTCATGTACTTTGCGAATTTGATTGAACAATTGTTCATGATGCACTGCACGTGCTTTGAACAATACAGTATTTTATGCAATATCGTACAAGAGTAAATGAGACTACTGTTTGAGTCCTCTTATACATACAGTATGAGAGTAGCTTTCGATATCGAATTGTTTCTCCTTTCATAATTATGAAGAAACTTTCAGCAGGTATGAGGAAGGAAGGTAAGGGATTTAAGGCACATTCAAATACAACGTTACATTATTTTGTGGAACATGCAGGAATGTATATAGGGTTAGAGTTAGATGAGGTTTTACGGCTCAGTTTCTAACCAATTGGTTAAAGTTGGGCCGGCCACAGCCTTTTTTTTCCAGTTGTGGCTCACTGGCTTGTTTTCCCTACTCCATTGCTCATGCTGAGCACCAAACACAATGGCAGTAAGTTCCTTTTTTAAGTCTTTGGTATGATCCGGCCAGGAGTCGAACCCCAGACCTTCCGGCTCGGATGCTCTAACAACTTGACCATGCAGTCAGTCAGAATGTATGTAGGGGTAAAAATTTTCAAACCATTATACAGCATTACAGCACTGGAAATTTTTAGCAGACACACATTACACGTGAACTACAGCAACATCACAAGGTACACTGTACCGCGTAGTATGATGTATGTTTACTATGTGGTACATTTGTACGCAACCTGTCTCTAGGTCTGTGTGATACTGTATCGCTTAAGTTGGAAAAGTGCATCTAGAACTGCGATAATGCCAGTGATATCCGTAGGCTTCTCTTACGATGCTATGTTAGACTGCAAAAATCTCCAAAACAGTAATCAGTGGTATAACAAAAAGTATGTGTATTTGTGGAAAGTCTTAACAAATGCGTGATTTGCCTTTGCTCACTGACTGCTTGCCAAAACCTCGCAAATAATGCAAACATTTTGACATGCATCCTACATCGGTGAATATCACTCTTGGTGCCATTTTGAAAGTATAAACTTTGGTATTTATAGTGATGACGCTCTTCCAAAGTGTTTTTGGTTATATTTCTTGATTTCATTGTCGGTTAACGGTTAATCATTTGAATAGTAAAAATGGTTAAACGGATAGCGAATTAACCGGAAATGCACAGCCCTAATATAAAGTATGAACATTGTGAATTTAGTTCAGTCTCTTTCTGATGGGAAAACAAAACAAGTAATTGATTTTGAAGTAAGGATCCACCTTACTTTGAAGGATAACCTACTACCCAAAGACAGGTCAAACACCTATAGCTGTATTCTCTTGACTAGTTTTTCATTAGTTTTATCTTTATAGCAACTCTGTCCAGGAAAACAATGCACAAACCATGTATTGACATTGTGAAATATACATTACTTTTCCGCTGAAAAACAATATCAATGCAATGTTTACACTTTAAAGCTTGGGTCACATCTACGTGACTCAATCACCTTTCAACAAAATCTACAGTTGAATAAGTTGATTAAGAGAGGTGCATGAAATAGTACTTGCACATCCAACTTTGAACTGGGATTGACATTAACAGTGTGTAAATTTAATTCTCATTTCCCATCATACAATTGGCCAGGTTCGTTAAATTTGTTGAAAAGTTGAATGGCATATTTAATAAAGTAGATAAAATGAGGGCATAAGAATTACATTGTCTTCAAGAAACCCTTCAAATATCACTTTATATTGCTTTTGTAGGTGCACATGTAGGTGATGAAACCCTGGTCTCAGTAAGCAAACTTCTAGAGCCTCCACCCTCCTCCGTTCAACGTATTCCTGGGATTGTGATTAGAATGGCTAGCTCATCAATCTCAAAGGTAATATTCTCTTCCTTTGTCATATACTGTGTTCACATGGCATAACAAGCCTGTCTTCTAACAATGAGCATGTAATCAGACACCAGATCCTACATGTGAATTCACTTGTCATCAGGATGCACTTGTTTGATCAAGACCACAAGTTGGCTAATCATCAATACTACGAGCTAATTGTCAGATCACTCTAAAATGTGCATGGTAGTGCCATCTTGATAAATATTTAATTTCAAATGATGTGTTGTTTACCAAATGTGAAACCCATGTGGCTCCTAAAGTGGCTTACTTTCACGAGCAATTGCCACCAGAAGATAAAAGCGCAGTGACAGTCCTGTCATGTTGATCGCTTGTATGCATCTCCATATGGATACAGCTTTGATCTCTTCAAGGAGAAACTGCAGATAGGAGTTGCAGTTACTTGTTATCAAGATAAAGAGTTTGTATCCATGTGAACACAGGCAAAGATTACAATCTAAAGTTTAGGTCTTCAGGCAGTCAGTTGAAGACTCAAAGCAAACAAGAATGGGAGAAGCCTGTGAGGCCTCTGGGTTACTTTTTTGAGTGGCTTTCAGTTCTTCATTTCAACTCAGATTTGGAATCTATTCAATTGAGAAGATAATTTTAGATGGGAATTGGTAAACTGCACTTTGAAAAAAACCTTTTCTATGACTTTGACATTGATCAAATGCTGAACCTCTGGATTGCTTAGGTTCATTACTTCGAATGCCACACTAGGCCATAGCATCAAAGATGAAGACATACCACAGATACCTTCATTAATATTTTTATGTCATGGACTCATGTTCAGTGTCAGATTTGATTTCAAATTTCACTTCTCTTGACTTGGACTTAAACTCACCATAAATTTTGAGTCATACTTGCACTGATGCTTGAGCAATGGTTATAATTGTGCACACCATGATTTAGCACTTTGGCTGTATAGCTCATGATAAGAAGTCTGATTTGCAGCAAGTCCCTCTCCTGTGGGGGGGGGGGAGGGACAGCACACCGTCCATCTGGCCTGTATTTGTACCTTTTCTGGCTACAGGCCTAATCGGCAGTTATGGACTTTACAAAATTAACTTGATTGCATACTAGCTCAAATAAGTTTACTTTGTAGAACTATATCCTGCTGTATTAATGCCCTTCCACACTAGGCATTATTAGATACAGCCCAATGTGATAGTTTGATCCAAAAATTGAAAACATGTAACTACTTGGACACTTTCACACTAGGAGTGATGTGTGATGTGAAAGGACATGATGCAACACAATAAAATTGAGTTGAAAATGTTACATCTTTTGCCCACTCGTCTCTGAATGATACATTTTGTGCAATCAGTGGTAGAATTGCCATTTTGTTTGATTACATGACTGATCGGGTATTCGAATATCACTGCGAGATGAGGGAAAAATCTCCTGTGGTGTGAAATGCCTCGTAATGGAGTCACATCATGTCTCTTTGTTTTGTATCAGTGGAGTATGGAAGGGCTTCAAGCTGCCTCTGTCTGCTCAAATATTTAAAAGATATCTTTTTCCACCAAATCTTTGAATAGGTTTTGATGAAATATTTTGTAGTGACTCCAGGTGGGCCATTTACAGCATTTAAAAAATGAAGGTCATTGGTTTTGTTTGAAAAATGGAACATGTTTGTCCTACTTATATTAGAACAATAAAGAAGTGTTAAGTTGGTCACATTCATTCTTGAAGAATGTCTCATGTTGTTTGCAAGGAATTGTGGAAGCAAGATTTCTCAGAAATCATTAGAGATGATCACTGCTAAATGTGATTTCACTTTGTTGTGACACAAATTTATACTTCATGCGGATGACTGAGTGTGCTTCAGTGATACAGTTATGGTTGTATGTGGTGGAAAGGTTGGAATGTGACTTTTTGTTTTTTAATTTGTTCCAGTCATGAAAATTTAATTACTTTAATGTTGTGTGTACCATATAGTTAATGACTTTAAGATGAAGTGTTGATAGTTAAATCTCCTTTTAGTGTGGTTGCACCTGTAAGCTGTGAACTTTGCTATTTTGCCTAGACCTACCCTATGGGTGTACTCTGTGACTCTGTATGCAAAAATACCAATAATGTAACACCTTTAATGTTTTCTCATAAAATGACTATTATCATTTTGTTTCTCTCATAAGGTATATGCAGAGATCTCCAACCTCCTTTCCCCTTTATTTGAAAGACTTGGTGGCAATCCATTTGAAGGAAAATTCTGATGTTCCTATCATACAGCAAGACTATTACTGGTTTATCATATGATGAACACATGGTATTCTTTGGTGGAATAAGTTGGCAGGGTGCCCAGACAGTCAGAGATTTCAACGATATGTACCTTTCAGTCCAGAAAACTGATGGAACTTGAGTGGCCTGAGAGAGGAAATATTTTGGCCGCTCTTGCATGCAAGTCTTTCATAAGTAATTTATTGATTGTCCCTTTATGGTGAAGTGTCGGTATGTGCCTAGCATGAATGTGAACATTACAGAAGTCCCTTGTCCATGACAATGCTGTGTGCACCCTTAGACTTATGGGATAGCTGTTAGGGGAGCAAGCAGGTCATACACTTCTGTCAAACTTTATACCACTGGACATATTAGCTCAGGGATTGAAAACACCTTAAGACTTTCAAAATAATCAACACTACAGCATAAATATTTGATTCCTTTTAGAGTTGCCAAACCTTATATAAAACATGATAAAAAGTGATAACTTTTATCAAAGTTTGAAAAAAAAAACTAAGCTAGGTGTGACCATTTTATGGAGTATAAATTATTGGTATACTCTGGATGGTGAGTAGTTTTAATTACAGGGCAGATGTTGGCAACGAATGATACTTTTTAAAGCTTTTATATAAATATTCTAAATATTGATCATATTGTTAAGTATTGCATATACTCTGCTTGTAGTATGTGGTATGTTAATAGACCCCTTTCCAAATAGCAATTACATAGGATTGTGGGATAGAGTTTTTGTGTGCATTATTTTTGTCAGTGGCATTTTACAGTGGACAGGAATGATGCCGACCAAAACACTATCCCACAATCCTTTGTAGTTGCTATTTGGAAAAGGGTCTATTTTCAAGTTGTTGTAAGATTTATAGATAACAGAAGTGTCCAGGGTTTAAAACCTTGAAAGTGCTTGGACATGATACAGTTATTTTCAAGGCTTTAAAAGATCTTGAATTATGTAAGTCCACTGATGACCATGCGTAAGTGGTTGACATGCATTGTATATTACATAAATCTAGGAATACTGTGGTAATGTTTTCCTCAAAAACTGCTAAAAAGCAAGATAGTTTAATATTTGAAATTGATATGCAAGAAAAAATTGCGTCCATGAAAAAGTGTTTAATTTTCTTTGTCAGGAAAGTGTACTAGAAGGTGTGTGAGCCCTCACCTTAATTAGACAGGTTAATATGGTTTGTTTGTGTTAACTTGCAAATTTGCTGAATGAATTGAATTTTCATATCTTTTTATTCTTTTTGCCTTTTTTATCTATTGAAACTTTATTAAGGATAACTTTTTCTTTTTGAACACTAATAAATCTTCAAAAGTGCATTCTCGTATTCAAGAAAAAAGAAAAAATCCAAGACCAGAAAAGAGTGAATTCATACAAAAATGGCCTTAAATGGTACAGTTTTGGTTGTATGATAGTAACTAGTAGCTGTTTTGAAAATTCTGTTGAAGTTTTAAAACATAGTACATGATTGTTTGGTGCTTAAGGAAATGTGTGTGATAATTTTAAGACTTAAGAGTATCTTAAAGAAATATAGATGAGCAACAGTTCATATGCTTCCGTCAAACTCTATGCCTCTGAACATGGACTGAAACCACCTGAAGACTTTCAAAATAATGTATACAAGAGTAGAAACATTTGATTCCTTTAAGAGTTGCCAAACCTTACCTAAAACATGATAAAAAGTGATGACTTGTGTTAAAGTTTGAATAAAAGCTTAGCTAGGTTTGACAATTTTATAGAGTATAAATTGTTAGTATAGTCTGGATGGTGAGTAGTTTCAGTTACAGGGCAGATGCTCTTTAGTACATTAGTGCACACCTTACTGATGTTATCAAAGAAAAGTTTTGTAATGGAATTAAGCAAAAGAGCTGCTATCACTGATACCAACATTTCAGTTCTCAATATCGGTCGATACTGATCCGATACTGATATTTGAGAAATAAGCATTCAGTGACTAACCTTAGGCTACAGGACACCACAATGAAGGGTTGTTTCATCTTGATGGGGTAAAATATTGGAACTTGCATTCAAAAATACTCAAATAGTGTCTCATTTTCATGACATATGGGACAACTAATATCGGTTTATCGGCAGTCAAGGTAAATGTTACTGATACCAATATAGGATGAAAATGGGGGATATCGGCCGATACCAATGGTGAATACCAAAAGTCATTCCAACACATAACAAAATCCAGACTTGGACTCGGTAGATATATAAGAAATTCAGAGCATTGGTAATACAAGGCTTGTACTCACTACATGTCAATGCACAGGTAATAAGAGGGTTGTACACTAATGCATTTCCAGGAAACTCAGTGTCCATTATGACTCCATTATTTTGTGTACGACGTCATGTATGGTATCTTAGCAGTTTTTTACTATTTTTAGATTCCCAGCCGAGCTTAGCAAGAGAAGAACTGCTTATCTTTATATTTTGAATATGAGTTAAGTTAGTATGGTTTTTGGGTGCTCATCGAGAAGCTCATGCACCCTTTCACACATATTGCTTAAGACTAGTGATTCACTTTTAAAATTGTGAGAGTACACCCCACCATGTTTTAACTTTTAAGTTGTGATAAATCTGCTGCACCACATTTTGTTTCCTAAGGAGCAACTTCTACTGTATAGCTATAATTTTATAGCTGAAACTTTTTATCCTTTTGCCTTCCAGTAACTTACTGTATCAGCGCTAGGTGCTTCAGTTGATTCTTAATGTACGTTATAAGGGTTTGCTCCACAACATTTGTAGCAATTTCGTGGTATGTGCTTCAAGTGCAGCCTACATTGTGCAAGCTTGTTCCAGTTGACATGTGTGTCACCATATCCTTACATTTTGTTTTGTAAGGTGTTACACATGTGTCTCGAGACATGCATGTTATGCCTGATATCATGTCTCCCAGTTAATTTACATTTAGAGACATGAAATAAGGTTAGGGCTAGAAGTCTCAAGACTTTTTATCATGCATAATATCATGTCCAGGTTGGGTGTGTGCATGTCTGTGGAAATTAAGTCTTGGTTTGACACCAAGCTTTCCAATACTACGCCACCTGCCATCTGGAACAAGCTGTCCTAAAAAGCCTGATCTAATCAAGTTATCATTTTTACTTAAACCAAGCTGAAAAGATTTATCCAAGAAGCATTTTATTTTTAGTTTATATGTAAAGTTACCTTTATTATTGTGACATAACTCATAACTGTGAGGTTATAAAATTGTGTTCAAAGTATCATAGTCTTTGAGAATGTTTGAAAATTTTTATTAAATGCCAACACTTTGAAACAGGATTAATGCAAGGAGAAACAAGTCTACAGTAACAATAATACTGAAAGGGGAATACTTTAGAAACAAGAGTCGTCAAAATTGCAAGCTTATTAAGGAATGGAACAGAATGCTGTCCTACACAACCTCCAAACACCAAAGCATCTCCTTTATTAAAATCAATTATTCCTGAACCAGAATGATTGAAATTCATGTTGTATCAAGGACTTTTGTAATCTTTCTTAAAAAATTTGGAAAGAGTTGTGGTATTTCTAATATTTGAATTGGTTGATCTAAGACAATTGTTTTTGTGATTTATAGGTCATTTTTACATGCTTCCATTATCAATTTTGAAAGACACTCATTATTTAAAATGGTGATTTGTTTTTCAAAAATTTTCATTCCTTTTTAGTCTTCCAATGTACTCACTTTATAATGACATCAATTTGCAAAGGTAGAGGCTTGTTAAGATTTACCATATTGTGTGTTGATGTATAGTTAGTAGATATGATTCCTTCGTGTAAAAGATATTGGTAGTATGTAAAATGACTGTGTCAGAATGATACTATCAAAATCAGAGTTGCAAATCAGATATACGTAGACACATTTAATTGGGCTGATATTTGTAACAGGCTTCCTGTGGCATGGAATTTTATTTTTACTTAACAGGCCTGAAAAAAGTCATAAGAATATGGTTAAAATGACGTAAGTCGAGGAATTTTGTGAAAAGTGTTTAACTTTTTAAAATAAATGTTAAATGAAAGTATTATCCTGCATATGGCAATGAACTTCTGTGAACAAGATCATGCAGTTTTCATAATTTAGTTGTGGATTAGGAATGGAATATTGTGGTCCTGAAGGTAGAGGAACCCTCTTCTGTGATTTTGACTTTTACTCGAGACTGGGAGGATTTCTCAGTCCAATTTTTTATTAAGATTTAATGTTTTTGTTATGTTTTTTAAATGTGTTTGTCATGTTAGACTTATAATTGTACTCATGCTTATGATAAAGAATCAAGTATACTTTCTTAGTACTCACTGAGTTGTACTCACATTACAAGACTGATGTCCACACATTCTAAGAATGTTTAAATGAGGCTGGCACTTTAACCCCAAACATTGAGCCAGGTGCTGGTATCCACAAAATTGAATACAAAGCTGGTCTGCACAGATTTTTAGAAAAATGAAATGAGGTTGGTACTATTATGCACTGTCAAACACTCCAGCTTGTACTTGATGGTTCTAGAAATATTTTAGGGGGAAGGGGGAGCTTGTACTCGGTGGTTCTAGGAATATTTTGAAGGGGAAGGAGGGGAGCTTATCATTCATTGTATACTGAAATATCAGTTCGTAATAAAACGTCATTGTGGTATGTATGGTGAATTTTTGAAAGGGGGCTTTCCATCTGGGTGATCCCTAAAACTTATACTCTGAAAATTTTACTCACAAAACTTGCCTGGTTTGAAGCTGATGTTTCCAGAATGAATGAGGCTGGGTTAAATACAGGGCTCTACAGTGCTTATTCTGTCACAGTTGTAACAATTGTAATTAAAATACTTGAAATAAAAGTTTTGTGATCAAAGCAGAGATTGGAAGCAGAAACTGGAATAAGGTCGGTTTGCTACCAGTTTTATGGGATATAAGAGTAAACCCACAGTATGACAGAAAAATCAGTTACTGCTGGACATGCTTTCAGTGGAGTAAAGATTGCATTTCAGGTGGCTGACCAACTCAGATACTGAGAATCCTTACACTTGAAAAGTCAGCTCAGATTGGAAAATTATACATTGCTCATGTGTGACAAATGTGCTGTATCTTAAGATCTTGTAGGGATTGAATCCCAGCCTTCTGGCTTGGCACATTTAGAACTGTATCATATCAAATGTGACTGGCTTTAACAACTTAGCCATATCATGGAAGATCAATCTGTTTTGTCTGCATATTGTTCATTGCAAATGTTTTTCTGTAGGCCCACATATATACATACAGAGAACATTGAATCCTGGGTAAAGAGGTTTGTTAATACTGGTCAAATTCAGGGGTGCAAAATGCTGTAAACATTAGGGGGAAATAAAATCATGTAAGAGGTTACCAGGGGTGAAAGGATACTTCCACATCAGTAAGTATTCTGAAGGGTTTAAGATAGGACCCTAGTCTCAGGAGGTAAATTTTGCATACTTGTGGTTCCCTCATTGTTTAAGTTACTCATTGTGAATTATTTGATTCAGTGATAATTTGTTGGCTTCTGTACTATATCATTCCTTACTTGTCTTTTAAGCTGCTTCAGTTGCTATCTGATTATGCCATGTCCCTGAAAGACAAGTAAGTTTAGAAAAAAACTGTCATTAGGGGTCACTGTTGTGTTATTGCCATGTTGTATTCTAACATTTTCTCCTAAAGAGGCTGGTTTGCTGAACTTCTGTTGTAGACATTGATTCTGTTGCAGGTTTAAACAAAGTTTGATGGCATTATTTTAATGATGGCTCAGGAATGGGACATCTCTTTGCACTGTAAGTTAGAATGGGGGGGGGGAGAGGAGTATCCATTAGCACTCCCCTAGATGGCTTGGGGTCCAAAGGTGACTCCGTTGTAGGGCTTCCAGTGGACTTGAGGAGGTGAAGCGGTGAGCTCTCCCAGGGGTGTGAATCCTTTTACTCTCTGAATAAGGCATTGGATATGCTCTAGAAAGTGCTCGAAATTGGAACTTTCCTATAATTGGTTTCGATGATAAGAGAAACCTATGCATTCATGATGGCGTGTGTGTATGTGTGTGTGTGTGTGTTTGTGACACTTTGCTTGTTAACACGATATCTCAAGAAGGGAAACTCTGACAGTTCTCAAACTTGGTACATAGATGCCCCATATTGAGAGGAAGAACCCTATTGTTTTTGGTGGGGTCAAAAGTCACCTGGGGTCACCAGGGGTCAAACTCTGAAAACCTTGTTAACACAATATCTTGAGGTAGGAAGCTTGGATGAATTTCATACTTTGTATGTAGATGCGTTATGGTATGAGGAAGAACCCTATCATTTTTGGTTGAGGTGAAAGGTCATCTGGGGTCACCGGGGGTCAAACCCTGAAAACTTCGTTAACACGATATCTCAAGAAGGGAAACTCTGACAGTTCTCAAACTTGGTACATAGATGCCCCATATTAAGAGAAAGAACCCTATTGTTTTTGGTGGGGGTCAAAGGTCACCTGGGGTCACCGGGGGTCAAACTCTGAAAACGGTGTTAACACAATATCTTGAGGTAGGAAGCTTGGACGAATTTCATACTTTGTATGTAGATGCATTATGGTATGAGGAAGAACCCTATCATTTTTGGTGGAGGTGAAAGGTCATCTGGGGTTACCGGGGTCAAACCCTGAAAACTTTGTTAACACGATTTCTCAAGAAGGGAAGCTCTGACAGTTCTCAAACTTGGTACATAGATGCCCCATATTGAGAGGAAGAACCCTATTTTTTTGGTGGGGGTTAAAGGTCACCTGGGGTCACCGGGGGTCAAACTCTGAAAACAGTGTTAACACAGTATCTTGAAGCAGGAAGCTTGGATGAATTTCATACTTTGTATGTAGATGCGTTATGGTATGAGGAAGAACGCTATCATTTTTGGTGGAGGTGAAAGGTCATCTGGGGTCACCGGGGGTCAAACCCTGAAAATTTGTTAACACGATATCTCAAGAAGGGAAGCTCTGACAGTTCTCAAACTTGGTACATAGATGCCCCATATTGAGAGGAAGAACTCTTTTTTTTGGTGGGGGTTAAAGGTCACCTGCGGTCACCGGGGGTCAAACTCTGAAAACAGTGTTAACACAGTATCTTGAAGCAGGAAGCTTGGATGAATTTCATACTTTGTATTTAGATGCATTATGGTATGAGGAAGAACCCTATCATTTTTGGTGGAGGTGAAAGGTCATCTGGGGTCACCGGGGGTCAAACCCTGAAAACTTTGTTAACACAATATCTCAAGATGGGAAGCCCTGACAGTTCTCAAACTTGGTACATAGATGCTTCATATTGAGAGGAAGAACCCTATTGTTTTTGGTGGGGGTCAAAGTCACCTGGGGTCACTGGGGGTCAAACTTTTAAAATCTTGTTAACACAATATCTCGAGGTAGGAAGCCTGGATGAATTTCATACTTTGTATGTAGATGCATTATGGTAAGAGAAGAACCCTATCGTTTTTGGTGGAGGTGAAAGGTCATCTGGGGTCACCGGGGGTCAAACCCTGAAAATTTTGTTAACACAATAACTTCAGGCACAAAGCTTGGATGAATTTTGTACCTTGTATGTAAATGCGTTATGGTAAGAGGAAGAACCCTATCTTTTTTTGGTGGAGGTCAAAGGTCATTTGGGGTCACCAGGGGTCAGACCCTAAAAACCTTGTTAACCTGATATCTTCAGGTAGGAAGCTTGGATAAATTTCAAACTTTGTATGTAGATGCCTTATAGGTAGAGAAGGAACCCTATCATTTTTGGTGGGGTTCAGATGCCATCTGGGGTCTGGGGTGAAAACCTGGTTAACACGATATCTCAAGGTAGGAAGCTTGAATAAGTTTCATACTTCCTATGTAGATGCGTTATAGTAAGAGAAAGAATCCTGTCATTTTTTGTGGAGGTCAAAGTTCATTTGGGGTCACTGGGGGTTAATCTCTGAAAATCTTGTTAACACGATATCTCCAGGTAGGAAGCTTGGATAGATTTCATACGTAGTATGTAGTAGATGCGTTATAGTGAGAAGATGAATCCTATTATTTTTGGTGGAGGTCAAAGGTCATCTGGGCTCACCAGAGGTCAATGTCTGAAAACCTTGTCAAGAGAATATCTCCAGGTAGGAAGCTTGAATAGATTTCATACTTGGTAAATTGATGTGTTATAGTGAGAAGATGTACCCCATTGTTTTTGGTGGAGTTGAAAGGTCATCTAGGGTCACCAGGGGTCAAACACTGAAAACCTTGTTAACATAGTTTCTCAAGGGAGAAAGCTTGGATAGGTTTTATGCTTAGTATATGGATGTGTTATGGTGAAAAGATGGACCGTATTGTTTTTGGTGGAGGTCAAAGGTCATCTGGGGTCACCAGAGGTCAAAACGCAAATTCCCAAGAATTCCCAAGACTAAATAGGAATACAAAACTGTATTTTTCCAACATGTTAAGATAGCATTTGACCATTGACTGAAAGAGATGGGACATCATGGCTTTATTTGGAATAGAATGTATATCATCGAAACCTCAATGCATTTTTGCATTCTGGTTTTTTATTCCTTGCCGAGAGTAAAAGAAATCCATGAAGTCATAGTGGTGTGTGTTTGTGATGCTTGGCTTGTAAACACGATATCTCAAGATAGGAAAGGTGGATACTTTTCCGTCATGGTGTATAGAGGAAGAAACCTATTGCTTTTGGTGGAGGTCAGAGGTCATGCCTGGTCACCAGAGGTCAAAAATCTTGTAAACACAGCATCTTATGGTAGGAGGTTGGATGCATTTCATACATGACATGTGGATGCTTTATAGTCAGAAAACAAAGCCTACAGTTTTGGTAGAAGTCAAAGGTTACCTGAGGTCACTGAAGGTAAAGATTGAAAACCTTGCAGATTGCTTGTAAAACCATACCTCAAAGTAGCAATGATGTATACCTTTCTTACTTGTTATATGGATTTATCATATTGAGAGGAAGAATGATACTGTTTTTGGTAGAGGTGAGAGGTCACCAGAGGTCACAAACCAAAACCTTGTGAACACACTATCTCAAAATAGAAAGCATGATTACTTTTCATTCATGGTGTGTTGATGCGTTATACTTAGAAGATGAACCCTATTGTATTTAGTAGAGGTCAAGGATTATCTAAAGTCATGGGTTAAAACTATGAAAATGTTGGACATTGCTTGTAAATGCCATATCTCAAGGTAGGCTTGATATGCACTTTTATTATTTGGTACATGGATTTATCATATTAAGAGGAAGAATCCTCTTGTTTTTGGAAGAGATTAAAGGAAAAACTAAACCCTTGTAAACAACAATATCTCAAGATAGGAATGGTACATACTTTTCATACCGAGTGTAAAAATTTATCATATTAAGAGAAAGAATACTATAGTTTTTGATCAAGGTTAAAGGTTGTGTGAGTCACTGAAGGAGAAACTGCAAAAATGTTAGAAATATAATAGTTAACACAATAGCACAAGATGTGAGATAGATGCCTTTCCGTTCCTTTTGGCAAGGAATCACTAAGCCTTTAGGCTTTCTGGTTTGTAATTGTATTTTGTATCAATGGCCGGTGAATTTGAAGGTGCGAGGGTTTTGTTGGAAGAAGTAGATGCTGGTATAGGAGTTGCATTGAAACAATAATACTACCAAAGCCATCTAAAAGGAATTGGCAATGACAGAACTATATAAGATGGCTGCATGCTAAGTACACCGACAGGTAGCGTATAAAAGTTACATTCAATTGCCATCCCCATTTTCCCCATTTCTTCTTCCATTCACTATGCCCTCTCAGCAGCTGGCAATCTGAGCCACCCTTACCAGTCAAAAGTCAAAACCATCACTTACTTTCCCTGGCAGATAGGCAGATAGGCTACCACTTGCAGTTTGAAAGGATAGGTAATGGTAGGAGTTGCATGGGGTGTGGTATTAATAATTTTGCTCAAGCTAACATGTAATTATAAGACAAGAATACACCATGGATGCGCACCAAGTCAGCCCAAGTGTGCCAAACAAATAGGATTTTTTTTTACTGTAATTAGTAATGTTTTACACTTTATATCATAACATTTAAAAGTTATCAATTTGATAACCAAAAATAAAATTACCATATTATTTTGCAATATTTTTGATAATGGGGGTGGGGGGGGGTGGGGGGAGGGGGGTGGGGGTGTTTGTGTAGGCCATCCCCCTTGTCAAAAAGTAGGGAGGATATATCCCCCCCATCCCCTGGGATTTCTACCAATGGATGTATCCCATAAGACTTAAAAGTTGTGTTAACATTTGTATGTATCAGGTTTCTTTGTGTATGAAATATGCTAGTATGAAATACCTTGAAAGAGTAAATATCTTGCCAAAGATTTGACCAACAACATATTGTTTCATATCCTGTGACCAGACGTTTGGTGCAAGAAATGGGTTTTACCCATGAACAAGAGGCAAGGGACATTATGGAGGTCAGATGGGCAGAGATAATTTGTCCCATGTAAAGACAAAGTTATTGAGAGGATTAAGAAAGAGTTTCTTTTAGGATTCTGATGTTGATTTTCTTCAGTTTTGTAATTCCTCATACATAATTGAACAACTAAGGTTAGTTGAAAAGAAGTGAGAATGGCACTGGTCAGGATATTTCAATTTCCTGTGTTCTAGCTTCAATGCTTTACGTCTTAACTCTTATCATGCTGAGTCTTTTTGAGAGTGGGCTTCATTTTTGAAGCATTTAAGCTCTGCAGGTGCACCTACAAAACTTCTCCTTGCCAGAAATGACCTACCAACATTTCCTAGAGCCGAGGCCAAAAACGTGGATGAAAGGCATTCTTTTGTTTTACATATAGTGTATTAAATGTTTAAGTTTGAAAAGCGCCCTTAGGAAAGATATCCCGCCTCCTGCATGATAAGAGTTAATGCAAAGTATTGACTCATTTTGGACAGGATATCTGTCTAGCAGATTAAAGAAATTGAGAGGGTGGCATATGTTTAATATAATTGTTTTGAAAGGGTACTGCTCCTATGTTCCAATGTCTCAGTGTTCCAACAACTAAAGGCCTGTTCATCCTTTCAAATTTTCATGCACTGTAAAGCTATAAGAACCATATATGGTCATCCCTTGGTCTTATGGGCCAATCATGGACATAGCTCTGAGTGGAGTTAGTTAGATGAGGTTTTACGGCTCAGTTTCTAACCAATTGCCGCCACGGCTTTTTTTCCAGTTATGGCTCACTGGCTTATTTCCCCTACTTCATTGTTATGCTGAGTACCAAGCACAATGGCAGTAGGTTCCATTTTTAAAGTCTTTGATATGACCCGGCGCCGAGTGGAAGTTTTCCACTTACCTAGCTTTATAGTGCTACACTCAAGTATCAACTGGCCTTTAGGGTTATAGTAAGGAGGTTAGGACTTGAGTTAGGCTGAGGTTATGGGATAGGGCTAAGAATTGAAGCTATTTATCTTAATATCTCTAAGAAATGGAAAGAAATATGTGGATCTGTCACTCAGAGCCACATGTATGAGCCATGTATGTATAGTGTTGGAAGAAGTGTGTACATGTTCTGAGGTTAGTGGTAAAAACATTTAATGGATGCTATATTATATTTTAATTAATTTGAAAAATTTTTAAAAAAATGAAAAAAAAAACCTGCATTATTTTACTTTATACAATTTGAAGCATTTAAGGAAGCTTAACTGTTTTTACCTCACATAATTCAGGCATTCATTATTGTATATTGAAGTTTTGTGTTCTTTATTACACTGCCCACACTTATGTATAATTATATCTGATGCAAGAACATTATCAATCTATTGTACAAAATATACATGAAACACACAACAGAACAATTCTCTCTTTCTATACTTTTTCTACTTTTATTTCGGATCAAGTAAGTTTGGCGAAAAATAGAGCAAAGTTTAAAGTGCAAAAATCTAAACCTTGAATGTTTCTGTCTTTGAAGAATGCCTTTTAAAACAAACTATTTGAAAATTGAAAAATACTTTGCAAGTCTTAAAACAATATTAAAATACATGATGCACATCAAACATTTATAATCAAAATACCCTATGGTGCATTTAACTTAGTTCAATTCTTTACTTTTAAATCACAGCTGTTCTTTTGTACAAGACAAAGGTGTAAAATCCAACACCAGGCTTTAATATCCACCAAGTAAACAGCCAGCGATTTCTACACACGCTCTTCTACACAAGCTGCAAACACTTGAAAACTTTTTATTATAACCCTCAATCATTGTTATAAACAGTTCGAAAACATTCCATGATCAGTACATCTTGACTTCAACAGCACCTTCCCCCTCGCAGCCCCACCCCCCCTCCCCCACACCAATCTATTTTCACATTTATCACAGAGTACAACAAATCATGTTTATGGTCTGGTGACATGAAATGGCATACTTAGATATTTGATGCAAAAAGCATTAAAAACTTAGAAAAATAGCCATAATTCCAATCACAAGCCATTAAATATTGACCATTTTACAGGGCAATGTCTATTTTACACATCATGAATAAACATGAGCTAAAAATGCAAATTTGTGACACTGAAAGCATGACTCACCAAACATGGCTACTATTATCATTTGTTTTCCATCCTTTCTTTCGAGGACACTTGTAGCATTCGTATGCCCCAAGGGATTTAGTTCGGAAGTTAAACTTGTCTTCTTAAATAATATCAGTATCACTTAACCAAAGTTAAACCAGCGCTTCTCAACCGGTGGGCCGCGAAGCACTCCCAGGTGGGCCGCGAGATCCGCCATAAAAATAAAAAATAAAGAAAAAGGAATAAACTTTCTGTAAGGTGGGCCTCAGAAAAATTCTGATAGTCAAAGTGGTCCTCGAGTTAAAAAAGGTTGAGAAGCACTGGTTTAAACTATATCTGATGAGCAATTTGGAGATAATTTAAAATGGGTCAACAAAAGACTAACAGTGTGCACTACTTCACATCATCATGGGCAATGAGTATCCTCAGAAACTCAAACTTGGAAGAGGTACACCTTGAGAACGGTAAAAGATATTGAAATAATTCAAATAAATCTTTCCTTGGTGGATCTTTCTCTTTTAACTGCAAAGTAAAAACAGGTTGGGGGCATGCCACCATAACTTAAAGAATGTTTTCCTCACCATGATTTTTCCAAATACAACTCCCCTTTTAACTCCCAACCCCACCCCAAACCCCCTCTCCCCCCTCCCCCAGGATACAACTGCTGCATGTGGAAAGAAGCCAAACTTTCTCTGGAATATTCAGTCACTGAAAAAGTCTTAGATGAAGAATGCTGTAAGGCAAAAATGATAAATTTCAAAGGCTTTTCACACCATCACCACTAAAGATACCTTATGCATAAAATGCTTCCAATAATAATCCTGCACTGTCATTTATGCAAAACATCTAGTGACCAAGGCTGTCAAAAGGAAACTGGAGTAACTGCCCTGATACCATGGTGGATATGGGCATTGTAGCTTTTAACAGTTTTTACACATACCAGACAAGCATAACTTTTTACAACATCCCTCAGCCTACCTGAAGCTCTCACCAGGAATTGAAATAACAATGTGGTAACTTGAAATATTCACATTAAGTCAGGTAATGAATACAATAAGCTATTGAATACACTCTGCTGTTCCTATAAAAAATTTCCTTGATAATGCTTTAAAAGTTGTCTTTTGGCAGTGTGTATGATGCTGAATACCTCAAGTTTTACCCATCTTTTGTGGCTTCTACAAAGCAAAGATACTTAACAATAAAATATAGTAGGCTTAATTATTTAACTTCATGATCCCTTCCTGACCTTGACTTTATTGGTTAACGATAAAGTAATGCTTGAAAAGTTACCAAAGCATTATCTTTCAGTGGTCTGCATGGTAGACTTAATGCATAAAAGATCTGTGACATTTCAATCACTATCCATCTCAAAAACCCTGGAATTGGTATGTACTTGACAAATGGCCAACACTTTAAAATATCACTATGAAGCAATTATTCCCAAACCTTCATGGGTGAGACAATTTCTGAGTCGAATATCTTGAATACTGAGGTAATATTTTTTTTTTTTCTGAAAACCAGTCAAACTGTCTAAACTACTCAAAGTCTGCATCAAGATTCTTGATGGTAGTAAAAGGCACAAAATATTCATATTAGCATCTCGTGAGCAAATCATACTGTTAATAACTTGGAGACGACAATGTCAAAAAGCAAATATAGTTTTGTCAAGCTCTCCACAATGTTGACCAAATTGATGTATTTACAATTTTGTATGTCTCCACTTTATTTAAAGCCAAAGTGTGACAGATAGTCTGTAAGGAGGAAGTCCTATATCAGAAAAAGTGTAATGTACCTGGAAATTTATACATAAATATAAACTTGACAAAACAGCTAATCAAAATGGGTGTCTCAAAATTCAATTTGAATGTGGATCAATACTTCCTATTTCTATTAACACTTACTCTTTCTATTTCTTGTTTTCCCCATGTAGCCAGAAAAGGCATGGAAAAGCATATGTAGATTTGAGATTAATCCAATAAATCAGTGTTGGAATCACAACAAGACTGCCTGCCTTGAAATTATTTGAAAACCCTTTCAGCCAAAGTCTTGACGACACTTTGGAAAGGTCACAATTTTGGTGACCTTGATACCACCATAAGCCTGCCATACATTGAACAATATGTAACTCAGCATAACCATTGTCACCGATTCCTAACCTCATTTACCACACATAACCTTGCCATGTGCTGCTACACATGATAAGTGGCGCCGCTCCTTACATATTGAACATTCTACCATACCCACATGTATCGTTTTTCCATCCTACATATCACCCTCCACTGCACAGTCTTAGAAACAAATGCAGGTACTCAACCCCCACCCCCACCCTGAGTAACTGAGTAGAGTTCATACGTGCTCAGAAACTTCTCAATGCTGTGGCCAACTGCAAAAGGGTTAGTCAGGCCATTCTGAAATAGAATGTCCACACTGAAGCTGACGTCCTCAATACACGCACACTGCAGGTGGATCACTGATCTAACTGTGGGATTTTAGTTGTGTAAAGTGTGATGAGCTTTATGCACACTTCTGTTTTGTTGAAGGGTTACAGAGAGGGCCAGCTAGAGGGAAGTACCACCTTACAACTCCTTAACTGATATGGAAGTCAAATGTCCAGTCATAAACTGTTTGAACATAGTTGTCATCAAATGTTGTAAGTTACAAAACAAAATGTAAAGGTATGAAACTCTCAGCAACTGTGAACTAGAAAAGAGAACTGTTTTTTCCAGCTAGTGTGCAACTCTCAGCTGCTACAAAAATGTTTGTCGTCTTTTCAACACGATTTAAATTTTCTGTCCATGATTACAAAGTAAGTATTTCACTTCCATCAAGGCCTAGTAACCAATTATCTCTCAACATAATTTAAAGTTTAACTACATTTATTATTATTATTTACAAATTCTCTATCACACCTACACATTTTTGTTCTTCAACCTTTTTGATCAAAAATGCTACAATGGAAATCTTTGTTACTTTGAATCTTGTTGTAAGCAAAAACGATTTTAAGAAATAAGTAAATTATTTATTCATTTTAATTTTTCTGCATCACAATTTACACCAAGGCAAGTATTTTGCTTTTAAATTTCTGACAATTTTGCATTTTCCTTTGCACTTTTTTTTTTATAAAGATTTCCTTGAAAGTTTCTTCACACGTGAAAAAGAAAGTAGCATTTACCTCTTTCAAAAGCTGGTCCATGTAGAGAAAAAAAAAACACTAAAATAATTTCAGCTATTGCAATACAACGACAGTGTTTTATACGTGTAAAGGCAGTGGAAGAAGTACTTTGATAAATTTAAATATATTAGCAGTAATTGCAAGATGACAAATTGAATGAAGATTTCAGTGAATTCGACTCTGAAAATGTAGATTTTAACAACTGGTATGTAAGAGCTAGTGACAACATTTATTCTGAAATGTTCGCTGCAGAGCATTCTCCATTTAGGTCTCCCTGTACATAAACACTACTGTATGGACACTATAAAATATCTGGACAGGATTATTTTTCACGTATATGCACATAACCAAACCCTTCATTGGTAGCAGCTAACATGTGGCACAAATCAAAGGTTGGTTTACACAGTGATATCATTATTAAAAAGGCCATTTGTAGTGCTGCATGATTCTAGGAAACGATACCAAACTTTGGTATTGACACTCGAAGATATTATACAACATTTTAGTCCTTTCGTTTACAATATCATAATGTGTACGCACGTGACATTGTTCCATATTTAAATGTTCCAGCAAAAGCATTGGTTGCATCTTATGCACGTTGTATTTCTTAGACCTCCTTGGGTTGGAATACATTCTGTAGCTAGTACATATAGAATGCCTCTGAACTTTTCATAATATGCTTAAGTTTCCTATGTCTGCACTACATTTGATGTAGAAAGTTGAGAAAGGAAAAATGGTTGGCCCTAATATATCAGAAAATAATGATACCTATACCAGAGCTAAAGCAAGTATTCAGTATCTATTTACTGCCATACACTACACAACAAGTGCATTTTTACTTCACAGTGAGATGAAGAACTCAACCACAAATGAGATAGTAATTTACAAGCATCAACCACATTTCATTTTTGACAAGCATGTGACTTGACCAGCTGAATATATCAATATTATGTCATAACTTAGATATTTTCTGAGCTTACTTAAGGATCAGATACATGCCATGTATGCTGCTCTCTGAATAGAGCTTAGGGCATGATAAGTTCCATAGCAATGGATTCATCTAAGTGGTTTTTACTTCTACATAACTCTGGTCAAGACAACACCCTGTTATATCCCTAAGACACTTAAACATCTGATCACAATTTTCATGATTTAACAGCTGGAAAGTTGAAAAAAAATAAAATAATTCTAACTGCCTCTAAACGTCTTTTTTCTACAGCTACCTTGTTGTCACCTGCTGAATAAAAGATTAACCCTTCCCCCTCCCCACTACAGAAGCAACTTCACCACTCTTTTGACTTTTTATCGATCCACCAAGCATGGCACCTACTGATGGCCCATTACTGTCCTCTGGTACTTTGTTCTGACTGAAAAAAACAAAACAATGAACCTGAAAAATAAAAGCAAAATGTAATCCCTGGCCACAAATGTAATTAAGAACAAAAAATAACTTTCATAGCAGATGTACCTGATACAATTAAAGGAATATTTGAGTTTACTCGGTCATGAATATTTTCTGGTGTCCCTGATTCTTGTTACATGGTAATGTTGAGATATGGTGAAGCTGATGCTACCGGTGAGTATCAGATGTGTCTTAAAGAGGAAGGCTGGAAGGTATCCACGTAACCTTCTTTTGTTCACGATCAATGATTTCTTTCAGTCTGGTACACATGGATGCGAGGTTACCCCCCGCGATAGTTTCTACCAAAATAGGAAGAAAAAATACAGATTTAATGAAGATGTTCGAATTCTTAGGGATTACTTCGATCAAAACTAGTGAGTTCAAGAGTTTAAAATTCAGGCAGATGATATGCATGAACCAGAAAACTTTGAAGCCGTTTGCTAATCAGGGGGAGGGCGGCCGGAGTCAACCCCACACAGCACACCGGTTCATGTACGTGTACATCATGAAGTATCAGTCACACCGAAACATACCTAATCCGTTCAGATGACAGCTCTGCCAGTGATTCTTAAACTCTGGACTTTACCATAGTAAACATATGTGAATGCCCTAAAATCTTCTCACATTCTTATTCACCTGCAGTAATATCTTTCTCTCTTCTTAAACATCATTTCTTTAAGAGCCATTTAAAGAATGCTGGATATTTTTCTGTGTTCTTTGCACAGCTCATGAGGGGTTAGAGGAAGAATTCTTCTACCATCAAGTTCTGTCATCATTAACTATTTTCTCTTTCAGCCTTGGTCAGGACTGGTTTTTTCTTTCGAATGACATTTTTTGAAGTAAATAAATAAAACAGAAGACAAGACAGCAGCAAATCAAATTTGGGATTGGACCACAATGTTCAAATCAGCTTTTAACTTTGAACTGTGGCAGAAAACAACAGAATCATCTGAATAATTTCTTCATCTGGGTGATTGCTTGGTCAGAGATTTAAAAGGGACATGTCAAATGACCCACACAGGACACTTTACCCCAGTCTTTTTTTTTCAATTTGATCTTACATGCATTTAAAAAGTGATTTTCCTTCTTTGCTAATGCTGTCTTTACCTTAAAAATGTAAAAAGCTCTCAGGCAACTACAAAAATTTGGGATTTTGACTATTCATAGCCACTCCACCTCTTAACAGTGGGTAGAAATGGAATCCTACATTTATTTATACAACACAGCAGTCATATGCATCTATTTTATTTTCTTTCTGTGTTGTTAAACCCCAAAACCTTTCTTTGGGATTAAAATTACATATTTTTTGTCTATACGCAAGTGAAATATTGAAATAAAAAATGTTAAATATGGTGACAGTTGTGTTGATTGAAAATGTTCCAGGAATGCAGAATCTTGACACTTAGCCCACTTCCTCCACTCTTCATTAAGAATCATGATTCGAAACTGGGATTAAGTAATTTTCCAAGCTTTAACAGTACTGTATCTTTGTAATTTTTTGGTTTACTATATATTTCACAAAATATTTTATTAATATAGATGTACTATGTTTGTGAAAGCATGGATGCATGATCAGTGATTTTTACAAACGAAAAATATGTGACAAAAACTCTCTGCATGAAGCAACTCATGTTTAAATATGGTACAACACATACATATGTTTGGAGCAAGACTGTGACTAAATGGAACTTGGAAGAAAATTGCAACTGTGGCAAAAAACCAAAAAACAAGAAAAAAGAAAACTGAACTCTACTTTGTTTTTTACTAAGAAGTCCAGTGGACTAATAATTCCACAGCAGACAAACAGCTGTGACTACTCTCATATGGACTGAAAGCACTGAGGAAACACAGAAAGTACCATTTTATGGATAGACCTGCAGGCTAGATCCTACTATATGCAGTAACAAAGCAGCTCCCAGATGGGGCCTCATAAGAGATACCAGACTATTGACAAACCTCTAAGCCCTAAGGCTTTTACACTATCAGAAGGCTGGGGGGTTGTTCTCATTTGTTGATGTAACAATTTCTCACTGCTTTCAAACAAATATTAACATCATATCCCATAGCTGTTCTATTCAGTATAACATAATTAACTCTTCATAACATAATTAACTCTTCTATATAACATAATTAACTCTTCAACAGGTCAAGCTTTGCTTTGTTGTGGGGATTGGATTTTTACATTTTCACTGCCAAATTATCAATTTCTACAAACATTTATGTTGTTTAAAATATCTTCCTTTACTTAAATTCTTGTAATATTTTTCTGTTAGAAGATTTTTCTGTTCTAATTTCCATTTTTGAGGAAGGATGCATCCTTTGTGTCCTTTCTGATTAACCACAACAGCTATAAAAAAGGAAGCCTAACTTGGGAAGGAAGGAAAATGTTCCACATTCTAAAGTTCCTTGAGTTACATCAATACTATTTCTTATGTCTGTGTCAGCATTCTAAAATCTGTCTGTCAGTCTGTCAGTCAGTTCATCAGTCAGTCTATCTGCTGTATGTTTCTTTGCTCTCTGACTGTATCACCTTCCTAAGAATACCATGAAAAATTGAACAGGTACTCAGGTACCTTGCAAGCCTTTGTTTAAATGATGACAGCAAAAGAAAAGAAAGAAAAAAGATCTCACTAATTTCCTTCCATTTTAGGAGTGAAAAACAGATTGTTAGAAAGTTAAAAAGATCAAAGATGGTAAGAATGAAACTGACTGAACACAAAAAAGTTTTAAAGTAAAAAAATCCAGCAGTTTTGGCACTTTGGTGTGACTACTTTTAAAATGCCTTACAGCAAGCATTTGACTTCAAACATTTCCATCACCATCTTGCTAAAGTCGAAATCTTTTCCTGATATTTTTACAAGAACCCTCCCGATTGAGTAGAATTTCTGGCCAAAAACCTGCATCCCACTTCAGTGGTATAGCCAGTATGGACAAGTGGGAGAGAATGCTCCACAGAAATTTTCAGGGATGAAATGAATACATGAAAGGTCATGTCAGCACAAAGAAACCAATAAATCCCCTGAAACTTAAAAGTAGGGACAAAAATCTGACATTGCCCCCTCCCCACTCACTAATAAATCTGGATATGAATCTGTTCCATGGAAACGAAAATAAAGTAACTGCTACTTTTGCAAATTTAGCACTAAATATGATTCACAAACTACATTACAACAAGGGCATTCAACTTATACATGTGTGCATTCAACTGCTGTATTCATTCTAAATGCCAGTACCCTGTTACACATACCTTCACAATTCCCATGTTTTCTCAATGCAGAAATTTAACTGTGTCACATTCTTACATCTATATAGTACATATGGGAGAGGGAATGGTCATCATAAATGAGTACTATCACCACCCAAACCCACCCCACCCATCTCCACTGCAAAACTTCTGTCATTGTATTTAATCTATATAATCACATGGTTCTGTCCAATCAAGTTGTATACAAAAACCATACATCCATTTTATAATTCTATCCCTCAAATCCATTAAGCTTTTCACTTTCTACTTCTTTAATCAAACCCTTAATTTATATTTTTCTGTCCAAAAAGCTTTCCTCTCGATGTAAACAAAACCTTTTGGTTTTCCTGTCCCTATTGCACTCTTTCCCGTCCCACCCCTTCATGCACCAATCCATCTTAAACCCACTGCAATCAAGGCAAACAAAACTGTTTCCCAACTATATAGATTCTTCCATCATGGCAGGTACAGCTGAATCATTTCACACTTTTCACATTTTCACCATTTCCCCCTTCTCTCGATTCTTTACATCCCATCATCCACTTTTCTGTCTTGAAGCTGTCCACTAACTCTAACCATTCCACAACTTTCCTTTGTCAAAGAAAGAGATCAACACAGCAAAAATATCACAGCACAGAGATACACGACATAGCTTATGACTGATGTTAATGCTTCTGACAGTCTGACAGGCAACCTTTAACCCAACCCCCCCCCCTTCCCACCGACACCCCAACTGAAATCATCATGCACCCTTTTAAAATCAAAGAGTGACCACCACAGCAATCTACAAAGCAGAGAGCAACAAGCACAATTCTCCATTGAAGTGAACAGAAATGCAGACAGTGAGTTTGGCAATGTTACCATGGAAACCTCTCACCTTTGTTAACTGCCTCTACGGCTACTAAACTCTCTGCAGAAATACCTGAAAGGGTATCCATGAAGTAAAAAAGTAATATTTTAACTTAATTAAAACTACCAAAAGAATACCCATTCGTAATCATTCCTTTCATAGTTTTTGTAAAACAAAAGTTATGAATGAATACCAGGGTCATGAGATGCTATCAAAATTCAAAAACTATGTACATCACTGAACATTTACCTCTTTCAATATTTTAAGACTAAAACATGACCTACCCTACCAAAACCTATCATCTCACACATTCCTCACTTTAAAGGACACCCCTCCCCCCCCCCCTCCACCATCTCTTTAAAAACCATTCACAGGAGTGCTAAGCCATGAAAATTTTCATTTGATCCATGTGACAACATTTTCGTTCCCAGGATGTTACATCTGTCACAACACTTACAATTTATGCAAGATAATTAAGAGATTTCCCTATGGCATACAATATTGCATTGTGAAACATCCCTGGGGTAGGAAAGTAGGCAGGAATTTGTTAAGAGTCAGGTGAATTTTTAAAGTTAGATTAAAGCACCCGCTTAAAATGTCTCAAAACAATATGGTCAAAAATAACGAAACTTAAAAAGAGTGATGGATAATACAGAAGGTCAATGACAGGGAAAGAATTAAGTGTATAATACTGTTTGTTGTCCAGATATAAAGCAAGAGCATGGAGGGATAATATAGCCTATGCTGCAGAGCCTAACATGCTTGTGAGTAGTAGATTTCTGCACACGGCATAAAGAGCTCAAGTACAAAGATGCAACAGCAAGACTGATAATTTAAGTAAATATGGTAGTATCTGAGTTAGCATGAGAATTCATTACAAAAGGGGAAAACCCATCTTCAAGGAAACCACAAAGCTTGATGCCTTGAATGGCAGCCCTTTTACATGATACACACATCACCTCATTATATCATTTTCAGGAACTGAAACTTCTTACCGAATAGGAAACAATTCCACAACCACGACAGCTGGATATAAGGAAGAGGTAACCATAATTTTTTTCTGCCTAAATTGGATACTTTTCCAAAACACCGTTCCTTTTCCTTTCAATGTTTTTTTTTTTTTCTTATTCACTCTTTTTAGAAAACCTACAAATGATACTTAAAACTTTATCATTTCAGACACTTAACTACTTGCATAACAGAATAAGATTTTCAACAGCTGGATATAAGAGAGTTACCATAATGTTTTGGTAACTATTTTGGATCCTTTTCCAAAAGAGGTGTTAGCTTTTTTTCTTCCAATTATATTTTTTTTTTCTCTTTTTAGAAAATTTTAAGAACTAAGACTCCTTCAATACCAGGGCATTATTGGGAAATAATTGAGTAAACAGTTTCACTTTTGCTTAAGTTCAATCACTCACCTGTGAACATGCTCCTAAATTCCTGTTCAATTTGATGAGCTCTTTCAAACATGTCCTTCGCTTGTTTGTTGTTTACCTTCTCCCTCAAGAAGTGAGGATCTTTTTGCTCTCTACAGAACAAAATGGACCAAAAAGACAAAAAATACCCATGAATATGTTGAAAAAGACCTTTCACAAGATATTTGTCATAATTCTGTAACTAAAACCATTTGTTCCTCCTCTTTCTGATAAGAAGTTTGCTTTCAAAATAAATCAATACCTTTTGACAAATAACGGTTCTCCAAATTTGTAATTTTTTTGAATTTCATGACTTTTTATGGCTGCATTCCACAATGGGTACCCCTCCACTTAAAGTTTGAGTAGTCAAGTGATCCAATGCAATAGGTGAAACTTAAGACTGAAAGTACCTCTCTTTAAAACTGGGTCTAGCGTGCCCTCTAACTGCAAGTACCTGTTCATAGCAAGAGAGACACTTTCCACCATGGCAAAAGGCAAAACACTGGAACTACTAACTAATGTTAAAAATAAAATTTCCAAGAAAAAGATGATTCATCTGAAGCATGATCAAATCAACACCTACTAAAATTTACACAGTTTCTTACCTTATTTGCTTGATGTTTTTAAACTTCATGAATATAATGATAGGATAGAGGTTACTTTTATTCAATCTCTTGCAGATAGCAGGTGAAACCCCATCCAAGATACAATGACTCCCCTAAAAGAAAAAAAAAATAATACAGTATTGATAATTTCAAATAATCAAGTGGCAAATGCAAAGAAATTCTTAATTTAAGATCAACTTTATCCACTTAAAACAGGTACAACTGCAGTGTAATTCTGCTAAAAATAATGTCTTCCACTACAAATTCTGAAGTATTTCAACTAATATTGTGGAAGCTTATGAACAATCGTATTATCATAATACCACTGGGTGCTTTCAGTGGTCAAAACAAAAGTCTGTTTCATTCAATGATGTTTTCTCATTGAAAAGCCATTGTCAACATATCTGTAGCCAGGGTTTGTATACTTTCTACAAAATGAAGAGAGCAAGCACTGTTTAACTCTTTTCAGGGACCAAAACTTCTGCTTAAGTAAAAAGAATTTCTACAGCAGTTTGAAACTTTATTGTAGATGTCAGGAGATGACAGAGAATGGTGAAAAATGACAAGTGCAATATAATTTAATGTGTAACAAGTAAAAGCTTTAAACAAGACTGCTCTCATTGAATGCGATCCTTTTAAGCTCTCAATAGACTAGGACATTAATTTTAGATATCCTTTAATCTAAAGCAAACTGGACATAAGGAACCAGGTTTCCAATGCTTACCCCTTCACAAATATCTTTTATAGCTTGAGTAGGAATGCATTCATAAAAGCCCTCAGGTTGTTGGCCATCTAAGAAAATGTTTCCAGCCATGTCCCTGTCTAAATCTTGGACTGATGCTCTCTTGCTCTCTGGAAAAAGAACAGACATCACAAAACCATAAACTTGTGTGCAACCACACTGACACTCTGACAAATAATCTGACATAAATTAAACAAACTACCCACTTTCAAAAATGCCAGAACACAATAAAGCATGCTTCCCCACATTTTTTAGAAAGGGTCCTTGGTTTGTCAGCTTGTTTTCTCTCTTGCTCATTTTTGCTATCAGAGACACATGTTCCAATTTAAAGGAATACCCATGCTATTTTATTTGTAACCTAAGTCACATTTTCATTTCAGAAATTTTTAAAATGTATGGTACTATTCCTAACCTCTTATCCTACCATAGTCAGATTTCACTGATACCTTGAAGAGGCACTAGTAAATTGAGACAACCTTTTTAGACATTGAACCACCTCAACGGTGAAGTTTTAAGTTACAATATTAAACCTTCAACAACTCTTTCATACCTTTTTTTGTACCCAAAAAAATTCAATGACATGTCTGATTCCAAATGCTGACTAAAAACAATCAAAGGTCTGTGGACATGTAAATGTCACACCTGCCTTTTTGATGTAAAATCTTAAAAATAGCTGCAATTCCCATCAGAATCTATCAAATGACCATTTTACAAGACAATTACTGTTTCTGCACTTAAGTCATGAAGAAAGCATCAGCTAAACATGCAAATTTGTGACATGGAAAGGACTCATGAGATATGTGATTGTTATCATTTGTTTGTTTAAACCTTCATTCCAAGCACAGTTGTAATGTTGGCATGCCCTGTGGGGTTTATTTCGGAAGTAGCTATTTACTACTTTGAAAATGTCCTCATTAAACACCAAAATAGAAAGTAGTAAGTAACTAACAGATAATTTAGGAAGGATTAACAAAAGAAATACAAGCACTGTGTAACACTCCATATCCTAATTTCTGCATAGCTGATAAGAAATCTCAGGAATGGTAAAACTTTGCAGAGGCATATCTTGAGAACAGTAAAAGTTATTCAAATATTCCAATAATTCCAACACACTTTTCATCAGGGGATCCTAATCTATCATTGTTGAATAAAACCACTGTTTTGGTTACATTCCTACATACCTTTGAAAGAAACATATAATGCATGAAGAAAAGGGCACCCTTCTTACTTAAAGAGGAATCGTCTTTATTCTGGCAGACAACATGCAGCATGGCATAAAAATGTGCCAAAGACAATTGAAGTCCAGTTTGTACATTTTACTTTTTTATGATATACTCATACACAGCTGTTGAATTTCAGTATGCCTATCACAAAAAATGTGACAGCCACTAACCTTTAATTATTTGGCCATAAAGGACAATTGTCTTCCCTCCCTCAGGGACTCAAAATGTTGAGTGACTCAAAATGTGGAAGGAGTTGAAAGTAGTGAGGTACCAATGTTACAAGTAGCAGATATTACTGATACCAATGTTCTAATTCTCATTCTACCACCTCTAGCCATCCATTATTGAGAATCCTGCATTCTGATTAGTTAATCACTGACCTGTTATTCCACAACATACGGTCAGTAAACGTAAACACTGGTAAAAATGAAGTTTTCCACACATTTTTGGTGGTAGAAAAGGAATAAACCACATTTGTCAGACTATTATTGTCTCATAAACCGTCTCGACTCCAAATTTGCAAAATAACGGACTCGGCTTCACCTCCTCCGTTATTTTGCCAAATTTGGAGTCTCGACGGTTTATTCACCAATAATAGTCCACCAAATGCGATTTATTCCTTAAACATCATCCGATACCGATTCAATACCAATATTTGAGAAATGAGCTACTGTTCACTAAACCAGTTTTCGGCACTACTACTAAGTGTTACGTACTGTGTACATTCTACTTCAGAAGTTACAGGTCATTTTATTCATTTTTCGAAGAATTAGGAGCAATTTTCACAACAAGATAAGTCATGGTGCATCAATGTTTTGTTTTACACTCCTAATCCACCAATAACTGGGGTAAATGCAACGACCTGATGTTTGCATTATGTGCTGTTGCTTTGTTGCCATACACAGAGTCAAATCAATGGCTTCAGTCCAGATTGCCAGATGTCGTTCTCCCTTGCTTGAATTTCTATGGGATCAACAGACCGTGGATGGCTACACCCAACCTTCCTGTTGCTATGTTACATTGCTATAGCAACCAAATCCTTACACCAACCAGTGATAAAACATTGCAACAAAGATACCTTTTGTGGTATCACATACTCAAAACTGTACTAAGGTTTCCACACTACTAAAATACTGAAATTCAAGATAGTTCCAAGAACTAGATGGTCAAATAAAGACTTAGGTTGGGAACGAAAATATAATTACATTGGCTATTACAAATTTGCGGACTGAGGATACATGGAGCAATCTGATTTCAAGTACAGTATATAAGACTGAAGTTTTCACTTTTATTGACCGTCAAGCAAATTTTGCAGACCAAGCATGCAGGACTGTCAAGATGTACAAATCTTCCAGACTTATCCCACTTGCATGTACTACTTTATGGAATACCTAGTGAAGCTTAGCAACTGGGGAGGGGGGAGGGGGGGTTCAGGGTTCCATCCTGGCCGGGGCAAAGGAAGGTGGGTTTTTCAGCCAAGAGCAATCTATGGTTTTCCCATTTGAACTGGCCTTTCAAAAAAAACAACTTCAATCTAAATTGTTGAGTTAGTTGGCCCCCCGACGTGAAATTGTGATCCATAAGCCATAGGCTTCTCCCACATCGGTGGTCGCTTAGCATTGTAAAACAAGTGCCCCTCAAGGCCTGAATTATTATTTATAATTACTGTTACCTAATACTGACACGATAATGATAAAGGCAAATCAACTGACTCAATACCACTTTTACATTTCAAAGGAACTTTATACGAAGAACCAGGGATGTAGCTATGGTGGGCAGCGCTGGGCGGTGACACCCAGCACTTGATATTCCCACCCGGCACTCCAGGGAAACACACATCCCCCCACCCACCACAAATCTGCCTACCGAGACCTAAAACTAGCCCTAAATTCACTCCCTAAAGTAAAATGAGGGAAAAATTAATGCTGAAAAATGGGGTAGATGCCATGGGGTGGGGTGAGGTGCTTTCCCCAGATCAGACAATTACCCGGCACCCAAATTTTGCTAGCTACATCCCTGCGAAGAACTATGAAGACAAAAAAATTCCCAAAGCTAATATAACCTTTCTTCAATCAATTTAAAATGCTTTTCTTTTTTTGAGCAATTAAATGATTTTACCACGCCTGTTACATGTCATATTCCAAATTTCATGACCTTTGCAGATTTTCATTCAATGACCACATGTATACTCCCAGCAGGATATCTTGTAAAATAAAATGATCCACAAATACTAAATTACTGTACTTCAAAGTGGAAAGTGCAGTGGGCAATTGGTTACAGTTTACAGCATTGTGTCATTTATTAAACATGTCCCTGGGAAACAAGCTTTATCTTAATAACTTCTCTCCATCCACATGCTAAATGCTCTTCATAAGTGCAGCCACTTGAAGTGACTGTGTGTAGGACAGGTAATACTGACCAAGTGCTGCCCCCTTGACAAGAGATGCCTAAAATCAGCACATTCCAATTACACTACCTTATACGTAAAAGTATTTTTTGTTAGCTTAAGTTAAAACAGCCAATCATTTATCCTACCTGGCACACGGCTGAATTTATCCGGTGACTCATCCACCAACTTTGAAGCCACTTTATCTGTGTGAGGGCCAAGCAGTACAACTGGTCTCTTGATGCGAACTGTTTGAATTAGGAAAAACATTCATAAATGTCATAATCCAATACTTAACACAAGGTTATATACGTCACACGAAAAGAGTGACCAGACGAAACAGAATCCCTCAGCAAGTAAACTGTGCACTTACAACTTCCTAGCTGGCACAAATTTGATCTTCTTACTATGGACATTTTACTGCTTCAACTCACTCAAGAATACCAGGTTAGTTCAGTGCTCAGTAGGTTTTTTTTTTTTTTTGCAAATGTCATGGTCTCCTTAGGTGATAAAATGGGAGTAATGTCACAAACAAACAAAGTAGTTATACAACTTATCCTCACTGCCTATGCTGAGTCAGGTAAGGAGTTTTAAAGAAAACAAATAAGTTGAAATGTATGCCTAACACTTCCAAACTGACCCACTAAATCAAGTTGTTTTTTTGGAAGAGCTGGGAACCATATTAATATCGATCACTGCAGCACTGATTCAAATAAACTTCCAAGAATCTTTGCCTTAACTCCCAGGATAGCTATCATCAGTGGTTCTGAGTTGCATGTTTTGGACTCAGATAATGTAACAACTTGAATGTCACTGTTTTTCACTATGCAATGACATAAACAAAGCTTCTTTGAAGCTTCTTTCACTTAATATCCCTGTTTCAAGTATGAGAAGAACAACCCTAACTTCCAATCAAATCTACTGCCTTTTCTCGCTTTTTAAAATTTAACTTCTGATGCCTTGACCTTCACCAAAAACAAAAGGATTCTTTCCTTTAATATGATACATGCATATACCATTTATGTGATTAGGTTCAGCTGACTTTTTTGTGATATCTTGTTTACCAGCAAAGTACCACAAACACACACACACACACATAAATATCCCCATTCACATCATCTCTAAACAACCCCCCCCCCCTCCACCTCACCCCAAAAGAACCTGCCATCTCATATACACAATAGTAACAGTATTGGATGAGTGATGAGCAATAAGTGGAGTTTCTAAAAATGGATAATTAATGTTTCTGATTTTACAGCAAAATGTCTTTGAAACTGATAATGTCTGAAGACTTACTGTCCAATCTTTCAACTCTTTGGTAAGTTGGTATGTCTGCTTCTGATAAAAGAAACAAAACAAGAAACCATAATCACTTATTTCAAGATCAAGCTGCAATGCTTCACAAGCACGAAACACACACTGCACCAGAAACAGCTGTAAAAGTTGTACAAAAAAAAAAGAAAAAAAAAAGGTCACAATCGAGTGTCTGCTGACAAAATTAAAATGGAGCTTTAAGAAAAATTCTAACCAATATGTCATACAAAAAGAGTCAATGCTAAAAAATTGGATAACTGGTGAGTGCTTACTAGTATGAAACACTGAGCACAGACTATTAGTTTATTTATAATCAGCCCACTTCCCTCAAAAAAGCTCTGCCAAGGATAAATCAGAATACTGTGGACATACGACTTAGGAGCAAGTATGAAGATTCCATTATTTCTGGTTTTCTACCTGATTCCATTTCTGGTCATTGTAAATGTTGTGTATAAACTGTACTTCCATGGATACATGGCAGACAACTGTTTAACTCATTCAACTTGTGTTCCTAAGATTACTGGTTGAACTCCTAGCTTAAATGTTACATAATATCTGTGGGAAAGATACTGCATCTTAACTGCCTTTGTAGAAGCAGGATGCCTTTAACTTGTCATTTGACTCCTATACCAAATGATCTTCCAGATGGATTCTCTTTAGGGCAGGTCACTTTTGACCATATGTTATATATGCACCCCTCTAACTAGGATTCACTTCCTTCATATCAGCCCCATCGAGATGGAAATATCATTAATCACATTATTTTTTGCAGACCTGAATGGTTTCTTGATATTAAAGAGCAGTTTAGCTGCTGACTCCAACCAATGACAGTTTGTAAAAAGACTGTCATTGACCAGAAGTTACAAGCTTTACAACTATGATCAGGATCTACTTATGTATTATTACCAGGTCAATGAAAATAGTATTTCTGAAAAGTGAAGACTACTATCATTTCTGTCGCCATCATCTGTATCACTACATTTTTATAGCGGGATACTTCAATACAATTCCATAATTATTTTGTTAAACCATTCAACCTTTCTTTTACATAACACAAGCATCATACCATCATGAATAGGAACATCTGATATGGATCCTTCGCTGAAATCCCGGCTGTCTTTTGAATTACTCCTTGCTGCTTTCCGCCTTCTAAAAAAGCTACTCCCCCTTTTGCCAAGTGAAGTCTTCCTGGAACTCCGTACACTCTCCTCCAACCTCTCTTCGCTGACTGACGGCCTTAGAAACAGCTGCATGGCTAGGCTGTGGAAGGTGAAATGTGTATAACCACCTAATGCATTTCATTGGAATAACCTTCTCATTTACACTCTTAAAAACAGCTGCAAGTCAAGGGTAACTAAGATGAAAGAAGTATAAAGAATGAAGAGTGTGATGCATTAGGCTTCCATGAGTCCACAAAATTTTGAAGTCCAGCAACTGAAACCCATAAATTAAAACTCTGAACATTGTTAAGTTAAAGCTAGACTTCCAGACTTTGATTTGTGTTCCAATCTTTCTGACATCAGTAACATCATAAACTATAACTTGCAAGTGCTATTCTTCCTTTGCTTCATGCTTTTGTCTGGGAAAATTTTATTTAGAGACTGAAAAATAGTAAAAACTTGGGTATCCAAGAAGACTTTGCCTGTGGTCCAAATCAAACTATCACAAAAGTTCCCTTGATGGACTCTGGCCCAACAATCTGGATTCCCAACTGTAATGAAATATTCTCTCAAACCTACACTGCATATTAGTCAGCTTTATAAAATCCCAAAGCTACCATCATCTTGCAAAAGTCCCTTTGCAAGACACACAAACAAAAAAAAAAAAAAACATGAAAATGATAATTGTGTAAATTTACCTGGATTTGCTAGGAATACAACCACTAATGGTCTTTTTACCATAGTCATCCACATGGTGAGCACCCCACATTCCCAAATCGTTGTTGTATAAAGTATTGCTCACAAACAGAATGTCATCTTTCTTGAAGCTCAACTGTTCCTCTAACTTCCCTGTGAAGTCCACCAAGGCTCGGATATAAACTGCGTCTCCATTCAATCCCTGCACACTGTTGTATTCTACAAAGGTCAATCATGGAGAAACCACATCATAGTAATAGTAATACATTTGCATTAAATTCTCTTAAAATGCATGGCACAGGGGTTCTCACATCACATGTTCCGTACAGTGAACGAGAGGTTTGATTTTACGGAAACAAAAGAAGGCTTGATGTTTGGGAGTATAAAACAGACTTCAGAAAGCAGTTTTAAGACAATTTGTCCCCACTTAACCCTACTTATTAACTGGTGTATACCATTTGCTACCCAATGGGCTGATACACAGTTCAATGAAATCACTCTAAATCTGCCTATGAGCCTTTGCTCTTTCTTCTTCCATAGCACTGGAAACAGACTCAAGCTGTATCCTCCAGCTTAGAGTTATGCCATGAGCAGATACACTTGGTAACTGCTCCACACTAACTATATTGAAGTACAATAAACATGCACCCAAACATAAATCTTTTCTCTAATGCTCTTAGTTTGCTCTGGTTTACTCTTTGCCAGCTCTGTTCAGTTCAGTGTAATACCCGGTGTCAGGGAGTCCCATCAGTCATACAGACCCTTGTCAAGTACATTAGAGATGAACACCTACAATATCACTCCCTTAGTTGCAACTATTATTTTGAGGATAACAATATAGGCTTGTGCCAATTGCTCTCAAGCTTACTCCCATGACTGCCATTTAATTTCCCCATCCACCTCACAAAGGGTGCATACCCAGTCTGCAGACACTTTCCAAAAGGTATGAGAGGGATATAAAATGCAACTGCTCCAGTATCACTATCAACAGCTGTGCTTAATAAATATGCAAGTCCCTGAAAAACTTTTAAGGTGGACCTACCAGGGTTTGATCCAAAAAACATACAGAATACATGGTGTATACTCTAACCATCAAGACATCTCTTCAACCCCCTTCCTTTGCAGAGAACTCAACCTCACACAGGCAACTTCACAGCAACTTAATTTTCCAATGTTTCCTCAAAGTTACCACAAAGCAGAATAGCATCTGCAGCAAAGAATGACAACTCTTTCAACTATATCTTTCAGCATGACACCACAAAATAACAATTTAAAAGAAGGGTCTAAGCTCAAATAAAGTTTTGATATGTTAGAGGGGTACTTATTCTTAGCATTCTGGTGAAATTTGCATTGAAATCTGATGTGTGGTTCTCAAGATGTTAGCAGTTAAAGTTGTCACATTTTCAACACAAAGTGAACTTGAAGCAAGCACATATGACATCATAGCCTCACATTAATGAGCAATCATTTCTTCTTCTTTAAACTTACAACCAATTTTCTCCTCCACAATCATGTTACCAGAATGTGGTTTCAAGAGAGGCATACAAATTTTACAAACTTCACATTCCACATGGGGAGGTCCTATCCCTATTAACTTCAAGGTCAGCACAACAGAATGAAAACATAAAGAAAACAAAACATTTCTCATCAGTGTGAGGAAGTGATATAACTCCTGCTTGCCTCAAGCTCACTTTGGGACACTAATGTAGTAACTTCATTTGCTGATATCTCGAGTACTACATGTCCGATTTGAATGGAAGTTTCACCAAATTGCATAGATTTAGCTCCTCTTTCACACATGAAAATTAATTTTTTGCTTGAACCATTCCTTTAATGGGCACTCACTGGTAATGTTATATTGCACGATAAGCCGGAAATACTCAGATGGTTTCTGTAGCTCCAATGTAGCTTGTTCTGCTGTCATCATCTTGAAACTCATGTCATTGTACTAGAAGACAAAAAGGAAAAGATAAAATCACTAGAACTTCTAATTTCAACAGCCCCCCACTACCAAAGAGAAAAAAACTGAAATTAAAAATCTTTTTCTTTTGAACAACTTTCTTATTTTGCTTCCAATTTGGGGGTTGGGGAGGAGAAGGGGGATTTAAGCTGACCTGGTTATTTGTATCTGACAACTCACATTGTTCATCAGTACAAATCTACACATCTCCTCCCATCCCTTAGAAACTCGCAGCCAGCACTGAGTAACACTGGCCTATACTTGTAAAATTCCACCTGTGTCAGGTAACATGAACTATATTAAAAGAAAATTCAGAAATAAAAGACATCAAAGTTTTCTTTTCTAAATTTTTTTGGGCCGAATAAGCAGGGCAACACACTGCCCACTGATTAAGAAACTCTCTATAAGATTTCATAGAGGAGACAGACTCTGGTTTTGGAATTAGCCACAGACACAGAAACTGTAAATCACTGTTTATATTGTTTTAACACATATTACAAAAGCCAATCATGAGTGGGATATAATTAAAAACATTTATAACAAACTAAATAATGCAAATATCCACTAAATTCCACATCAAAAGGATCCTTGAATTTTAAGGGTTTATATGACGATCTTTTCTCACTTGAACTAATCTTGCAACTTACTTCTAATATCTGATCTCCTCTCCGGAGCCCATTGTGCCTGGCTGCAAGACCATCCGGCAAGATCTCTGATACAAAGATGCCGACAGCGTTTCCTCCTGACACGATCACACCTAGCCTGGAATTATTATTCTTCAAGTAAATCTGGCGGACCTCTCCACCATGCATATCATCATTTGGCAAATTCCTGTGTGAGAAAAATCAAAGACTTGAAAAAGGAGTCTACAAGGCAAAAAAAATTGAAAAGGGGAAAATACAGTCACCCATTTGAATTAGAAACCCTGTATGCTATTTCATGCATGGTTGATTTCATTTGTGTGATAATGTTTGTGGAACTGTATGTAAATTCATGCAGGATAAGTTTAAGTTTGCAGTGGATCGACATGAGCGTACAATTCTAGTCAAGATTGTGGACACTGCAAAGTTGATGTCAAAACAACTCTGGGTAGTGTGAAAAGCGTGACAATAATGCAAAGCAGATGTTGCAAATGATTAAGGACATATCTGAGGAGTTAAATAATTATAAGCAACATTATCAACTGCAACATCATAAAAGAAACTTAAAAGGGATTTACACAAGATTTTGAAAGGTATAGCTAATGTTTCACAACAGTGTTGGGGTGACTGCTAATTCTCTTCAAGGGAGAAGCTATCATAGATGCAGACTAGACAAAGAAAAGCACCGTAAGCAATGTGCATCCACATGATATTACCAACAGGTACTTCTCCCGAACAAAGGCTCATAGCTCACAGTCTTATGTCAAACCTCCATTCTCCCCCTGCACACCACCACCACCACCACCACCCCCACTCCTCCCCCCTCCACATCAGTTCTTAAACCCACCCACCGCTAGTTTCCTTTATGAAATGTACACATATATTTCAGCGTTATGCACCACCCAAAAAATGAATGCAAGGACTTTTGATAAAATAAGAGTTACATAAAGCCCTTCCCCCTTCCCTCATCTCTCTACCCCCTTCACCCATCTCTCTACCCCTTCTCCCATCTCTCTACCCCCTTCTCCCATCTCTCTACCCCCTTCTCTCATTCCCCGATCTCTCTACTTTCACAAGCAATGGAGTAAGGAAAACAAGCCAGTGAGCTACAACTGGAAAAAAGGCCGTGGCCGGCTCGACTTGAACCAGTTGGTTGGAAACTGGGACGTTAAACCTCATCTAACTCTACCTTTCACATATTTATAGGCCCTAACATTCAAGAGTGTTATAAGTCACAGTTGTAATATAATCTTCTGGTCAGGAATGCACTTATTAATATGAGAAAAAATATAAATGGATTGAACAATGATTTCTGACCTAAAAATTCTCTTTCTAAGACAAGTTTATACACACATATGGTACTTGCAACCCAATCCACCTCTTCCCAGGGCCATATTCTCTTAAAGAAAATGAAAGCATGGCTATCTTTAAGATTTCATATTTCAGGAACATGTCTTCACTTACAAATATATTTTACACATGTATACATATGATAAACAAATTAAGTTCATTGCGGTCACTGAGCAATGACAGTTAGCTAACTCAAACAACTTACTCATAAAAGCGACTAGCCCTAGGTGTTGGGGGAGTGATTGTTCCATCCACAGAAATCAGGTCAGACTGCGGCCTCTTGGAAGAAGGGATGGGGGAACTGGGACCGAGGCTACCACTTCGAGTGGATCCACGACTGATACTGTCACCGTCTGTACTATTGCTTTGGTCATTGATTTCTAAGAGGAAAAAAATCATCAAGATTAAAGAGCACTAATAATTAGAATAGGATTAAATTGACAGAAGGTTAACTTGAGGATGATAATGCTAATCAGTTATTATTTTTTGCCAATCAGGTCCATTAAGTACTCCACACAGGGTCTTAACACATCAAAGGATCCCGTAAAATGTTTGCTACCTAACCTATGAACTTTCAATGATGAGGAACTCTTTAGCAAAAACGACCTCTTTTACCATACCAAAACTTTTGGTCTCCTAAATCATTTTGAGAAATGAGTACTTGTCAACCAAACTTGCATTGTAACTACAATTTCATGAGAATGAATACAAGTGTAGTGTTTCTAAACGCTACTCAGATTATCAGTACAGCTCGATCCTCAAGTGCGAATACCAAACTCTGGACTAGAGTCAACATGTTACTTGCACAATCTGTGTATTGACAAATCTATTATTACAAGTACATGCATGTCCTCCAAAGGTCCAGGATGAGTACATTTATACTCAGTTCAAATACTGGTACTTACTATCAGTATCATACTCAGTTCATATACTGGTACTTTCTATCAGTATCATACTCAGTTCAAATACCGGTACTTACTATCAGTATCATACTCAGTTCAAATACTGGTACTTTCTATCAGTATCATACTCAGTTCAAATACCGGTACTTACTATCATTATCATACTCAGTTCAAATACTGGTACTTACTATCAGTATCATACTCAGTTCATATACTGGTACTTACTATCAGTATCATACTCAGTTCATATACTGGTACTTACTATCAGCATCATACTCAGTTCATATACTGGTACTTTCTATCAGTATCATACTCAGTTCAAATACCGGTACTTACTATCAGTATCGTACTCAGGTCAAATACTGGTGCTTACTATCAGTATCATAATCAGGTCAAATACTGGTGCTTACTATCAATATCATACTCAGTTTAAATACCAGTACTCACTATCAGTATCATACTCAGGTCAAATACTGGTACTTACTATCAGTATCATACTCAGTTCAACGGTACTTACTATCAGTATCATACTCAGTTCAAATACCGGTACTTACTATCAGTATCATACTTAGTTCAAAATTACTTGTACTTACTATCAGGGTTGTATTGCACTAAGATATTAACCGCGTTACCACCTTGACTCATGATACTCGCAGCTTGTGATTTGGTGGCCTGTCTCAGGTTGATACCATTGAACTATTAAAACAAAGAACAAAAAAAAGCATCACATGATTACTTAAGTTTCCCTTGCTAACATAAATAACTTTACATGGTTGTATTAACCTTAAACTTCAAAAGTAAATCAACATTTTTCATTGGGAAGTTTTTGGGATGATGAGTAATCAAGCCTATTCATACATAATGGGACAGCATTATCATCACTAGATGAGGTTTCTAGATGAGTAAATGGGGGGAAGGATAGCTGAGACTTATCTGGTACACTGGGCTGAAAGAATAGTTAATACTGTAAAACAAAACATGACACATTATCACAAAATGGTGTGGACCATGAAGATCGGTAGAAGTATGAGAAGGGAGAGTCACACAGCCATTCAGGTCTTACTTTGAGGAAAACTATGACCAAGTAAACTTCCTGCACAGCCTTTTCAATTGAATCAAGTTTTTAACTAGAACGGAAACTCACCAAGCTACTTTGTTGGTTTCTACATCTTCCAGGCTTAAACCAAGGTGTCAATTATGGCAGTGCTATGCTTGTATAAGTTCAGACTCACCTCTAAGATTTGATCACCGTAACACATTTTACTCTCGGATGCCAAGCTGTTTGGGGTGACGGATCGGACAAAGATTCCTTCCTTGACACCCTCCATGATGGCAAAACCAAGCTGTTCATTACTCTTTTGTATTTCAATAAGTCTCACGTCGTTTTGTCTGTAGAAGGAAAAGATGATAATCAGCACCACATTCCTACATGTTGATCTTCATGTTATGTGCACTGCCCTCTATTTTTGCCATTTGGCTTTATCCCCCTTATGGACAGACAATTCAAACTTAATCTTTTACAGAGCTATTAATGCTTACATCAGCTCCTGTGTAAGAAGTGCATATTTCTCCCATAAAAACAACCCCAACTGCCCTCTTCCCCAACCCCCCTCTTCCCCCCAAAAGAAAAATCCATCGTAACTTTTCTAGCACATATATGGTACCTAATTACCCATTTCATATGGCTGATACCTATTCAACCTGTCTGTATCATTTAATGAGATGTTGCTGATTTTTGTTTAAGTCAACATTAATTCTCTTTGAAATAAGATGAGCTCCCTCTACCATTGTTACCATGACCTACCAGACAATTGTGGGTGTTTTCACTCTTAGCATGATCTACCAGACAATCGTGGGTGTTTTCAAGGTATCACTTCAGTTATATTATACTCTCATCTCAGTGTGACACAGACAATTTTTGTTTTGATTTCATTTGATATATTTTGACAACAACAATGAAAAAGATAGATAAGATTCACTGAATGAATGAAACTGCCTTTCTTATTAACATGAGTAACACTGCCAGCTGTTTATCTTAGATTTGTAGCATGACAGCAATCAGATAACATACTCACAGCTGCCAAGTTACACTGCTCAAACTTTCTGAGTCCACAGAGAGATAGGCATGTCCCACCTCATCCCCACAATTTGAGGCTGATATGTGCAAATTTTCAGATTTTTGGCTGCCTAAATAGCAGTAGATGAACTCTAAGACACCCATTTACAATATACTTTACACACTTTCTCTCCTGTTGATGGGACTCCATGCAACTGGGGACATTTCTGTGAGGCAGTACAATTGGCAAGAATTTCTTTACACTAGCAGAAAATCTGTGAGACTCACTCAGGAAAGATAGGGTTTGAAGAGTGGACGTAGGGTAATACAAGATAAAACTCACCCTGATCCTTGTGGTGTAACCACCACTCCCGTCTCTGGAACATTAAGGGCAAGACCACTGTGGCTGGATTCACTAGTGTTTTCTGGAATGCTGGGAGATGTGGGACTGCTACGTCCAGAATTAAGAGAAGAAGCTAGAATGGGAACAACATCAATAAATCATTGTGATTTCCACAAAGTTTGAGTAACACAGACTGTAAAAATGTGACAAGTATACTCCCAATGGTACGATGTTAGGTGAGCTGAATATTTTAACTAAGGACAATTTATTATTATCATTACTATTGCAACAGTTTATAAAATCAGAACGTTTTCAAAGGCCCTGTACAGATAAAAGATAAAAGCAAGTAAAACAATACAAAATAATAACATTGAAATAAAAGAAAGAGTCAAAGAGTAAACCAGCAATAGCTTAATAGCAAAATTAAATTAAGTTTTCAAAGTTTTCTTAAAACTTAAAATGTTGGACCTATTACGAGTGTCAAGAGGCAAGCTATTCCAAAGTTTGGGGATGGCAAAGCTGAAAACATTTTCACATAGCTTGGACTTATCACAAGGAGTGTTTTGAAGAATAAATCAAAAGAAATCTACTGAAACCATATCTATACTCAGTAAAAAAGTCTAGCATACATATTCTTAAATAAGGTACTTGACATATCCTTCCAATTTTATTACAGTTCTGTCCATAAAGAACTGAAGAAACTTACACTGTGTGAGAAACTAACCACATGGTAGCTATAACAGAGACAGCTTTAAGGCTCAAGATATCACAGTAAGAGAGGTATGAGGTAAAATGAACAGTAGAAAAAACGCTGCAGAGGGCTATGGGGACTTTAAAACTTTTGTTATTTTCTGCTATAACTCTTGTAAGAACTGTAGTTAAGTCTAGAAACTTAAAAAAAAAGGAATTATAAAGGATAATAGGATAGAGTCTTAGTCTTGGTATACATTGTTTTCGTCAATGACACTTTACTGTGGCCAAAAAGGACACAAACCATATGTCTATCCCATAATTCTTTGTAATGGCTATTTGGAAAAGGGTCTTCTGGTGCATAAGATCCTGAGAAGTATAATCATCATTATAGAGAGCTTATGCTGGCTGGCAAGCTGGAGACTTTTCTTTATTTTTTAACAAGGGGGGGGGGGAGGGGGGAGGGAGACTTTTCTTTATTTTTTAACAAGGGGGGGGGAGGGAAGAGAGAGGGGCTGTTGAGTTTAAAGATGGCAGAGAGAACTTAAACAGGACCTTCAGACACTTGCAGATATGTTTTGTCATTTTTCCTTTCACTGGTACATGGATAAACCTATTTGATCAGGAAAACATAAATCATGACATGTCTTATGCAATAATTGTCACAAAGCCATCCACAAGCTTGTTTCTCCTCGTCTAAACTGGTAATGTGACCAGTTGAGGTAAAAAAAGAGTATGTAAGAGAGAATGTAAGAGACTGTTAAAGTCCATGTTATTTTGCAAATGTAATAAATTAACAGGAGTTAAAACATGTTTGAACTTCATTTGTTTAGCTAGTAAGCCAAACTCATAACAATGAAACAAACAAACCAAAAAAAAAAAAAAAAATAAAAACAACTTGAAAAGAAGCAAACATGGGCCTAATGAAATTTTGAACCAACTTACCTTTATCAAGTGATGTACTGGAGTTTGGGGAGCTAGGGGGTCCTGGAATGTGTATTCTTTTGGATTTAATTGCATGGAATGGTAAGGAGTAATAATCAAAATCTCCTGGTGGCAAGCTGATGCGGGACTCTCCTTTAGGGTTTGTAAAGTCACTTGAGGAGTCACTCTGGTGCGATCCTCGCCTCCTACCCGGCAAAGATGTGATTGAATTGCCCATGTTCTGCTTAACCCTTGAAGGAGTGGTAGGCATTGTGTAGAAGTTCCTATATGGGCCAAGACCATCTACCACAGTTGGATATGAGTTCATAGCCTTGCTATTTGCAATGTAAGAGGGTACATTGTGCTTGTCAATAACATAATGTGTCTGAGCTGGTGCAGAGAGAGTGTTTCGTTTATTCCCAGGTGGAAAGAAGGAGTCTGGAGACACTGGGTTTGACATGCTGGGAAAGTGCAAAGCAGGGGGTCTCAAATTTTTCCTCTGAGTGGGACTAGACTTTGGAGGAAAATACCCATCCTCTCGATGGTACTTTCCCCGTGAATTTGACACAAAATTATAGTTTTTGTCAAAGTCTGGAGGCATGGACATGGGTCTGTTTGATGGTGGGGATGTCAGTGGAGAGCCTGGTCCCCGGCACTTTCTTGTTTTAACAACTTTGCTGGATGTGACTATTGTTCCTCCCTTGGTACCATTGTGATAGGCATTCCGAGTTAACCATTCTTCCATTCCACTCCCAGGATGGTTCCTTACAATGGCAACAGGGGAAACCGTCACTGAAGTAGGTGTTTGTACTGAACCACCAACAGATTGTTGTGAAGATGCTTGATTATTCCTCCTAGAGTCTGAGTGAATTGATGATCCAGATGATGAGTGCTGGTGCTTCAGAGGAGCATGAAAAGATGAATTCCTGCTAGGGGGTTTTGGGGGAACTGCTGTTTCTTTGTGTACAGGTGCATGTGAGGGCGGACTTACTAATGGTATGGTTGTATCTCGATTCCTTTTGCCCATTTGGGTAATATACATCTCAGGTGGCCCTCTTGACTTTGGCCATGTGGAATTATAATCAATTTTCTCTAAACTATACTTCTTCCCACCTCGTCGTTGTGTCACAGTCCTTGAATAATCTGGTGGAAAGGCAGAAAAGTTGATATCACGGTCATGGCCCATTGAGGTATCACCAGACTGGTTCTGCTGTAACTTTTGTTGGTCGGAGCTCTGCCTCATTCCCTGGGGAAGTGAAACCCGCTCTGATCTCTTATCCACCAAACCTGAATCACCTGAAGCCTGTTTCATATGTGAATAGTTTTCTACAGGGCTCGCATTTTGACCAGCACTAACAGTGTTCTCAAAATCTGCACCTTTTTCCCAGGGACTCCTGTCCTCGGAACTGGGATCAACATGACCTGTCATACTCTGGTACTGTTGATTCTTCATTTCTTCCCAGTCCGCCGCCTTAAGGGTACCCTGTGTCGCATTACTCTCATGACTACCTTCTCTACTATGAGCACTTCGAAAACTAGCCTCTCTGGACACTTTCACCATCACTGGTTCGGTTGCCCCATTTAATAATACACCCATTTCCTTATGACTGGCAGTCTCTCCTCGATTCTCGCCTTCACTGTTTTCCCCAGTAGAAAGGAGAGCAGACATACTAGATCGGCAGGATGACACATCTTGACTGCGAAACGAATCGACAGTCGGGCTGATACTGGTTGGTATAGCTGACATGGAGGCTATTGACAATCGCATGACTGTTACATTCACTGGGTTCTGACATGATTCAAGCAGTGACTCCACCTCACGCACTGATTTATTTTCCATGGGGGTGTTGTTTACCTACGTAGAGGATAAAAGGTATACAATTATTGATTGGCAGCAGGTCTACTCTCTAGCAAGCAACCTTAAGTACACTCTGGAGAGAGTCACAACATAGTATGAGGCAATTACAAAAGATTGTGCATTATACTTTTCGTTTCTTCTCACATGGCTCCAAATACATAATAACTGCACTAATTCCAACTGCACGTAAGTTTGTGGTGTCATTCAGGATATGGGCACATTTAATACACACGACTAGCGTTTGCACCGGATCCAAAATTCGGAACCGGGTACCCGAAGTCGATGGTCGGCCGGGTACCCAGGTACCTGAAAACATAACTTCTGTTAGGCTACAAGTTTGTTGTAAAGCCATAATAAGAAATTTTTCCTTTGCACATTGATATAATATAACACCAACGTATCTTATGTATGGGCATGACAAGTGTTCTTAGGTGTGCGTGTGATAAATTTTGCCAGGAAAAAGTAACATGTTAGGTGTTCTGTCACACGTGCAATCTATGTTAGTGAAACTTTGGATCCGAGTAGCAATTTCAGAACTGGGTCCTGACATCGTCGATTGTGTACCCGGGTACCCGGTGCAAACACTACACACGGCAACATCTACAGAAGCCTTTAAGGGCAAATGCAGTCACCGCAGTTTCAATTTATATACCTAGGTATTCTAGGTGAAGACTGGGTTAGTTCAATCACCCAAAAAGCTTTGCAAATATAAAATGTTAAATTACTAGAAATTGAACAAGCACTTGATACGTACTATGTGTTTTGTGGAATACTGCCAATGCCCTTTGATGAATTTGCTCTTAGCAGCAATCCATCAAACCAGAGTCAATATTAAATAAATAGTTCTTATTTACAGCAAACACTTCAAGTAACATTTACCATCACAATCCTGTCCCCAGGAACAACTCCAAGCTCTCTCAGAGACTGGCTGCCTGAAGATACTCTGCTCACAAACACTCCATTCTCTAAAACCAAAGGGTTGCCTCTTGAATTATCCAACTTCAGTGGAACTAGTTTACAAGCGTGTGAACGTCTTCTCTTCACCACCTGTTCAAGCAGGAAAAAAGCAACTAGAGCTATGAAATGCCACCTCACAATTCACTACAACTCTGACCACCTAACAGAACAATTATTTTAAAACATTAAGATAAAGAGACCACAATGTCCAACAGGCCTACAAGAATTTGAAATGACAACTCCATGCTGAATGGGTTCTAATTCAACATTTTAGCTCAAATTTGGATTCTTTCAAATTTAACAAAGGTCAGTTCAGATTTGGAAACCATAAATTATTCTTGGAAGCAAAACCTATTTTAATACAAACAGAAACTCGGTAATAAAGTTTGTTTCTTACGCTTACCAAATGTAGGACACCCTGGCTGCTGTTGGTAAGTGCCTGGACAGCTCCTTGTTTCGTAGCACTGCTGAGGTCTATGTCATTCACACGAACCAGGCAATCGTTTACTCTGATGGAAAAAAGAAATTTACAATTTATCTTTTCTGATGTACACCATTCTTTTAATTCTGTTAACTATATTTTCAAGGACTCTTTTTGCATAACTAAGAAATTTTATGTTTTGAAACAGTTTACAAGGGTAATACTATCAAGGAGTTTCCCTTTAGGCTATAATCTTTTTTTTTTTTTTTTGGGTGGGGGGGGGGGTTTATTTCTTGTTTTTTTTCTATTCTTTCTTTAACATGTACACAACTGACCAGTCCTTGTGATTACCAGTCCTCTTGGCTGAAATAGATATTTCAACTGTACATGAGTAATCAAGTTTTATGAGGATACACCTTCAGGTATGCTTAATCAAACATACACTCACTCATACAATTTTGCATTACAATTGACACAATATATAACCACATTTTGTAAGCAACATCTGTATTAAGCTTTTTTTCCTTTTGATGATAGTAAAAGGTACAACTGAAATTTTTCTGCAATTTACACCCAAAAGTCCTCCTGCTTGGGAATTTGTTAACACTCAACTTATCCCTCTCCTTCACAACTATCACACTGGCCAACCCAAAACCAGGATAGACAGTCCTATGATACCAGGTGCCCTCTGAGCCTAATCCCTCAAGCAGGCCCTCTGGCCACCGAACATTCTCTTTGGTATCTGCTAAAAGAGGTAGGCCTGATCCTGGTACCACGGAAAGACCAGTACAATAGAAGTAAGGGAGACACGGAAGGAAGGAGGTATAAAGAATACAGGAAAAGGAAAAACGGAGGATTCCTATTATAATCATGTATGACCCTGCTCAGTATACTGTACTGTTCTGTCGATGTATAAATATCTATTACAGTGTGTTTAATAATACTGTCTATGATGCATTTAGGTGTAGAGAGATTTCAAAATCACCCCTGGAAAATGTTTTTCACTGCACAATTACCAAAGGCTAACAATGCTACATGGAATTATCAGTTTCATACTGATGAGATTCAAAATATAAATCTAATAAAAAATGCAAAATGATCAAAATCTTACCTCAGTTTACCATGGGCTGGACTACCCTTCTCAACTTTGGTCACAAAGATGGAACAGTCTTCTGGGAAAAACATATGGTCAGGGCATTCTGCTATGTCAAAACCTGCATTGCTTATGTCAACATTTTCCTAATGAGAAACAAGAAAACTTCTTGTTGCTTTTACAAAGAAAGTACTTAACGTCAAACAAATATTAAAAACAAACAGAAGTAATTTCCGAACTTCCTGCAACAGCTCAGGTCTAACACCACGAAAGTGCCACTTAAATGATGAGCACAGAGGTGGTGAGAAGTGCCATGAACAGTTTTGGCATCACATAAGCTGTTTATCCCAACTGATAGCTCCAGTAATCTTTACTCATTTGTGAAACAGGTATTAATCACTCACAGGATAAAAATTGATGGCTTTTTTATTTTTTGCTTTCATGATGTAACTCCAACTGGAATGTCTTCATTTTCACAAGTTTCCAAGCTTTGCTTCAAAATTACGCACGTTGCTCTGCATAATACTGTACAAATTTACTTTCCAACAGATAACTTTTTCAGGCAAAATTTGCAGATCAATGTCTGTAAGATGCATGTACAGCGTAGTGGGGAGGGGGGAGATAATAGGCCCTTGAGGCAAAGTTAGCGTGTGAAAAATGGAAAATCAATTGGAACATTTCTAAACAAAAAGTGGGGGTATATGTCCTCCCATCTCCCTTCCCCTGGGATTTCTGCCTATGATGCACAGGGGTACCTTAATGTCACATATGTGCCTCAATACTGTCAATGAGAGGCTGTGCTGCCTCATCTCCCTTCACACAATGATATAAGTACAAAAATCACAATTACGCCACAATTGACTTTTTTTTTTTTTTGCTTTCTGTGACTCCTAGCACTATTTTGGAAGGGGTTACCCCACTGGGGGCACAGTCCAATGTATTTGCTGCCATCTACATAAGGCCAGTGTAACATTAAGTAATGGGTTGTACTGAATACGCAAGAGTGAGGAATATACAAAAGCGAGGTGTATTGAATACACGACTCCTTTGTAAAAGACATCTGACAGGAATTCATGTCAAAGATCAGTTGGTTTCTCAAGATAGGATCACATTTTCATTAAGTATCCAGATTATGCAGTGATTTTCAATCACTACATAATCTGGATACTTAATTTCCAAATTGACAAAGACTTCATGAACAAAGTTACACATTTACACCATGAAACATTTTTTTTTTTAATGTTTTCCTTTTACTACACAAAGATGAAATTTATTCACAGTTGAACCAAACACAGACTCCATTTTATATAAACTGAGACACAAGTTATTCTGTCTCCTCTTAGATGACTTAGATTCCATCTGTAAGCAACAACTTGTAAAGCAAATTAAATTAGCAGTTCCAGACTGTTATTGTCTGGTATGCCAAAAATTAATTACTGTATACTACTCTGCATTCTATGGCAATAATAAAATGATACATGGGGAGCCATTTAAACATTCTGAAGGTTTCAACTTGCCATTTTTAATACCTAAATGTTTAATTTCCTAATCCAACAACACAATAATAATCTCTCCTGTTGTTCTCCTTGGTTAAATAATTATGGGTCGAGACAGTTCACTATTTGTCATCCAGTTGCACTTACATTCAACAGCTGAAGAGGATCCAGTTCTACATTTTCTGTCTCCCATTCTAGGGAGTCAGCATCAATTGCTGAGTCCCTACTGTGTTGGGCAATAAGCTGTCTCATTCTGGCTTCCCTTTCTGACTGAGTCTGCATCTTATCTCTGAACGATATGAGGAAGACAACAATAAAACAAAAGTCTTTCATTTACTTAATTTTCTATAAAGGCACCATGTCAATCCCTCAGGCTGCAGATGCCTCTGCTAAGCTGCAGCAGCTGCAGCCATGCTTTGTTCCTAAATACATAACAATAGCAGGATTAATTTATACTGCTATTGAAATGTTTACAGTAATAAAGCATGGCTGCAGCTGCTGCAGCCTGGCTGAAGGAGCTGCACCTTGGCTATTTTGGCACTGTGTCTAAATGCTACAATAAGTTTTCTACCTTGAGATATCGTGTTAACAAGGTTTTTCAGAGTTTGACCCCTGGTGACCCCAGATGGCCTTTGACCCCCACCAAAAACAATAGGGTTCTTCCTCTCAATATGGGGCATCAATGTACCAAGTCTGAGAACTGTCAGAGTTTCCCTTCTTGAGATATTGTGTTAACAACGAAAGTGTCACAAACACACATACACATATGCACACACACACATACATACACACACGCCATCATGAATGCTTACATTCCTTGCCTACCTTCGGCAAGGAATCAATAAAAGCATATTGCACAAAGAAAAAAATAAAGCCATGCACACTGACTAGGGTTCCCACTTGCAAAACAGCCACATGAATGATATTATGCAGAAATTCTGTAGAAACAGGTGTGCAGTGAATCCATCATTGTATACATATGTATTTACACAAGTAAGGATGATGTCTGGCATGCTGCCTTTTCAGCGCTTTGTAGACAAAAGCTCTGTATGAAAATATCTTGGGAGTAATGCATTCAAAATGTCTTTTAAAAGGTTTGCACCATTATCAATCAAAAATATAGCATTGTAAAGCTTCTTTAAAGGGCCTGAGCTTTTGTAAGACAGAAAGTTGAAAATAATACTTCTTGGTAAAACCGCACTGTTCACAGTTTGCCACTGTATGTTCCTGATATATAGAATGTCGCATTTTATTCAAGTAATTTGAACAGTTGATTGCACAATAATTTATATCTTCCTTGTACTACTCCCACTGTTCTTTTAAAATTAAAATGCTCAAATGAACTTGGAAAAACACCCTGATCTTACCAAGGCATTGCATGAAATACACTATAGGCATGGATAGTCAAATCACTCTACAACAACACCACACACTGATCACAGATACAGCAACAAACTAAATCAAAACCCACTGCAGAACACTTCTGATACCAATTCTGAAGGAGTCCACACGGAAGCAAGCTCCAAACTTCGATAGAAATCCAGAAAAACTCTGAAAAATGCGCAGGATCACAAAATACGTGTCTAAGCTCTGACGAGGCAAGTGAGAAGAGGACGGGGGAGGCCGCCCTCTAGCGGAGGCCGGCCTCCTCTTCTGTGTGATCAAACTTGCCAGGACCTTAATACGGGTAAGTGAGGGTTACAATTGTAGATAGGAGGTAAGAGAGGGGCGATGTAGATTAACCTAGCTTTTGTAGTTTAAAGCAAAGAAACACAAAGGCAGGTTATCGGAGAAGCCAAAGAATGACATCATAACTTATTGTGCAATCTACTGGTCTGAATTAAAAGAATGAACTTTATCAATTTATATCTCACGACAGAAACACCCTGTGAAGATAAGAGTTTATAACAATACATATCTGGAAAATCTTCAAAGAGACCATTCATAGGTTATACTTGTCTGGTGCAACAGCTACGAGCAATAGGTAACAGGCAGAAACAAAAATAAATCGAGTGATGGTCACAATTTTTATAGCTTTTCCTCAAAACCTGTTTTAGCATAACACCCACAATCAGAGGTGTGTGAGACAGGGCTGACAGCCTAAATCCTCTCCAGACAAAGAAAAATGTCTATTTTTGGGCAAAAAATGTCAATTTTAGGGCACTTTATTTTCTAAGCAAATGTCACATCATGATTGTTAGCCCAGAAGAAAAATTTTCACGGCAAACAACTTCAAACCCTTTGTGGAATGCCTTCCCGCGCCTTGCCCTTAACAAAGCTGAAGTCAAACAATGGGGATACTTTTTTGTGGTGATATTTTTCTTATGAAGCATTACCTAATTTCTTGCAGGTCCTTCACAGATTTATTCCTTTGGTTCTCCATATCATCCACTTTGCGTAAAGACTCTGCCAGTTTGTTCACCGTCAAGTCCCTTTCCTTTCTCATCTGATCACTAAGTGTCCGAATACTCTCACGTTCCTGAACTACTTTGTCACGCTCCTTGAAGGCCCAGTCCCTCATGTGTTTGGCTTTCACAGTTTCCTGCAGTTCAAGAAAAGATTATCAAAGGGTGGTGAAAACAGAACATGGGCTACTCATGAAAATACCCCCCCCCCAAAACTCCCTGGTCTGGGGATCTGTAAGTCCTGACACATCCTTCTACAGCCTTATTTTCCTCCTAAAGTAACTCTTACCTGCAGCGAGACCCTGGTGCATTGATAGCACAGACAAAGAGAGTCTACAGTGCTATCCCAGGCTCTCTTCAATTCTTCATTTGCCAGACCAACAGAAACAAACCAATTTTATGATCCTGTCCAGTCATTTCTAGTTTTCTCACTTGTATTGGAAGAACTGAAGAAGTTCTTGTGCGCATAAATAGGAGGTATGCACTGGGGCTTGTAAAATCCCCAAACTGAGCAGGAAAACACTAAAGATACTTTGATAAACACCTACTTATTAAACCCAACACAATATTTGAAAGTGTGACCACTGCCCAGCCTCCTTCTGTAAAAATGAAGGATGAACATGCAAATTTACAACAACGATTCACTGGTTCTTTATATGTCAGAAATAAATTACAATAAATACCTCAGAAATTTTTTACCTCTACAAACATTTTCCATGGGATGCTGTTCACCTGATGTTCAGGCTGTACCCCTTCACAGCTAAAATCACTGCAAATATCATTCACCATTCTTACAGCAGCCCAACCTCCAACCCCCCCCAACATTCCCTTCCCTACCCCCACTCTTCCACACCTTCCAATGAGCCTACGAACTATCCCCCATCCCACTTTTCATAAGCTTTCACTACTGCAACACTTTTCAACAAAGCTGTACTCCATCCATAGACCCTTTTCCAAATAACAATTACAAAGGATTGTGGGATAGAGTTTGGTATGCGTCGTTTTTGTCAGTGGCATATTACTGTGGCGAAAAACGATGCATACCAAACTCTATCCCACAATCCTTTGTAATTGCTATTTGGAAAAGGGTCTATTCTTAAACTGTAACTTATCCATATTATTCCCCCTCCCCAGAAGGGGCTGAACAAAATTAACTTCAATATATCAACATTTCCCTTTTTGTTACTGACCTACCATCCTTCCACCCACCTGTAAAGCTTCCTTCAGATCTCTCTGAAGAGAATCCAGCTGCCTCCTCATCTGCTCTACATCTCTATTAGCCATGTTCCTTTCATCACTAATTGTTTTCTGTTGTTTCTCTGCATCATAGTACTTTAAGAGGAGCATATCTCTTTGAGCAAGAGCCTCTGTCCTCTCCTGCCTTGCCACATCTCTTTGTTCCTTGAATTTCTCAAAGTCTTTAAGTGCTGTGTCTCGTTCTTGCTCTGCCATCATGGTATTGTTTAACATGTCCTGGTAACGCTCACTAAGGCTGTCCATGTCCCTCAGAGCAAGGTCATGCTCCTGTCTGGAGTCGTTGAGACGGTGAGTCTGTAGGTCCAATTCTTGTCTCAGCATCTGAATCACTTTCTCTGCCTCTCTTCTCTTTTGTTCCTCTAGCTGAAGATCATTCTGTAGTTTGTCTATTTCTTTGTGTACCACATCTCGTTCCCCCATAACCGTAGAGTATTCATCCACAACTGCACGCCTCTGCTCCTCTGTCCATTTCAGTTTGTTTTCAAGATCTTTTTTATGGGCCCTCATTTGATTGTAATCAGCCAAAATATTACTCTGTTCCTGTTGAAGAATCTGCACTCTCTTCAGAGCTTCATCTCGTTCCTTTTGAATCATTTTGTAGTCTCTCATAACTGTCATATACTTTTGTTGACAGCTTACAAACTGGCCATGAATGTTAGCCTTTTCTTTTCTCTGGGTCTCCATCTGTAACTGCAATGAAGACATTTCCTCTTCGTATCTTTCCGTCTTACTGACCAATCCCTTTCTATCAGATGCCAGCTGGTCATATCTTATTTTAAGAGTCTGAAGATTTTCTGTCAAATCTTTTATTTTCTCATGAGCAGTGTCATACATTTTTTGCAAAATGTCTGATGAATTTGGCTGTCTCATAAACTCTTTGTTTTGATGCCACAGTTTCTTGAGTTCTTCGGAATCCTCCTTATGCATCTGCTGAAGGTCCTCCACCTCACCTCGTAAGCAATCTCTCTCTGAAACGGCTTGGTGCAGCTCCCTCTTTGTCTCCTCCAATTCCCCTCTCAGCTGATGCTCACTCATATTAGCCGAGTGCAATTCGTTGCGAAAACATTCTGCCTCTTTGAGCGCCCTCTCTGTTCTCTTCACTGCCTCTGAATATTCTTTGTTCAACTCTTCTACTTGCTGCATTGAGTTTTTACAGAGATCCTGTAACTCCTTGTAATTTCTTTCACGGTGGTCTCCCGACTCAATGCCAGTCAAGGATACATCTGACCTTCCACCCTCCATGCTTCTTGCATCCTGAAGGCTCAATCGGGAAACTGAAAACAATGAAAAAATACTTGTTATTAATATTTCCTTAGCAATTGTTTCCCCAAATATATCTCATCATAGTGAAATCAGGAAGAAGTGATTTAATAGTCAAATTAGGTTCAGGTAGGAAGGATTCTAAACATGCTATCACAGGTTATGTTCATATCGACTACAGGTTCTTTTAAAAAAGAAAGACCCCGATGGGATACAGCAGGAATAGAGACAGGATTTCAGATGACGTAGTCCACATTCAGAAAGCTAGAGGAGGGGTCTAAGGGGAAGAAACACCACTTATGTGTCTCCCTCTTCCATACCAACAGGAAAAGAATTCAATTTGAACTTTCTTAGATGCAAAATGGTACAAAATTTGCTAAATCCACACTAATGACCCTGAAAGAAAGTTCATGTTCAGGATATGCTACTCTTCTCGTGTGTGAAAAAAAAAAATTTTTCATTAGGGAAAGGGGGTTGGAGGTGTGGCCATCCCCATGATGGCTGGGTGATTCTCTGGTAAAAGCCTTTGTACACAGCATTAAGTGATGATATTAGTACTACTTTGCCAAATAAGAGGTGAGTAGTACTTTAAGGGGTCGATTTTAACAGTTGTCCCATTGCCCGTGACGACCAAAATTTGTGACAGACAACCAAAAAACATGGTGGGTTGGTTGTCCATTGGACAACCAAAGTTAATGCAACAAGTTCAGAGACTACTGCTAGGGTTACTGCAAATTTCTTTGTGGACGACTAAATTTGTTTTTGGACAACCAAAAAAAAGGCAGATAGGTTGTCCGATGGACAAGCATAAAATTTTCTTAAAATCGAGGCCTGATTTTAATATGGTACTACAAAGGTCTTTTAGTACAAGACAACACAGACCCAATACATTACCACAACCAAACAAAACAAGTGAAATTTGAGGAAAAAAATGGGCTTTACCTTTGAATCATTCCCATAACAAATCGGAAGTGAAAAACACACTGAACCTTAAAATGAAAAGAATGCCGCATTTTTATTGGGACATGACTACTAACAATGTACAAGGTTGTTAAAACCAACGTGCAGCCTATTAATACAAACGTTTGTATGATGCCTCTCTCCTGATAATTTAAATAGCGATAATGATGCCTCCTCACAGGAAGTACTTAAGTCAAAGTCCACACGCTATGGGAGTCAAACACTTACTTTTCAGGAGAAAAACATATCGCAAATGATAACTTTATCGTTGGATCAAGATAAAATCGTATACCTACACCACAATCATGCTTGAGTAAAACTGTAACACTTGTGTTTACGACAAGTGCTCGCTCCAATAAGGCCAACATTCAGAAGATCTTTACGGTAAACTTTTCCTGAATATTAAAACAGAATACTTGTGATGCTGATGACATATCTTTAGATTTCAGGTTCATCTTCTTCTAAGTCTCACCATGCAAATTAGATCATGGCAATTGCCAATAGATTAATGTGATTCTATAAAATGATGTATGTGGTAGCCTGGCCTAAAGTAGGTGTTGCAAAAACACAACTTGCCATTGTTTCTGTGTTGAAATAAAAGGCACTTTTAAAAGTATTTGTGGTGCACCATGGCAAGATACTTTTCAGGGGCAAAAAAACCCCCCTCCCCACTAAGGATCGCAGGTACTCAGTGAATGATCCGAATTTATGACTGCCTTCAACATTTTCATTGGCATGTCTTTATTGAATGTACTGAATGACAGGCAAGTGAAAAAATTTGGTCGATGGATATTATATTTTCTTTAAAAAAAAAGGATCTTATAAAGGAATTATCTCATTTGTATCTCTTGAATATAAAGTTGTTGGTCTAAACTTCAAAATTTACTAGGGCTGTGAACGTTTAGTAAAATTACTAAACGTTTAATCGCAAAGTTTTGCGATCATTTAGCGATTAATCGCAAGTACCTATGAACACAGAGACTTTAAAAGTGCTCTTGAACATGATGAATATGTAAAATGCGTTACTGAGGTCCAGGGGACATAGTTTCTATGAACCTGGCAAACATGGATCTTCATAGAAGTTCAACTTTGATGTATTTCACTTTTTCAAAAAGTTAAAGGGAGCATCCAATTTTCTGTAATGACTGCAGATTGTTTTTTATTTCCTACGGAAAAACGGGTTTTATGATTAATCGCTGGTAGCTTTGTACTAAACGTTTATTACACATGCAATCGTTTAGCGATTAATCGCTAAACGGCCACAGCCTTAAAATTTACCACTGATGAATGAAACATTCATGTCTTTTGCTATGTTGGAAAGAAAAGTATCAAGGCACCACATGTCATTTGCGACACTGAATAGTTTTAAAATGATAAAAGGTATTTTTTTTTTTGGTCTATGCCATGTGAGTTGCAACGTATTAAATACCACTGTTCCCGTTAAGTGGAGGGGGGGGGGGGGTATTTTAAAAGCAAAGATGAGACATCTACATACAATTCCAAGCCAAAAATACAACTGTCAAGGTGTTGTGGTTGCTTAATTAAGAAACGAGACATTTTTGTCTCCCTGTGCGGCTTTTCATATCCCTCAAAGTTGCTGTCTGTGCATACATATAAGTTATACAGTTAGATAAGATTTTACGGCTCAGTTTCTAACCAACTGGACAAGTCCGGCCGACCACAGCCTTTTATCCAGTTGTGGGTCACTGGCTTGTTTTCCCTACTCCATGGCTTATGCTAAGCACCAAGCACAATGGCAGTACATTCCACTTTTAAAGTCTTTGCTGTCTGTGTAGAAAGCTTTACAACTTTCCCCGTCAAATTGTCCCTGGACTCTAGATGCTTTCAGCATCATACTTCAGCAGCATATGGACCAGCAAGAAGTTTCCTTACCTGTTTTATACTGACACTTGATAAGCGCTATATACCCGTAAATGTACACAAAAACACTATTCTTGATCTTGCTTTTACATGAAATGAGCCAATTTATATACAAATTTGATCAAATTTGGAGTACTCGAGTACACATTCTGCACTGTTTTTGTATTCCTCAGTCACATGTAAAGAGCAATTTTAGCAGAATGCAGCACCCCTGGGATACATAAGTTCAGGCTACCCTTGATCAGCTGATTGGCTATTCTTTACAATCACTGTAAATTTTTTGAGGTTTGCTCCATTTTTACAGCTGATGAACGAACACTGTTGTCCCCCCATCTAAAACCACATGTTGTAATGCTGACATTATTTAATTATAGATTATGATCTTTATTTAAAGTAATGCTTTCTAATTATAATTGATTAAGGTTTGTTTTGCTTTTAAGGTGCTAGCTGCCTAACTGAAGGTACGATAAAACATTACAAAGCACTACAAATCAATTAATGATTTGCCAATGTAAATATGACACAGGAAGGTTTTAAGTCTGTTCAAAGCGGATGTTACTACCTAGTACCTAATTGAATGCTCTTACGTGATAACAGCTGCCATGGACACACCAGACAGTGTTGTTTGCCTATCACAGACTACAAACTGAGAGTTGGTAATCTGGTTACTGCCATCAATCCATCTTTGTCATTTTACTTTAAATTCTAAGTCAACAGTATATTCCCTCCATGAGCCGTGCCTTATGTTTGTTGGTGTACATGGTGCACACTAATTACACACAGTCACAATGGGCACTACCCACACATTGTGTATCTAAAAAGTATGTACTGTACAATGTTTCTGAACTAATATTTAATGTCTAGACCATAATAGTTTTTCCTTCACCGTAAAATTGATTTTAGCATTTTAAGGTGCTCCACATTAATACAGTAGAGTGTATACAACGCTCAGTACAACTTTCACAGTTGTTCTATAGTGACAAATTCAATGCACAATGTGACACCATACAACATAAACACTCCATACAACAGTGCTGGTTGCAAGTGATTTCTGACACACCCCAGTAATAAATATACACATTTCAGTTAAACCTTGCATTTATTTCCAGTGAGACACTCATTAAAGACAGACTGTACAATGTCTTTCTATTAACTTGACTGCCATATTGAGGGCGACATATATACTCCACAAAGCGTTGTACGTCTACAATTTGCTGCAAACTTGCTGTGGTAGTAGGCTACTAATGAAAAACTAAAACATGTAGGATTCCAAAACTGAAAGGAAGCTTTTCAGCTAGAATATCCTTACTGAAAGAGTGGCAAGCAAGGAATATGCAGGATGCATAGAGTCAATATGGGGATTGTGCTCCCCTGTACCACAGTTTGCCAGATACAGCAGAAATTGTATGGAAATCAGGGAAAAACATATGTAAACAGGAGGTATGGAGGACTGAATTATACTGATTACCCATCTCGCAAAGTCACTTTTAAATTCCTTCACAAGAATATGAACATGTGCTGAGAATAAGCTGATAAAAAGATTAGATTTAAAATAATGCTGAAAGGTCTGAATTCGGATGGGCCAAGGTGTCAAGAGCAGTGTGTGGTCATCATCTGATCTAACATCAAAATCAAAAGAAGCAACTTTAACAGGCAGGGGTCAGCAAACTTTTAGTGGACATGCACCACATTATTAATCCATGACATGGGAAAGAGCAGGTGAGGGAGAGGGAGTGTCCCCTTCACCTTTTGGATTGTACAACCAACTGGATGGCACAGTGATTAGAACATCCCCCTTGTATAATGTATTTAAATGCTGAGTACTTTAATGGATCAGGAGAGGGAGTCCCTCCTTCAACTTTGAGAATGTACAACCAACTAGATGGCACAGTGGTTAGAACATCCCCCTTGCATAATGTATTTAAATACTGAGTACTTTAAGGGAGACCAGGGTTGCCAAGTCAAAGTCCCAAGGGGCTGGAAAATGATTACGAATGAAAAGATTGAGGTGGAACTTTGAAGAGGAGTTCGATACCCCTATGTCAGGCATAAAGTATTATACAAATAATGAAGTTTATGAGTGTGATAGTATAATTTCATGAGTTGAAGGACTGGATGTTCTATTCAACGAGGCAAAGCTGAGTTGAACAGAATGTTCAATCTTTCAACAAATGAAGTTATTCATACTTTCACACGAATGGAAAACATTCATAATTAGTTTATATAACAACTAACTTCCTAAATAGGCCACATTTTGGTCAAAATTTGATTCAAGGAAAGGATAAGGCCAAACACAGTATGTTATTCTAGACTAACCCACGGGAGATAACACACAACCGTGTGATAGTGCCAAATAACCCATGGCGTGTGACCACCAATCCTCCAATCATATGTAGAGGAATTAATAAGGTATGTGTTATGTAACATTATTTGAATAGAGTATATGAAAATTATTACTATTACACCCTCGATTTACCTCAACAGCTAGCCTGATGTGCCCCATGGGCTATTGGGTTGCTGACCCCTATTTACAGGCAGGGGGAAGGTCAACTCAGAATGTGGGCCTAAGTAACTGGTTTTACTATAAAACAGGAAAATAATCTTGTACATGTATCAAAGGGACCATTTGACAAGAACATTTTAAGTAAATACTTATGAACCTACTTTGCTGTGATTCAGAATCGTGTCTTCCTTGCTTCCCTTCTGTCTCCAACATATAAAATGGAAAGCTGTTCTTAAGACTAAGTTTCATCATATTGATTTTCCGTTGCTGTGAAGCGGGGACGGTAAGGGCATACGCCTCCAGAAAGTCTTTAGTATTTGGGTCCTTTCCATCGGTATGATCCGACAAAGCCATACTTGATTACTTCTCACACACAAGGAATATTGCAAGTTCAAGAAGAGTTGTCAAAACATCGAAAGATGAATTTACTACATACAACAAGAGGATCAAATCAGATCATCACCATTACTGTGCTACAAATTTTTAAGTCTTCTCGAGACAACTTTGACGAATTTCAATGTGTCTTCCTCCGTCTTGGACAATACAAAATAGCATAAACATGTTAGTCCTAGATTAAGTTCACCAAGTTTCCAGTTGAAATCCGTCTGTAAGAAATATCTATAACACTCGAGTATACACAAGAGTAGGCAATTACTATCCTTCATGAACAAACACACAAATGTGTAGAATGCACAAGCTGAGGGAAGTTAACTGGTAACTATTACATTTCAATGCTTACACATTCCTACTTCAAATTCATCAGACGCAAAATTAAACCAGCTATTGGATCAATCTTCCTCCTTCAGGCCCATCCTGTGTCTAAGACAACACGCTGTCCTTGAATAACAAAGCAGGAGTCTCAGAAAACAATATCCTGCTTACTCTACTCTAGCATTCAAGTTTGCTATCTGACTTCTCTTCCAGGGATGTATAAAAATAGCCATACCCAAATCACATTAACATTCTAAGACCTACAGACCATTATTCAGGTACCTGGTACCTTGCTGTTTTACGCAACGCATCGCTGATTAACTCCAAGGAGCAAAATATTAAAATTCAATTGACGGTATTGACCAAGCACAACATACCCCCAGCAGGCCACAAACGTCAAGGAGTATTACGAGCACGGCATGAATCAATTTTTCTTTTGAAGATGTAATGATGTCAATACATACTAGATGCATCATCTGGAGTGTCTCATAGGCAGGGAACCAAACAAGGTATGAGTGGCACGTTCCTCATAAATAAGTTATGAATATGCACAGTTGAGAATATTCATGAACAGTGAGTACAGAAAATCAAGCAACATGACTGTTGTACTTGGTAAACTACTCCCAGATTCAAAACTATGAGAAAAAAGTGTACCCACTAAGTGCTGAAATTCATCAACCACACACAAAGAGTTCTCTGTCACAAAATTCAATCAACAGAGCAATTAATTGATAAAATCTCTAATAAAAACCTTTCAATTTGGCCTAATTATAAAATTACAACCCTTCCAAACAATAACATACTCTCACACATACTGTTTTTATATTTGTTTGCTTTCCACACCTTAAGGAGAAGGATGTAGAATCCAGGTCTTTGTTTGCACTTACAGTTATGTCCAAAATCACCTATTTTTGTATTAAGCTTGAGATATGCTTTAATGACCTCCAACAGCTCACATGACAGGCCAGTTTCCGAAATTTTTATCTATGGAATCTCAGTATCTAATTTACAATTGAGAATGAATCCTTTTGCCAAATGAATTAGATCAGCAGTAAGGAAATGAAACCACCGGTCAATACTGTTTACTTCCCCTGGAGCACATCAAGATTTTATAGCACATGAATTAATATCACAGAACTGAAATTTAGTAGCTAATTTAATAGCCAGTGAAGTAAAATATTTTCTTTTCAGAAAATAGAAATTGTAGTATTTACAGTATCCAGTGAATATAAACCAACAGGTTAGCTTTTGGGTTCAGCAATTTACTACGGAATTAACTGGAGGGAAAAAAAGCAATGCAAATCGCTTGAGAATCTACTCTTTGCAGGGTAAGTTTCAAACCAACATGTCACTTAATTTCCTACCACAAGATTTTAAACCAGAGAATGCAGTGGTTTTAGCTGTTTCAACTACTTTTACTGATTCAAGTACATTAATACAGTAAAACCTGAGAACAAAATGAACTGCCTCCATGTTTTACATTGGTATTACAAATTTGCCACCTTCCAAACAGAATGTGCAAGTTACAAAAATTAAATAATTAAAACTGTGCTGGAAAAAAAAAAACATGGAAAATAAGATAACACCGATACCACTGAATGTGCACTCTCTACTTTTTGTCTCATGCTTTGCTGATTTTCTCTCTAGAATTCAAGATAGGGGCCTACATTAGCATAGACCCTTTTCCATAGAGCAGTCACAAAGAATTGTGGGATACACTTTTGAAGTGGGGCTAAAGAGCAGGATAAAGGAACTCCTGCTCTATGAGTGGGGCATTTTTCTCAATGGCATTCTACTGTGCCCAAAAACGACGCACACCAAAATCCAATCCCACAATCCTTTGTAACTGCTATTGGAAAAGGGTCTATACTTTACTGGTACATGTCAATGACCTTTACTTTGTACACAAGGTACAACAGAACACTAACCCCAAATAAATACACAGTCAGCTGCATATTTATGCCATATGAGAAAGCCAGTCCTTGAATAATTTTTGACCAAATCTGGGGTAGTGCATACTTATGCCTACTTTAGATGGGGTCTTAATTAGTTTGGAGAGGTATTTATGAATGCTTAAGTAATGCTTAATCATTCTCCATACCCTGGAGAAGCTTAATCATTCTCCATACCCTGGAGTAACAAAAAAGCATGCCTAAGCTTGAAGAAAGCTTGGATGAAATTTTGTTCTACTTGTAAGTTTTAAGTAATCTTGGCCAAGCTAGGGTCAGAGCAAAAAAGCAGAGAGCCTACTTTAAGGAAATTCTGTGAAAGAGAGAACTAATATGAAAGGTCTGAGTCACAGGAAATGCCAGTCAAGTCAAGGACAAATGGTGTCTTTAAAGTACACTTACTTTCTTCGATTAACTCAGGTAGTAATGATGTGTTGTCTCATAAACTGTAGCCACAAGATTAACTATTAAGACTACTAACAAAGCTGAATTTTTACATATAACACTTAATACTGAAAGGAATTTATTGAAGTTGAGTAAGTATTATTTTTGTCCAAATGGAACAATTCTGACAAGATTAATTGGTTATTTTGTCTTTCCCTTCCTTTCCCTTTAAGTATTAGTAAAAATACAAAGCCGATTACTTTTCTGAGTTACTGTATCAGAACCAGGTCTTAAGCTAGCCTAACCTATATATTATATGTGCTATATTGAACCTATACCCTATTGTAATTCAAAACATGAGTGAACATGATTTTCGGCCCAGATGGGTGTTGTACTAGAAGGCATTGTGACATCTTACCGCGGCTGTATAGGATCTGAGACAAAATAATGTATTTCTGCTGAAATTTCCCTTGATTTTTGCATTGTAATGCACTGAAAACTTCTCGGTAAATACTGTATTATACTAGTTATGTTGAATGCTACTAGTCAGGACTGGGAAAAACTGTTAGGCCAGTTTAGATAAATGGGGTTTTGGATAAACGGGGTACGGACAATCCACAAAACTTCCAACAGGAATCTACAAGCCCTAATACTTACCTCCTACGTATTTAAATATGTAACCCTCACTTACCTGCAGCATTACCTGGCAAATGAAAGATGGCTAAGTGGAAGTGAGCCCTCTAGAAGAGCGCCCTCAATTCTCTTCAACTAAGCTATCTTTCACTAATACTGTGGTGAGGGTGACATATGTACAGTAAGAAGTGGTATGGAGGGGCAATGCAGATATGTACAGCATTTTACTGACCTAACATATTTGTCATTCACATAGACCTACCAATCTCACAAGAAGAACTTTTTAGAATTATAAAATAATAAATAAAAAGGCTTTTCTGGGGGTAAACTGCTAATCAGTATCAAAAGAGGTACTAAATATCGAAACAATGTATTTCCACATTTACAACCCTTTCACAATAGGTGTGATGGGATGAAGACAGATATGATAAAAACAGACTTTGAGATCATGTTATCAATGCTCGGCTCTTTCACTTTATGTACTAGGGCCTATACCAGGCAATACGATGCAATAAACTTGAGAAATTTTTACTTTTATCGCTTATCACTGAGTGATATTTACATGTGAACAACTCATGAGTTAAAACTAACACTGTATTACATTACAGGGCTCATCAGAGATTCGCCCTTAAAAGGCACATTGTCCTGTATGCAAGCATGTGAACAAAAACATATATTTTTAAAGGTAATTACACACTGTTAAGAAAGAATGGGGGAGAGGGTGGGGGTGAGGGTGTGTGGGGCAAGCCTTTAGGAAGCCTAACCACAAAAGTACCCAACAGGGGCCTTAGTCCAGGTCGAACAAACAGACAGCAAAATCACAGAACCAGTACCCATGCAAACCTAAGTCACCAACACCAAGGACAGAAACCTCAAAAGGCAGGAAAACTCAAACTCCTGAAAAAAAAAACCCAAAATGAAAGGATTCTCATCCAAAACCACTGTTTAGCATGGTAAACAAGGCCTACTATTCAATGATTCAAAAATACTTCTCTGAGAACACCAAAAAAATGTTCAAAGTGAAAGGAAAAGTCCAGGGCCAAATTGGTTACTAAAGCTGTCTGGCTGGCAAGTGTGGAGAGACAAGGGGGGCCGCTGTCTGACAGATGGCACCCTCATCCACTGGTTTGCCAGGGTATTATTGTGGGTGGCTGGGGATTAAAGGTCTAAAAAGGAAATACTGAGGGGTGAAATTGATACATATTTTAAAGGTATTACACACTTTCATTAAAGATGTGCACTTTTTAATTTAAAAGGCATGTAACAACAAATGCATTTACATGTACAACAAATGAGAGATACTTTAAGGTGCAAGAGTCTCCCTCCTCCCCCTCTCATGTTTGAATGTGGGCTTCACAAAACTACTTAAATTTTCATTCCACAAATTCAACAGCAAATAAATACCTTTTTTTACTCCACAAATTCAACCCATGCAAACCCATATCTAACTTGAAGGTGACATTTAAGAGTTCATGGAAAATGTTTTGCCTTTTTCACAGGTCCAAGCCTCTACAACCTTATGGCTGGTATGACATGTTCAAACTTTCAATCTTCACACATCCATGCCAACTCATTTCCTCATTTGGAGATTCCTATCAGTTTTTCTGCACATTTTTGATCTGATTATGAATATTTCCAGTGATTTCAATCACTTTAAATTTTCTAACAAAAAAACTTAAACCTCAATCACAAAGCCAAGTGGTATAAGTAAAATGACTGCCTGAGGTAGAAAAATATTATTTCAGTAGTTGAACAAAGGATATACTTCTTGACTTAAAAATATACTACAGAAAACTGAGAATATCTGAGAGAAATCTAAAAATTCACCGTGGGAACTGTTAGAACTTGTTATTAAAAGACTAACATGGTGCTGCTGTACTTTAAGATGTTCCAAAAATGACTATGTGATTATCTTTTCACATTAAATACTACCACATATATTACATTTGGTAGGTACAGCAGTACTGCAAGAAAGATGCAGCAGTGTTCACTTTCATTTAATACTCCTTCAGAATGTTTGGACAGTGGGATGGGGGAGGGGGAAGTAGTTATGGGATGGTGTGGTTATGGGGGCAGGGGTGGTTATGGGGTGGGGGAGGGGTTGAAAAGACTGACCAATGGCTAGAGTACATGTGTCTTCTACAATAAGTCAAAGAGTTGGTGAGCCCTTGCTGCCCCACCCCTCCCACCATCCTCCTTGGTACAAACTACTGAGAGCAAAGAGGTCCATAAGGAACACAACACACTTAACATTAAGTAAGCCAAGTGAAAAAACCATGACACATCCGACACTGAGTAAAAAAGATATGTAATACATCCCAGTTTCAAAAAGGGAAAAGATGCGGAACTTTCAATTTTTGCTTTAAAGATAGCTACCATCTGAATTCCTTCAGGCAAAGGTCTGACTTTCAAAAGAAAAGTGGACCTTTTTGTTTTTTATATTCATGATGGCCACCATTTAACATTTCTTCTAATAAATGTTCATCGTACTGTAGTTCTTTACTCAAAGACAAATTGACATCAAATGTGACATAGCTGACATACTGACACTTTTCATGAAAGCCCTCTCACAAAGACGTATGTTTATAAGTCACAATGTGGTCTACTATGTGACATGGGAAGTGACTGACAGAGCCTTAACTGAAACGTTTAACATGCAAATTTGATGAATTGGCTTAATTTTCCCCTTTCATTAACTTCAATTTTTTTAGTGGTAAAAATATTGAAAAAATAAAATCTCAGCAGCCTCCAAAAAGAAGCGGGATGGGGTGGGGTGGGGGAGGGGGTGGGGGTGGGGGGTGGAGAGACACACAAAGCATTTCCTCTTTTTAACTTTGCCTGACTGTTGCTCAGCACACAGTACATAACACAAAGCGTTTGTTTAAGAAAGTCTAAAAGACACTTAACGATAGAAAATGCAAATCTTAAACATTATTTGTAAGTCCCTACACTACCTCTAGGAACTAAATTTCAATTGCATTGACTGGGGACTTGACAGCAGCTGTCTTAGTTCACTGAGTGGATACTTGCTAGCCTATATTAACTGATTAAAAATACTGCACATTCATAATACATACTAGTTTATCCATTGCCAGAGTACAGGGTCATAGTCCAATTAATACCAAAGGCACACACAACAATAGTACTAGAACATTAATGATACTAAAGGTCAAACGTACATTAGTGAATGATATCATTCTATTTTAATTGTTCCCAAACTCTGATGTCCTTTTATGTACACAAAGGTAAAAGTTAGAAATGCAAATACAGACAATTTTAGCATGTTCAAATCTTAGATTACAATTTAAAACTGCATTAATACTTATTGCATGGAAGTAGGTAGTACTTCCATGCTTATTGCATAGCAATTTGTAAATGCATTTAAGCTTCAAGGACAAAAAAGAATCAATAGGCTCCATGCTACATGGATTTTTGACTTTTCTGAAAAAAAAATACCAGAAATGAATCCACAAATACGAAAATTCCAACATAAATGATATTAACAGAGAAAGTACCAAATAAAATACCACACAATGCACCCAGGACATGTAAAAGATGATCCAAGAGACTTGCATATTAACAAAAACCAAATAAATAACAGGGAAAAATGTGTGAAAAACTAATTAATTCCTCAACAAAGACATCCACAGTTTGCTTTTGACATCACCTATTGAAATATTTCATACTTCCTATTCCCTGAAAATTAAACGAATCACTTTTCACACACATAGGACAAGAATTCTTTAACAAACTCCAACCATAGCAACAACTCGATCGAGATATTGTGCTCCTATGAAAGAAGTCAGTCACTCTGTCTTTGATTACTAACGGTTCAATTGAAGACATCCACAGAATGTAACATCTCTTTCCAAACATCCAAATTCATAAAACGATAATAATTATAGGGTAAAGGAACAAGATGCAATTTTATTTTGCGCATTCACAAACAGCAGATGCATCTCCAACCAAAATTTACAAATGAAAAAAGTTCATCAAATAAACAAACAGAAATAAAGATCCCTCAGAAAATACCAACATGATTTCACCTTTCCTGACCAGAACATGTTTCACACTAAAAGCAGCAAAAATTCTACCAAATATCGCCAGAAAACAAAGATTAAAACCATAAACAACCATTTGAAGCAAAACTAATAATCCTGTGACTATCCAAAGTAGGGTGAGTCTACCATTGCTGTTTACACTAAACCTCTCTAATATGAAAAGTGCGTCAGTAAGTTGAAGTCAAGAGGCAGTTATAGAGAGAATTCCATATTCACTTGGCTTTAGACCTACCAGCAACCACCAATCAGATGTTAAATAACAACGGAATGGAAGGCAGCTTTCCATATTGATTAACTACTGTACCGAGAGGTGGTTATTACAAGCAATCCTCATATTATGCTAGACATATCAAGGGCAGCAGTATGGATGAAAATTGTTGCTGGGGTACAGTACAAAGCAGTCATTAAAAATTACTTGTCAGTGGCTGATGAGACAGCCAGCAGATATTAACAGGCATCTGAAGGCTTAAAATTTTACAACACTGATGCACAAATTTAAAGTGATTATACTGTAGTACCTGCATTTTAAAATGACAACTGTTTCATCAGCTGCACATAAATTCACATTTAGTCTCTTTCCACCTAGATCATATTCACAACATAGATACATGACTATCCCACCCCATCCCCCCCCCCCTTCCCGGCCCAAAAAAGGGTATCCCCAAAGTACCACATGGTGAAATAGCTTGGTTCCAGCTTAGTCCTAGACGTGTGTGGTTGACTACTTACTGACTCCTTTAAACTGGCATGGTCCCAGTGGGCCATGTATCGTGGTACCATGTTTTGCTCGGGTCTGTCTGACTTACACGTGGAAGAGGACTAGGGAAGATGTCCTCTGCCAGAGGGTGCCATATAATCTAGTGTGCTATCAACTTGCTAGGGCCTCGTTACATTTTTATTGATAAGTGAGGGTTATATATGTAAATACGAGGGAAGCAGGGGGGTGATGTTGATCCTTTGGTTAAGGTATTTGGCAACTCCCAACTTTAGTTTCTCCTATACTTCATTTCACTTCACAAAACTGGTTTGCACTGAAAAACAAGTCCTGGGCCCTGTTTGAAAGGGTTATTACCCTGCAATTATCTTACTGGAATCAAACTTAGGAAATTTTAAGAAACAAACCCCTGGTCAGTGAGCCACACTTAACACTGAACATGATGCTTTTACTTAACATTCAGAGTAAGTTTACAACTTCTACAAAGGGGAGGGGGGCGAGGAGAGGCTTTGTAAGAATTCACCAGTTTGGAAGTGTGGGGGACTGTGGATGGTGTGGGAACAGCACTGCACAAGGAAGATGTGTGATGGACTATGATGCATCTTTGAGTGTACACATCAGAATCTCAAATCATGGGCAAGACTAATATACCAAAGAGAGTGGTGCAGTGGTCTCAGCAGGAGGCGTAAATGGGGGTAGGGGGCACCACAGAAGTGTCAAAATGTTTAGCTCTGCTATAAACAAATGTGATAATACGTATCTACATTATGTATGTATCACAACTACATGACGTAACAAAATGCTATGCAGCTAACAGAGCTATGTGGAAGGCTAAGGATCTAGCTAAAAACTCTCCCCCAAACAGAAAAACAGATGAAAATGGCAAAAAACTTTCTAGGGTGAAAAATGCAAGTGTCTAACAGACCTGTGGTAAAAAAGAGAATGATGTCATGGGGTGTTCTAGGGAGAGGGCTCTCTTCCACTGTGCTACTGATTTTGAAGGGTCTTCACTGCAGGCAACTATGGGGATATGTAATTAGGAGGCTAGGAGGGGTGATGTAAATTTGATAATATGTACATAAATGGGGTTTGAGGAGGAGCAGAATACACTGGAAATGTGATAGTCAACATTGCATAACCCTTCCAAAATGCTTTTGACCATCGCATACATATACATGTAGAGGTTTTAATATGTATTGCAGTGTATGTGTGCTCAACAAAGGAGTAGTTTATAGGAACTTATAATCTTAGCCTCTTTAGAGCAAATATCACTTTTCACTTGAATGAAACACAACCCTCAATATTTTAACTTTTCATTACATTTGTGCAGAGTCAACTTTGTCCTAAATTAACTAACCACACCTATCTTGTACAGATAAATGTGTTGTGATTCATTAGGAAGATTTATGATTGCACTGATAAATTTCCCTAAACCATAGGTACAAAATATATATTCCACAAGAGACAATCTTACCTCACGACAGAACTTAAAATTTGACCTTTGTGTTCAATATTTTCCCAGAATATATTGGGACAACTCATTGCAGATTTATAACTGTTTAACTTTGAAAATGAATGGTTACTACAAGTAATTCCTGAAAAGTGCCGGGGGCGGGGGTATTCCAAAACACAAAAGTTTCAGAGCAAGCCATAACATGAGTCATTCCAGTAGCAATGAAGCAAGGGCAACTTCTAGCAAGCTGTTTTAGAAGTGAATAGGGCACCATCTAGAGGGCACTTGTTCATTGCCAGTACTGTAGTTGCTCTGTGGGAGAGGGGCTGTCCAATAGCAGTAACAGGGCAGGTAAGTAGGAGCAAAATAGATTAAAGTCAACACACTCAAGATTTTAACAATGAATAGTTGACAGTTTATACCTTCACCACCATGAGAGTAAAGGTATAGATAATTCTCACGTGACGTCATAGGAGCTTTTCACGTGGTGTATTTCAGCCATGTTTGAGGGCAATCCCCATTATGTACGTACAGGCCTGCCCTCAGACATGGCGGTTGCTAATGTCTAGTTGTGACGTCACTGAGAACTATCTATACCAGTTTGAGCACTCACAGGGCGCATTTACAGCAGTAGTCAGTCTGGCTGGGAACAGGTTAGTGTCAAGTGCTGTAAACCTAACTTCATGCTGAAAGCATACTCACACAGCACTATGTGCATTTCCTGTACACTACACAAAATTAACTCCCCTCTACTCCCTGTCCCTCCAGTCCCAAATGTTAAACATGTAGATAACCTACACACACACTTCTTCCTTTGTTTCTCCTGTGGTCACGGTTATGATTAGGTCTCTGGAGAAAATAATCACATACGTTTGAACTTGAAAGAGTTTTTGTGTATCCTAAGTTGATCTTTAACTTACACTGCTAATAGGACACAATGAATACAAACAATAACGAGAGATAACACCCAGCATGAATCCGGTGGAAAACGTAGGGATAAGTCAGACTTTCAGGAATCCATAAACCTCCGCGAAGCAGCTTTGAAGAAGAAGGAAAATGAGGTCGAGCTACTGCTGTAGCCAAGATAGCACACATTGGGGGCACGGTGTCAGAACTACTCCGAGTTGAGGTTAATGCAATAAAGTTGCAGCAAGGGGTAAATATATGTCTACAATGTGAATTGCTATGTCCCTTTAAATCGAGAGATGGGGCTTAATAAATCATCACACTTGCAATAGGCACTTTAACCTTTTTAGCAAATACCAAGATGTGAAGCTGCTGTGTTTCATTAATGGTACCTACCACCAAATAAAACTACATGCATGCACTACAATTAAGGGGCATTACAAACTGCTCTAATATGACTACACCCTTCCTATGACCAACAAGCAATTTTGTCTTCTGTTCCCCAATCCTTTTACTCTAAGCAAAGTAAAGATCATTCAACTGCCTCTTGAAATATCCTCCCACCCTTCCCTTCCATCCAAAAGAGCTGTCCACACCAAGCTGGCAAATACTGTGCAACACCATTTGTAGGAGAAAGGAAGTGAAAATTTCTCACTTTTTTTTTTTTGGTTCAACTTAAGTATGGGAGAATATATCTCTTAATATACACAAAGCCCCTGGTGCCACATTGTTGCCTGTCTGCAGACAGTCATATAGAAAGGTAAGACGAACATATTGATTTCCATAACGCAGTGTTCATTATTTTCTCACCGAGTAGCGATTATCGATGATCTGAGAAGGCTCTCTAATCTCATAATTAAAACTGATATCAATGCTAAATAATTCGTGCATGGATTCAAGACATCATTTCTACTTCAGCTGCTAACATTCTGCTCATGAGTAATCCCTCAAGTCTATTACTTGACTTCAATGAGTCATTGGTACCGGGTAAGATTTTGATGATATCCCAGGCTTCCAAGGGTGATATGATAGATGGGGAAATCGAACATCACGTCAAGCACAGTGACACGTCCGGTGAACAATATACATGACATGTATCCTTTCACTACTTGAGGTGTAACTCAAAGCCAACAGATTTTTCATTACCTCTGAATTACAACCTTGATACACAATGACTTAAATTACGTTGCGCAAAAATATTATTTATGCGTATGGTGTTTTGAACAAAATAAAACCTGTCAAAGATGAAGGGAAGCTTCTGTCTTGCAAGAAAAAGATTACGAGTCATGTTGAAACATTATGATGGCTATATATCAATGTCACTCGGTAAAAAAAGGAATTCATTTGATACGGAGGTAGAAAAATTCACAAGATGGGTGACGAGCATTATTTTTGGCATAAATATTAGATTACTTTAAAGGATTGTGACTTGATGTTGAGAAAAAAATGTCAAAGTGCATAATTCCAAATAAATCAGGGAGAATTAAAGACAAAATTAATGCTTACATCTGATACTCTATTAGATTTTTAATTTGAAAGTGACAGATCGGCAGCATACTAAATAATTTATTTTAATTACTTTTTCCTGTAACCACATGTGTAATGTAGGTGTCAAAAATTCTCAATACCTAACGGGCTTTTCCTTTTGGTAAGTAGTGTCCAAAAATTATGGCAAAAGTGAGGAAAGAAACTCCATGGTCCAACTCCAATCTTCCCAGTACACTGCAGTACTGAGAAATAAACTGTTGAAATTTATTTACTTAACAAACGAAAATGTAAATGCGTAGATTGTACAATAAATATGTGATGTCACTCTGTACTTAGTCATATACCACATGACTAATGACTGTTTTTCTGCAAAATTTTAAAAGCCCCTGCAACTTTTTGACCAAGTGTAACCATTGACCCATTTCCACGGAAGGTAACTGCCAATTTACAATAACACCCCTGCCCAATGTCTACTGTACCAAATGCTTTGCAAATACAGCCCATTCACAAAAGTCATCTAACCATTCTAATTTTTATAGACACTAAAAGTATGCAACAAGAGTAGTACAAGAACGAAATCACAAATAATTGTGAAATCTGTCATTTTAATCAGAGGAAATAGATTTCTACACTTAACATCCAGGTGAAAAGGGTTACCCAGACAGATTAGAGATTGACTGATGACCGTCATATTTCAATTTCTGGGTCGTGTACTAAGTTACAGAGTTTAGGTCCACTATAAATTCAATACAGATCTGATACAGACAACTAACAGACTTAAGCCAGAATTTGGATAGAAATGAAAAATAACAGTCAATTAAAATTTCAGAAAAAAACAAGCATATGTACAGTAATAGTAGAAAGGTTCACATTGTTAACAAGTAATCAGTTTGCTTTGGCTAAAGAACTTAATTTTTTTTTTTTTTCACAGAATATCTGCACTGTGAGCAACTATGTATACATATGCAATGCTTGACTAGAGTTGTGCAAGTTTGCCAATTTACGGGGATATAAATTTTAGACTTACTCCATGCTAGAATGTGTGCTTGAACATGGCCACAACCTTTCAATGATGACACATTTGAATTCAAAAGCAGACAATTTTTTCTCCATCTACAGCTTATGCTGAGCCTCAAGGGAAATCAATGCATCATTTTTTCATTATTTCCACTTAGGAATCATCTTAATTAAACAGTCTGGTCATGGATGGCAATTATGTGGCTTAACTCTATTCTTGCTATCCTGAGAGCAAAACTGCTTCTCGACCTTTACTGGAGACCAAAGCCAGCTAAAAGCAAAACGTCTGTGCGCGATAATTAAAGGGCTCTGTTTGGTCTGCTAATTAAGCAACACACATTTTCAAGCCAACCGGAGTATAAGAATCAATTTAAAGCTTGCAGGTATGATTGCCTTGTACAGATTGATGTGCTAAGCTACAAACTTTGGGAGTTGGCCACAGGCAGCCAATCACCTTCCCAAGGTTGCTATCAATAATCCTAAGGAACTGTCATTCTAGTATGGATGAGTCATGTCCCATGGAAGCTAGTAATGGCCATGCAGATTGACTAGAAGGGTAATATCAGGAAATCTCTTCACCTGGTTATGAATGGTCTGTGTGCAGTTTTCGAACAGATACTTACTAAAAGTATTCAGTGCAAACTTTGGGCTCGGTCATAAAGTGTACACTCACGAGGAAATAGGTGTAATGGTCATGCTGTTTCATTGTGCAGAAATCAATGAAGCCTTTTAAGTTCCAATTGTCTCATGTTTAACCGTAAATTCCATATGCAGTCACCACAATTTCAATTTACACATGCTGATATGCTAAATAAGGAATGCAGGTTGTGTTAACTCATAACCATGACAGGCCTTTTGTTACAAAATTGTAAAATCTGTAAAGGAAAGCTTTCATTCTTTACCTGTAATATGCAATATTTCTGCTGTAATATATCATGTATGGCAAGTCACATTTACAAGGAAATATGGTCCACTCAGCTGATGCATCAGAGTAAAGCTGGGGTGATTGCATATGCCCTTTAAGCACTTACTGAATAATTGTTTACAGTGCATGTTAAACCCACATGACTTTTTCAACTCGGCATGTTGCCAAAGTTCCAAGGTTGCTGGCACTGTGAATGCAGCAATCAGAAGTGTATTTACTAAATTCTAGAATTAATGTGTGTATAGAATAGTCTCCATAACACTGTAATGTGATGTGGGTACACAAAGGCAATCAGCAGTCGCCCCAAAATTGCTTTGAAAGATCAGCCGACTCCAATGGCAGGAAGTTGGTTCATTTGAAATGTAATTTATACAACTTTTTGAAATTTCTTACAAAAATTAATACCATAATTGCTTTGAGGAAAAATCTTCAAGATTTACAGTTCTTGGCAATTAATGCTGGTGGGTATCATTTCATCCAGTAAAATTAGAAACTTAAAATGTCATAAAAACACATAAATACTGAAAACTTGGAGTACTCCAGAAACCACTGTGGCCCCTGCACAGAATTTCATTTTATACATTAATTTGATTTTCAGTGCAGGATTTCAATCCAATTATATCAGCAAGGACATCCAATTAATTATCACAGTTCAAATGCACATGTATACAAACTACAATGATGAAGTGTAGTCCGCACAGGTGTTAAGCAGAAGTTCAGAATGAAACATACCATAACATGCATGAAGACAGAGAGAAAGGATGGCCAGCAACAAAATAGAGGGGGCTATTGAAAATTGAAAAGAGGGAACCACTCCCTTTCATGTGTATGCACAAACTGAAGGTCAGTACCAATTTTGTATTGAGATTTTGGAGAGAGACTAGTTAAGAAACTTCTAAAACAGAGAAAACAAGACTTTTATTAACTATGATGGCTAATTTTACCAATCAGTAATTCTGTTGGCATGCTTAATGTGGGAGCATTCCTCACGACATACTACAGGCCTATATATAATACTGTACACAATATACCTACCATGTGGCAGGAGTTCACTGTAGATGCTTTAAGTTCATCAGGTAATCAGCTCATTCCTGCATGTACATACTGCAGAGTTTAATATTTTTCACTTTTCATGCTTCTAGAATTAAACTAGGACATTTTAGCCAATATTACCCAAGGAAAAGGCTTTTTCCCAGTGAAGCTAATCTCTATAATTGCAACAGTTAATCCCTTTTACAAACAAACTTGCTCTATTGATCAAACAATCTTTAAAGGGGTTTAAACCCCTTTGGCTTTATTGATCTCAAGATACCTGAACAGGAAGTTCTCTGATAGATTCTGGATTAAGAGTGGTCAACTAGAGATGGCTAAAACTTGCAATTCGTTTCTAGCGTCATGAAGTTACGAACGTTTATGCACTGTGCAAACATATAGCAGCATGATCTTAACAATAATTCAATGTTTTCTGTTTTCAAGACCATCACCAGAATTTAGAAGACCAGGCCCTTTTCCCTTTTGCCTACTGCATGGAAACCCTTTTAAAGGTATGTCTCCAAAAATAATGTCACATGATGAAAAAGAGCAATGCATGACTTAGGACAGGGGGATGCGGAGGGGGTAATATACTAATTAGGTACATAGGTGTATGACAGGATATTTCACAAGTGGGTCAGAAGTTGTTACCCTGACACTGACATATTCTTAATTGCCTGAAACTGATATTGTGTTGGCACAGGATGGTTGCCACCCCAACCCACCTCTTATACGACTGGGACTGTCACACCTTCCCTTGACTCGCCTGATCGATAATGAATAAGCTATACAGTGTGGCAACATGCCAGTCAACCTTTGAGACAACCTTTATGGAACTGTTTGCCTTCTTTACAACTTATCATGTCTATATTAAACATGATATCCTACTTTAGCACAAAAAGGGCAAAAGACAAAATGAAGCACACACTGTAGGTAAACTGGCTGGAGACACAAAGACATTATACATCTACTACATGTTTGCCCAGCCTATTCTTTGAAAATGCTACACAATAGAGAATACAACCTCCAAACTGATAATAAAACCTTAATGTAACTTTAAAAGTATCAAAGTTAACATTTCGTGAAGCATTCACAGCAAGAAATAACTGGCTATGTGTTTACACAATAAAACCTCTTTGACAACAATGAGTCACAGAAATGTCCGCTAACAAGTCTATCTCTCACCTTGGACAGTTCGCACGCAACTAAAGCCTCTGTTTGTTTTCCAATAGGTTATAATGTAATCAGCAAAGATTTGAGACTAAAGGTTAATAGTAATACACTCCTGTGCTTCAAGGCTTCAAAAAAGTAACATACTGCTTTCTGCAGTCTAGATGTTTATGTGAAAAAGTCCAGGGTTGACAGTCTTGCCTTAGAAATACCAAAATGCCCAAATCTGATCTTTTCAAGAAACTGATGTGAATATAAGGCTTGTGTGACTTCAACACTTCTGGAGTTGGGTACCCACAGCCCTATTAGTCTTGACTCTGAAGGAGTTGCGACTCCTACAGTGACATCATGACTAATGGAGGAACGTAATACCTCAGCAGCCATAAACTGTTGACTCGTAGCCTACCAAAGTGTATAAACTGTACACAAGTAAACTTATCCAGCAGATTTCTCAATGGCTAAGGTGCCTACCTGACAATGTCAAAGAATCACTGTGGCCAACTGACTTAGCGAAACTTACAATTCAATGGAGGAAAAAAAAAATCAAAAGAGCCAATTGCATTAAAAGGCTTCATTGAAACCTGTGAAATAACACAAATGTGGATTCCAAAATGTAATTTTTGTCCATATTTTTGACAGTAGTGAAAGTTACCCAGGAGTCACAATTCCAGGGAAAGTGTAGTCGTTACTCTAACCCAGGCCAGGAGTCACTTCTCTGAAGGCAAGACAGGTAACCTACCAAAGCCCAATGTGCATACTTGTCCTTCAAAAGAACCCTCGATTTCATAAAACAATTTTAAAAACCTCAAAACGGGCAGTGTAGGCAATGAGAGGTTGAGTGGTGAAAAAGAGAAGGACCTTGCCAAGCCACTGTGAAACAGCATTGCTAGGAAATTGACATTACTATAGATTTCAAATTTATTTATGACTTCCTTTTCAGAATCAAAATACTGAGCATCACCGACTTCTTCAAAGTAATGACATGCTACAGAATTTGTTTCAGCCAAAGACTGTATATCCTACACTAACACTGCATACAAAGTGTGATGCCAATGTAAAAACACAATACACATTAGGCATACAAAACATGTCCATAGGCTAGTGTATTCTGTGGTAAGATGGGTCTTACAAGTTTATGTAATTTGGCAAAATAACTGATGTGAAACTTTTGAGAAGAGAAACTTGGGGTTTGATATTGAAAGTTGATGACTGGCGTAGGAAATTTCATCCTTTCTTTTCTTCCTTCAACATTCTGTCTGAAATGTTGCAGATTAAACATCACACTATGCTGCCAACAATATCCAGGCAGCCATTTTGATTGCTTAAATTCCTTTCAACTGTGGCAACACTTTTGGTCACTCTGTATTTCAGTGTCTGTGGTTTCACCTGTATTTAAAACAAATTCACCCAAACTTACTGTGGTTCAAATTCAACAAAAGATGCCAAAAATTCTAGTAAGTAGAGAGGTAGGGCCATTGATTTTCCGCTTCACAAATCACAAAAATTCTGTTTTTAACTTTCCAAATTCGCATAATTCCATTTCAAGCATAACTGCTTTCCATCGATGTTTGGATTTTGGAGTAATTATGTTGAAAACAAGTCCTTAACTTGCCTGGTTATGATCCTGAGGGCAGCTAACACTTGTAACACACAAGCGACCTAGCCTAACACGTTATAGCATAGGCAAACTGGAGCCTATACCGGCTGTAAAATTTTGCCGATTCTCTTTAATGTCCTACTTGTTTTCTGATCGTAACTTCAAGGGGTTTGATGATTTTAAGGTGAATTTGCCACCATAACAGATAGTAAAATGTCTGTGTATGTCTTTGGTATGTGCAGGCATTCATTTGACATGGTTTTAAAGAAAAATAGCTGTTTTTTTGTCAAAAATTTACATGTATTTTAATTTTTGAGCCTGATAAGTTTTGCTTAATTCTGTGAAATTCCATGCAGAAAAGTTAATTCCGTTTTTTCCCCGCATTCTTCCGCAATCATGGAAAATCGGTGGCCCTACAGAGGGTGCTATCCAACTAAGCATTGCCAGAAATATTCAGCAGTAGATGAGGCTATCCATTTGTGAATTAGGTGAGTTAAGTAGGAGGGAAATGGATTACCTGATTTAAGCCTTTCCAACACCAAATCACAATAATGGAGTTAGGGTAACTTTCTATTTGTTCTCCTCATGTGTACTGCAAGATTACACTGCTGAAAATCTCAAGATGGCTTTAGTATCAAACTTTGTGACGGAATGACTCATCTTAGACATAATTTTGTCTTTCAGACTTGGATGTAGTATGCTTCCAACAACCAATTAATGCTCATGACCAAATTTGTCTACTGAGCTCATATTTATGAAGCCTCGGGGCTCAACAAATTCCCTGCCTGACAGTCTGAAAAAATCACTCAGGCAATCTCACTGCTCAACATTGTAGGCTGCTAGCAAGTACCCAACCTTTAAAATACAAATCATGTACAAAAGGTGCTACATCCGTAATCTCAAAATCTATTTATTAGTAATTGTAAATATCCTTTCAACTGTTACAGGGTTATTACACTTTCTTTTATCTGTAATTCTATGACTTTCCATGTCCCTCACAGCAACCATTCCATGACTTTTCCAAGACTCTTCAGGTCTTACAAAGTACTTTCTGATTTTAAGAACAGAATTACAGCTAGAATTAAGTCAGTCAAATAAAGATGTTTTTCAAAATTTTGAGATTCCATGACTTGCCATGATTTTTAGAGCAAGTTGGCTTTTTTCCGTGATTTTCAAGGCCTGGAAAGTGCAAATATGAAATTTCATGACTTTCCAGGTTTTCCATGACCTGTGGGAACCCAGTGTTACTAAAAGTAACATATCTCAAAGTCACAAGTACACAAGGACCTGACAACTGCTGTGCCAAAATAATTAACAGTAACAACAGTGATTTAGCCAGCCTGTATTTGTGCGAAAAAAATCTCACAAATGCAAAGGAATGTCACACAAAAAATCTGAAGACCAGTTTCTGTGAAGGAGTTTATTTTAAAGAAATCACCTTGATTATGCTTTGCAAAAAATCAGTCATTGTAAATAATACTTCTCACATCATTGCAACATAAATATGGAGATGGGCACCTAGGCAAATTGATCTTGTTATCTTAGCACCTCTCAAATTGAATTTTTTTTTTCCCAAAGAGGAGGTGGTTTCCCTTTTCCCTTAGACCTCTCCCCCAGGCCATCCACTCAGAATGTCACATTGGAGAACTGACCTAGATAAATCACCGAATTACAATAACTGATGCTGTTAAGATGGGCTGACTGGTCGTACTGTTATGAATAAAGTGTACACCTATGACAGTATGTTGCGCAGCCACACACTAAATCATTATGACCTTCACTGTACTTCACTTGTGTTGTATGCTAGTGTAGTCAGCAAAGATTTAGGTGTTGAATCAGGAAATAGCAACTCCCTGGTTGAATGAACACCACCCTGGTAATGTTAGTATTTACTATTACCTTGTATGAGTCAATAAGATTACTATTTTAAATGCAAAAACAAAATACAAAGACTGATTTTAAATGTGAAAATTAGGGCCTATTTACATTTTAAACAAAAAAGGACCATCTACTTCATAAGAAGTATTACATGCCAAGTATAAAAGATTACAAGAGGTTTTCCATCTTGACATGTTAATTAGCAGTTTTAAGGTTTACTGTACACCATGTGACCTCTAGTGACTCCTGAGGACCTTTAACCTCCACCAAAAACAATAAAGATCATGTAATCAATATGGGCCATCCACATGCCAAGTTGGTGACCCTCACAGTTACCTTTCTTGAGATAAAATGTTTACAAGTACAGTGTCACATACATACTACACATGCAACCAACATCACACATTCCTTTGACTACTACAAGGAACCAAAAAGTAGCTCTAAAAGTTCAGAAAATTTCCTCTTGCCAACAATTATAACAACAAGGAAAACATTTAATAATGATAATAATAATAGCAATTATAGGAAAAAACAAGTTTTGGAAGGAGGGGAGAGGAGATGGAGAGGTCTATCCCCTTCTGATTCCAAGTTTAGGGTGAATATTGCCATCCACCCACACATGTCAGGGTTTTCACTCAGCATTTTTTTCAGGAGTCACAGACCCTTCAAAATAAATTTACAAGAGTCAAATTTAAAAGAGAAGGGTTCAAAATAAATTTGAGTTTAATACAACAAAATTTATTCCTGTTTTTTGTTTATTTTCTATATTTGTGATGCTTTTTTACTACATCTTTTTCTTGTAAGACATGATATTCAATCTGTTGATAATCAATATGGGAGCTGGAAAGTGCTACATTTTGTGAATTAATTTGCACAATGAATGTATTGGCAAATTGCGTTATCATTACTGATTGTTGGGGCGAAAAAGCTGTGCGTCAGTTTGACCCCAGAGGTTTTGTGTCTGTGCGTCAAAATGAAAAGTTGTGCGTCATTGACCCGGGTGCCCGAGTCGGTGAAATCACTGCATGTAGAAGTTGCATACACAGTACTGTTAACAATGCTTCCATCCATTTCCTAAAGAATCCTGCCAATATATGTTCAAAAACAAGACAAAAAAAAAAGCGTTTTGTTGCAAAAATTTTCCTTTAAATGTACATTTTGTCCAATTTGAACTGCCAGACTTTTAAATTTGAAGATTTTCATCATCCCAAACTTGTCCACCAACAAGCTGTCTGTTTACATGTACTAAAGGTTAGCACACAGTACTACCTCATAGGTTTAAATGCACACTTGTTCCAAATGAAATGCATGTTAAATCAAATTCACTGTGTGTTTGCATTTTTGTGTTGTGATGGATTCTTAGCCATTTTTAAATTTTAATCAATCTGGCAAACATTTACCAATCACATGAAACAGCTGTCTTCAAAATTGAAGGTTTGACTATAAAACAAACGACAGATCCAACTGTTGCCAAGCCAGCTGCTCACTCAGCTAATATCAATTAATATGAAAATAAACTTAAATCAACTTTTCTTACTATTGTTGCTATTAAAACAAATTTATTGAATTTTCTTACACAATTACACGAATTTCTCTTTTTTTTATAATATTTTAAACCTTTACATTGTCTTCATTCCTTGCTATCATGTCTGAACTTGAATCCACATGGCAGTCTGAGTTTTTGAAGTTTGAACTGTACGGTTTAAGTGTTTACTGTTCAACTCAAGTACCGGAAACAATCCTCATTCAATTTTCATTCTGGAAGTGTAAATGGCCTATTAAAATGGACAAAAAGGGCTGCGCACTTTTTTCACCAAGAGTCTCCTAAAATGATTGCCAGAAATGTCAAGCTTAGCTTCCTGTCAAAATTGAGGGCATGCACACAGTACTGTAAACCAAGAGTTTGAATGAAGCCTGTAATGTGATGAGTCACGCAATGCCTTGCAGCATATACATTTATGAAGAGCCTGGGGAACAATCACTTTTCAACATTCAAATTTATAGGCTAGTTAAAGAAGACATTATCATACTTAAATAAGGCACTTTGTCATCTCCTCACAATAAATTCACAATAACATGTCTTACAAGACAAATCTCTTCGTCCCAGACAGTTCCAATCCTCCCAACTAAGTAACTGCTAGCTTATCCCAACTAAGTTACTTCTAGCCTCTCCCAAAACTTGTCTTAAGCTCCCCCTTGTGCAACCACAAACCTAGTTTATTGCTTGAGGTCATATCCTGATGAGCATACAAGGTCTTAATACTGTATGTAATCAGAACACTCTCTCTGCATTGTGTAAAATGTGAGCTACTTGGTATCTTTTGAATTCAATGTCAATCAAAGAGCAGTCACCAATTGGGAACTTTGATTTCCCCCAACCAAAAATGTACCTACGGGTGGTGAGTGTCTGTCTTTAAAGTGTAATTGGTCACTTTACCTCAAATGACATGAAAAGAGGGCAAATTCAAGCAATACCTCCAAATGTGTAACCCACTCTGACTGACCAGTAATACTGAGTGCAGATAAGTTGTAGATAGCACAACTGAGTGGCTGTACAGAGAGGCAGCACATTCAGATTCTGCAATTATATTCACATGTTAACAAGATTGTTAAATATGAAAGTGTTTATAGCAAGCTACTGTATTGTGTTCAGTATTACAGAAGTGACCCGCAATAGACCCTTTTCCAAATAGCAACTGCAATGGATTGTGGGAGTTCTGGTTGGCGATGTTGTTGTCAATGGCATTTTGCTGTGGCAAAAAAATGATGCACACCAAAAATTATCCCACAATCCTTTGTAATTCCTATTGGGAAAAGAGTCTATACAACAGATCCAAAGGGGTGGTAACACAGTTACTGAGACTGGAAAAGCTAGTCTATTCACCTATAGATAAAAGTACACTTGGATGAGAAAATTTTAACTACAGTACTTGGGATGAGGAATGTGAATTTGACTACAAACAAATGATTATAACAAAAGACTGAAGACCATTTCATGAGTTTCTATAACTTATATCATGCTACATAAAAAAACAATCTTCATATTAAGGTACTGTACATGACTATGGCATGTAATTTCTCAATATCCGCAAAACTGCAAAAAGTTCATTTAAGTTTTATACACATAAGTAAGAAATGACAAACTTAAGAAAAATCATTCCAAATTTTGAAAAATCGCTCAAATTTATGGAAGAAAGCAGATAATACTTCAAGACAACACATGTAATTTTGAGGAACGAACTCCTCAGATTACACTTAGTAACTAATGTGAACAATCAAAAAAAAAAGTGCACACATAATGGATACAACCATTTTTAACCAGTGTGGCCCATACTCTGCCCTCTGTAATACAAAGACAAACCATAAATTAACTTGACCTTTTTAGTTCAGGCTGTCACTGAAACACTTTATATTGACATATGTGGCATGAATTTTCTGATATAGTCTAAAAGAGAATTTACTGCACTTTTTGAATGATAAAATCACCTTGCAATTCAACTAAATAATTGGTGTGGACTGCTAGTCTCTATACAAATTCTGCTTTAACTCTACCCACCTAAACCAATCCAGATTTGTACAGTACCATATTGTTCTCTTTGAAGTGTAAAACTACAAAGCTTTGCCATCTCACCCTACATTGTGTAATACCTTTTCGTGTGATCTTCTAGAAAACACATACTGGTTTATGGACAAGGGCTTTCAGATAAGAATAAAAGAAGATCAACAGCTATTGTTACCTCTGAGCTCAGACAATTGCTTGAGTAAACAAATAGTTAGAAGGGAGAGAAACACTTGTGTCATGTGACAATGAGTAAATCATTAAACAAAGGCATTAGTCACCTATATTTTAAATCTGCTACACAATCTGCAATAAGTGATACTGGAAATGTAAGAATTGGCGGGAAAAGAAAAATAACCTGTCCAGAGACATCATTTTACAAAAAGGCAGGCCGTAAGAGAAACTTCATACTTTACCTGAACCTTCTATATTATAAAACTTGATAGTCTTTAATAAATAAGAAGCTAGTTATTTTCTAAAATATTTCAGACTTCCTTTGTAAATATTCAACTTGTAGTCTTGCTAAGAGGTGAAATGAAAACTAGTTTAATTTTGTACAATGCTACACTATATGACGACATACAAATCTCAAACTGAAGTACATGATTTCAAACTTCAACAACAAAATGCTGTGTAGGCCAACCTAGCCAATGACATGTCACCACCTATTGTTAAACTGTGTACAGAAGATGGAAAATCCCACAGTCGCGTTTAGTTTCTTCTAAGCGTAATATTTCACGCTCAAGTGAATAAGCAGCTATTGTAACCACAAAACCAGGCCCACCTTCATAATAACGGATTATTTATCTACCAATACTGTGCAAGTTTGTAAATTCATTCAATTATCAACTAGCCCTAGTTAAACATTGCACAATGTCAACCAGTAGTAATGTTATAAGTTTGCTTCATGTTTGAAACATTCACCACATGATGCACTGGGTAACTATAGCGATGAATCTTATAATAAGAACTAATCAAACAGATACATAACCTAACATAAATAATTTCCTACTCTACATACAGATGTACACAGCGATTTGTTACAAACTTAAAACGAGAGAAAAAAAAAAGTACAGCTTCAATAACACCAGTGATGTGAACGCCATTCTGCTGGCAATAAAGCAAGATGACTTAGAGCAAGCATTCAGCTAAGTTGGTAGAGGGCCATGTGGGAGCAAATACTGCCCTGAGATCTACTTCTTTTTAATTTAGCTGGAAACGAAACACACTTGTTACCAAAAATCACATCCCTTAAAGTGGACCTATATACTTTACAGTTTGGAAAATGAATTTCATTCATCCAACTCCAATTTCATACACATGGCTGCAAAACTTGCAAAACTTCGTGGGCGCACATACTTTGAAAAACAAAATTTCTAGCTCACCTGTCTACTTAATTTCTAGCTGCAGCATAATTTTCGCGGACGCAATGCGTCTTTGAGTCCAGCTTTTTGCAGGCATGTTCATACATGCAGCTTATTCCGTTGCTGAGATATAAAATGTTGAAATTTATTCACGTAATTAGAAATAGTCGATTGCGCAATAATTTGCGAAGTCCATCTTGTTCAACTCACATTACTAGCCTTTGTTTCCTATTAAAATTAAGATGTTTATATGACATTGAAAACAATCATTTTTTCCTTGCATGGTACAGTATGTTGTATGGATAGGACTTACTTAGCCAAGTCACCCTATTACAGTAAGACAGTGATCACATTCTGGTACAAGGTGCAGTGGCTTTTGAAAAAAACAAGAAAAACAAAGATCGTAATTTGAGTCGAACAAGAATGACATCACAATTATTGTGCAATCCACCTATTTGGATTGGGTGAACAAGCTTCAACATTTTATATCTCAGCTCAGGAACGTCCTGTGAAGATGGGAGTTGGACCATTTGGATACATTTTGCAAGCTTTATAAGATATATTTTTGAAATTTTAGACTTAAGGTATGCTCCACTTCATCTGGGTTTGAGAGAGGGTTTCTTGGTTACAAGTGACAAGTGCATAAACTCTTTCCAACAATCACAGGTATGTAATGGTTTCAGATGCAAGTGAACACTTACAAAGGCTATCTTATTTTATCTGTTATTTGACTATCAATCTTCAAAATTGCCATCCAACTTTTTAAAAGCAAAATAATTGGAAACGGCACATTGCAGTTACCTCCCAAAATTAATTTCTGAACTAATACATTAACAAGGAGTCTGAGAAATTACTGTTTATTTTAAACCTGTTTGTTTCACCATAGTGTTTTGGTTACATTTGACAGTAATTGTAAATTTTATGGTCAGTAATACGAACTTATAAAACAGTCTAAATGTAAGGTAACAGAAACAACAATATAACAGGAAAGGAAACGATAGTAACAGTAATAGCAGGGCTCCGATATTTGTCACATTATAATTTCATACCACGTATTTCAAGCACAAAATAATACTTTCCTTTCCAAACAACTCTTAAAAAAAATCTACATTCATGGATGTATAAAACTCCTTACTCTACAAGGAGCCGCACAACACAAGCTTCAACAAAACTGAACAAATATGAAAGGTACTTGTACACTTGGACAACAATGTGAAAATTCACAGCCAACCATGACACTGAATCAAACATGGCGTGAAACCTATCCTTGGGTAAACTGCAGACATTAACCTTGAAAATCAATCAAGCACATAATTCTTTGAAAGCATGTTCACATCGCTACTGCCTGAGCCAAGGGTACTAGTTATCAAATTTGTCTGGCTGGAGCAGATCCGCCTGCTGAGTGCTCGCCTGTCACGACTCCAACAAGGCCAAACAGTTCACAATAGTGAAACTAAAATGTTGGGCGTACTCAGCATTCTATAAAAGCAGGTTCAAGCTATATCTGTTTTCATTTTTGGCTATTTTGAATGAACTGGTAGTCTTCGTTTTTGTCAGACTTGTCGTCCCTAAAAAGATGGCTCACCTTTTCAAGGTAGAACTGTTCTTTTGTTATCGTGAAGTCATCACTAACCATGCCAGCCAAAACTTTGTTTACTGTCTGCTGAGTAATACTATATTATAGTAATAAAACAAAAGAATTTTACAAATAATTGTAACCACATTCATTGTTCAGTTGATAATTGAGCTATATCTTAGAGTCAAAGAATCGTACTCAACATATTTAACTGTATTTCTGCAACCAATGTGATATTAAAGCTATTCTACATGTACTGTATAGACTTGGATACTGACATAATTTTATACCTAACAACAGTTATGTCTGCCCCTCAGAGGACATGTTCCTTACACCACTGTACTGTAAACTAAACTCAGGAGACTCCTTTCTTTTTGGAGTCGGGTACACATGGCCCTAATAGTCCCGACTCTGGATGGGATTGCCACTCCTACAATTAGGACATAACCGGGGCGCAGTGTCAAAACTATTCCAGGTAGGCGCAGGAAGCGCGAATAATGCAAAATAGATGTAGCAAGGGGTGAGTCTGAGTCTGCGAAGTGAACACAGGAGCATACCTTGGCAGATATACATAGAGAGTGGATTATTAGCCTTCTGATACATATTAATATACCAACAGACCTAGCCGAACTTAAAATTGTCAGAGAATCATAGTGGCCAACTGAAGAAACAAACTTGTGACTAAATAAAGAAAAGGACCAAAAGAGCCAGTTGTATTTCAATAATTAATTGCAATTTTGCATTCGTATTTTTCACTGATATGGCATTTCTCGATCACAACTTTCCAGCACACAAGACAAGAAGTTTCAGAATGTTTAGGGAAACTTGTAATTGTATAAACGTCAGGAAAATTAAAACACACTTTAATCTAAAAGATCGAAATTTCTCATCATGGTGCATTCAACAATTGCACACTGAATGAACTATCAAGTGTGCCAAGCTGTAAATTGTTTCTGTTCAGCTCCTCTGTATGATGGCTCTCATCTGTTTGTATCACCCACTGACACCACTTGCATATAGTGTAAAAGCTAAGTGCAAGTGACACAAATGCACCACCCCCTTAAGTTCTTGACACTCCCCCCCCCCCCAAGACAGTACATTTACAAACTATCACAAAAACAAAACTCTCATCATCCCAAGAAGACAACTGCTGCTTGCCTCAAGTAAAATCTTTAATGCCCTTGTGAAACACAGCATAAGACTTAATAGCTAAACAACAACATACCACTGTTGCAAAAAAAATTTGAATATTCATGTGCATAGCACTCTGCATGGACTTTCCACCTTCTTACAATGTATTAGCTTTACATATTCAGGGTCAGAATGCTATTTGTGCTCATGCGGGACCCTGTATATGTTGATCTTGGATGAACACTGGCAGCGATATTCACCTTCCCTTCTAAACTACTGCAGTGCTCTGAGGGTAATGGGGCAAGGTAAACTGATTGATCCCTATTTTGTCCCTAGGACTGCCGTTTAACATCCCCATCCAACTACTGTAACAGTACGTTTGCAGTGTTAAGCCACTTTCCTAAGGGATGATGTGCGGATCACAATATACAGTATTTCCTCAAGATTAACCTAGTCTACAGTATAGTGTACCCACTGTCAGGAAGCCAGATGGGCCCATCAAGGACCCTTTACATAGAAGAGCACAGATGGACACCAGGAAAATTTGTCCTCTCTCTTTGACTAGCTTTATGAGAATAAATGAGGTGGTGGAAATCACTCCTAATCCTTCTCTCAGGAATATAATTTATTAATAAACTGCCTTTGTGCTTGGTGCTCAGCATAAGCAATGGAGTAGGGAAAACAAGCCGGTGAGCCACAACTGGAAAAAAGGGCTGTGGTCATCTCGACTTGAACCAATTGGTTGGAAACTAAACCTCATCTAACTAACTAACTATTAATAAACATCTCCATCCTGCAGGTAAGACAGGTAAGAGTGACATCCCAGTTTTCAGCCATCTTCTCAATACAGTAAGAGGCAGAGAACCCTTGCTCTGCACCACTGCCTGGTACCTCTGCCAAACAAGGGTTCCATTTTTGACAAAGAGTGCTACCCACTATACAGTCATGGATTTCCCCTACCCCTGCAAAGTAATAATTTGTGAAATAAGTTTCTTTCTTTTTGCATGTAATACAAAAAAAAAAAAAAAATCGTAAAAAAACATGAAACATGTTAAACTCTAAGCTTGCAAGGCAAATACTGTGCAAAGCTTACTGTATGTTCAAGTACCTATCATACGCTTTCATTATACGATCTACCATACCATTAGAAGCTGCCAAATAATATGCACAAAAGTGTATTTACCTAAAAAGCAAAGTCCAATAACAGGTCAAAGAAATAAAGTTGTTGAATTTGGTTTTCAAAGTCTACAAAACAACCAAAGTCTTTTTTTTACTCACAATACTACTGCACACAGCTGTGTGCAGGTTCTACAAATCACAACTGTACTGAAAAAGAAAAACATTTTCAGGTCCAGCATAGCAAAAGTCAAGGGAGGTCAAATCTGCATTGATACAAGCTAACTAGTCCCTACAGACAAGTGTCAAAGTGGAGACATATGGTTAACTTATATCCATCAAAATAGATTAATTATGACAGTGTCTTTTGAAAAGGCCCATACAATATGTGGTCACCTGATTCAACAAACCTATAATTGACAATTTTTAAACCATGGAACAAATCTGCCATTTTTATTCATACAAGGTTAATTTATCCAGAGCTCACTTATCTTTATACAGAGTGACTGGTAATTTAATTAAACAGTGGTGTTATAGCCAATCAGATTTTAAATGGCATTTGATGCTAGAAGCCTAAACACCAGGGGGGCTAGGGTTTCAAACCAGACTGGATCAAAGAAGGTGGGTTTTCCATTCAACAGACATTCACACTTCTCTACCTGAACAGACTGAACAGACCATACTGATTTAAATTTACTTGGGGTAGCTATTCAGCATAGTACCATACCTAAATTTTTACACCCCATGTACTCTATGCTTCTTCAAGCGTAACTACAGGTGTGTGGTCATAAAATAACCACATTTCAACCCAGAAATTTATAAATTAACAGGCGTAATATACACTCCTCCACCACACCCCACTTCCTCTTGCAACAAAGGGTTAGATATACAGTATGGAGTACACACAATGGTGTATACAACTGTAAGACCCTGTTTCAATCAACCTGAAACTGTAAACATCACGTTTGCATGTGAATCTCTTACAACTGATGAAAAGTCAGTAATTTGTTTGTTTGCACAATTTCACACAAAGAACGTTAGGGACAAAATATTCCCATCAGATCACATCCACATTACCCCCTCCATCCCACCTCCCTACCCCCCATCCCTATAGGACAGGATTCAGGTAACTGAATGTACCAAATGAACAAAGCTGATGATGAAGCATCATCTTTCTGAATCAAGTACTGTAGAGACCCCCTACCTACTTCTTTCACCTTGCATCCCCCCAAAAAGTCTGGTCAAGTCATCATCAAGAGTTTGTTAACTTCTCTGAGGAGGAAATCAAGCTTAGTGGGGCATCAAAGATCAAACACTTTCACAAGCACATCTTACATCCACTATTACTATATGAGGATGTAGAAGCTGCCAAAAATGTTCAATGTTTTGATCTTTTTTAAAAAGAGGCTCATTGAATTGAAACTGAATATTCTGTGACAAGTTTAAAGGAAACCATTGCATGACAATGTTTCTAATTAGCCTCATTACTCATGTAATACTTCCTACAGTTACCGAAAATGTACGAAAGTGTAGTTTTTATGGACAGAAGCTGCATATGATTAATATGTAATAGTAAAAAGTGTCTGGTCACGAATTTGTAATACAGTACTATCCCGTCGTAGTTGACAAACCATCGAGTCGGACTCATCGAAACTCGTCGAAACTCATCGAAACCCATCGCACTCATCGAACGTGTTTAACATTTTGAAATCATCGAAGGGGCGGGGCTTATGTGAGGTCTCACAGTGAACAAGAAAATAAATTTTCTCATTGCTTTTACTATGTATTTTTTCCCCTTGCGTTCGTTTGTCATCATATGTGTATTGAGTGCAACAAAATATTTAACATGAGATGAGTAAACTGACCAAGGGCTGCCACTGCACAACCTGAAACAACCCACTCAATAATCTCCGATTCTAGTACTATATGAGAGCGGCAAATCCGCTAAGTCCGAGGTAACCTCAGTAACAAAGGATGTGCCCCCTGCTGTCAGAAAAATAGTAAAAAAGTAGGTCCTGGGCATATACAGGATCCAAATAATTTAGCTCTCATTTTCTCCAGCCAGTTTCTACCATGCATGTAACTGGCCTGCAGTATTAACCGCTGCATGAAGTTTATAACTTCATCTGCCATACTCTTGTGAAACCAAAATAGCGGGAAGGCCTTAAAAATAATTTTGCGACAACTTTTGCAACCTAAAGGCCCCCTTTCCTGTCTAGGCGGCTTTGATTCTACGCGGCGCCATATTTATTTTGACCCTAGCACATTTGCGTTATGGCCAGCCAGCATTTTCAGCCAAGGTTCCCTTCTCATTTTAGGTGCGTAGGCATTTTGTTTTTATCAGTGAATCGATGTAATGTAACAAAACCAACAACGCATCATTTATGCTAATACTACTCACCCCCCCCCCCCCCCCAATCAAAAATTCTTCGGTGAAAAAAGCAACAACTCTCTAGTAAGAATTATATTGTTTAGAATCTCAATCCAAGCCCACCCGCTTACAAACTGTGCAGTGCGGACCCTTTGAAATACAGACAAGTATATGCACAGTTCCCCGCATAGCCTGACATTAATAACCAAACCAACTGCGTTTGTCGGTACATTCCACTTGGGCCCGCTCAGCTAACGTAAAATTGAGTGCTAAAAATTCCCGGTAAAATTCTTCAAAACATAAGAAATTAACCCAATGCCATGTGTAGAATATTACAGAAGAGGTATCGGTACTGATAATAGCTTGCATACTTGTGGAAGAGTGTGATATTCCTTCAATATGTATTCCTAAAATGGCGCTTAGTGTCGTTGAACGATCGCACTAGAAATTTCATTAACAGTTGAACGGGTCGCCCGATTTCAAGATCACGGTTTCTCAATGAACTTACGTAGTATTTTCCATACAAGGCAATAGTAAGCGTAATCAGTGTGAATGAATGACGATGTAAACAAACTTGTGGCAGTAGGCTGTGCACAGTAACTTGTAGCTCGCATGCCACGAAGAAACAAGTGCATCACACCGTACCGTATGTACCAGAGAGCTTCCACGTGGCAACACGCTGTATCTATGTACTGTACATTTGTTCGGGGAGTTCCCGCCCAAAATTATAACATGCAGCACGCATACCTTTGGTTAGTTTTGCAAAGCTGCCGCGAAAGGAATTGCTGTACGACGATTGCTACTGCTGCGAGAATTGCTTGGCCCTGATTCGTTGAATTACGTATCTGTATTGTGACGTCTGTACACGGGCGTATCTTTGAGGTTAGCGTTTTGAGAGGTGCCAAAATATTGCAGGGTTTTATAATTTTAAAATGTTATGGGATAGAACATTTTTTTGAGCTTGGTAAACTGGTAATTGCCGGTGGCTTCAGGAAATAAAAGAAATCTTGAAATCAATAAAACCATTGCGATATGCCTCATGCAATTTGGAACTTCAGTCGAAAAAAGCTACCTGTATGTATTCGTGTGCTGATCTGCTTGTTACAGTACACTATTGCATGCACTAAAGGTGACTTTGAGCGCCAAATTGTGGATGCGATAAAATAATGCAGACAGTTGTTTTTGTAAACAAGATTTTCAGTGTGCACTGTATATCTCATTATATTTCCGATCATTCTTAACTCAGCCACGCATTATATATCAACAACGAAACAAACAAAGAGATCCATTCAACTATTAACAGCAGACCACGTGCGCGTGCACGGAACCACTTGTCAATCACAAAACTCATCAAGAAACTCATCGAGGTCAGCTTGTGCGTGGTTTAAGGAATTTTAAACTCATCGCACTCATCGAAACTCATCGGAACTCATCGAGTTCTGTCGCCGATGAGTTGCACTGTCAACTACAACGGGATAGTACTGTAAATGGCTTTAATCACTTATTACCCTACCACTGCCATTTCAAATGTGTGTAAGATATGCAGAATCTCTTAGTCTGACCATTTACCATCAAGATATGAGTGAATCTCAACAGGTGTGAAAAAAAAAATGAATTTTATGAGCCAACTCAATAAGCCCCTTTAAAGACACAATTTAAGCATAACCAAGGTTGTCATGACTACATACAAAACCTGCATTCATTCCTACTAACATTTCACCTGCATAGCCATTTAAAGACAATGAATACTAGTAACTGGACAATATTCTTAATGGGTGCATCACTAAGATAAAGAAGAAAACAGAAAACAAAACATTTCAGGGAGTACCTTTTCCAAAATCCACTCAGCTCTCTGGCGAAGAGCCAAGGGGCGAAACCAAAGGTTATTCCCGAAGAAGTTCTGCTCCCAAAAGGAGCTATGTCCCCAAAGAGATAACAAACCTAGCTGACCAACTCCTCCACTCTCAGACCTAAACATTTCAGGGAATGCAATGTTTATGTAGAAAGTGAGGACCAGATTCCAAATTATTCAAAATAGCCAGACCTGTGTGCTAAGGGGGTGTTCAGGTAGTCACAACAGATGGGTGAACAAGGCTACTCTGCCAGTCTGAACTTGTTACAGTCCAGTACCTCAGTAGTGTTGATGGTAGGGAGGGAAAAAAGATATGGGTTACAAAAAGAGAAAAAAAAAATTACCTCCTCTGGAATCTTCCATGTCTGATTCTGAAGTGCTGGATGACACTGTTGATTGTGATGAGCCTGTAAAATAAAGAGAAATTCTTAATTATGCACGCATGCATAGGGAATGCCATTTGAAGCACCAAAAAGTATCTTGCAACGTGTCTGAACTGGGAAAATACCTGTGCATGCACAACTTGAAGTACACCATCAAAAAAATTTGTATTAAAGTTACACCATTTCAAAAACAAAAAAAAAATGGTTGTTTAAAGGTCCGTGGACATGTAACCAAATCCGTTATTTTACTCAACAAAGATAGATTAAGATTATGTGATGAAAAGTCCCTTGGAATTATATGAACATTTTTTACCATTCTCAAGATATTCCTCTTCAAAGTTTGACCCTTTCTGAGATTGCTTTTTAGCTATGATGCAAATAATGTGATATGGAGTGTTGCACAACATCTGTATTTCTTTGGTTACTCCTTTATGAAATATCTGTCAATTTAACTAGTTTCTAGTTTGGTGGCTAACGCAGACACTTCAAAGAACTAAAGCCTACTTCCAAGATAAACCCATCAGGGCATCCCATAATTACAGCTGTCCTTGGAATGAAGTCTAAACAAACAAAGGATAACATAACACCCATTTACATGTCCAAGGACCTTTAAGATTTTAAAAGTTTCCACATTATAGGGCTACATATGTTCAAATCTTATTATTGCATATATACACAAAGAGCACTTCAGACTTCAGGCAGAATGACTCACTCAACAGCATTAAACGTATATGAATGTCAATTTGAAAGTTTTTTTGTGCTACAAAATTGACTTTTATAAGGAACTTCATCAATACATGAACCAATTTATGGGTGAGACACATTAATTTTACATTAAAAAATAATAGCCAAGGAAGGATAAACTTAAATTGTCTGCTGTTTCCATCTTCCCTCCTCTTGCCATCACCCATGATGTGTAAAATTTCATTTTAATATTTTAAGCACAAATTATATCCCATACATGAATCTGTTGTCACAACCATTCAACACCCTTGTAAACTTTTGTCACTTTTCCACCCAGCAGAACAGTAACTTTTACCCAGAAGGCGCATGAACTATCACTATTCCCCTCTCAGCAAATTCACCCTTGAACTTGACAAGATTGCAAATAACATGGGTCATGGAAAAACAATTAACTTCCTTCAATCATTTTGAATGAAATCCAATCAAATTCATGGAGAGAAGGGCGGCTGGAAGGTTAAAAACTCCAACAAGAGTCCCACCTAAATAATTGCCAGGGAAACATTTCACACCTCCCTTTTCACAGTTGAGGTGATGGCCATGGTGTTTCACTTGGCTTGGTTCATTTGTAAAGCATAAGCAAGGGATGTAATGTATTATGTATCATGTGTGTTCTACACTGTCAAGTTTGCAAAACTCCTTTCCAGTACAGACTGTTGTTGGTGAAGACATAACATAAGCCTACGCTTCTGATATCATAATACAGTATAACTACAATGCTGAGGGTATTTTACAATCAATTTGGTCCGAACTTATATTTTGTATAAATTGGTGATTTCTTTCAGCAAAAGATCAAATACATAATACAGCATTTATCATTTCTTGACCAACTTAAACACTTTAAGTGTTATTAATCTATCAAATCTATTGCAAATACCTTCATGGATACAACACACCTTCTAAAAAGGTGTCATCCAAATGTTTCACGTTTGCAATTTTAAAGAACAAAGAAAAAATTAATCCATGTCATCACTTTTGGCAACTTTAGAGAAATGGGTAAAGATAAAAGAAAAATATGTGACACTATTTCACCACACTTGTTCAAAGTCCTGTATTGATAGTACGGAATCATTTAAACAAAAGTTGGGATTTTGTGAGATTTTCTATTGCCAAATTCTTTAATCACTTTGGATTTACTGTTTTCTAGGTTTAAAATCTATATACACTTTTATCACCATTTCAAGTCTGTAATATAAACCCAAAATGCCACCATGATGGAAGAATGCATAAGGTGCACAGTAGCCAACACAATTTGAAATGTGGACAAACTAATGACATCACATAAATGAGTACAGTACTTGTCTTTACGTTCTCTGCATCAAAAACAGTACTGCAAATCTCTACTGTACACAAAACCATGCCATAATTTCACACTTTCAGTAACAGTAATAGATACATGTATGCTGGATTAAATGCAGAACTGTACTGTTTAATTACACTGTTCAGCCTTGGACATTACACCTCAGATTTCTAAGATTTCCATAGGCATAAACTCCTGACATTAAAACTGATTGGATGCACTGTGCCTTTTAAAATTCACTAGCTGTTGAAGGTAATTTGGATGGCATGAAAACTGCTATCAGCGTAACAGCAGGAATACAAAGGAATAATTTTTGGACCACATAAACTACTGTATACCAATGAAACTGGCATAAGTCCAAACGCTTAGTTTGCTATATACGTCTCTACCAAATAAAACCATAATCAAGCAATTCAAAAACAGCTGACAAAGCAAAAATCTTATCTCTACCATTTCCAATTTAATCATGACAAAAGGACGTAATTTATAGGGGAAAAAAAGCTTTACAAATAATCACAATGCTGCAAGTTTTAACTGTAAATGATAGCCATATGTTTACAGATTGCTTGATCCATCTTTGTTAAACAGTGTTTTAAGAGTTTTAAAAGTAAAATGAAGCATTTATCAAATTATCAAATAAAAGCAAAGTTTAAAGTGCATTACAGCACATGGCACCAAACAACACAATCACACTGTAAAGCAACTGCACACAGCAGCTGCAATCTGGAATAAGGCAATTTTCAGCAAATAAACAGTTTCTAGCAAAAATGAATATTTTGGCCATTTCTGCCAAAATCTGCAAGGATCATATCGATCTTTGCCTAGGACATCCAACGGGAAATAAAAGTGATATTGAACACAGGGCACTTTGAACAATTTCAGAGAAAACAGAGTTCTGTGGCATTGGGGCCTTTTAGGAGATGGCCTTTGTAAATTTTGTCTCTTGCCTTTACAGCTATTGATAGGAATTAATGATGAAAATGAGGAAATTACAACTGTAGCTTTCATTTTGCTGATTAAATTTTCAGTACGACAGACGTTTCAACATATGGTGGTCCCACCTGCAGACTTGCCAACTCTCATGGTTTGACCATGAGTCTCACGGTTGTGGGCATCATCTCACAGTGACAAATACCAGATCACACTGTGAAAATCACTTTGATGCAACCCTAGATAAGTCACCTTATAGACCAAGATCAGTACTTTTCATCGCTGGTTAAGTTGTTATTGAATCGCAGATGTATGGTTGTCAGAACAGTCGACCAAGTTTTCAAACAGTCTGCTTTGCAAATGGCAACTTAACTTTATTAGGCCTAAGAGGGTGAATGAAAACATCTGAAATCTTCCTAGTTTAGAAAGCACTTTCATAATAAGGTTTAGCCTAAGACTTGTTGAAAATCTCCAAGTTTGCAATGTGATTTCCAGGTTTTTTGCAAGGACCTCAAGGTTTCACATTATGGAGGTTGACAAGTCTACACCTGGTACCAACTGCACCTCTTGGAACCGGTTAACTACAGCACAGAGGAATCAAGATTGGGAACAGTAACACTGCCAACAGCTTTTTAAACACAGAAGTCTAAACGGATGGTACAATCACTCTTGATTGGACAAAAACTCTAATCATGTATGCTGAACTATTAAAGCAAATTATGCAAAGTATGCTACACTAAATCTAGGGCATTGCTAGTAAACTTAAATACTGTACCTTTACAAGTGTTGTCCAATAAAGTTTACCTTGACAGAACTCGTCATGTATTACAACTCTCTGAATTTGACTTCTTCCTTCCTTTACCGACTTTTGCAACAAACTTTAATTACACTTCTAGGATGTAAAGTAGACTATGATAAAACAACACAATTCACATCAAACTGGACTGGATACAAATTGCAAGCTGGTAGATTTTTGCAGGAAATCTGGTAACTACGCTCAACTGAAATGGATATACCCGTCTGGATGTAAAAAGTGACATGCTCACTCTGTAAATCCTCCAGGTCTATTAAATCTTTGGTAAAACAATACAAATTTGGTGACCCTCATATCAGAAATACAAAATCCACTTCCTTTCTCTAATTACTTTCATCAGACCCTGCCATATCAAGCAACAAGTGTTTTATGCTTTACTCTGATTTTACATATGTCTCTATTCACCAGAGAAAATCTAAATTTTTTCAAGGTTTTTCATCTTTTCTTATGATTTAATAGTAGGCCAACATGATAAAGCAATGGACAGCAAATAAAGGAAGGAAACAATTGAGACGGTATAGGTCAGGAAACCGCTTACAAGCTAAAACACATGTACAATTTATTTCTGTCATATGGAAGGTTTAACTACAAATTGGCAAATTGATCTTTGACCTTTTTCAGTAATCTGAAGAAAAGAGCAAGTTCATTCCAGGTTAAATATATAGAGTAAATGGGTTGAGGCAAGCTTATTTGCTACAATGGCAGGTATTTACTTCAAAGAATTAAATGGCAAAAGTAAAGATAAAAATTGCACACATGTAACAAAATTTAAGGGCAATGCAGTCGCCTCCACATCGAATCAGATATTAAGTTTTGTTTTTTGAGTTTTCACTTTTTCATGAAGAAATAATTTTATTGATGAATAATGAAATGTACATTATACACAGTATAAACTACTTGGTATATACTTAATATATACTGTATGGAATGTTACACAAGTTGAATGTTTGTTTAAAGTGGTACCCAATATGCACCTAATATAGTAGGTTTGATGAATATATCATGTTGGGACTTGGGATAGCAGATACTTCCTGTACGGGATGCAGATAGGATTTAAACCTTGCATACACTAGCTGAGACTGATATCAACACCATACATGAGAATGGCTGTACACTCAGTGCTGTCACTGATTTTGATCATTAAGCAATTGGTTCTAAACCAAAATTTTGTACTTATGTTCTTCGAAAAAGAAGAGCACTTGTACCAAATGTACACTAAATTTAAAGCTACTCTTTCATACTAATGACACTGTACTCACACTAGAAGTCTAAAAATTAGTGATTTAACTGCATGTAGTCCCCCAAAATTTACAGTTTAGCTGGTAACTACTAGGTGAGCCTAAATATTTACTTACAATCTGTCTACTTGAGATCCTACTGTACCTTGATGTCCCAAATAATTCAGATCATATGTCTGAAGTTGTTCACCTTCAAAAATCCATAGATTTATTAAAAAAAAATATTGATCAAAAATCCTGACTATTCAATGGAACTTATGTGCCCTTTAAAGGCTTTGGAGGTGACATTGAGAAGATAGTTGAACTTTGATAGGTGCTACAGTAATTTTGAAGTTACCAAAATTGGCCTATATACAATCAATGCTTCTTCAATGACTTTATTCATTACTTCAGAAAGGTATCATAAAGGACATTATTACTCTGAATGTCCCCTTAATTGTATGTTTATCTGTGACACATATGTAGGCTATGATGGGAATAAAAAAATTGACCAAGTCGTAGTGTCACCAAGACCTATTATCAAAGATAACGAACTTATCACAGTTGTATTTAGTCTGTTTTTCACTTCAGGAGGCAATATGCCACATGTCAGTTATGTAAACTAAATTAACATAAATCTCCGAGTAGGTAAAATACTGCCAAGCAAGAGCTCCCAACCCGAAGTTATCCTTCCTTGGACAAAAGCAATGTTTTTTTTTTCAACTCTTGCACACAATCGTTTTATTTCTACATGGGCCACTAGCTTTATAGCAGTTTATTTCATTTTCTTTCTACCCCATGTGCACCTTTCCAGCCATATGACTGCATTGGTAGTACTGTACATTGGTAACTACATTCAAGTTCTACCAACAGGCTATTAGACATACAGTAATTGAGACTGGACATCAATAAATCATACAAATCATACCAGGTGATTTCCAAGTAGTCCCCCCATATTTACTTGACATTTTACGGTCAACTGAAACAATTCCTGCTTCTCTGATAGAACAAATCCCACACTCCTCCCCCTCCCCCCCCCCACCCTCATGCAGAAGGCAATTAAACCTATTATATAAACAACACAGAAAGTTTGGAATGACACATAAATGTGCACAAAGAAACTTCATAAATTCATGGAACCATGGGGGAGGGGGGGGGAGGGAGTGGAGATGGAAGAGGGAGGGGTTGAGAACTTCATTTTCTACTGGGACTGAGTTTCAAACTTTCTTTGTCGGGAAGGTGGGAAAAATGTTTCAAATATCAGATTGGTTTAAAGTACAGTAAAATTACACGTATCGTACACAGTGCAGGACTCCTGCATGATGTGTACATACAGTACAGTTCACAGTGCAAGGTTTTGCCGATATTCTTGAAGCAAGCTGCTTGGTTACTGCAATCCTCACGACAATTTGTGATTGGACACTAATAATGACTTACCAATCAATAATTGATAGTTGTGTCTGTCACTACACTATTTACAATCCCAAACCATCACACAATGACAAGCAAAAGCAAAAAGCCAGACATGTATGAGCACAAACAAAGCACTAGGGATAACTGAGGCACAACTCCCAGGCAAGTGATGTCACTTGAAAGGAACAAAGGTACAGTATCAAGGGTGTATTACTGAAATGTTATGTGTTATATACAGACACTGTCTGAGGCGTAATTCCCCATCTCTGTATTCAAGAAGTTTCTGTGTGTTTCCAGGTGTGACCATTTTTCTAAATGTGGTGAGACCAAATAAATATTGAATTTAAAGCTTGGCCTGCTTTGTAGATGATGAAGGTAGTCATTTGAAGTTAACATTGTTAGGCTTAAGGAAAGTCCCTAACTACACAACAGAAAAACACCATCTGACCAACAGGTTTTAAAGAAAAGAGAGCAAATTAGAAAAGGAAAATTTATCATGAAGATACATCTAGATTAAGATCAGTTTGAACTGCCTCCCATGGATGCCAATTTCTCTTGATGTTTCAGAACATGTTAGGTCAACCAAGGGCTATTTCAAGGTCTACTGTACCACAAATTTGACCTTCAATTACTTTCTCCATTTGATGCCAGAATGCAGCCATGACAGTGGCACTGGCTAGTAACAAGTCAGAATGACTATTTTAGGGTAATCAGTTTTATTCTATAATGAGAAGATTTGGAAAAATGACTTCTTCAGAGCTCAACAGCACAGAGTACCAAAATTTATTTTTTAAATGGTACCATGACAATATCTGCTATGATCAGGGGACAGTTCAAAAAAAGCAATGAAATACCACCCCACTTTTTCTTTTTCTTGCCGTTCCTTTCTTCTTTCTTTCTTTGTCCTCTCTCTTCTCTTACATGACCAACCTTTCGGTAAAATTAATCCCCTAAGTTATTGCTTATCTTATCCCCTCCCCATTTTGTGACTATAGCTTAGTTTTTGTTTTGTTTTGTTTTCAGTGGTCACCAGCTCTGCTTTTAAAATACCAACTGATGCTTTTTTTCTATTTCCATTATACTTCATATGTCTTCATACAACTTCTTCATAACTTTTTATAATGTGCATTGCTGTAGGCCTACATGTTAGAGAAAAGATTTGAATTTGAATTCAAAATAAATTACGTAACAATTCACTGAGGAAAAAAAAACAGCCTGTGAAGAGACCCCAAAAGAGGAAAAAAATCAACAGACATGGGAGTTACTTTCATCATATTGGCTTGTGAAATAAAGTCTACTTGTCTCCCTTGTGAAAAAAAAATGTCCTACTGACTAGAAAAAATCACTCAATTTCTGTATACTGTTATCACCACTAATTCACTTCCTTTATGGTACAAAACCAACTTTGTCTTAGAAGGATTCTTTGTGTATACAAAATGTTCTGATTCACCCTTTAAGTAAATACTTTTTCAGGCGTTAACTGTGTCCCAGTTTTTATCAACCATACAGTAAACTGCATTAAGTCTAGTACTATGTCACTGCCATATCACTCATATCAAATAAGGTGCCTGTGGCAGTCATAGTTCCCTGAACTCCCGAAGTGCGCTCTGTTTGTATTGGTTACACATGCAAACAGATCTGGGGCCTTCCTTCTCTGTGCTGCTGGCACATAATGTACTATACTACTGCACAAGCTGCTTGTCTGCTATTTTCATTGCATGGTTACAACTATAGCAGGGAAACTCAGCAGCTACTGTGCTTGTTCTGTGGTTTCAAATTGACCCCACACATCTCAGCATGATATATACCATGTTTCTATAAAGCAAGCATATATGCACAGGGTCAAAAAGAGGACATGACCTTGCAATTGTCCTCTCTCTATCTGTTGGCCATCATAGGTTTACCAGAGACCACATTGATTACATCATGGATATGAATTAAGCCTGGGATCAAGCTGGAACAACAACATTCAGAAAAGTGTGTTTCAACATGTGATCCCTTGAATTTGTCTCACTGAATCTATAGCAAGACAGTCTATCAAAACAAATGGTAGGGAGAAACCTCATCCTAATGAGCACAAAGTCTCAATTTATGTGTGTTCTTAAGACAAAATTTTACACTGAACTTAAAAAACTGTTATGGTAAATAGCTTTCAAATTATTTACATGGAGACAAAGAAGAAAAGTAAAATTTTCAAACTTATCCTAATGTGCCCTTCCACATCACAAGAGGCTGCCATTTATATTCAATCATTAAAGACAGATACTTGTCACCCCAAGTATGACTTTTACTTGGGGGTAAGCAAAAGTCTCAACAGATGACTGCTCTTTGAATGACATCTGAGCTACAAAATTTAAAAGATGCAGAGTAGCTCATATTACACAGCATGCACAGAGCATATTTAAATTACACATTAGGGTCTTCTATGCTCACCAGGGTATGGCCTGAAGCTATTAACTATGTCTGTGTCTGCACAAAGACAAGCTAAAAACAGTTATGGGTGGGGTTAAAGCTCAGTTGGGAGAATTGGAACTGTCTGGGATGAGGAGCTTTCCCCTTTAAACTACTTTTCACAGGGCCTGTGGGCCCTGAAATTAGTGTGACAGTGATGACTGTAATACTGACTGTATAGTCTTCAGCATTGTGAATAGTTTTTCATGCTAGGTTTATTTATTTAAATGCTTATGATGTTTTACTCTATCCCTACAGTCTGACCAAACCCTTGCAAAAAAATTAAAGTATTTGAAAGGTCTGGAGACATGAAAATGAGATAGCTTCCAAAAATAGCCACAATTCCAATCAAGATCCATCACATTGATCATTTTACATGGTAGCCTTTTTTCACTCTACATAATGAATAACTTTTTTGTTTTAAACAAATCTGTTTCCAATATTTTTGGAGATTTATCCCGAATTTATAGTCTAGATACACCTCAAGATCGTTAGAGCTTCCCTTAAGCACATGCACATAAACATGTACAAAGCAAATAAAAAGCACTGGTCAGTCAGGGGACCTTAGGCTTGAATTTTGTGAATAAAATCTGTGGGTTTTAAAAGTGTACAAAATCGTTTGTCACATAATTAGTCACAAAAAATAATTCACTAAATATTTTGGTGAATGTTTTCTCTAATTTTTTGAGCCATTTTTCAAGTTTATTTCCGAAATATTTTGGCACTCCTCCTAAGGAATCCAGTGTACCATATTTGAAGCCAAAACTTGAATCCCCACTTATCTGAATTTTTCCTTTATCCGAACTACCTTCCGTCCTGATGTGTTCAGAAAAGGAGGTTTTACTGTAAACCATAATGACTAGACCAACCATTCTACCAAATTTGACGAGCATGGAACATTTCCCCTTGGACTTGATACAATTTTACATAAAGTATGCATGACATCGGAAACTAATTCATTCATAATGCAAGGATGGTTTAGAAAAACCTGCAAAGACCTTCTTTTCAACAACCTCGACATATCCAACAAATTAAAATAATCTGTTTATTCTGCTTCATAATACTGAAATCACATCACACCATCACCGTGCGAGTTCAACTCCACCATTTATCAAACACTGAAAACACCACTGTGCCTATAGACGAATCCGATCAGCGCTTGTGTTTAGTGACTGTAGGCAGCCATTAATGGGGTCCACCAGCCTTAAATCGTCTTCATTTATTTTCTACATGAATTTCAAACCCACATATTCAGTGAAATTGAACGAATCAAGATACAATTTAATGTCCAACCATCCATCATACAGGTAAGCAAGGAAATTGAAAGATTAAAGGTGATAGACCCCAGGTATAGACGACTGAAATCAGACCATCACTTGCTCTCCGGATTCGCCTATAATTTTACTATCAACTAAGTAACACAATAATACAGGCTAGGAGGATGCAAATAACAATACAGACCTTATGCACTGACATAATGCAACATCAGTTTGGAGGCAAACAATGAAGCACACTGCACGCACGTCGTAGATTCACACACGTGGCGCAGAATTATACGTGCATCCTCCGGTGCACAAATCAGCTATCTGCATATGTTGGTGTAAGTTGCACTGATATGCACTTGCCTCCATTGGAGGGCATACTTTTTGTTCTGTGAAGTGATATGCATAAGGTCTATAGACTTCCCCACTTCTAAAAATCTACCTTCACTATGTTTCATGGCGACACAACTTTCTGACTAAGAGAGCATCCTGCTACAATACAAGAATAAAAATTTATGCCCGCAAACAAAGCAATGACAATACTTGCCGATGCCCACCATACCAGGCACTGCAACTAAGCATCATCAAACTTTTAAGTGGTATAGCTTGAGAATGGTAAAGGACAATTCCTGCCGATCTCTCACTAAGGGAGTTTATTCTTTATGGCCTGTCTTCATACAAATCTAATATTTAATCTACTTTCTAATCAACTTTCGCACTCACCTTTGTGCTGCAACTGAATGATACTTGTACTTCCAAGGAACATTACAGTCAGGAGATGGGGGTAAGTGGTCTCTAGGGCAAGACAAAAAGACTCAAAGGCCAGTCGTCCTTTGGTTGGTAGAATATCAAGTAACCTGCCCACTCGTTCTTGCTGTGAAGGGAGCTGGTCGATGATGCTGGTCTCTGCAACTGACAAAACCTTCGTTTTTACAAGCATCGGATACAGCCTGTCCACCTCTACCGACTGGACAAACTTTGACCGATACTGTCGTAAGAGATTTGAGTGTTGTTCCTCCATGCTGCTAACCCCCTTATGTCAGTAACCTACTGTTTTAAATGAAGCCCATAATTCGCTGTAGGAAATCCACCCCTCCTGCAATTCAAACGAAATAAATTGAAATGATTTCTATACAATTATTCCTCTTTCACTTTGAACATGTACTATGCAAGATGAGGCCTGAAAGGTTGAGCTTAATAGATGCACAAATCCTTTTCAACAATGACTAAGACTTCTAAAGCTGGCTATGAGTGAATGACTGTTTCAGCTGTTTATATGCTATTTTTGCTTATGAACTTCTTTCCCATTGTGTCAACATACAGTACTTTCAGGATCTATTATCAAAATTAACACAATACAACATGGGTTCAAAGACATCCAGCCAACTTCACTGTGCTAAACAACAGGCTATAAATCATAATCCAAAAGTTTCAATATTAAAACCAAGAACCAACCATACATAGCATCATAGTCACAGGTTCACTTCTTTCAAGTTCACATGATATTAACTTAAAGGACCAGCACTTTCAGTTTACAACCTAAGGCCTGCTGCCCACCTAGCCACAGTTGGGAATCATCTGGGTACAGCCTGTACTTTCAAGGGTTGTGAAAGTCCAACATTAAGGCCAATTGATACCAGTTCGAGTGTACACCTTGTAACACACTAGGATCATACTGACTGCATGCATGCATTTTTGGTGTGCTTCTTCTATGGTGAAAACAAAGACCCTTTGGTTGAACAAATTGTGAACTTTTCTTGCAAACGGTGTGAGGAGGTGACTGTTAAATATGGCAAATGGTCTTGACAGTGCTCACACGGAACCAGTCTGGGTTGGGACATGTTATAAACTGGTTCCAACTCATTGCAATCATCTCCCACACTTTGCAACACTGCTGTTACTTTATATCAAGTGGCATCAGCAGTTTGCAGACATCAAAAGATTTTTACAAGTTACAAAACCTTGCAAGCCTTTGCAACCAAGCCTTATATTGAAGCAGGCTTGGGACGAGGCACCTTTCTATTAGCAGGAGTCGTCTTTTGCATGACAATGTACAATCAAGCCTAGCAGTATACCTTGGTACAGTATTACAAGTAACAACATCAAACTTTTGAAATAAGCTCATGAACTTCGGTCAGTGAGTATGGGAATTTTATGTGCGCAAATCACGGAAACCAGTTACTTACTAATTAAAACACTAACCTCACTTTTGAAAAATTATTTGGGGAGGGGGAGGGGAGACATATGTAAATGGGGTAAAACCTATATGCTACCTGCAAAAAGAAAGGCTTGCTTGCAACAATGGATGGTGGGCAGCACCCCATGAGAAAAGAAAAAGTGTAGTTTGTCATTCATAGAGCCATCATATAGCAACATACTTAACTGTTTAGAACTACCACTTGTTGTCTGAACTTATAGCATCTGTTTTTTACATTTGGTCTAATGCCACTTGGCCCACTTCCATCATAAGGAGTACTTTGTTTATACCTTTGGAGTACTCTGTACTTGGGACTTCATTTTGAAAGCCTTACTGTACTTAAACCACCTTACCAATATCACACAATACCATAAACACCCAAAGACAACCTTAAAGGGCAAGAGCAGTCGCCCCAAACTTATTTTGAAGCAACAGCTAAATCTCACAATTGTATTCTTATTTCTCTTCAAAGTATCTTTCATAATATTTTAGGACTTTAATATTGCATATTCAAAGTAAACCAATCAGTTACTTCTAGTAAATTTCACATTTGAGGAGAAAAAATATTGTCACATGACTCTCAAGAGCCAATCATGAAACAGGACAGTCTACTACACTACTTCAAGTTGGGGTGACTGCATTTCCCCTTTAATACAGGATGCATTAAACCAAACACCTGTACTTTAAGTATATAGACTGTAAATATCACCCAGGAGTGGCAATCATGGGGAAGATGGCTTCCCATACAAACTACAAGTTGAAATATCTTTCATCACATGAAAATTTGACCACAATATTTTGCCAGTTAGTTGTGGGAATAAGGCAACTGTATACATGGAAAGAAACTTTTCGCTGCTTACATTCTACAGTCTATGCTGCTGTTTGGTTGGCCAATATGCAATGCTCTCCATGAAACATCAAGAAAGTTAAATGTGTGTGGCGGGGGGAGGGGGGGGGCAGGAATAGGATCTAATATGGACCTTTTTAAAATTATGCTGATGTGTCAAAACAATGTTGAGGTGACTGTTCAAAAATCCTATGCACCAGGTGCCCAGGGCTCCCTGTTCCAATGTTCAGGCGTCCAAGATTAATGATTAAAAAGCCCACAATGTGCATGGCAGTGGCCCTCTAATTGCGGGATGAGAATTATTGTAAGAAGAGTAAAAATAATGCTGCCAAACCCCTAGCCTATTGTATTTCTTCTCAGTTTAAACCATAATAAAAGCCCGATTCTCTAAAGGAACGAACGGTAAAATGGAAACCTTCAAAGCATGCCGTATTTCAATGCAATTACTTGGCTATTTCACACCACTCTATCATGTCTAATACCTACAGTACGCATACACAGAGTGTAGGCTAACACATAGCATCTTACAGTACTTAGTACACAATGCATGCACGTACTATGTATCTGTTCGATACTGTGCGTAAATCAGTGGTACTTGTACTGTTCTGTATCCAAGGCCTTACTGTACTTTAAGCATGAATAGCCATACAAGTGTATCAAACTTTCGTGCACAGCTAGAGCTAGCTCACCGGGCCACATTTCTGGTATCGTAATTCTGTAAATCATAAATGTACAGAGCATAATTTATACCATACAAATAAAAATGCCTATTTTTGTATAAAAGCACCCAACGTTATTAATACAAAATATGACTGACAACTGCAATTTTACGGCAGCAGTATAAGCAGCGATGGAAAACAGTGTGCACTTCCCTGTACCATACCCCATGTCCTTACAACAGTTGCACACCAACCTTTTCTCTACAGAGCTTGTGTGTAGCCTAATGTATGGGTGTTTGCATTCAATTACAGGTCTAGACATGCACTATTAACTTTGCTGTGCTTCACCCTAGGTTTCACTTGAACTTAACCTGGTCGGAAGTATCAGCGTTTGCATACATTACAGACCTATGGTACACCAAACATATGGTTTTTGACTGCGAATTTGTTTTGCTCTCTTCAGCAAAAGACGTGTGTCCATTGATCTTACATCAGTTCAGTGTAAAAAACGAATGCCATGAAGAAAATTTATATCGGGACAGCAAAAATAAGAAAGGAAACAAAAAGGCCAATTATTTCACATTTTTTCACAAGAAATCGTTATTTTTGAATTCTTACTATTGTACAGTCTTGCAAAAAATCCAGACAGCAATAATTGTTCATATATCCCCCCAAACTTAAGTGTTACGTACGGCACGAAACTGCTTCAAACCAGAACAAAACTAGAGCAAACTTTGAAGTAATAACAACAAAATGTGACATGTTTTATCTCTATTTCATTCAAAAATCAAAGCACCTTGCAAGATGATTTTCATAATTGATTCTTTCACAAACAAATGAAAGTACAGTGCCTGCTTGATGGTAATTTATTTCGGGCTACCACAGTCTGTTACCAAAAAGCCCAACAGGCTACCTCTTTAAAGAATATTTTCCGAGCCCTGAAGAACCCACGTATCATACATCATATTTTCTGGAGTGCACATAATATGCAATATGATCAGGAATACATACAAATCTCCTTGAAGCAAAACAACACCTTTTTTGCAAGACGCTCTTCCTATGGAGATCTGATCTCCCATCTATTTTTGCCCAATTTTTCTGTCTCCTTAGATGTTTTAGTTTTCTTGTACATCATCATGTGATGATCAGTGCAGTTAAAAGGCTTTACCAGGGCTACAAATATCAGGTTAAAAGGAAAATGCAGTGCTCCCAATTTGAATTAACTGTGTACCCTTTCATCCTAATCCAGGAATGGATCTTATCAATCATGTAACAATATGTTTGCTACTTATTTGTTAAATTCATGCAGAATAACTCCTTGGTTTACCTTCAATATTCAATGTTTTTAAACATAAACATATTGAAAAATACTTGTGAGCCAAATACGAAGAGACCTGTAAGATTCAGCAGATTTAGGAAAATAAACTTGGGGTGGCTGCTTCCTCCCTTTAAGGAGTCCATGCATCCTGGCCAGGGGAACAGGGTATAAGAAAGGAAGTGTCCCTTTTTCCCCTTTGCTGAAAGTCTTTTACACTTTGTGGATGCAAAGAGTTTCAATATCATGTACTGAAAGTGAGATTTTGCATTTTGCTTTGAAGTAAACCATAAATATTTAAATATATAGATGTTTACAGAAATTAATGCCACAGAAGGTACAACTATTTTGACAAAACTTTTGTGGTTATTGTCTCTGCTGGTTCTGAGCTACTGTACAGTAAGTAGGTCTTAGAGTATCAGCATAAATAAAACTTTCTGTTCAACCTCCTTCCAAATAACAACTCTACTGAAATTGATTTTCCTCTCTTTCTTTGCAGGATTGGCTCACATTTGATTCTGAGTGACAGTCAACACTGGAAAATTTCATTGTAAATGCTAATACCTCAGTAGTAGGGCCAATGATTTTTCACTTCACAAATCACAAAATTCCATTTTTAACTTTCTAAATTCAGCAAAATTCCCATTTCAGGCATAACCCCTTTCTGTGACTTTCGGATTTTGGAGTAATTATGTTGAAAACAAGTATTTAACTTGTCTGGTTATGATCCTGAAGGTAGTAAACACTTGTAACACACTAGCGATGTAGCCTAACACGCTACAGCATAGGCAAACTGGAACGTATACTGGCAAAATTTTGCCGATTTTTGTAAATGTCCTACTTGTTTTCTGATCGTAACTTCAAGGTGTTTCGATGATTTCAAGGTGAATTTGCCACCATTTCAGTTGGCAAAATGTCCGTGTATGTCTTTGGTGTATTAAAGCAAGCATTCATTTGACATAGTTCTGAAGAAAACTCAGTTTTTTGTCAAAAATTTTTTACATGTATTTTGAGCATGATAATTTTTCTAAATTCTAAGAAAATTCCGTGCCGAAAATCATTGGCCCTACAGTAGCCTCAGTTCTTGCCTGATGCAAATGCTCCTATTCTTTGTTGTATTTGTCTATATACTTAGCTGCTGTACTAATACTGAACTTTCATGCCATGAAATTGCAAAGATATGATGCCCACCGACTTCTACTACATTAGGAATTTTATCTCTTCTTTGCCAATGAAGTTTTTTTTTTTTTTTTTTGAGTGTCATTCAGTGTTGTATGGCTTTTCCTTTCAGTTTCAGCATATGTTTTTTTCAAAATGGTGATCATTTTTTGTTCTGGACAGCAAATCCCTTCCTTTTTTAACTCCTGTTCAAGTTCAAAATAAATCACCATGTATTCAAAATTGCGTTTGGAAATTTTGTAAAATCAGCTATGCACAGGCTATGTACTAAAATCGAGGGGAAAATTTGGTCTAGTATTTGGGGGTACAGCTACTTGCCTTTTGAGGTAAATTGGTAGTGGGGCAAAACAACCTGAGTGAACTGACTGGAGGGGAATTGGTTTAGTGGGATAAACTTCCCAAATACCAGTTCACCCCCAACTGGAAACAACTGGGTACAGTCTAATGGTGCAGGGTGTACCCTAGGGCTCCCCAGATTGGAAACTTTGTCCTGCACGGGGGGAAAAATCCCCAGCACAAAAATATAGATCTCAAAGTTGCCAGCTGCAAAAAAATTAATTTAATAACTGAAAACTGCAACCATGCAAACTTATTGGCAGCAACCATGCAAGCTGCCTGAGAAAGGCAATTTTCTGCAATACAGGAGGTAGTTTTGGTCAAAATTTTCTCGGAAACTCTGTATGAAACCAATGGTGGCACTCGATTTAGATAGTATTGGCCATGCAATTCTCTTGGCCGTTGTTAAAATCCCCCACACACCATGTCAAGCTTTCCAGTTTGGCCCTAGCCCTTGAACAGTGCTGTGTGTGTTTCTGTTACACTCCTCCATCACAGCCCTTGTGCACTTTGTACAAATTTTTCACATCCCCCGCCATAATGTCCGGGGACCTCTCACACCCTCAAATGTCAATATTTTCTCACCAAACTTTGTCCATCAACTTTCTTTGGTATCCAGTCAAAACGTCCCCGCATTTTTGCTACCAAAACGTCCCCGCTTTTTACCAAAACGTCCCCGTACTATTATATATGGGAAGTCAAAACGTCCCCGCCATAGAGACTTTGAACATGATTTTAGGAATCCAAATTAAAACTATCGGTTGGAAATTTGAAGAAAACTTGAGAAATGTTAAAAAAATTGAGTGTATGAGGATCGATTACGATAAAGTTAGGCAGGCCTAGGCCTAAGATAACGTTAGAACTTACTAACGTTAGAACTGAGAACTGAGATGCTATCCGACTAACGTTAGGCCGAGGCCTAGGCCTAACTGTTAGTTTTACAACAGACGAACGTAGAATGATTACCACAAACACTTTGGAATTTAACATAAAAGGTTAAATTTTCCAGAAAATTTCCATTTCATTCCAATAACTGTACTTTAAAAAATTATTTGAACTTCAGAGTAGGCATACTGTAGTGTAAGGGAAGATAAAGGCTACCAAATTCGGGGACGTTTTTGTACGGGGACGTTTTGACCAATAGCGGGGACGTTTTGGTACGGGGACGTTTTGGTCAGGGGACGTTTTGACTGGTAAGCCTTTCTTTCACATGACACCCCTGTAGATAATACTCTTACCCTGACAAACTTTTTCAAAAAGATGTGATCTGAAGCCAAAATCAGGCTACATGTTGCAGTCAAAGCATATTCACATACAGATATCATGCGGGTGACTTGGATCTTTCACATACAAAATATATATATACATTGCTTTTGGAAGCATGTCATTACATCCAACATAGCCTAGTAGTAGTAGGCCTATGCTAGTATGTACTAGGAGTGTGCAATGCCAAAATATCTTGTGCTATCTCACACCAAACCAAACTTGATGACTTAGTATCAGCCTCATGCAATAAATCACGCCATACTGCTGAGGCGGTTATGGGCTATCAATCATACAATATTGCCCTCCCTAGGCCTTGGATAAGTAGGCCTATGCCATACAGACTTAGGCCTAGGTATATATTAGGCTATTACCCTGTGGATTTGCTATAATAACAGTCTACAAGTACAAGGTAGCCTAACGTAAGGTTAAGCTGTGCACTTCAAAACAGGTTCTCCAGAATGCACTTTCTTGCTCAGCGTGTAGGTCTTGACCTAGCTTACAAATACAAATTACATCGTAAGCCTTGTTTACTTGATCCATCCCAACATTGCAGTCTTCTCAATTAATGTTGGGCTACTTTGTTAGGCAAAAACAAATAAACATCTCGTACAAAATCACTATGATTATGAACAGTGTTAGCAACCTACAGTACTGGCTACCATACTTACTATGTATAATGGCAGGACACGGCTGAGCCAGCGCAGTCATTTCATTTTGGACCAACACTGCAAAACTGTCGGATTGTCATTGGTGTTTGGTTCGACTGGACACAAATTTGGTAATAATCATCTCATAATACTTGATACTTTTCACTTTCTGTCCCACAGTTCTAAGCTGTTTCTTACCAATTAAATTTGTTATGATGTAACGTTCCCAGGTTACCGTGTTGAAAGAAACACATAGCATTCACACAGTACAGCTGCTATTCTAAGATCAGTTACCATTACGCAGTGCTTTACTTCTTCAACTACCGCAGAAAGTACTCCCGCGTACGTGGTATACAAAATGTAACGTCAACTAACTTGATTTGGCACGCAGAATAGTAAGTTATATCGTCATGCGTTCCCGCGTACACATTACGTGACCATTGACAGTACACGAACCTTCGTGACAAGTTTAAGCGCAATAACCCCTTTGGCAATGTCAAAGTCGTCCATATCTAAACACTGAAGAAACAATCGCAGATTTCGACACTTTGCTAGGACAAACTCCGCCCAGTTTGCTGTTATATTTTTCCAAAGTTCAGTCACTAGTTTCTTCTTCCCTCGCAGATACAGTTTCATTTTTACGGGATTTAACGGTATCCGTTTTATAACATTGTAATATGGCGAAGAAACTTCATCGTTCATTGTTGTCATAGGATATCTTTCCAAGAAATTTCTAGTAGGTGACAGAGGACGGGGCATTTACACGGAGGATTATCATTTATACCAGAGTCGTTTGTAAATAAATATACGGCTCTGTTCATCGGAGGCAGGGGGTAGATACAGGATTTTTGAAAAGGAGGGGTCCAATGAGTGCCGAAGGCATGGCACAAGTGAAGACGGGGTCGGGTATGTCACTTGTTGAAATCGCTCAAGCTGGTGACACTGACTTTTAGGCCATTAACGGGCGTGATTCCACTCTAAATTAAGAGAGCCTCTTATCTCACTCCAGAAATTAAAAGAAAAATCTCCCTACCAACATAATATAACATAAAGTAAAAAAAAATTCCCTACTAACATAATATAACATAACATAACAACATAACATATAACAGGTTAAAGGGCAAATGAAGGTCAAAGCCCCATAAGATGCTGAAGTCCAAACCCCTCAAGTTACTCATGTAAACAACCGAACCAACACCAAGGGCCAGTAGGCCTACAAAGTTTACTTCTAGTCGCCCCCGCCCGGCAAACACTTGCCTAGCAGCCTCCAAGACAGAGCCACGTACGATACCCTGCACTGAGTTTCAATTGTTATAGGAGGCCATCGTTATAGCTCAATGGTGACACACAACCATGTGTCAGTTTAATTGAGAACAGAACACAACAGAGTGTAGACCAACCAGAGTGGAGCTGTTTGAGTGAATGTCAATCAAAGTACAGTCATCAACCGTATTTAGAAATATAGGGATATTCCTAAATATGTTTATACAGGGAGTTGCATAGCAACTCACTTGATAGGGGGATGCCATATCAGATACTATAAAATTGCTAGGAAGATTTTTCTCCGTCGGCGCCCCCCCCCCCCCCAACTCAGAGAAAACTGACTAAAAAGTTGCAAATTTTTTCTGGTACCGTAAAATCTCTTTCAAAGCATAGGCGTCTCCCACGCGCTGTTGCAACTCAAGTTAAAGCTATGACATAAAGGTCACTGAAAGTACTATAGTACGTCATTAAATGCAACATGGTCCTTACAAATAAAATCCTAAACCCTACCCATGTACACTGGTTTTTTTTTTCCCCCTTTTTTTTTTCTTTCTGTTTTCATTTTATTTTTTTTTCTTTTCATTTTTCTCTCTTTATGAAGGTCTTTGTAAATTGAAAATAATTTTGTTAATGTTATATTTGTTGGCTCTAATACCTCTTCGGAGGATGAAAAGACAATAAACTGAAACTGAAACTGAATCCCAATTCTCGATGACTTTTTCGGCGTGCTTTGCATAAGCCTAATATAAATTGATTTATCATTAGCACTGCTGTAGTACTGCTGTCCTGCTGTTCGTAGGAAAATTTTGTGAAATTGTCTCGTTATTACTTCCTATTTGAGAGCTTGAGTAAATTACTATTTCCAAAACCCTCGCAACCACTCTCGCTGTTCACTTGCTCCACCGATTACCTCAATCCTCAGCAAATCATTGGCCGTTATCTTTAATTTGCGATTATCATAAGAAAACTATTTAATTATAGCATTTCAAATTACACCTGGGGGAAGCAAAGTTTTCTCAATAAATTGTCCAGAATGACCACAAATGCCGTCAAATTTAAGAATGATTACTCCGGGAGGACCCTCAGTCCCTAGCCTTCGGCTCCCGCCTTCGGAGCTCCCGGTGAAAGGCTTCGCCGATCACAACTTTCCGAGATGCAGCCCACAATGTACTTCCCTGGCACTTTAACTACTCGGGCCGATGCCCTGAACCATGTCCATATAAAATCTTTCCACAAAACATTTCATTCATTTTCTAAAGTATCATATACTCAATAACCTTCAAAAAATAAGCCTTAATTCACTGACTATTTTGTACACTAAAAAACATTTGCATCACTTCTAAATATTGTTATTATTGTTCCTATCCTGCTCTATGGAAACAACAGGTACCTGGGGAAAGTAGGAAATTTTTTATGTAGGCTAATGAACAATACTGCTTTTAAAATTACAGAAAAACAATAGCCTATACAACTATGCCTAAATGTCTCAAACGCTGTCCCAGCGCTGTTTTCTTCGGCGCGCTTAGTGAGCACCCGTTTTAAATATTGTTTCGGTATTCGGGGTTACTTCTTGTCAAACATCTCGCTTGTCATAGCTTCGTACAAGCTCTTCCATTATCACTGGAACCACCAATTCTCCGTGCGCACCGGAGGGGAAGTTTCCCCTCCCCCTGAAATTTTCAAAGCAAAGTTTTTATCACCATTGATCTGTGTAAACTTACCGACTTTTTAAAGATTGTTTAGATGCAAGTTGTAAGGCACGGAGAGTGCCATTTCTCTTACCTTAATAGGGGACAGGCAAGGCTAAGTGAAAGGAGGGGGGTAAGAGCCCTCTTCTTGAGGGTACTTTACTTAGCTTTTCTATATACTCATATCCCTAAAAAGTCTAAAAAGAGAGATTTTCTTTCAGAGCGCTTCGCGAGCACCTACTCTGAGGTTTAGATCTCCCATTCTTAAATTATTGTTCCAAAGCCTCGGGAAACCACCAAAATAATCCGCCCCCCCCCCTCCTTCCTCAAGCCCTCTGCATTATAGATCCCGGCCGACTGTTAGACAAACGAAGTAAGAATATAACTGACAAAAAGTCAAACTGTGATTTTTGTGGTCTGTTAAGTGCCCACATTATGTCATTTGAAGTTGAAGCTAAAATGCATCATTTTAATGCCTACAATTTCGAAAATACCCCAGAGCTTCCGGGGACTTCGCTCCCTAGACCCTCTGCCCTTGGACCCCACCAGGACCCTGACACTGGCCCCTGGACCCCATGCCGTTACGGGGAGCGCTTCGAGCTACCGCGACACCTTTGGCGCCGTTTGGCAGTCCGCCCGGGTTTACCCCCCCCCCCCACACACCCTTTCAGACATCAAATACCACTCCTGTACCGAAACTGTGTCTTTTATGACAATCGCACATGCAATATATGGCATCGTCAAAACAGGGGTTTGTAGTTATCTGGTCGCCTTGCATATCCCGTGTCACAAACTCGATCAACTGTAAATTAACTTGTCCATCCCAAGACATACGGTAGTTAAAAAAAATTGAAATTGATGAGTGGGGGTAGGGGACCACAAAGTGTGATGTCGAAGACCCCACTCTAGATCTCCAAAACTCTCAAGGGCGTAGGAAGCGGGGGTCTTCAGCCCCAAGTCAAAAATGTGGGGGCTGAAGTATGCTTCCGCCCTCAAGATCCAGTGGCAAAAACCCCTTATTTGTCTCTTCTGTAAGAAATGTAAAAAATTTGCAGTAATTTTCCTTAAAGTTTGTCCAAAATGTTGCACCAAATTGCATCTGAGGACCCTCAAATACCCCCAAATTTTCCATTTGGGGGGGGGGGAGACACCCCTTAGATCCCTCCCCCAGGACGGCGATCCGAAACAAGGTTCAGCCACACACCCCTCCCCCAGTCTCGGAAAAAGCTTCCTACTCCTATGAAAATACTTATTCTTGTGTGCAGTACCGTACTTGAAATGTTAGTCAATATATGCGAGCAAAAAAGAGCGAACATTCTCCCTCGCCTGGTGGCATTTTATCCCTCCCTCTATCAGGAACGCCGAAAGTCTCCACAAATGGGATGGGGATATGCTGTCTCATTTGCTCCGCGGGCATCTTTGAAGCGTGGAACGCTCCTCGGACGGGGTTCAGGGCCCCACAGGGTGGTAGGGTCCAGGGGAGAATTCCCAGAAGTTCTGAATAGTTATAAAATGGGACACTATTATGGAGATTTTAGCTTACCTCCAGAACAAACTGTGAGCTACCCCGCGGACAGGACTCTGTTTGTTCAACTCCTCTGCTTCCCAAACCACCATGACTGAACAAAGAATATGCCGTACAGCCTGCTACGTAGGCTAACTGTAGTACACCAAGCACCTCAAAGTGAGGTCATAATTTTGCTAATTTTAAAGAAGAAATGAGATAACTTGACTGTGACAAAGAAAGATCGAGAGGGGAGAAAGTATACGCTATCGAAGGAAAAGATGTTTAGATCTTCACCTTTGCATATATACATCGGCCAAGTAATAACAGTAGGTGAGCCGAGTTGCGTCGAAACTTTTTAATGTAAAATTTTGTACCCCCCCCCCCCGCCGTCTGGGAGCCTGCCCCTGTGAGGAAAATCATGGCTCCACCCTTGTAACTGTATTAACATTGACCTTCTGCTGGGGTGCGCAAAGAGGTCCGAAGAAAATGTTTTGACAAAAATGTGTAATAACAAATGCATACTTCCAACCTTTCACATCATGCTGCAAATGTTACCGTAGTGTACTCATGATATTAGGATGCTCTATGAGACCCCTCCCCCCCCCCATTGATGCTCAGTCCCTGCGGAGGTTGGAGATGTATCTCTTATATTCGAAAAAGTGTTTGGGCCAAAGTAGTTCGGTGTGTTCTTGATCTAATAGTCTTGAGATACGTCGAGTGCAAACCATGACTAGTACGCTTGAAGCCCGCCGAAATTTAGCCTAAAAATTATTTACATGATAACAGGTGCACGCTGTACAGAGAGAGATTCAGTTCCCTAACACATATCCCAAAATCAAGAAGGGGCATGTGGAAAGAACCCCCTTTTCTCGTCCGTGATGCGCCTTTGTACTCTACCAATTAATCTGCCCTAATTGTAAAACTCTCTTCAATGAATAATGCGAACACATTGTGAGACAATAATGATAATACCGCAGTAAGTGAGGCTGAAGGCGCACAGGAAGAGAGCGAAAATTTTGATAGTCATAAAGGATTTGTGACAGAGAATTATTACTATCAGTACACCATGGGTGGCACCAGGAGTTCCTCGACCAGAGAGAGAGGGGGGGGGGGAGGATGCAAGCTTCCAGACCGGAAGGAGGCAATACCCGAAGCCCCGATGAATGTAACGGGTTGAGGGGAGAAATTCGAACGCAAATACATTTTTGGCTCTTACTGAAAAATCGAAAACACGGATTTAAATTGAAACTTTGGTGATTATATTGAAATTTGGGGAATATGAAAATTTTGTGTTGCTTTGGGAGAATCGGTTCTCCTGGAGATCACAAACAAGCAACGTTTCGGGGCAACTAGTCACCACCGGGGTTGAAAATAGATCATTTCTCCGTCAGAGGGCCAGTCTTCCCCGAAGGGGGGCCATGTCCCCCTGCCCCACCCCACCTGGCGCCACCATGCGATCCATCTCTCAGTCGAAAACACACCTATTCCCACTCCTAAGGAAATATATAGCTTTTGGGGATCATTTTGAAAATTTTCGGAAATTGATAGGGGGACGCACCCCAATTGCCTTTGCCAATGTCTGCTTAACTCTGGGGTTCTTAAGTGTTTTAGCCCCTTGAGTTTGTACTTTGCAGAAATAGTGGTGGCCAGGACTGAATGACATAGGTTTCCTTTCTCATCTGAATTTGGGGCTACTTGAATCTTTCGCGGGCCGTTCTAGAGCTCGTCATGGGATGCAAATGACCATTGGGCCTCCACTTGACCATCTAAGGCCTGAAGTGTTATATCCTCCGTATTCTGACATTTAGGTGTAACGAAACCTAAATAGCGCCGCGGTTAAAATTTGCATGGACGGTAAACCAGTGACATCTACAGAATAGTCAACAGGAGGCACTGGCGGATCCAAGGGTGTACCATTGGGGCCATGACCCCACCCAAAGATGGGCCAAAATATTGTTTCTGAAAATTCGCTGAATAATTAAGGAATAAACTGCAACAGGGAGACTTTTACTGGCGAATAAATATTTGAGACTCTAAATTTAGATAAAAAACGAAGGAGGCGCGTTATTTACCTATATTTAGAGTCTCCCTGTTGCAGTTTATTCCTATTCTACACCCCCAAAATGACGGGAAATTGAAGCTTTTATTCATAAAATTCCTAAAATTTTTTGAAAATTGTAAAATCTCCAGCATCTCCGAAGCCTACTACCGAGTCAATGTATTCAATACAGCTATTGATGCAATTACCCTGGATCTCAGAGGACCGGCCGGTTTGGCAATCAGCAAAGACAAGCAATGATGCTTTGGGTTCTACTCCCCAGAAAGACGAAGACAGCGACTTGGGAAGATCTGGGAACAGCTTGGACCAATTCAAACCGGTTACTCCAAACCCAGAAACTGAAAGTCTTCAGGCAGAGTTGTGGCAAACCAAGTGGAAAATGAGTACCAGTTCGGAGACACACCCCGTCGGCCCGCCACCCAGTTTATCCAGCTATTCATAAGTTAATGAAAATCCTTGCAACCCTCCCTGTGTCAAATGCTGAACCAGAAAGACGTTTCTCGAAAGTCGAACGAACGATGACTTCACTTCGATCAACCATGACTGAGGACAGCCTCTAGGCACTAATCCTTCTTCAAGCACATAATGATCGCCTGCCGGACCCAGACCGTGTCATTGAGCACTTTGCCACCAGTGGGGTCAGAAGATTGAAGTTTAGTTTCAGGATTTAGACTGGACATCTGCATGATTGACCATGATTTATTACTTGGAAATTCCTGTAACATGTCGTATACTATAACTTGTGAAACGGATTCCTTTAACATACGGAGATTGGGATTTTAGCAGCATTTGCAGCCAAGGCAAGTTGTAAAGGAAAATGAAATTCTAGAACCTATGACAGTTAAAATTTCTTGGAGAAAGATCGTCTTAAGTTTTTCCTATAAATACTTGATTTTTTTATCGAGAATTAAACCTAAGACAAAGAATTTTTTGGAAGAAAATTAACTTCACAACTGTACACTTTTGTTGCACCAAATAGCATCTGAGGGCATTCAGTTATAGAAAAATTTTCCAAAGGGGAACCTTCCACTTAGACCCCCCCCCCATATCACTGTACCACCAGTTTGGCCCCTCCCGAACAAAGGCCCTTGATCCGCCAGTGATTAGAGGTTGAGTACAGTTAACTGATAGTTTTAAAGGGGGTTATTGAGTTTGTTCACGAAATTTATGATTTTTTCACACCTGTGGAGTTTTACTCACATCTTGATGGCAAATGGTCAAACTAAGAGATTCTGCACATCTTACACACAACTGAATTGACAATGATAGGGGAATTAATGACAGGCGCGTAGCCAGGAATTTGCCAAGGAGGGGGAGAAGCCTGTAGGCAAACTATCAAAGTGTAGCGCCACCACAGATTGGCGCGAAGCGTACAAGAAAATTTTAGCCCGGATCGCTGGAAATGGCACTTCCCAGACCTTGTAAGTTGCATCTAAAAATTTTTATGTTGAGTTACTTACTAGCAATATCAGAAAAAAAAATCATTAAAAATGTACTGTACAAAAAATATGCTCAAGGAGGGGGTAGCTGTCTCCTTCGCCACCCTTGGCTAAGCGCCTGATTAATGATTAAAATCATTTAAACAAGCTCATTAATTTCAACATGAAATTAAAGGTTATCATAGGTTAGGTATCAAAGGTTATCATATATAGACATGCTGTGTCGGACAACGCCTGAGAAACAATGCTTAAAGTCTTCAACGAATGCTTCATATGTGTTGTGTGTATCATGATTAAGGAGGTTCATTCTTTAGTGCGAGTTACCCTCATAAGAACCAGCCTGCGCCTTGGGTACGGGGCAGTGGAGTAGCTAGATATTTTTTGTGTATGTGTGTGTGGGGGGGGGGGGGGGGGCAAAAACAAAAAATTATCTTGAAGTAATGATGTACTATCTAAGCGTAGCGCCACCATCATCTGGCGTGTAGCTCGCGGAAAAAATTAGATTAAAGTATCTCCGAGATTGCCTTAAAGGTCAAAAGCAGTCGCCCCAAACTTATTTTGAAACAATAGCTAAATGTCACAGATGTCTTCTTATTTCTCTTCCAAGTATCTTTCATAATATTTTAGGACATAAATATTGCATATTAAAGGTAAACCAAGCAGTTGTTCCTTGTAAATTTTGTGTGAGAAAAACTCACTTAAAATCATTTTAGGGTGATCAAAGTTTTCTAGCTCCACAGATGCTCTCAAACAACTTCACATTTTTCCCATACATGTTCGTGCCGAGTTCAAACTTTTAGTTCTCGTTTTCAAATGTCTCCATAGCCTAGCACCCGATTATCTGTCGAATTTAATTCAGCGACGTAAATCCCATTATTCTACATGTTCCTCTAGTGGCTATCTACTTCACGTCCCCTTCACGAAAGCTTCAACTTTTCATGACAGATCTTTTAGTGTCGCGGGTCCAAAATTATGGAACAGCCTCCCAGAGAATGTGACGGATTGTCCATCAATCGACTCCTTCATATCGAAACTTAAAACGCACTGTTTACTAGAACTTTCAATCGACTGAACTTTCATTTGCTAGGTTGTGGTTTTGTTAATTTCGTTTTTCTTCTTCTTTCTTTTGTTGTGGTCGTAAAGCGCCAGTCTTTAGTAGTACTGAGAGCTTTATTAAATTCAATTAACTTAAACTTAAAAATACTGTCACATGATTCTCAAGAGCCATTCAGGAAACAGGATAGTCTACTATACAATTCTTTATTGGGGTGACTGCATTCTCCCTTTAAATGGCACTTCCAGGCCTTGTCAGTAACCATTTCGATGTGTAATTCTGCTTTAAAAAAACATAAAAAGTGTAAAAACATAAGAAGTGTTGTAAGTGTTTCAAATGAATTGTTTTTATTTATTTCCGGCAGAGACTAGAAATTTCCGACAGAGGCCTTCGGAGGCTTTGTGGGGGGGGGGCGACCTGCCCCCTCTAGCCACATCACTGGTACGGGGACCTCAACGGGAAAATTTTGGAAAAAAAGGAAACCTGTATTTATATGCGATTTCCCAGGTTCTGGGGACCTTGAAACATAAACAGGAGGATGAATTTTTAGTATTTTCATTTGTTTTTAAGCAAGCCATTGGTTTGAAAATCTCAGGGGGCAGCTGCCCTCCTTGTCTCCCGCAGGCTACGGCCCTGGTATAAGTATGATCTATCCTCGTCCCGAGGATGTTTGCCATATCAAACTATGAAAGAAACATAACGTACGAAATTATACAATGCGCAAGGTGCACTGAAAATTTGGGGATCTTGTTGAAGGAAATGTTTCCATTAAACAAGCAGACATTGGTAAGTCGTCGGGACGACTGACCACCGTTAGTTACTCCTTTATGGCACCCCAAAGAAATCGACGAAGAACCAGACTGGTGTAAGCGTTCCGCCACGCGAGTATGCTCCCCCTGAAAATTTTGACATTCCAAACATCGCCGGTTGCAGTAAATCGTACTCTAAAAGCAAACACTTTCTACTTCATTTTTGAAACATGAGTGGGTCCCCAGTATGACAAAATGTAAGACCCGAAACGTTGGAAAATACATCCTGCAGGTACCATGACGACAAAACAGAAATCGTCACTAAACTTCTGCTTAAAAAATGCATGGGAAACAAGTCTGCCAGTAGACTTTGATCGAATATTTGTTATCCATTTGTGATAAGCTGGCATTATTTTTTAATGGTTGCAATGTTCAGATGTTTGCCCCCCCCCTCCCAAATTATCATCTTCCCCAACGTGGTGCTGGGCCTCCAGACGGGCGTGCCGGGCTAGAACCATGCACGTACCTGTCCTCTTCCTAAGAACCACGTTCCTCCTCTGGTGAAACCATTGCTGTTTGTCGATTCAACACCAGCAAGACTTGGTGAGAAACACTCTTAATTAACGCAGGGAAAACGATTCTTTGGGCAATTAAAACGTAACACTAAATAGTGGGCTTTGCTTAGGCCTCTAAAGGCCTCGGCTAAAATCCGAGGCCAAGGCCGAGGCATCACCCTCCGAGGCCGAGGCAGAGGCCAAGGCCTCAAAATGGCCTCGAGGTTAGCCTCGAAACCACCAACACTGAGAATCTTGCAAAGAATTAAACGTTCTCTTTAGGGTTTACCGTCGCGAATTTGTACTATCCGTGCAAGTTGTTCATACTGCTTATCATGGTAGATTCCGAATGGCCGTCTTGTGCAGTCAGTCCCAAATTCTGCATTATGGGCAACTCATGTTACTGAGGAAGGGTGAATTCCTGCGATCAAGGAGTTACGCTCAATCTCGGAAATTTTGTAAAGGCTGCGCGTCATCCCATAGGCGCACAGGATAGTTTTCTAGGGGATGGGCCGGACTGTTCCTTGCTTTGTGCCAGAGAGTAAAAACCGTAATTGCCGGAGGAAAGTGACCGATTTTTTTCAAACGAAAATCAGCACCGGCAAAATAGGGTTTGCCTTAATTTCCAGTCGCTCGAGGTCGTACCCATATGTCTCATCCTATGGTGGCGCTTAGCTTGGTTTACCGTGGGTCTAATTAAGAAGAAAGTGAATTTAATGACGGGGAATTGCCTTATATTACTGGAATCTGGTCTATTGATACTCGTCACTCCCCTATGTTGTTCATTTTGACAAATACATGATCATAACAAGCCAAATGGCTAGACTATTTCGAAATTGTAGAGTGTTCAACAGACCTTGGATAATTTTTTACAATGCCATAAAATTGCTTCACGTACTTGTCTTGATTTCCAGATTTCAGGAAATGACATTGAAACAGTGTTTTATTTCACCTTTTGCAGGAAGGAGGACCCCAAGTCTTCCGTCCTGGCCCTTGATTCTCAAACGAGTCCCTCTCGGTGCGGCACGAATTGATCTTTTTAGAAAAAAAAATCTTCGACTAGCAAACCAATAGCAAAAAAATCTTCGACTAGCAAACTAAGAACGTTTAAGAGAGTTGGGACATCTACAAGAATCATGTTGATTTTTATCTTACATTATGTCTTGTGTAGTTACTACTTCAGTCCTGGACCGATCTGCGGGCGAGGGAACTCAACCGGCCCGAGTTCGCTTTTTCGCAGACGTTATCTTGTGCATTCATTATTTGTATGAAAATACTACTGAAAATGTCATTGTCCTGATAATGACTTGTGAAGCCCTCAGCAGGGGAGGATCTAGGGGGGGTCGTCCCGGCCCCGGCCCCCCCCCCTTTTTTAAAATCCAAAAAAAAAAAAAAAAAAAATGAAAGGGAGAAAAGAGAAAAAAAAAACGAAAAGGAGAAGAGAGAGAAGGACAGAGAGTGGAGTGATAGAGAATGAAGCTGCAATTAGCAGCCTCGAAGCATGGGAGTCATAGCGCACAGCAGATCAGTTTGAACGTCGATTGGGACGTTCACACGCATGTTATCTTACTACACATGATTAGATACAATCAATACGATACAATACCGATACAATACCATCAGAGCCAATCGAAAAATACCTTACATGACAGTGCGCATCAGTTAGGATGGGCTGCTATCAAGCCTGGCAAGTGCCATTTCCGGCCATCTGGGTTGTATTAAAACCTCAAATTTTCTTGGAACGCTCCGCGCCAACCTATGGTGGCGCTCCGCTTAGATAGTAAACGCAGTGGCATACACTGAGGGGAGGCCATTGGGCCATGCCCCCCTCACTGATGCCGATTTTTTTTATTTCCTAAAAATATGTAAATTTTTTAACACAAATTTTACTTCAAAAGGTAGCATATGTGGCACTAGATTGCATGTAAGGACACCTAATTTTTCAAAAATTTTCAAAGGGGAGGGGGACACCCCCTCCCCTTAGACCCCTCCCCCAGGCCGGCGATCACACAGCATACTGCATGCCCGCCGTGAGAGAAATCCTGAGTACGCCACTGAGTAAAACGGGATTCGAACGTGCAACCCTTGGACAAAAAGTCCCACCAACTAAGCTAATCCGTCTTCACAAAAGTGTGTAATAAAATAAAATCAAACTTTACATTTTGTACACAAAAATTGCACTTCTTGATGGCTGCTATCAAGCCTGGCAAGTGCGATTTCCGGCGATCTGGGATGTATTGTTAATCACAAATTTTCTTGGTACGCTCCGCGCCAACTCATGGTGGCGCTCCGCTAAGATAGTAAACGGGAGCCCCCCCCCCAAAAAAAAATCCCAGCTACGCCACTGCAAAGAGATCTAAAATGGAAAATCATGCAAATTACAAGGCCTTAAAAGTGTCTTTTCCGGCTATCTGGGATGTGCGTTTACCCAAATTTTCTGTTATGCTACGCATAGGAGGCGGAAGCGGGGGAAGGACACGTCCCTCCCTAAAATTTGCAGTGAGGGGGATGTCCCTCCATAAATAAATTCCTAAGGAGAAAAATGAGGAATTATAAATTAAGTAAAACTCAGCAATCAACAAGTATAACCATAATCAATGACAAACTAAATGGCCAAATGCTGTTCTGTCAGTTAATTAATCCCTCGATTTTTCTCTCAAAGACGTTAAGATTGGCCTACAGTGCACGTCACCTACAAAATTTTATTTAGAAATATAGTGGTCGGAATCATTACAATTCGGTCATTCAGTTTTGATACTATGTAAGGCCTACAATAATACCATGATTAAACTACCTGGACGTACCCCCAAAACAATGACAGGGCTGCCAAGTCTCGTGCATTTTGGGTCATTTTCACTTTCTCACTGAGTCCACGCAAAACAAGAAATTAGGCAGAGGGGAACATGCACGTGATAAAACGTACATTTACGCCCACATGTCAATGCAAGGTACATGGGTCCTGGCATCAAGTCGCTCTAAGATATGGGTCACAAATTTCTCAAGGAAGTCCCTCAATATTCACCAAGTTAGAACATGACTACTAAAGATTTGATTAGACGCCTTGAACAGGATTGTAGTATGGCACTGTGCCTATGATAACTGTCTTCTGTTAATAACTTGTGGAAAAATTAATGTGTTGAGAGTTGAGACATGAAATTATATGAAGCAGAAAATGCAAAAATAAGACATGGGAAGTGCTATTTCCGGCGATCTGGGAGGTCTATTTTGTCAAAAATTTTCTTGTACGCTCCGCGCCAACTGATGGTGGCGCTCCGCTTAGATGGTATAGTGCCGTCAATCACAGGTCGAACAACTTCGGCCCCCCCCCCTTTTCAGAAATCCTGGATCCGCCCCTGCTCAGAATCAGGCAAGTTGCATATAAGCGTTGCGTTTTTCTGAAAATTTTCCAGGAAAAGGGTTTGGACTCCTTCGTAGACGTGCATTCGGTGCTTTCATATTAGGCTTCGCTCTTTCAGTAGCTTAGGCACTGGAAAACTTTAGGGGGAGCCGAACAATCATAGAAAAAAATTAGGACGGGAATGAGGACTGGAGGCTAGAAAATTAGGAGGGAATGGCTTTGCAATATTGTAAAACATCACTTAAATGTCTTTTAAAATGCTTTTTTCTGTGCGCTTCGAGCGCACCCGACTGTCCCACGGAACTGTAGTCTCATGACTCTTTCAGGACAGCTCGAGTGACATTATTGTCCGACCCCCTCTACTCATACCATCATCCAGTCTTCGCCCCCCCCCCACCCCCATGAATTCCCCTGCACCCTTACTTATTTCATTGTATGTGATCGGCCATTAGTTCTGGTTAAGTTGTTGCAAAATAAATTGTATAAGTGTTCCTGTTGTGGAATGTTTAGTGCGCTTCCAATGCAATTTGAAGGTATTGTTGTTTAAGTCTTCATTCAAATGCACACAATAAGTTTGAAAATACCCCAGATTCGCCTCTTTGCCCATGGGCGTCCGCAGAAAAAAATTCAGGGAGCAAAATTTTTAGGGGGGCCCAACTTTTTTCATGGGAAATATTTTACTCCCAGAAGAGTTTAGATGTTACTTTCACACCGTGTTGACAAAGGCGTAGCCAGGAATTTGTCATTGGGGGGCAAAGCCCATAGACAGATTCTCAACGCTCCGCGCCACCATGGGTTGGCGCGGAGCGCAAGAAAATTTTGGCTCCAAATGCTTCCTAGATCGCTGGAAATGGCGCTTCCATAGCATACTTACCGCATATAGAAAGGGGAAACACTAGCAGTATCGTAAATATAAACTTTTAAAAATACCAAAAACATGCTGGGGGGGGGGGGAGGCTGCTGGGGCTTGAGTGTTGGTATTTTTATTCTATTCCTGTTTTGAGAGTAGAAATTCACACTGAGTGAACTGTTAAGAAATGTTGATGTTATATTTTCTTCGTTTTTTCTTTATTTTTTCTTCGTTTTTCAAGTTTTTGATTTTCCAGGGGGCAAGTGCCCCCTTTCCCCCTCCCGACACCCATACCTTTGCCCTTGTACCCCACATGGGTCCTAACTCAGGCCCTATAGTTGAGAAGTTCTTCCGTTACCAGTGACCCCTTTGTCACCTGCGTCCCAGAGAAAAAGTACTGACGCTTGCGAAATAGTATCATTTCCTCCTGGCCAAAATGATGTATAGAATATTTGTCTTAAAGGCGGCTCTCGAACTCATCCCTGCATCTTTATTTGGCTCTAATTCTGGACGAGTTTGAGAATCACTGGTCTTTACCATCTTGAAAGAAAAAATTATCGAATATTATCCTCCACGACAGCTTAAGTGAACATGTTGGTCCCGGTTCCCATACAAACTTTTCCATCATCCTACCCTCCCGCAAGCCCCTTTAACATGCTCACATGAAGCCCACATGCAAAGCAAAAAAAGCAAAATCGGCTAGTTAACTAGTCCGCCCGAGGGCGCTTCAGGCCGGCGGGCAACCGACTTCGTCGGCTGGGCAACTTAGCTTTTAGAGGCAAGCCTATGCCAAGTGGGAGGAAAGCCGGAGTACCCGGTTCGAACCCACGCACATGTGAAACACATTGGTGCACAGCAGCTGGAATAGACCACTCTGCCACTCGACGCGGACCCGGAGCCCATATGGGCTATTTGTGGGTTTTATGGGGTTTTCATGGGCACACGATGAGCATGAAGGGGCCAGTATAGGCTTATGGTGCATTTTCAATAAACAAGTTCTCCCATGTGGGGCCCACAAGGGCAGTGTGGCCATAGCTTCATGGGTCCAACATCGGGCATGCAAGCTCTTTTCACAAGGGGCCTACAAGGGCAGTGGCGCACCCAGTTACTTACCATTCGCTGGTCCATGTGCATGCTGGAAGGACGCTCTTCAACGCCAAACTAACCGACGTGTAGGATGTACTATAAAGAATGGCAAAACTATGTTTGTGTGCATATCCATGGGCGTGGATCATGGGGGGACGGGGGACGCGTCCCCTCACTTTTTGGAAGGGGGGACATCTCCAAAAAGTCCCCCCCCCACACTTTTTCAATAATAAAACATAGATTACGAATTGACACTACATTTTAAAGGCTAAATTGCGCCCAATAGACACCTTCCAATATCCTTTTCAAAGGGGAGGGGCACCCCCTCCCCTTAGACTCCTCCTCCATGACGGCGATTCACAAAGGGTGAAAAGTTACCCCCCTCCCCCCCCCCCCCCACCTTTCATATGGATCCACGCCCTTGTGCATATCACATATCTCATGTCATTTCAGGGAAAGAGGGTGAGTGCTTCAATCAACCTTTCATTCACCTTACGGACAAGTCGGCCCTTGCGGCTTCTAGGTCCGTCAGAAATCTTAACCCCTCAGACAACCCGGTATTTGAAAGCATTTCGGCACCGTGGAATGACACTTTTGATGTGAATACTTGAAAGTTTCTTCTAGCTCCATTTGCAGTGTAGTAAGGTCTAAGTTCAAATGGGTAGTCTAATTCCCAACGCTTTTTACAAATTCCCATTAACTTAGTCAATCACGTGAAATTAAGAGCAGATTTAACCCCAAAAATTTGATGGAATTAAACTTTTCTGATGAAATTTTCTTGTTTGAGGGAGTGCTTAAATAACAAGCTAAGTCAAGAAGGCTAGGCCTTAAATCGATTATACCTATCACCAAAGACTACAAGCCGGGTTCTGGTGGGGGCTGCAACCCCCATCCCCGAGGTCGGGAAAACTGTTTTTCGGGCAGATTTTTGGCAAAAATCAGGCAAATTTCTTGGGTGATAAAGGTTTTCTCCGGGCATAATCGGCTCATCCCCACAGAAAAAAAAAGAAAAGAAAAGAAAAATAAAATACTCGAACGCTCACGTACATCTCCAAGTACAACTCGACTATTGGACTATTGGATAGGATCAACTTATTTTTACTCTGACCGCTAAAAATTTGTCAGTCAGCCCAAACTGAAAAACGGCTACATCATATTTAAAACTGATTATTTGATACACTTCAGTCATGTCTCCACGTACACGCCAATAACAGTGCAGGCAATGAGTCCCATCTCTCCTGGTTTGAGTAATCATTCAAGCCAGGGACCACCTTTGCAGCACGTCTTTGACATTTTTTCAGTGAGATCAATATGTTTCTTTAAATATTATTGACTTGATTTGCATATTCAAGATGCGGGCTCACCAGACTAGTGTATAGAAGTTTAAAAGTTGTGCGATCATTATATGTAAAGGATCTCCTAATAACACCCCCCCCCCCACCTCCCTCCCTTTACCGGGTTGACTACAGAGTTAGCTTAGTCCACTTTTTCAGATATTATGTTGACGTATCAAAGTTTATTATCTATGATAACACCTACTGGTATGTCCTCCTCACTCTCTATGGGAGGACGAGGCAGGTGGGGGTGGGGGGTGGGGGGTGGGTGGAGGGATGGCCGATCCCATTGTCAGGAAACTTGTCTTCCCATACGCGACCGATGCATACATGGCCCCACAGCAACTGTTGCAGGAGAAACATAAGGTCTTATTTTAACGATATCACCATTGAGTCTGATTTTCCTGACTGTGAAAGGCCCGATTGTGAAGGCCTTCTTACCGAAGAGGAGTGCAAGAATGCCGTTTTCTCAATGGCAAACAATAAATCACCAGGTTCCGATGGTTTGCCCGACGATTTATATAAAATGTTTTGGGACTTACTTGCAACGTTTGTTGTTAATTCTTTGAATGTGGATTATAAAAGGAATCGTCTTTCTGATGAGCAAGGCAAAGCTATTATATCTCTCATTCCCAAACCCTCTAAGGACCTCAGTTTAATTAAAAATTGGCGGCCTATCGCTCTTTTGAATGAGACTATAAAATTGCCTCTAAATGTATCTCCTCTCGCATTAAAAAGACATTTGAATGATTTAATAAGTAGAAGCCAAACAGGATTTCTTAAAGGTCGTTATATTGGTGAGAATATTCGGTTAATTTTGGCCTTATTAATTACACCTCAAGAAGAAATATCCCGGTTTTTTATACTTTACAGATTTTGAAAAACCCTTTGATAACTTAGAAATGGAGTTTTATTAATGAATCACTTACCTTTATCGGCTTTGGACCGTCAATTATTCAATGGGTCAACACATTTTACTCGAATATTACAACTTGTCTCTCAAACAATGGTTTCTTATCGAAACCTTTTCGAATGTCGAGAGGAGTTAGACAAGGATGCCCTCTGAGTCCCTCTATCTTTATTCTTTGTGCAGAAATACTTGATCTTAAAATTTCCCAAGATAATTCTATCAAAAGTGTTTGTATTCCAGGTTTCTCTACAAAACTTTGTTTGTATGCAGATGATACAGTTTTTATAACCGATGGCTCGGAGGAATCTTTAAGTAACATATATCGTCAACTGAAGGGTTTTGCCAAGGTGTCTGGCTTATGTATAAATTTTGAAAAGTACTCCTTTTTTCTGTTGGGAGCTTTTATATAGATTCTGTGCCTCAGTATGCTAGCATGTCGCATCTTAACGTGACATGTGGCCCAGTAACGTACTTAGGTATTACTTTTACCCATAATGAAAAAGATTTTTTTAAATTAAATTACCAACCGAAGTTGTCCAGACTAAAAGGACTGTTGCATACGTGGAGCATGAGAGACTTAAAACCCTATGGAAAAACTGTCATCATTAAAACCTTTGCAGTCTCTCAGCTTATTTGTTTGTTAACTGTTTTACCAAATCCACCAGAGACTTTTTAAGACACTCGAGTCAATGTTTTTCAAATTTATTTGGAATAATAAGCCTGACAAAGTGAAACGTTCTGTTTTAATAAATAAAAAGATGCATGGTGGGCTTGATATGGTTGATCTGGAAACCTTCTCCAAAGTCTGAAAGTGAAATGGGATAGCTTGTATTCTAACGAAATTGTGTTTGGCTGGAAATTTTTCTTCGATCGTGCTTTATTAAATTAAGGAGGACATTTTCTGTTCAAATGTAATTTTGCACCAAAGAACATTATCGATAATGATAATACATTTATTAGAGAGGTTTGTAAATGCTGGAGTAGTTTCACTCACACTTTACCAGTTGAAAAGTTTAGTAATGAGATCATCTGTAATAATTGAGCATGGCAAGCCTCTTGCATATAATGTTTTCTGTAGGAAGTATATGGTATCCATCATTTTCCTTTTACTTTATATTATGGTATCATAGATGCCATACCGAGAGGTTGGAAGGTTTCCTGTCGAAGTGATGGGGATGATAACCTACAAACTAATGCTTCTCAATGTGAACTTTTCTTTTTAAAATTGATAACGCTCCATAAGAGAAACCTTTTGTTTTATAGTTCTGCCATCTCCAAAAAGACTCAAAGCCCCTCATGTTTTCGAAAATGACCAAAGCTGAATTTTCATCTGAAACCCTCAGCTGGCCTCTAATATGGACAATTTTTATCTCTACGAATTGGGATGCTAAATTTCGATATTTTCAGTGTCGTTTTCTTCACAGAATTGTAGGATTAAATATATTGTCTTCTTCATCGCCAAGGGCTAGTAGAATCCCCATTATGCTCCTTTTGTAAGTCAAATGAAGAAGACATAGATAATTTCTTCTTTCATTGCCAGTATGTAAAAAAACTTTTGGTCCCAAGTACGAAAAATGATCCCCGATGATAACCATATTTCCTTAGATTATAAAACAGTCTGTTTTGGATACACCGATGAGAGAAACACCCCGTTAATCTCCTCATTGTCCATGCAAAATATTATATTTTTACATGTAGACAAAATCAGTGCCTAATTTCCAGGAATTCGTGTATAAATTTAAGTTTACTTTATTGGTTGGATATCATATTGATAGAAAAAACAACACAAACTATTATAATAATTTTATAAAAGAACTAATTATATCCTAACGTTAATATATCATCATACTGATTATTAAGGTATTGCAAATTGCAGTTAACTGAGGCATATGCTTTATTATCTTGTATTGTAACGTCTTCATGTTTGTAATGCATTTCTAGACCAATATCGTTAATAGTTAATTCAAACTGATTAGAAATGTATGTATCATTTAACAAAGTCTGATTACAATGAATAAACGATGGAGGAAAAAATGGCCCCACAGCAAGGACGCGCTTTGCACTGGCAAGACTCCTCTGGTGCTTTGGGTAAGTCTAAACATAGGCTAGGCACCTCAAAGGGAAGTACTTTGTATCTGTTACAGAAATGTTTATACCTTTATAACCATAATTTGTGGATGAAGATTGATAGGCAAATTATAGGTGGCTCGGTCATGTTCAAGTAGTAAGCTTCTCACAGAGCCTGAGATATTCACTAATTTGTAGCTATTTTTTCACAAAAACTTCCACATTTAATGACGCAACATCCCTATTTCTTGTTATGCAAATATTTTGTTGGAGAAGTTAAAGATCATTTCGAGAATTATTTAGTGAAACTGAGTGTTTAAGAAATGATTAAAGCTATTTCCTGTCTGTGCGATGTAAATGCACTACAAACAATATTTTCCTTTTGAAAACCCGGGTTAATCGCCTTAAAGGCTGGTCACTGCAAGTAGGCCTACTAATCAGGCGCGGATCCAGGGGGGCCTGGGGGGCCCGGGCCCCCCCCCCTTGTCACGAAAAAAAAAACGAAAGGAAAAAAAAAGAAAAAGAAAAGGAGAAAGACAAATTAAGAGCAAAAAATGAATAAAAGTGTCTAAGAACGTATTCAAAGTATATATTTCTGTAGGGGTTGGGTGGAGCTATCGCTGGATTATCTCTTTATATATCTTTCAGAGTGGTTGGCGACGTAAGGAGCGCTACAATATTCGAAAACAGGTGAATAGCTGAGTAATGATCCTTGACTTATGATCTAAATAAGTAAACTTCGTGACATATGTAGTATGGGCTCGGCTAACTGCACTGAAATTTAGTAACAATGTTGTGTTAAAGAGTGAAATTTTTTGTAATCTAGAGGGATTGAGAGGCAAAGTTTTCGCCATACAGACCTTGCAGAATGAATACAGAAGACAAGTGACGTGCTATTGTGCACAGTGGCACCAGCTGTTGCAGGCAAAGTAGCGGCGTGCATACCCTTATTCGATTTCGAAACTGTCTGAAAAGTTTTAAAATGAACTCAAAAGGCTTTAAAGCTACAGACAGTGGCGTTGGCACAGTGGACAATGGGTGACGTGTGTCCCCCTCCCCCATCGATTCTTGAAAATTTTTAAAATGGTCCCAAAAGTCGTTTAAGCTACAGATTTCGGTGGAGGGTGTAGGGTGAGATGTATTTTTGATGACTGGTCTATTTGTTCTAACCATTTTCTTTCACAAACTGTTCTCAAACTATCATAAGTTTTGGAAATTCTTGACAAATTCCAAATTTCCGCTAGCGTCAAGCCTTGTGTCAGAGTTGTCCTTATTATCAATAGCTTTCGGTAACTACTCACGGGGGAATAAAGGAGCAAAAGTGCTTTGAATTCTCGGTCAGAAGATTCGTTTCTGAATAGCATAGGTTGGTGGGAAAGTGAAAGTGTCCGACGAAGGTTCTGAAATGCAGGTTTTGTCATGGACTAATATTTTATTCAAAATTTCGGCGCGCTTCGCGCGCATACGACAGGGTTTACACCCGATTTTATATACCATTGACAAAGCTATGACGCAAGAAATTATTCAAATGCAACATTTTTCTAAAAAGTACATCTCATTCTCTGTAGGGCTCTCATCATTATGAGATCTTTGACTAATCTAGTCTAGCACATGATTTGAAAGATTGAAAGTACGTAATTGCCGTTGCTTATTTTCCAAACATCTTACCGCGACGTTCAGTAATGACGAAAATCTTTTCTGAAACGAATTTTGCCTGTCCACCATCCCTCTTGCTATACCTAAAAAGAAGGTGATATATCATATCTCCTCTCATGTGGATGTCGGGTAGTGAGAATCCCGTTGGTCCCTCTTGTATACTGTAGCTAATTTAGAGCTCCCGGGGGGCTCTATACTGTTTTCTGTCAACCTTGGATATCCTTTTAAAATGTAAAGGAACATTTTATTATAGTCCAAGAATGTTTCTGTGGACTCCACGCAGGTATAATTGCGTGTACAATTTTCCCATGGACGTGGATCATGGGGGACGGGGGAACGCGTCCCCCTCACTTTTTGGAAGGGGGGACATCGTCAAAAAGTCCCCCTCACTTTTTCAAAAATGATGGAACAGACTGCAATTATGCCTAGGAAAACGAAATTTTTAGAAGAAAAATAACCTAAAAATCGCACACTTTTGTTGCACCAAATCGCATCTGAGGGCATTCAGTTCTAGAAAAATTTCCCTTAGACCCCTCTTCCATGCCGAAGATCACAAAACTTATTGCCTCCCCATGACGCAAATTCTGGCTACCACCAACTGCTTCTTCCATGCCACCAGGACGGCGATTCACAAATGAGAAAAAGTCCCCCCCCCCCCACACACACACACACTTTTGGAGATGGATCCACTCCCATGATTTTTCCTGGGACTCAAGGAGGTTTGAAGACAATATGTTAACCGTCTCTTACTCCCCTTTTTCACCCGAACAAAAGTTAGAATTCACTAAATTGTGGACATTTTCTAAGCATACAATCACTTTAGAATGACCCAAAGAGACCACAATTTTGCATGTAGGCCCCCTAAAACTAACAAAAATTTCTCAAAGGGGAGGGTAAACCCCTTCCTGGGATTGCACTCTCATGTACTAATAAGAAAAGGCTCTCCCACTCTTGTATATAGCGTATACAAAACCCACTGCCTAAAAAGGCACGGTTTAGCAGTTATCTGCGGTTCCCCAAATCACCAACTCCCGCCGGCACCATCACAGATTTCCGAAGGGTATACCCTTCAGAAGTCCATAAAGAAGGTGATATATCATCTCTCCTCCCATATGGATGTAAGGTTGTGAGAGTCCTGTTGGAATTAATGTTGAGCTCCCGGGAGGCGCTATACCGAAAATTTTCGGCGCGCTTTGTGCGCAATTGTTTACGCTCACGGAGAGAGGTACATTTTTATTGTGTGATGCATGGGCGGATCTAGTGGGGGGGCCGACCCGGCCCCGGCCCCCCCCCCTTTTTGAAAATGCAAAAAAAAAAAAATGAAAGGGAAAAAAAAAGAGAAAAAAAAGAGAAAAAACGGAAAGGAGAAGAGATAGAGAGAAGGACAGAGAGTGGAGTGATAGAGAATGAAGCTGCAATTAGCAACCTCGAAGTATGGGAGTCATAGCGCACAGCAGATCAGTTTGAACGTCGATTGGGACGTTTACACACATGCTGATCTTACTACACATGATTGGATACAATCAATACGATACAATACCGATACAATACCATCAGCCAATCGAAAAATACCTTAAGAGACAGTGTGCATCAGTTGGGATGGGATGCTATCAAGCCCAGCAAGTGCCATTTCCGGCCATCTGGGATGTATTAAAACCTCAAATTTTCTTGGAACGCTCCACGCCAACCTGTGGTTACGCTCCGCTTAGATAGTAAACGCAATGGCGTACACAAGGGGGAGGCCATTTTTTAACACAAATTTTACTTCAAAAGGTAGCATATGTGGCACCAGATTGCATGTTAGGACACATAATTTTTCAAAAATTTTCAAAGGGGAGGGGGACACCCCCTTTCCTTAGACCTCTCCCCCAGGCCGGCGATCACACAACATACTGCATCTCCTCCTCGGGAGAGAAATCCTGGCTACGCCACTGAGTAAACGGGATTCAAACTTGCAACCCTGGGACCAAAAGTCACGGCCAGCTGAGCTGATCCGTCCTCACAGAAATGTGTAGTAAAATAAAGCCCAACTTTACATTTTGTTCACAAAAATTGCACTTCTTGATGGTTGCTATCAAGCCTGGCAAGTGCCATTTCCGGCGATCTGGGATGTATTAAAATCTCAAATTTTCTTGGTACGCTCCGCGCCAACTCATGGTGGCGCTCCGCTTAGATAGTAAACGGGAGCCCCGCCCCCAAACAAAAAATCCTAGCTACGCCACTGCATGAGAATTAAAATGGAAAATCATGGGAATCACAAGGCCTTAGAAGTGTCTTTTCCGGCTATCTGGGATGTGTTTTACCCAAATTTCCTGGTATGCTACGCATTGGCAGCGGTAGCGGGGGAACGGGGGAGGAGGACACGTCCCTCCCTAAAATTTTCAGTGAGGGGAGCTCCCTCCATAAATAAATTCCTAAGGAGAAAAATGAGGAATTAAAAATTAAGTAAAAATCAGAAATCAACAAGTATAACCATAATCAATGACAAAACTAAATGGCCAAATGCTGTTCTGTCAGTTAATAAATCCCTCGATTTTTCTCTCAAAGACGTTAAGATTGGCCTACAGTGCACGTCACCAACAAAATTTTATTTAGAAATATAGTGGTCGGAAACATTATAATTCGGTCATTCGGTTTTGATACTATGTAAGGCCTACAATAATACCATCATTACACTGCCTGGACGTACCCCCAAAACAATGACAGGGCTGCCAAGTCTCGTGCATTCTGGGTGATTTTCACTTTCTCACTGAATCCACACAAAACAAGAAATTAGGCAGAGGGGAACATGCACGTGATAAAACGTACATTTACGCCCACATGTCAATGCAAGGTACCGGAGTCCTGGCATCAAGTCGAACTAAGATATGGGTCACAAATTTCTCAAGGAAGTCCCTCAATATTCACCAAGTTAGAACATGACTACTAAAGATCTGATTAGACACCTTGAACAGGATGCATTGTAGTAAGGCACTGTGCCTATGATAACTGTCTTCTGTTAATAACTTGTGGAAAAATTAATGTGTTGAGAGTTGAGACATGAAATTATATGAAGCAGAAAATGCAAAAATAAGACATGGAAAGTGTTATTTCAGGCGATCTGGGAGGTCTATTTTGTCAAAAATTTTCTTGTACGCTCCGCGCCAACTGATGGTGGCGCTCCGCTTAGATGGTGTAATACCGTCAATCACAGGTCGAACAACTTCGGCCCCCCCCCCTTTTCAAAAATCTTGGATCCGCCCCTGTGATGGATTTATTTTTATCACTTTTTACCAAAAATCATTTGAAATCTTTCACGATTTTTGCAAAGTCTTCTCAATATTTCTTGATTTTTGCTTGATCTGCGCACGGTTAGCCTTGAATTGCTCCTTTTACTATCAATAAGGTCCCAAACGTATTCGCATTACTCATCGGTGGGGTTCTACCATAAACCAATTATTCGTGTGCATAAACGTGATTTCAGAGTCAGCATTGTAAGGATGTAAAACAACTGATATTTATTTTTTCACCCTGCTCTTCTTATGAAAACTGAAAACCTAGTACCGAACCCACCTTCTAATTGATAGACACACATAAAGGGAATTGACACCGTTAGTCATAGCAATGGTTTAAATGTAAATTCAAATTACCGTATAACGAAAATAAAACACTCATTATGGCAAAAACCATTTCAAGTTACCTACACGGGCTCATAATGTTGGCGTGTAAGTTTTAAGATAACTTAGATTCTCCGTAACTTCTGCAGGTACATATAGTGACTTATACTGAGCCATACACATCAAATTTCATGCAACATGAAAAGGTATAAAGTGTCACTGACATAAGAACTGAAGCCGATTTCTGTGCTCTTAAAATGCAATATTGCGAGAGCTTCCCCACCGGGGCTCCGCCCCTGGACCCCGCCAGGGGCCCTAACGCGGGCCCCTGGACCCCACGCGTAGGGACTCGCGCTTCGCGCTCGTGGTGCACCTTCGGTGCACATGAGGTTTTCCATTTTGGCCCCCCCCCCTCAAAATTTCTGGATCCGCGCCTGCTACTAATGTACGACTGTACGACGTTAAATGCACCATGCCCCTTGCAAACTGTACCAAACCCTACCCATGTATAGGGAATCGCAATTCTCGCAAAAAAATTTCGTGTTTCGCATGAGCCTTATATAAATCGATGTCTCATTAACACTGCTGTAATACTGCACTGTAACTGAAATTTTTTGTAAATTTACAGACATTTTTTTACAGTACATTTATGTTTTTGCTGTTTGATATAAGCACACTGTTATTTAGCTAACATACATGTTTTTTAACGTAATAAATTAGTTATTAACATTAAGGCCAGTTTTTTTCAAATACAAACATTTTCAGTTTTTAAAACATACCGTTCTGTAAGATATCTTTAAATGTACCGGCTTATGACGTATGTAAAATTAAACTTAAGTGGGCGGAGTTTATTTTTGTCGATATTTTTCTTTTAAAATGATTGCTACCTCATTACGTGATGTTTTTGTGCTTCTTTTTTATCAGGACCTGCGTAATTAGCGATTTGCTTTACTTGTAAATGTTTACAACTGATTTATTAGTATTGCCTGTAATTTATTTCGTAAACAACGATTACATTATTTAGAAATTCAGTAAATGTTCCGATATATAAAATTACTTTCCAGAAACATCATCGTAATAAAACAGAAATGTCAGATGCAGGCGACACTTTTCTTGGCCTTAAGGCCAAGATCATATTTAGAAATGTGGACGTCTAATGGCTTAGAGATTGGTCACATGACCCGCATTGAGACAATATATGAATTGTAAGGAAATGGATTTTCATATTTAAATCAATTCTACATAATTGTTCCAGGTTTACATGTAATCTCTGTTAATTTTAACATAAAACATCTGCAAATTTTGCACAAAAAAGTCATTAAATTAAACAGAACATTTTAGTAATTTGGTTTTACAGAAAAAGTTTGGAAACTCTATTAGGCCTACCAGAGAATATCTGTAAATTAACAGATTTGTTTTTAACAGTGAGTGCGTAGGAAAACTTTGGTGGAATTGCCTCGTTATTTCTTCCTGTAGGACAAATTGAGAAAATTACCATTTCCAAAACTCACGCTACACCTCTGGCTGTTCACTTTCCTCACCAACTACCATCTTCCTCAGCAAATTGACTGACGGCTGCTATCTTAAAGTTGCAATCATCATAAGAAAACTACTTCATTATCACTTCAAATTACACTTGGGGAAGCAGGATTTTCTCAAGAAATGGTCCAGAATGGGCGCAAAAGCCGTCGAATTTAAGATTGGGGGCTCAGTCCTCAACCACCGGTTTCGCGCTTTCGGCGATCGCTGTTAAAGGCATCGCTGGGCACAACTTCCCAAGATGCAGTCTCCAATAAAACTACTTTCCTGGCAATTTAACTGCCGATGCCCTTGGCCATGTCCATGTTAAACTACCCATAAAACATTTCAATGATTTTTAAGTGTCAGAAATAGGCCTATAGGAAGCGCCTCCTACCTTTGACCAAATTCCCTATAGGCTCCGCCACTGTCTGGACCACACCGGGCTCTCCCTGAATTCCACGCTGTAGGGCGCTCTTCACTCTCCCGCGGCGCCTTCGGCGCCGTTTGACAGTCTGCTCGGATTATCCCCCCCCCCCACTTGCAGATATCAAATCCCGCCCGGCCTTCTAACCGACTTCGATTTGCTTTGCCTGGAAGGCCGACACAGTTCTGGAACGCAAAAAGTAAACGTGCAGCCACAGGTAGATTTCTTATCCTTCATTGGCTAGGGCAACGGTATTGGATAAATGGGGTGGAACAGTCCCTTCCCACTTTGCGCACAAAGAAGATAGGAATGAAGTTAAATTACTGCAACATTCAAGTTGTAAATTGTAAATATTTCTTGTCTCTTTCTTCTCGTTTTTGTCTTAAAACAAGAATACTGAACACCTCCCTGAAAGAAAGAAAAACAGGTTGTTACGCCGGCGTTCATTCATGTTTCAGACAGGGTTCTTGATAATAAAGACAAAGCACCGGCGAAGCAGGAGGGCTTCATAATCGATCTTTTCTCGCGTTTTCTAATTCTATAAAGGTTCACGGTAATATTTTAAGAACACAAGTTCAGAAAAGAAAAGCTGAATGCCGCCACCTAATGAATATTTATCGTCCAATGCATTCCCGCTAACGCTACGAAATATTGATGCTATGCGTACGTACACTGTTTACGTCGACGTCTAGGCCAGCCTACTACTAAAGAAAAATCTCAAACCTCTCACACGTACACAACGGAGGGAATTTTCCCCCAGCGATAGCGAGTTTCGCAAATTTAAGGACAGTAGCCGTCTTCTGAAAATTCTGTACTTTTAAATCAGTGACTCTTACTCTCCAGGATTGCATTTAGACGAATTTGGAGGGTTTGAAAGATGGGGACATTATCTGATCAGGTAAGTTTCAATGGAGTGGTAGGTAACCCTGACAGCAGTCGATGCTTAACTTACATCTGAAAACCCACAGAGAGTAAATTTTGTGTTTTATGGTGTTCACTCCTGTTGATAGTAACTATAAAACAAAATGCATGTGTGTTCATAATAATTTGAACATTTTAAAGATAAAGTCGATGTTGTGATAGATCCCCTTTTGATTTTATGACATGCTAATTGTAAATATTTTATGTTAAATTGTACGGTTCGCAGAGACTGTGTACTTGATGCACGAAGCATATAATTATCGGGTTGGGCAGGGCACCTAAGCTAGCCAGTCGTACTCGACCTGCCAACCCAGCTGCCATGCATGCTGTTCAGTGTTGTGTCATATTTATTTTGTTCAATTTTCAAAACGTGAGCAATGTGAAAGGCCAGGGAAGAATTTGCGTGGGTTAAGCTAGTAATGGAATCATTGAATTACTGTGTTCTGTACATGTCGACATTTTGCTTTCGATGGAGGAATTTATGGTAGGCCTGCTCCCTAGGCCTAGGCTGTTGACATTTGTTCAATATAATTTAGACGGTGACTGACTCAGTTGTTTACATTTCTGTGTGCAGTGTAGCAATGTTGTGAATCTCTGTACCAGGTTTGACCATGTAACAGAACCCTCACACAGCCCATAGATCTGTATGACACATACATTGCCATGTTTTAACACTTTTAACAGCCAAATTGCCAAGACACTGATTCATGTGGTTGAATGGACATAGTTTAAGTCAGATTTAAAATATGTTTGAAAGGGGTTTGTATGCACAGCTCTGGGCTTCTTTGACTTGATACAGGGCCTAGGCTATAAACAGTGTCAGGGCTCGAAATAACGGGGGCCCGTGGGCCCGATGCTCCTAGAAATTCGCTCGGGCCCGTAGCTTCTACAGGGAAAGGGGCCTGGTTGGCTCCTAAATATTTCAAGTCTAATTGTACAGTCTGCACGTAAACCTCTCTATCCACAACTCAACAATCTTATATCTCGCACAGCCTGTGTATTCCTATACTTGTGCAGGCAGGCTTCGACAAATCCCCCGCCCGACTGTCCGGGACAAGTAAAAAGTTACTCGGGCAAGTGCATTGTTTTGTCTCATTGCCCGCCGGGCAAGTACTTACAAAGTCTCCTCCAGAAAGGAGTTTAAAGGCATATTAAAAGTGGACAAGTAGTATTCATGCGGACAAGTAGACTAAGAGAACAGCTTGCCCGATGGACAAGTAGTGAAAAAAGAATTTGTCGAAGCCTGTGTGCAGGCACTGAAAACCTGCGAAAACATACATTATTTTTGAAATCAGTTCACATCGCTCATCAACAGTCTGCTTTGTCACAACACAGAAGATCACTCACATAGACATAAACCGATATCAGTCATGAGTAATATAGGCCTCACAAGATCAACTGACAAAGACAGTTGGCAGGAATTGAACTGTGCCCTTCATTTTACGGGCAATAACTTCTGGAGTTACGAGAAAATTTTGAAAATGTGGCATTAGCCCAGGGCTTGAAATCTTGAAAAAGGGCACGGCCAAAATGAGGGAAATAGCCGTCGGTCTATGTTATTTCAATGGACATTTACTGAGGGGCATCACGGCCATCAGAAAGGGCCCGACGGCCATGACCGTTGGTGCCATCAGGTTATTTCAAGTCCTGCTAGCCTACATGCAACATGGTCTAAGAAGGTGTGGACAGATTGGTTTCAGGCTAGTTTCAGCCTCAACTTGCCTTAATTATGCCCATACTACACGTTTTCAAGCACGTAAAAAGCACCTGTACACTTTATCAGTCCTTTTTTATTTGTAAGTTTTGGGCCCTTGATTTCTCATTTGGCCCCTAGATTCCATGAAATAGGGGCCCGGCAGGCCCACAAAGGTTGAAGGCTTATTTCGACCCCCGAGTGTATGGATGTCCACATAGGCCCAGGGCCTACATATTTTAGCAAGAATTTGATTTTCTTGTCACAATATCAGAATTGCCAGGTTTAACCTGAAAGTTATGCCATGCCATTTTTTAGTCATTTTTGGAAATGAACAGGGTGTCACCATGTGTCATTATCAACTTTCACTGCATATACTGGACAGTGAGTGCTCCAGTTCTCCCATATACAGACATGGGGTGGGGGTGGGGGGGATATTCATTTCCCCAAACATTTCCTTGGGGGAGGGGGATGGATACTTTGGCTGTTGTTTAAAAACTAGAGCTTGTTCATCAGAGTCAAAATGTATGATGTATGAAATGTTATTTCTGCTGTTTGCCCATAGTTATCACAAGTGGTTGAGGTTAGGGTAACCATTTATTTTTTTTTTAAAAAAGAGGGTACCAGATGTGGATAAGATCTACAAAGGGAGGGGAGCTGCCCCCTTTGCCTTTGAAGGAGAGAAAAACTGAGTTGTCAAGTGAGTGGTGACTAAAAGCAGTATGGACCACTTTGCTCCTTCAGAGGGAGGGTTCCAACAAGTTGTAGGAAACAAAATTTCATGACCTAGTGCAAATATTCGATCCTTTGTACTAAAAAGTATCAATGCTACCCTGGCAACTTATTAGTTCCACAAGAAGCACAACTTGAAGCAATACCACTTGTAGCAATCTTTGACAAGTAGAAAAAGATAAGCAGATGGAAAATTTTGGCCTTTCAAGTTTGGTGATAAAACTTGAAAAAGATAATTTGGACTTTCAGTGCAATAAATATTAAGTATCCATATGGAAGCCTAAGCACCCCAAAAGAGGACATTTGTCCCTGGAGATAAAGGATCTGGTAAACCTGGTTGAGATACACTGAATTTGATCAATTGTTATCACCAGCTTCAAACAATTGCATTTTTGTGCAGGTATTGAGCTGAACTTGAGTTAGAATGTTGAATTGTACCAGAGGTTGAGGTGACGTCATAAAATTAATTGTAAAACAAGACCTTGCAGCTTTTACGCCCACATTATGTTTGCAGAGTTTTATAAGGTTGCAAGACCTTTAAAGCCCCTAGTTAGTTATTAAAATCATAAAAATTGTAACAATTAAAGTTTGTGAGATTTTGCCCTTGGGTACCCCAAAGTTGCACTAGAAAATATTTTTAGTGGTTGGTGGCATTCCCCCAAACATACTTAGGAATAGCCCTATGGTTCTAAACACAATTAATTACGTTCTGATTGACATAAATTCAATCAGTAGCATCACTCTGATTGATGTGTCACTGTTTACTTGTACATATCACTCAGTAGTGTACCCAAACAGCTCACAGCCTGTGTCGATATGGCCTTGAGCAATTGAAATGCAGTACAAACTCTTTTTGCTTTGTCAGGGAGGTGCACTGAACACAATTTTCATTTTGAAGATGGAGGAGGGACTAAAAGTAAACTGTAGTTGGGAGAATTTTAACTGTTTGGGGTGAGATTAGTTGCCCTTTAAAGGGGCGTATTGAGTTGATATCGATAACTTAACGAGGGTGTTGAAGGGTGCTGCCACATGACAATGATTATTATTAGCATAATTAGTCAAATTTCACATCCAATAGTTACGCATAAAGCTAAAATTTTGATTTTTTTGGTATCCTGGCTTGTAAAGGTTGTGTGCATAATTTGAAAAGTGTCTGGTCACAAATTTTTGAAAACCGAATTGAATTGTTTATTACTCATGAATTGAATTGTTTATTACTCACTAGTGAAACATTTATTTGTATGCAAGATGTGGGGATTGTTTAAGTTTGACCATTTGTCATTAGTATGTGAAGAAAACTTAACAGGTTCGGCAAAATTTGGTGAATTTCATGAACCAACTCAATGTGCCGCTTTAAGTAAACCACCTTCTTTGCCCATAGGCCTATACTGTATAGCCATGTGAAAATATAGTTGAGTGGGTAGTGTTTTGCTTTGTTTCATATTGATCACATAAGTCACCCTGTCCAAAAAATGAAAATGTTCAAAATATTCACTGTAAAGCATCATCTACAGTGCAGTTCTGATAAGGAATAACATTTTCCATTCTGTGTTGTCAGTTTTACATTCACCAAGGGAACCTTGCAAGAGCTGCTGATTATGTTCCAACTTTCCAGGTCAAATTGCCCACCTCCCAGCTGATTTTAAATTCATATGCCTTGGTGCATGATATAGAAAGTCATATGTAACCCTATACACTGATACCCTTAATATGTGCTCTGTGTTAGGCTATGATTTTTAAGTGCATCAAGTCATTCTTGTTGGTATTATAAAACAAGTAGTAAAGTTAAAACATCAAAATCAAACAAACCATTGTTATTAGCCTTGCCCTTGAATTCCGTGTCATTCATTCAGTAGGCTACATTGTCAGCTTACTGATTGTAGCATGGTTCACAGAGTTACAGGATATTTGTGGCACCCTGGAATCCTCCCTTTTCACTGAACGAAATGCCATACAGTAAATTGTCACCTAACATATAGGCCTATATTGTGGTGCACAAATAACTTTGCATTTTAGGGCTAAGCAAAAAAAATGACACGTTTTAACTCCATCATTGGACTAAGTACTTCTGTTGACATTAGGGCTGTGACCGTTTAGCGATTAATCACTAAACGATCGCATGTGTAATGAACGTTTAGTACAAAGCTACCAGCGATTAATCGCAAAACCCGTTTTTCCATACGAAATAAAAAAACAATCTGCAGTCATTACAGAAAATTAGATGTTCTCTTAAACTCTTTTTGTAAAAAAAAAAGGAAATGTATAATTATACAAATGGCACACACGTAAACATACGACATCAAAGTTGAGCTTGTATGAGGATCCGTGTTTGAGGTTCATGAAAACTATGTCCCCCAGACATCACTAACGAATTTTACATATTCATGTTCAAGAGTTTAAAGTCTCCATGTTGATCATAGGTACTTGCGATTAATCGCTAAACGATCGCAAAATTTTGCGATTAAACGTTTAGTAATTTTGCTAAATGTTCACAGCCCTAGTTGACATGCAAACAAAACAACTGTTTTACCCAACAATGTAGATTAAGATCCCCTGATTAAAAATTGCTGGGAATTATTTTATCTTGTACTGTTCTCAAAGTACATGTGTTCAAAGTTTGACCTTTTTTGAGTTTTCTCATTAACTGTGCAAAAATTTTGATGGGATTTCTGCACAATATCTGTTTTTCATTTGTGAATCCTGTATAATCTTGCAAGTAACAGTTTCTAGTTTGACGTTTAATGTGGGCATTTTCAAAGTAGTCAGTAGGTACTAACTTCCAAAATAGCCTAAATCCCTTAGGACTTAGGGCATGCCAACATTATGTATTATATAACACCTTATTATTTTCTCTACATCTGATTGGAAGATTGGTGGTCACATGCCATGCGTGATTCGGCACTATCATCAAGATTGTGGTGCTCGACCGTTGGTTAGTATATACTAACCCACGGTCGTTGGTTAGTATATACTAACCCACGGCAATGAGTCAGCGATGCACTGAGCGCGCTACATACAAGCTATGCCGCGTCTCAATAAATCACTGCAGCACTGGGGATCGTATATTGTATTCACCTACGTCAAGTGATCGCGCGTCTCTTTGGTTTTGAAGGGCAAGATCGCGCGTCTCTTTGGTTTTGAAGGACAAGCGTCCATTGTGTCACAGAAGTATCTATGGTAATGCGTGCGCGTGTGTTGTAAATAAGCTTACTGCGTACGTGTGTTTTGCCCTCCAGTGCCTGAGATTCCAACGCGGTTGACGTCACAAAGAATCCCTCTATATTAGGTACATAATAACGCGCAGTTAGAAAACGACAAACCATGGAGCTACTACACGGACAAACACGAATCCATAGTGACCGCCAAAACACAAATTTAACCAACAATACGGATCAAAATTATAAGGTGTTATATAAAACAAATAATGAATGTTTTTCATTCGAGCGACAGTATGAATAATTTCATTCGTTGAAAGCTTTAACGTTCTATTCAACTCGGCTTCGCCTCGTTGAATAGAACGTTCAATCTTTCAACTCATGAAATTATTCATACTATCGCACTCATAAACATTCATTATTTGTATACTATAACACATGAGTCCTTCTTACCACATCCCAAATTGTACATACTTAGGCTCATGTTTATTCATGATATAAGTGCAAAAACAGTGATTGTTTTGTAAAGTGGTCAATATTTAATGGATTTTGATGGAAATTGTGCCTGTTTTACATTTTTAATGCTGTTTACATCAAATAGGTGTACATAGCATTTACATGCACACAGACTTTAAAGGAAAACATGAAAGTTCAGTGCTGTACTACAATCTTGTTTCCAGATTGGAAAGTTGGCAGCCCAATTTCATCCTGGAAACATTGGCCTGATTGGCTCATTTATCCATTATAGATAGATTAAAGTGATAGTTATATGATACATGTTATAATCACATTTTTGATGTTGGATAATTTTATGGGGCAAATGTTTGAAATTTGATACAACCAATTTGCTTTCCTTTCTGGTTGCAACCAAAAATTGATAATAAAAATTTATGGCTGAATGACTCATTTAAATTGGGTCTTCTCCAAGCACTTTCAGCTTACCTCAGACTGTCTTTTCCTTGGCAATTTTGTCGACAAATAGCCAGAGGACAAAACTCATTTTACCATCGTGCCATCATTGACCTGAATATTAGTTGCCACCGCTTAGATCTGCACATGGAATTGATGCATGTAGAATTCTCGAGGTAGATGCAGGTCTTTTAATTAAAATGCTACTGGCAAGTGTTTTGGGTCATCAACCCAGGTCTCCAGCAGAAATTCAATTGTGAAAAACTGGATTAACTCATCACATGCAGCTGGCTTTGAGTTTTTTAACTATTTTTGGAGGTCAAAGAAGATGGGTAGATTACTTTGATGGAAGCAGAAATGGTAGTGTATCTCAGGGCAGACAGTGGTTGTTAAACAATTTACATAGTGCCAAGAATGAATATTCATGAGTTTCTTTCATGAATTCATAGCAAATGTAAACAAAATCATATCTTTTGAACACTTATAGATTATTTATTAAAATCCTTAAACAAGACGCATTTCAAAGTTTCACTGGATGTTTGTAAATTGACTTGAAAAATAATTGTTAACTTTGGCTTCCTTGGACTGTTGCATTTTTTTCCCTATAAATTTCACCAAAGGATACATTTGATGTAGTTAGTTAGTTAGATAAGATTTAACGACACACCAACACGAATGTGTTGTATAGTGTCAACAAGTTTAAATATGTTTCAAGTCCTTCCCTTTAGTCACCTCTTATGACAGGCGGGAAATACCGTGAGCATATTCTACAACCCCCAGCCCACAGGGGGATACATTTGATGTAAAAGAATAAAGAATGTATTCATTATTCCATTATGAAGTGTACTTTACTTGGAAATGTTTCCCTTTAATCCACAGGTTCAGAACAGCGTGCTTAGGTAAACTTGTTTTGTAAACAAAAGATATTCATGTGTACAGAAAAGGTGGCCCCAGGCTTTGTGTGTCCATGAATTGTTACGAATATTTTATAAGTACATTGCGTGCAAAAGTTGACAGAACATTGTCAGATCTACTTGAGCTTTTAGTACTCGTACGAAAGGAAATACTTCATTTACTGTAAGACTTCCAGTACAGTTGGGTTGAACTTGAATGATATCAGGCATGCTATCCTTGCAAGTGTGCCTTTTATTGTCGAAAAGATACAGAAATGTGTGCACAGAAATGGTAGCCTCAAAGTACTGTTGAGATAGGTAGTAGTACCACATTCACACATGAAAAGTTACATCACAGGTTGTCACTTAATTAAAAAGCGAAAAAAAATCTTGCCCAGGGTGAGTGAGTTAGAAAACAAACTGGTCAGCAGCCCCAGAGTCCCAAGTCTGATTTACAAACCATTTTTCTCTCCCCCTTTTTACTGGTTAGAAACTGAGCCGTAAAACCTCATCTGACTGTAACTCACACTTTTATTGAATGCCAGGAGAGTATGTTCATTTCACTTATGGCCCATGGGTCTGAAATGTTTTTGATTCTTTGATGCTCCTTGAATCTTAATGCTGCCCGTTTATTTACTGATAAAAATAAACCTACAAGTTAGCATGTTCATGTGAAAAAGGACTTGTACTTGACTGAACATTGCATTTTTACAATTTCCACTTGTAGTCTACCAGTATTATATTTAAAGATGACATGCACTCCCATTTGAATTAGTATGTACCCTTTTTTCCCTAATCCATGTATGTATGGCTTGTTATTGGGTTTCTGGCAAGTGACAACTATGCAGTCACTCCCACCTACCACCAAAAACTTGAGGGGGATGGCAGATTGTAATGTCGTTTGTTGCTATGGTGTGCAATGCAGGGCAGGGTTCAGTAAATGGAAGGTTCACTAGATTGAAGGTTCACTAGATTGAATCTTCACTAGATCAAAATTCAGTAGACTGAAAATTCTAACCGTAAAACTTCATCCTAATCCTAACTCCAGTCCTAACCCAAACCCTAATCCAAATTATCCTACACAAGGCTGATCCTTATCCTAATCCCCAGATTTGTTCTGCATAAAGCTGAATGCCAACCCTTCTTCTAACCTGAAGAAGATTTTCAGTCAAGTGAGTGTTTGGTCTAGTGAACCTTTGCCCTCGTGAACTTTCAGTGTTGTGGGTATCCCCTGCAATGCATAGTGTCCTTAGAGGGAAATATTGCATTTAAAATGCACCAACAGGGCATACAAAGAAGACAGCGTTAATCATTACTAAACCATTCAGTCTCACCAATTAACTTCAGCAGTATCTTTAACTCCTCAAAATATTTTCATTTTGCATTGCAAGAGTTACGGAAGTTGCATCATTTGAATTTTTGAAAGTTTGGGCCAACAAATTGTTCCTGAGCAACAAATAACTGATTTTTTTTTTTCCGTGAGAACCTTATTTCTTTAAAAGAAGGCTACCGTACTGTCTTATTTTGAATAATCTATCATTCTGTATCTAAAAATATTGGTTTTAAAAATACGAAAATTTTCAGTAAAACAAACGCAATTTATTTCCCTTTAGAGGGGAATTGCCAGCAACCGTTGCTATGAACTTTTGCATAAAGCTTTAAGCAGGTTGTTCATGTGTTAGAGGGTTCTTCTGCTTTCATAGAGATTCTTTTGTTTTAATGCCAGCCTCATCAAAGGCAACATGTACAACATACGGTATCACCTCTTGACTAGTAATAACAGTGTGGTTTGGTTTTAGCTTGTCCACATTATAGAGCTTCCTTACAGTACGTCCTATCCTTTGCCTTCCCAAATAACCGTTTCAAGTTGGGATATGATAGGTGAAGATATAGATCCGTTCAAATTTCAGGAAGCCTTCCCGGTCAGTTTTACAATGTTTTTTTACAGAATGGATAGATTCAAATGCAGAATTGACTTCTTGGCATACCTTTTATTTGCAACTTCTATGTTTTAAACCTGATCCCAAAAGAATGAAACATTCATGTGATTTGAAGTGTTGAGCTGATGCTGTAGCAAAAACTCACATACAGTTTGGTCTAGAGTGATTTTCTATGCATGAAATTTTTTAGCCAAGCTCCCACTAATGGGATTTGGTAATCAGTTTAAAGCAAGATTACTGGTAAATTACTCCCTGGTATCTGCATATGCACACAGTTAAGCAGTCAATAAAAGGGAATTAATTTCATTAGCACATGTAATAGTTTTTAATTTACGATCAACATGTCTCCTTTCTTCCCCAGTTTGTCAAATTAAAGGGCATGAGCAGTCACCCCAGACATTTTAAAACAACAGCTGAATCTCACAAATATCCTAATTTCACTTCAAGTATCTTTCATGATCTGTCAGAACATATTGCACATTCAAGGTAAACCAAGGAGTTACCCTGTGTGAATATTACAATTTAGTCAGAACAATACTGTCATGTGATTCTCAAGTGCCATTCATGAAAGGTACCTGGGTACGTGACTTCAAATTGAAGTGACTACATTTTCCTTTTAAAAAGGGAAATGTTGCGTCTCTTGAATAGAAAAATTTCACATGTTTCAAAAACCATGATTTATTCAGGATGATAGGTAATTCAAAATAAGGGAGCATGGTAGCATTTTTTTTTGCAAGATATGGTTCTCATGCAAAGAAATTAATTTATAGCTGAGGAATGATTTATTGGCCCAGACTTTCAAAATGTCAAGGATGCATCATCTGCAACTCTTGTAATAATGCATTACATTTTTGGGAGATAAAAACTATTGCTTGAGTTTATTTGTGAGACAGAGTGGTTTAAAAATTACTTGGTGATTATAACTACTTTCTTTGTATGCCATGTTGGTACATTGTGAACACAATGTTCCCCTTTTTGATTATTATCATACAATATCGCTCTCCGATGCAACCTTCCTTAATGCTACAAATGATACTAAATTAGTAAATTGCATAAGTGAGAATTTCAAAGAATCCTGTTGACCTCAGATAGAGTCCTTACTGATATAGGTTTGGATTTGGGATTAGTAGTAGCCATTTCGACTCTAAGTGTAACATAAAGGAAAATAAATAAAGTGTAAAGATTCATTTTCCTTTCCCCTTTTCCTGAGTATATTTTAAATTTTCGGTCTGTCCTCAACCGACTTTACTCTGATGATGGTCGAGGACAGACCGAAAATTTAAAATATACTCAGGAAAAGGGAAAATGAATCTTCACACTTTATTTTCCTTGATGTTACACAATAGAGTTGGAGTGGCAGCAACTTATCCCAAATCTAAACCTTTAAATGGTGTAAGTTTGGTCAAAATATTTACAGACTTTGTGTGCTTGTATTGGAAGGTACTTTACAGTAATTTAACTTTTACAATCTCATTGTCTCACTGACTGTTACTCTTGAAGGGATGTACTGTTTAATGTTGGAATACGTGTTTGTAAATGTGCACAGTTAGTTGCTAGGCATATGGCTATTTACAGCTATGGTATTCTGTACCTGTTGTGTTCCACCAATGCATGTTGCCATGACTTTTTGCACTTTTAACATCAAATAAAAAGCAAGATGCACTAATGGACAGTGAAATCTGACTAAATGAAGTTTGCCTGTTTGGTGTGCATTAAGTATTCTTTACAGTGAACCAACCCCCAGATCTCTACTTCAGTAATTTCCCAAATGAATAAGTGTATTTTAGGTAAACCCAAGTAGTTACCTTGCCTGCGTTTTACAAACTTTTCAGTTAAACAAATTAAAAGGCAGTACAGGAAAATTAAAGCAAAAAGGCAAATTAAAGGCAATAGGCAGTCGCCCAAAATTTGCTTTGAAAAATCAGCAAACTCTTGCAAATCGCCTCTTGTTGCATTACAAGCACCTCTGGAGACATTTTGAACATAATCATTACAAACAGTCGGTAAAGCAAGGAGACAGTCTCCTTGAATTTCACAATTCACTAACAAAAACACATAATCAAAATAGGCCATTCATGTACTAGAGTGATGGGGCATACTAACTCTGATTGGGGTGGCTGTATTTTCCCTTTAAGGTTAAGGTCGAAAAACTTGATGTAGCACACATTTCTGTGAACCACACTCAATGGTGCTGTACAAAGAACGAAAATCTCAAGAGTCATGAAAACCATGTGTTGAAAAGATAAGTTCTTAAAGCACTCTTAAAAGAAAGGGTAGTCGAAGACCACTTTAATATCAATCGTTAGGGCATATTGAAGCTTAGGTCCAGCAGTGCTAAAAGAATGATCCGCAAAGGACTTGCCACTGCAGTAGTAAAAGGAACCTCGAGAAGCAAGCCTTCTGAGGATCTAGTAAAATAATAGGAGCTTTTGAATTCAAGCAATACAGACATTTAAACACAAGAAGGAGAATCTTATACTCAGTACTAGCTTTGATAGGCAGGATATGTAACTCTTTCAAAGCCTCACATGGTTAGCAAATTTTTTAACCATACATGAATCAGGTTAGGGGACCCCTAACTACAGTATAGCCTATATTGAATTACTAGTACATTTGTTTTGTGGCAAATTTATTGATACTAAGATTCAGTCTTTGTAGAGTAACACTGGTCTCAGCTTTCGCCATGGAAGTACTACCATGCTTTAAGTTGAATGTAGAAAAGGCTGCATTTACCCATCAAATATTGAAATTTTACTTGCATTCTGCAACAGATGTAACTTCTATGTCAACATTTTGTTGTTAGGGTAATGTACTGTGTTAATTCAGACCTGTGTCTTTAGCTGTTAATAGCTTGATATTGTCATTGCAACTTATAATATATCTTTGTAGCACAAATGACCTTGAAGGGCGTTTTCTGTGGTGGCCGAGTGTACACGTATACCATTGTTTATGACAGGTGTGATCCTGGACAGACTTTTTAGCTGCAGATGTGCAGACTGTAGAAAGGTTTTATTCAGCAATTGAAGTAATGTTGTGCATGTGTTACTTAAAAAAAAAGTTCTCAGACTAACACGTGAACATTCTTACTGCATTCATGTGTGCAACTGAAATTAGTCAGGAATCAGTTCTGCCGGAAAATGGTGCGGAAAGTGCGTGGTCCAGGATGCTTATCACCTTAGTAGAAACCTTGCAGTCTTTGAGAGGAATTCTACTGCACCTGTTAAACTAAGTAAAATATTCTCCTGTAGTAAAAACCATGAAATTTCAAATCAGCATTTTTTATTTCTTATTAGGGTACACAGGAGAGGGACAAAGGGTAACAATTTATTTGGAAAGAACTGAAAGAACTGGTAGAACTGAATAACTAGCTCTTTTGAGGCAAATTGCAGTGTTTGGGTGTGCAACAGTGTTTAATAGTATTCTACTGGGTACACAGATTACTATGCCTCCTGTTGTTCTGTGTACACAAACATGCCTAAACGTTGGTTGAAAGGGGGAGTCTGACTTAGGTGTATTGTGTTTAAAAATAAGTTTTTGTTGTTAGGTAATGAAGTGATTGAAAGTAACACCTCTTTCAAAAGTGGGGTATATGAAGAGGTTACAAGTACTGTATGTGGGTCATGGTTTTAAAGGGACTTTATACAGCCTGGAAGACCGCCTACATACTGTGGAAGACCGCCTACATACTGTAGGTTCTTCTTCTAGCCTATTGTGTATACTGTACGAGTAAGTCGTCAGCATTACATTGAAATGTTTGCCAAGGTCTATGAATCCCCAACAGTCCCTGGAAACCGAGTCCCTTGTGAAATTGAAATATTTACAGTGTGAAGACATTTCAGCTATGCAACTATCACATGTATTGCACATACTTGTAGTTGATTGTGGAAGAAGTATTAGGCCCTGCTGTATGTCAGAATTGTATAAGTGTAGTTCAGTTTGGTTTGTAACTTTGAAGGGTGGTTACTTTAGTGAAACGGCGTGGGGTTGGGGTGGGGGTGGGGTGGGGGGAGACCACACATAGTTTCATATGTTTGGAAGATATTGTAAAGTTGAGGTAAATTAGGCTTAAAAGTTACTGGAATCGACAAACTGGGAGAAAGGAGATTTTTCTGTTATTCTCATGCATCAGTTTATCGTGAATCTCGCTTGGCCATTTTTCTTCAGGCATAAGCAAATCTCTGATATTATATTCCCTGCCCTTTAAACCCCTTTCCCAGGATGGCAAGTAATAAACTCAGTACCTAGAAAATCCTCAGTGCATTCCTGCTTAAAGTTTTAGATACCTCTCTAATGTTTACTTATGAACATAATAATGTAGAACCATAGCAGATGTGAGGGTTTGGAAGTCCAGGTCTTTTCATAAACAAATTGTCAGCTCATGCTTCTGAAGTATCATAGAGGTGATTGGTTGGCACCAAGTTTATTGGAGGGTATGTTTCCATTACATTCCTGATTTAATTTTAATCTGACCTCTACGTTAGTTCACTTTCACAAATTAAGAGTGGTTGTATGTAACTTATTCAAAGATTCATGTTTAAAATTTTGTTTCTGTAACCTTATAAGTTCCAAGAACATGGTCAAAATTTACTAGAGTAGATGCTTGACTATTTATTCAAGACCAGAGAGAAGGTTGTTTATTCCAAGCAGCAAGATAACCTACCCTCAAAAAAATTATCTTGTCTGGTTGCATAGCAACCACTCTTTTATAATGACCTTAGGCTTGTATATTTGATATTATTGCTACTGCACATGTGGGCTACTGTACTTATCAGTACTTCATTGCTCTTTTTGTTGACTCATAATCATGTATTGACAATTTTCCCCGATTTCATAAGCTGTACAAGTGCTGTTTTTTGTATAAGTTTTTATCTGAAGACTGGTTCAAAGGCACAAACTTTTCATTAAAGGACTACAGTAGTTATATGCTGTTTGCTTGTTGGCATGTACAATTTCTGTAATTTATCACAAAACATAAACTTCTGTTCATATGCTCTGTATCAGTCTGCCGTCACTTGCAATTTTTTTAATTTTCAAACTTGAAGATACAGCATGTACAATATACATTAATTTGTACATAAAAACTCAGTTGACATTTTACAGTACATGCCTTTTTGGTTGTGAGTACATCACATGTGGTATAGTATGTATGAAACCAAGGTACTGCATCTACATCAGAAATTCCAAGGGTCATGAGGTCTGGTTTGGGGCATTTGGCCAGTTGTCAAATATTTATAAGGTCCATGGACTGTTATGACAGCATATTGTCATAAAGACTGTAAGTTCTTGTTATTTGCAGGGAAATTAAACAAAGTTGTCATGGTAACATTTGTGAATGTGCAACTCTTGTTTCTCTTTTGGGATAAACCTACAGTAGCAAAACTTTCAGAGGCCCATCCATGCTCTTCAAGACATGGAGTGAGGGGCAAGGCAAGTTAAGCACATTGCAACAAAACTTAATATGAACAGCTACAATACATGTTCATGAAAGTTGAATTATCACAGTACTTTTGCCTCATTGTTTCTGTTTATATCTAAAAACGTTGTCACCTTTGAATGAACTTTGACCTTGTATGGTAAACTTGTGAAAATGGAGGCCACACAGTTCCTAGCATGTGGTCTCCATTCTGTGGATCAGAGGGTAGTTTTGGCAATATAGCTACATACCATAGATGCAGACCTTTGTCTGTTCAATTCACAGCATGACATGGTTGTCTTCTTTTGATTTCACACCCTGCCATGCAGTCCACATGTCAGTTTACAAGGTTAATGTAGTTTATAATGAAGGAACAGACAGGTGTGTCACAGTCTGATATCAAGGAAGAACTGTAAACAAATCATTTTAATTATCTTGAAATGTAATTCATAACATCTTTAATTGGACCTGTATTTTCATGTGAATCAAAGAGTAGAAAGAAATGTGTGTGTGTGTGGGGGGGGGGGGGAGGAGGGAGAAGGAGGGGGAAGAGAGGGAAGGAGGGGGAAAGGGAAGGATGTGAGGAGATAGGACACAGGGAGCTAGAAGTAGGTATCGTGTATCGATGAATAGTCATTGAGCCTTTCAAAACATGAATTGCAGAGTCGTTTTCACTTGAATTGCCGACATGAAGGATAGGCTATGTGTTTCTCTTTTTGTTAGACATTTCACATTGATGATCTTAATTTTTACTGTACATTGTAAGCATGTTGTAGACCAGTTATTTCTTTGCTTTCTCAAATTTGGCTATTGTACTTGCCTGAAATTACTCACAAGATATGGGTTAAAAAAACCATGTAGGCTTAATTACTTGACGTCATGGAGTTAGGTTGTTGCTATAGCAACAGACATGGGGTTTGTAAGCAATTTAAACAATGGCAGAACATGGTGAATAGACCCAGTGTGGAACAAATTTATCTTACTGTAAACCCAACCTGCTTTCCATTTGACCTTCTTTCAAAACCATCAGAACATATGAGTCATGATGTAAAACCAGTCATTCAGCATGTAAAATATTTCTCCTAGTTCTTTAGAGCATGAGTCTTGAATTAAGGATGTCTAGGTAATTTTAATTGAAAATATGGTGATCTTTTGTTGTAGAATGCTGCAGTTATGAGGGCACAAGAATAAAATTTTTATGGAGAGCTTTTGCAGATGTGTTTGAAAAAAAAAGAAAATGGCATTAAAGTTTATGAAGTGCCAGTGTTCGCACTAAGGAATTGAAACTGTGCGGGAATTCCCTCTCTAAAAATTTTTTTGTGCGGGATTTTCAAAATCAAGGCGGGACCTTATCCCTCCCATAAATTCTTCTTGAGCGGGATTTCCGTCGCCATCGCAAAACTACTCCCCACGCAAGAGGTGCTACTTGCTGTTAACGGCAGTTAATGCGTGTCACTAACGTTAGTCCTTCTCTCCAAGTTCAAAGCCTCCTCCGATACAGCTCCAATTCGTCACTGGGTGTTTTCCTTCTGAAGAATGAGTGAGTATAAATCCGTGAACTTGAAGTTGAAGTTGAGAATATGAGTGAACTTCATTGGAGATACACAGATGATCAGAAATTAACGAGAGTAATGTACGACGTAAAATGAAGAAAGTACATACTGTACATATTCAATACAACTACACATGTAAGACTCTAGTGCACTACAGCTCTACAGGTGTGTAACCAAAACGTACTGTACACGATGCAACGTTGCGTTTGCAACCCTGGGACTGTGATTGAATTTCAATCCAATCAGATTCACTCTTATTTATACAACCAGCAGCCAGCATATAAGAGCTGCACTGTGAATGGCTAGATTACGATGATATTTGTTGCTACCATAATCAGTGTTCAGCTTGGGAGTTGCGATCCGCTTGCTTGGGAACAATTCTATATTGCAATTTATTGTGCGTATTATCATTGCAATTTCTCTGTACAATCACAGCTGCGGAGAAGTGCGCTGGAATTTTGGCTGGATTCAGAACATCAGCTGCCCGCTTATGATTTATGTGCGGGAGCGGAGAAGGTGTGCGGGATTTTCCCGCATTAGATTTAATTATGTGCGGGATTTGAAAGACAAAAGCGGGATTCCCGCAATCCCGCGCCTTAGTGCGAACACTGTGAAGTGCTCTTTTGGGTCCATGGGATATTTTTTATTCTTTTAGCAGATGAGGAGCGGAGGAGTTGGTTTTCATACTGTTGGATACTTTTTGGCCCCCCTCAACATCTTTCTGGGGGGGGGGGGGCTTTTGGCTGTGCATGGGCAAATTGCCATAACCCCTGTGTACAAATGACGGTGTTTTATCTTGCAGTAAAATGACAACTTGAAAGTACTTTTTTTTCAAATTTTATAGCCCATACCTGAATTGTGTAGGGCAGGCAAAGCAGGTTAATATAGGAAATAATGAACTAATCAAAAAAAAAAAAAAAATACATTCACAGTTTGGTAGTAGCCTATGTGATAGCAAACATTAAGGCATGTTATTTCAGGGTTCCTAGCTTTCCAGTGGAAATTAAGTCACATGTGGAAAGTGAGTTCCTCTTTCTCTAGTGAGAGAGAACTCAGGGTGTCTGGGGAGAAAAAATGCCCCATATCAGGGAAAAGTCAAGGAATTCGGTTGTCCCAAGTGGTGAATGTTTTTATGTAATATCTGGTGTCCAAACAACATATTCTGTATAATAAGCTATTTATTCTATGGTGGCTTAAATTGGACATGTTAGTGGGATTAAGGTGAAAATACATTTTATGGAATTGTAGTAAATTCATGAGGGAAAACTCAGGAACTTCCTTTTCATGAAAATGCAATTAACCTTGGACATAATCCTCTGAGGGTTTAATTAAGGCAGTAAGCAATTGAGACTACATGATTTGCAAAGTGAACTGTTGAGCAATGTGCAGAACTGTACATGGAGTATTCTGGAAAGATGTCTAGTATGTGATCCATTGAAGCTTCAGCTATGTATTTATAAAACAATATCATAGTTCCTATGCCAATATTGTAGAAACAGCACATTTGTACAGGCTTGAAAGGTACCACACCTGTTTATTTTAAAAATGTGACAATTTGATCCAAGGCTCAAGAGATTACCAGTTTAACAAAGTAAAAGGACAATATTAAACAGAGAAAGTTGACTTTATGTATCTGGGGTACTTGAATTCTATCATCTGACTCAGATGCACGTGCATTTTCTCTCTGTTGTGACACCAGAATAAATTAAGAAGATATCATGTAAACACAATCAAATGTTATCTTGAGAAATTGGCAGAATTCCCAAAGCAGCATGGTGACCTACTTACTAGTCTTCACCCTCAAGTGTGACTTGACGGTAGGCCCCTCCCTGGAAGGATTAGTACTGGTGCTGCATACATCAGGGCATGGTACTTAGTAAAGGGCATGAACCCAGTTGCACCAACCTTGGATTAAAACAAATTATCCTGCGCTCTGTGTCCCTCTAAAATGTCTTTTACGATTTTGGAATATGAATGTTGCCTACAGTATGTAATTATGAAAGGTAATTATCCCAGGAGTTACTTTGCATGAATTAAATAATCTATTTCACTCCTACATACCTCATCAGTTATGCAGTTTGTTTGGACAATCTCATCTACTGCATGAGTTAATAATTCAGTAAGGAATAGATTGGGACATGATTACAGTGTAAAGAACCATACTGTATTGATGAGTGTACAGTAAATCAGCATAGGGAGATATGCTGCATAACTCAATTTGAGGTGACTGCATTTTCCTTGCAATAGTCAAACTTTATTTTGTATTCCATGTAAATTCATTTGCAGCAGCTAACTTAATTATTTGTTAAATGTAAAGTGATATCGTAGATACTGTTTAATAAGTCAAGTGCTAAGATTATGCTGTGCAAATTAACTTTACACAGGTATTTCATATCAAAAATAGAAGTGAGAGTTTCCTTAAAAAAAAAAAAAAAGCAAGAAATACCATTTCAACTGAAAATATGTTGGCCTATTTATTTGAATTCTTCAGGGAGCAGTGGAGCTTCAGAAGTTCAGTTTATCTGTTATTACCATGCTATACTGTATGCGATATTGTGTGCTTTTATTGATAATGGCCCTATAAAATTTGATTTAAAAGGTCAAACCAAGTTGGGCCTTGACTTGACTGTTTAAAAGTAAAGTTCGTAATATTGCTTTGAAACACACAAGGTACAGAAATGGTAGCAGGCTAATGGCATAATGGAGAGGCCATTTGCCTAATGAATTCCATACTTGCTATGTATATTGTGCAGTCTACGTTGTGTGTACCATTCGCTGCTGTGAGGAAACAAACTAGAACCTTATGAAGAATTTGTTCTTGAAACAATCCAAGGAAGATGTTAAACTACTGAACTTGTTTATGTTTATAGTAAAGGTCTGTGGACAAGTATTAACCAAAGACAGCTGATTTACTCAACAGTGATAGATTGAAGATTCCCTAACGAAAAATTTGGTGGAATTATTTGAAAATCTTTTACCTTGCTGAAGATATGCCTCTTCAAAGTTTGACCATTTGTGAGATTTTTTGTAAGCCATTCAAAAATTATGTTGAGTGGTGCACAGTGTCCGTATTTCTGTTATTAATTAATCCTTTTTAAGGTGCGTTCACACCAAAACCGAAATCTGCTGCGTTTTGCGGGCGAGACAGGAAATTTTTTATCTCAGAACAAATGGGGCGATTTTATAAGGTTTCGTTGAAATAAAATTGCCCCTATTCGTCCTAGGAAAAAAATTTCCGTGTCCCGCCCGCAAATCGCAGCAGATTTCGGTTTTGGTGTGAACGCACCTTTAAACTATTATTTCAAGTTGTTTCTAGTTTGGTTTGAATTGTGGGCATTTCCCAAGTGGTCAACAGCTACTGTACTTCTAAAATAAGCACCGCCAGGGCATACCAATATTGTTCTGTCCTTGGAATGTAGGTTAAACAAACAAAGGATAACATAAGACATATTTCATGAGTCCCTCTTCCACGTCACAAATTTGCATATGTAGCTGGTGTTTATTCATGATGTATTGTTGGTTTAAAAACAGTCATTTTCTTGTAAAATGGTCAATATTTGATGGATTTTAATGGGAATTGTGGCTACTTTTAACATTTTTGTTGCTTTTTACATCAAATAGGCAAGTAACACATTATATAAATTTACATGTTCACATACGTTTTAGTAGGAGTTACTTTCAGCAGTATTAGTACCCTTGATTTCCAGAACATTGGAAAAAGATTGTGCAACTAGTAAGGTATGGCTTGGTTCTCTACTAAATGTGGCTTTGACAGGCTAACTGACTAGTTCAACTTTAAAGGAAGTTGTTACTCCTTCGGGGAGCAGAACTCCTTCGGGAGTATTGTTTGGTTTTCGCCCCTGGCTCTTCGCCAGAGAGTCAGGGGACTTTTGGAAAAAAAGACTTTAAAGGAAGTCCTGGCTTATCATTCAGGGACAAAGTGTAATGTGGACATTACCATCTAAACTACTGAAACTTGTTTAGTCCATTTGAGTGTGAGGATTTCAGGGGAGCAAAAACCGGTAGTTGAGGGGTGATACCTAAGTTGCTGTCATGCCAGTAATAGTGTGGTATCTGTTCCTTCCCTTAAACTTGTTTGTATGCCATTTGCTTGAACCAGGGAGCTGGAAGACACTTGAACTTACTGGATAGGTGGAATACTTGCATTGGCAAGTATTAAGATGAGTCAACACAATAACCTGTGGTTGCCATGGTAACCTAAGGAAATAAAAGTGCATGTTTTGTTTATGTCAAAAGTTCTTGTTTTGTATTTGGTCCTTGCATTTAGCATATGCTACAGCTGTTTAAGTGGGTGTCATGTTGGAATGTTTGACATTGTCAGTGTCTGGTCAGAGAGCATACAGTGCAAGAAACATTCTAACTGTGCATATTAGTGGTACGTAAATGTCCCAGTGTTGTTAATCTATTTCGCTCCTACTTACCTCCCCTATCACTACTATTGGACAGCCCATATACCGCGGAACGATCACTGGCAATGAATTTCCTACCCTCGCTAGATGGCGCTATACTCATATCTTCGCTGCTATCCCAAGACTCGCCCTTGTTTCATTGCCAGCGGAATGGTCACATCACGTTTCTCTAAGCTCTTCTTTTTTCTCGGATTTTTTCTCGGTTAATTCATACCATACCAAGTGTTCACTGTGCTGTTGTTATCATCTGTATGACTTGTAAACCCAATCCATTACTCATTTGTTCTTCATAGCTTGTTGTTTAATATACTCGCACACTATCATCAGTCAAAATCTAGAGTGAAACTTTCCAAGCTTGTTTGATCAGCAAAGGCCTTGCTATTAAGTAAACAGGTCCAGTGTTTGCTAGCTGTGTAAGCCTTGTCCATAAAGTCGAACAAGAATTAACCTGAGTCTGATGATATCAATTGTGCTAGCTGTATACAACTGTATGGCCAATTGAAGACATCTCAAGGCCCATTATCTTCCTTCCAATATTATCAAGTGTAATCCTGTTAGGGTTGACCAGGCAGGGATTACCTGAGGATGACTTGGGCTTTGCTGTACTATTAAAGGAAGGCCTTTAGAAGTCCTAGGCAATTCTTTTATAAAGACCTGAAGGCAGTTTGTATTGGTCTTTTGTTTCCTTTCAGCTGGCTTGTACTATGTTGCATTTAGTTATTGTTTGTGTGCATTCAGGTGATGGGTCATGACCCAAAGTTCCCACTGGGGAGAGTATACAGACCTGCACTGTTTTTCGGTAGGCCTATACAGTATACACTACAGTCACATAAAGTTTACTTACAGAGAATATACAATTTGAAACAATAGGTCATAATTTTACAAATCTCCTTACATTTCCTTTAAATAATATCCATTCATTATGTTTCAGAAAATAATTGGATATGGAAGTGAAACCAAGGAGTTTTTCTGCTTGAATTAAGATTGTGTGTTAAGAATATTGTCCTGTCACTTAAAATAGACACACCTAAATTACATAGAGTACTGTGAGTACTTACTAAGGTGTCTGCCTTTGTAAGCCTACATTAAGTTAAAATACCAAGATGGCCTATTAAAGTAGTACAGCTTTCTGTACATGTTCTAGTAACCTAAAAATGAAAAAGTTGGCTGCTTGGTACATAAAAATAGCCACATTTCCCATTAATATTCATCAAATATTGACCTCTTACAGTATACATTAGGGTTATTTCTGATTCACACATGAAAAACATTGCTTAATGTAGTGAAATTTGTAACGTGTAGGGAGGGACACACAAGGTAAGTCTTACATTATGTTCCGTTTCTGTTACGCTCATTGCATTGACATGTAATATTGATGTCTTCTCAGGGGCTTATTTTTTCACTGACCTGACTGAAGTAGCAGACAAATAACTTAACAAAAAGAAATATATACTACCACTTCGCAACATTCTACATTTTTCTTTTTTCCTAGTGATAAGTTATTTTCAGAAATCATCAAACTTTTAAGATGTAAAGTTCGAGAATGGTAACAGACATTAAAATAACTCCATTAGATCTTGAGTTTAGGGATTTCCATTCTACTTTTGCATAAAGACAGCCTTGTGTGGTCGCTTGTCCTCATGTATTAGAGAAAAGCATGTGAGTTATTGCCTAATTTGACAATTTAGTGAACAGTGTCCCTAAGAGTGTTTAGTAGAAAAGGTGGATTACCCCAGTGTACTTGAAAATACGACTTGTACCTACTTTCTGTTAGGTCTGGAAAAAATGAAGGGAGTCAAATTGTCCACAATTCCTTCCATATTTTCATGTACAAAAATGGTAAATTTCGCTCCATTTGCCACAATTTCCCTCCAGTTGCCACAATTTCCCTTCATGTACACAAATTTCCTGGGGAAGGAGCCTCCCAGCTTCCCAGCATTTTCCACCTATACCTACTGTGTTCAAATTATTTTGCTTGCTGCAACTCTACTGTACCGTCCCTATGATATTCCAGATATTCGGATGTTTAATTGGAGCCAAGCCTAGAGTTATTCACCTTGACAAGTTTATATACATGCTATATTCTTCAAGTACATAGCAAAAAATCTTTACTGTCTAATGGAATGTTGTATTAAATCAGCTTGGGCAGACTGCTTTTTGCCTTTCAACATATTACGTCAAGTTTGCTTGCAATAAAGTTTTCCCCTTCATGAAGAATGACTGTGTAGGCTTATACAAATGGTGTTTTAATATTCGTTTGTCCTGTAACTATGTAAAGCAGTGGTACTATCTGTACAGTTTATTCTCTCAACTGTAGATGCCACTCCTACAAATTGCAATATATGGCTGACTTCAACCTGAACTACTTTTGGGCTGCTTGCTGAGTGTAATTAATGTGGCATGTGAATGCAGCCCTGTCATAGCTGACTATGAAATAAGATAGAAATTAAATGACACAGGTTTTGCTAATTATTGGGTTTTGAACTGGAACCTTTAGGCAATATTGTAACATCTATTTAAAGTTGAATTTTTAGACCACAGCTTTTTTAGTTTTAGCTTTATGATAATGGTTGCAGAAATGACAAGGTTCATTCAACATTTCAATAGACACTGGTTACAACTGTAATTCTCTTTGTGACTTCTTATGGTATGTGTTACAACTGTTGAAAACATAAGAACTAAACATTGTTTTAGGATTGGCGACATATAGCTGAACATGCTTTTAGCATGGGAATGACATTAATATGGAATATTAAGGAAGTGATGGGTGAAATAAAACACCCATGTGTGCAACCATGAAACAGTGCTCCTTCTGTGATGAGATAGAAAGAGTTTATGGTACATTGTATTTTATTGAAGTTTTCACTCATATTTGTGGAATGTTTCATGTAATTATACCATATTAGTTGGTTTATAAACATTTATTGTAGCTGCTGTAGGTATATGTCATGAATTATTCATAAATCTTGTTACAAGTCATGATTTAAGAATTAACTAAGGGTGGTGCTTGGTAATTACTGTAACTATTTAAAAGATTTGGGGAAGTGTGAGAGCTTTGCATTATATAAGCTGAAGTATTTGTCATAGGATGATCAAACCATATCATGTAAAAAGAAAGGCCCGTGACTCGGAGTAAATAATCAAGTTTTCCTTGTTTTGCAAGTAAATATTCAGGGTTCTCTTCTTTAGAAATCCTCAAAGTGGTTTGGTTTACAATGCAAATAGTTTTGATGCCTTTTCATTTTCACCATTAATCTTTACTTGGTTGGACTGGACATACTGCAACATGCGTTAGGCTGGTCAACTAATGGCAGTGAACCACAGAGGGTGTAAAAAGCTTTATCTTTGTTGCCCCTCATTACTTACTATTTACCTATGTAACCCTTAACTGCTGCAATAAAGACCCAGCAAATCTTTACTAATTCACTGGCCTTCCTCCTCCCCCTCACTAGGAATGACAGGCCAACATCACAGAGAGTTTGTAGTAGCATTCGGAAATACACATATGCAAGGGCATCTTCAAAGTTAATGAGCAACTATGATTTATAACTATACATCTCAGCTGTACACATGTCCAAAAGTTCTTTGACAATGGACCGTACGTGCACCGTACATACAACAGTACAGCGGCTGTCTGGACGCGCAGCACACCATAATACATCGTTTCGTTGGGAACCGTAAATTTAGTAGAGTACCGCGCGCTCACAATCATAGCTGGCTGTCTGCGACAATGGGTATGTTGCTATATTCCACATTTGTCCACTTTTGTATTGCAGTATTAAAGAGACCATGATATCCTGATATCCATTCCTTTAGACTAATGCAAGTCTTGGGATAGTATTTGCGTCGAGGTCCACATGATGTAAAACACAATTATATTTGACATTCCATGCTAGCATCCTCTGATTCCAGATGGTCACTTACGAAACAGTCTTGCAATACATCTTATTACACTCTGGATACTTTGAAGGCTTGTGGTTCGTAATAACAAATGCCACTGTGTCAGTAATTCATAGTTAATTACTGTCCTGTATTGAGAGTAGGTGGAATTTTTTTTAGTCACTGCAAGGCCGAGGCTCTTTATAAATCAAGGATAGCTGAATCTATTCTTAGGGAGACTTCTAATGAAACTGGTCTCTTGAGTTGTTATTTCAATGGCTTGAGATAATTTGGCCTAAGATTCAGTGTCACCTTTCATGTAACGGTTCATCAGAACACTGTCAAGTCTAGTGGAAACGATCACGGTGGCCACAATCAGTCAATGCCGATTTGTATCCAGCTCCATTAGGAAGAAATCGGTGATTTGAGGAAGTTGTTCATTTAGCTTTCAGAGAATATTACTTCCTGTATTGCCTTCTATTGTTTCCTTTTACCAGTACAGAATCATTAATACCAATTCAATGGGGTATTCCATATGTGTTATATTATTGTCCAAATGTGGCAATTGGTCAAGTCTGATTAAAAGTTATAAATTCCAATGGTGTGGTAACATTCAGTAGGCAATTGAGATTTTGCAACAAATTTTAGATGAGGATGCTAGGAATTGAGCATCCAGTTACGGTAGTGAGTTTCTGCTTACAAACTTAATGTGATTTATGGTAAACTCTGAATCTTCAGGTTATCTGTTGTTATTTCTACAATCTCACCACTGCTCTAAACCAGTGATTTAAAATTATGGTCAGCTAGATCCCTGGGACATTTAAAATTGATAGTGGGCAAAATGGGGTAATTTTGGAATTCCTGAAGAAAAACATGTTTTTGTGGATATTTTCATGGTGTGTAGTATAGGCTAGGCTGGCAAGTTTTCTGTGTTGACAAAGGTCGAAATGTGTGTGTGTGTGTTTTTTCTATCATACTCCTTGTCTTTTCCGTTTCTTTTCTCTTGTATGACTGTGTGTAGGCCTTGTACATTATTCAGATGAAATTAAGCCAGTGTTTGAACTTTGGACCATTTAAAGGGCTGCCTTTATTTTTGTGGTTTTGATTTTTTTTCTATTGATTTAATTCATCATTCTTTTTATTGGTTTTCATGTTAAAATGTCATTTTCCATTTTGTTGCTTTTCTTTCTCTTTTCCATAGTTCTGCTTTTTCTGTTATTTCAGAGAATTTGCCACTGAAGTATCATTGGCATAGAGCTGTTTTACTTAGTGATGTCTTGTGGTACTTCAAGCTTAGGACAGATGTCTGCAACATTTCCTTGATTGCTAAAACCAAACTTATTAATATAGTATTAGTGTTAGGCTTGAACCTGAACTTAATAAGGCTACGTCTGTGAGCCACAACTAGATTACTGCAAACCGTGAGAGTAGGAAACTGTGTTAGGATAAAATGCTACATAGTAGTGTTGGACCGATATTTATCATCCTTTGTCATGAAAATGGTATACAACTTGAGTATTTTTGAATGCAAGTTCCAACATTTTACATCTTCAAGATGAAATGATACTTAGTTGTGGTACCTGGTAGCCTATGGTTAGTATGCAGAATGCTTAGGACCCAAATCAGGGGTCGAAATAAGCCTTCAACCTTTGGGGGCCTGCCGGGCCCCTAGACCATGGAATCTAGGGGCCAAATGGGAAATCAAGGGGCCCGAAACTTACAAATAAAAAAGGACTGATACAATGTACGGGTGCTTTTTACGTGCTTGAAAACATGTAGTATGGGTATAGTATTAAGGCAAGCTGAGGCTGAAACTAGCCTGAAACCACTCTGTCCACACCCTCTTAGACCATGTTGCATGCAGGCTAGTATACATTTTCATAATGTTCTCGTAACTCCGGAAGTTATTACCCGGTAAAATGAAGGGCACTGTTCAGTTCCCGCTGACCATCTTCGTCAGTTGATCTTGTGAGGCTCCCCCTACATTACTCGTGACTGACATCTAGGGCTGCAATTCCGTTTAATCTCCTAAACGTTTAAACGGTCGGAATAAAAGTTCGTTTACCGTTTAAACGGCATCTTTATTCTGAACCAACAGTGTAATGCATTAATGGCCTCATTGATCATTCACTTATGATATTCCCAGTATGCGCAAGCTTTTAAAATCTGTACGTAAAAATCTAGCGATCATGTCAGTGATTTCTTTTTAATTCACCCAAATTTGCCAATGAACGGAACGAAGCATTTAAATTCGCAGTCAGTGATCGTAAGTTTGATACAGGGCCATACGTTTGATATCAGGCCGAAATATACGCATGTCCATGGCCATGTCCGTGCACTGTACAAATGCAGAAGTTCAAGTGACACGCATTGCAAGGCAAAAGTCGAGTTAAATAGGTCCGTTATTACATGCAAACAGTAACACATTAGGCTACGCACCTGCTCTGTACAAAAGTTGACATACATCGCAACAACATTGGGCATGGTATGGAAAATAACATTTTTCGATAGCTGCTTGTACTGCTAAATTACCAGTTGTTTCATCGTCCTTTGCAATAGTTTACGATAGGTACTTTTATGTTCATCATGCATGTTAATTTGTGTGAAACAAACGTGTGCCTTTTACTTTTGTGATTTAAACAAAAACGATGTCTTGAACATTACCCCAATGAACGAAAATAAACGTGTGCCTTTTACTTTTGTGATTTAAACAAAAACCATGTCTAGAATATTACCCCAATGAACGAAAGTTTACGTTAGACTCGTCCCATCCTAGTACTATAGCTCCATTGATTTGCACGCAGCAAGCGGACCGCAGGGCACTAGCATGACTCAAACAGATATTTATGTATGGATATATAGTGCGTGCATGAATTATGTATTGCTATATGAAACACTCAAAACACACACGTGTGCGCGCCTACACTGTCTGTTTATGTATAGGTAAAGCATGGTAGGATGGTGTGAATGCTGCACTGAAATACTGCAGCAATTTTCGGGCTTTTTCAGTGACATCGGTGTATGTCTGCGTGAGTGATCTTCCGTGTTGTGACAAAGCAGACTCTTTATGAGTAATGTGAACTGATTTCAGAAATAATGTGTATTTCGCAGGTTTTTAGTGACTGTTAGCATAGGAATACACAGGCTTTGCGAGATATACGATCGTTGAGTTGTGGATGGAGAGGTTCACGTGCAGACTGTACAATTAGACTTGAAATATTTAGGAGCCAACCGGGCCCCTTTCCCTGTAGAAGTTACAGGCCCGAGGGATTTTCTAGGAGCATCGGGCCCACGGGCCCCCGTTATTTCGAGCCCTGCAAATACGGGTATCAGATTGGTATCAGCTGATATGGAGAACTTACCAGTCTTGGTAATTTCATCCACTCGCAATATTGGTACAACACTAGTACATACCTGTCACAAACTCACAATACTTGGGTTAAATTTAGGAGTTCACAAGGAGTTTATGAGTAGATACATTTTGACAGGAATGCCACCAAAGACCCTCACCAAACTGATACAAAAATGAAAAATGTCTTTGTGTTGCCATCAACTACACATGGTTGCTTATAGTATTTGTCAGATGCCAGCCTGTCTGAAAACCTGCTGGTTAAGGCTTTGCTAACTCAGAGATTGCTGTCATATGTTTGAAAATCATAAAAATGTCCTTCAAAATTTATTTCTCTCATATTTTGCTTCTATTATTCTATTTTTGCATTTTTGTCATGTTTCTCAGTAGCAAATTTTTCTGTGTGAAGTCACAGTTCTGAAGTTCACACTGTGTAGAGTGTTTAGGTTGTCAAAGTGAAATAGATCAACAAGCATTTGGTATTTGGAGTACCTCCAGAGGTCAGACTTGCCTGAAAGTATTGGTAAGATCCAATCAGTCATTTGTTGTCATGAGCAGCTGTCAGACTCTCAGTTGCATCTAACACATGTCAACAGTCAGATACTGCCATGCCTTTGGGAAAGTGTAGTGGAATGGAAGATGGAATCATGAGTGCCTGTTTCCTGAAGTTGGGTGGTCAAAGGTCATTGCATGTGAAGTTACACAGAGAGGAATACCAGTGTGAGGTTTTGGGAAGGAATGGGAGAGAGAGAGGAGGAGAGGAGAGGAGGTGAGGAGAGGAGATAGGGGCTGCTTCATTCCTGGCCAGGCAGTGCCAAGGTGATCACACCCCAGAGCAGTCTATATGGTATTCCCATTTTCTATTGTAAAAGAACCAAATTTGATTTAAATTATTGAATTTGTTAGCCACAAGATAATTTGAATTCAGTTGTAAGCTAAAAGCTGTCTAAGTCTTATGAGATCCACGCTGTGCACACTGTTGCACATTCAATTCACAGACCTACCTTTCTATATCTATAGTGCATTATTCCCATGTTCCATGCCCAAGGAAGGGTAGACAGGGTAACCCTGCCACAAGGTAACATATTTGCATTTGGTCTATTCACCCTTATACCTCGACGTCAGGGAGCAAAATGTGAAGAAAGTCACTTCCCAACCAAAAAAAAAAAGGTGAAAGGTCAATCAGGGTTGAGAACAATCATCAAATATGAATATCCATATAGTTTCGATAAATATGTATATGTAGACTTGAAAGTCCACGTCCACTGGAAGTGAAAATCAGTACAAAATGCTCCCTGATGTCGAGGTAAAAGTAAATACAGTAGACCACATGCAAACATGTTACCTCGCGGCAGGGTTACCCTGACTATACAAAGGGTTGTATTTACACCTTGCCATCCAAAATGGTGGACATTTGGAGGATGGTGTCAAAACAACCTCAGATAGTGCATGGAGCTTGAGAATAATGCAAAATAGATACATAAAATGAGTAAATAGGCTATTAGCTTGTGAATATCCACACAAGTAAAGTAAGGTGTTGGGGGGAGGGGGGGGGGGAATGACAGCCTCACAGAGCCAGCTAAATTTTCTAAATATCCTTTTGCCAACAGCTGTAATTGATATTCTACAACAAAAATATTGTAAACCAAGGAGTTACTATGTATGAATTAAACATTTTAGTCTTGAAAAACTTGTCTTACGATTAAAACAACCATGTGCTTGAATTAGGACTTTGGTAGTACTATAGGTAATTCAAATTGGGGTGACTGCATTTATCCTTTAAAGAGTGGGCCATTTCCTATTTGCTTGCCAATATGTACTTGAGCTCACGAGTCAAATTTTGTGAATTTGTAATGAATTTTGGTAAATTTTGTGGAGCTCTCAGTATGAATCCTTGATCCAAGACAAAGGAATGAGGTGCATTGATTGTGGGTCAAGGTGTGATGACTACAGAGGCCAAATTTTGGTGATGAATAATAAGTATGGCTGTTAAATGCTTCCATATTGTTTATAGGTTTAGAGAAGTGAGAGTTGTATGATGTGTGAGAACTGTACCCATGATTTGAGATCTAGAACAGTGAAAAAGATTCTTTGAAAAGATCTTTGTTTGAGAGAGAGTTGTACAGTTTTTGAGATGAAAAGAGTTCTTTAGCTACTGTATACTAACTCTGATACTCAATCCTCATCTACCGTGACCCCATCTTTAAGGTCACCGTCAATACAGGGAAACAGTTATAGTCATTGCCACATTCCATGAAGGATTTCAAATCCCAATGTAAACAGAGAGTATTTCAAGTGCTTAGTCTTTGGTATCCTGCTTGGTTGTTGTCCAGGTAAGTGTGTCCCTAATGATCCCAATTGCTTCCTCTCCTCTAGCAAACTCCCACTTGTCTGAAAGAAAGATTGTATGGAGATCTTGTTAGACTAAAGATGGCTGAATCAGTGAACAGCTCTGTGAAATGCTTCAGATGAAATCTTCTTAAATCCAGAATGGTGTTTCCTGGTCTCCATTGAAGTCCAGCAGTTTTAACATCTGTTATGCCTCACAAAATCTTTTGTATACAGTCTGTTAGTGGTAGATCTATTGGTAGAGCTGTGAATAAATTCAAGTTGTGGAATTTTTTTGTAAGTGACAAGAAAGTACTACTCGTGTCAGGAAAATCTGGTGAAATTGAAAAATCGTCAAAGTCGTCATCCTGGTATACTTTAAACACCACACTAGAACCATTACTATTAATTTTCAACTAATAGTCATAAATTTAACCATCCAGTTGTAGAATTAATCCGGGAAGAATGATGTACAGAACAGAAATAAAGGCCATGTTCTTCTAAAAAGACACACAAGCCGAGAGAAAGTTCATAAGGCCAGTTTTGCTCTCCATCGTCTACACAATCACCCACAGGGTTGGTGATATGTGGTCCTTTGTGACTGTCCAGAAGCTGCTTGGAGGATGGAGGTACTATTCCAGTCATGCTAGAAGTAGAATAGACCAGGGACAGATTTAACTTTGAGCTTTGGTAGAAGTTTATTCCATGGGGAATGGTGCTACAATCATCTTTTTCCCCCCTCCCTCAAATAAAAATTGCCAGCTTTTAGTATTGTGCTATTCTTCACTTGATTCTAGACTATAGTAGCCCAAAGGGGGAATGGGGGACACCCCAAGAAAAATTATTGTCCAACCTAAAAATTCAAAATTACCATTTTCCTAATGCATTTTAGCATAGCTTTTCCTGTAAAGAATATTTTTCCTGTCCGAAAGCTATCTTGCCTCCCCCCCCCCCCCCTCTTCTTTGGTACCTTGTTTGGCTGTAGGCCTGCTTACATCAGTATTACATGTAGCATGTCTGCTGTCATTTCTCTCACTTGGTTGCTATTTTAAGGAGGATCTTGAAAACTTGTTGTCAAAGTGACCAATAGCACTGATTAATTGGAGTTGTAATTACTAATTAGTGATATCTTTAGTACAGTGTTCACCAGTAGTCAGAGATCCTGATTGAGGGATAATATATTCAAGTCTTAAATTATCATACAACATTAAAGATTCTTCTCATGTACCGTACATGCTTCACAACACTGTCACAATATATAGTGCGTTTAGTAAGACAAAATCAAATGTAATTGATAGAATGGTAATTTAAAAGCAGATCCTGCAAATAGGTAAAGGTTTATGGGTAAAGGGGTATCGTAATCTAAGAGGAGTGCATTTCTTTGATCCTTACTACACACTGGCACAAAGTTCATTGTTAGTAGCTCGACTGAGACAATGATAAATTTATTGTTTAGAAGTTGTGCTGTTTCTAGCATGTTGCAACTGTTTGAACCTATATGTCAGTACGGTAACACGAGATAATGAGCTAATGAGATCTGGAGCAAGGGGAAGGTGCTACCTTATCTTCATATAAACAGGTGTCGAATATGTACTCCACGTTTGTTGTACATACTCTAACACCTGCAAACAATGACAGAGATCATCCAATTTCGCTATGTCATGAGCCCAATTCGATGTTACCCCTCCACTGTTGATTGGTCGCAAAATATGAATATTCATATTGCATGACGAAGCTTCAGCTGTAATGTTCACTTTTACACAGTAAGTGAGTGGGACGTCATTGTGTGAGCTTGAAGCGGGAGAAATTACACACTAAAACCCCATTGACATTGGTAGTCTGCAACAGTATGTTAATCAGACTTACTTTAGTTGATTTTTAGTTGAATATTTATAGTCTATTTCGCTTTTGTTGTGATTGCATATATGAATAGCTAATAGTGTACAGTTTTTACGCAGTTTCACAAAGAATTCTTGCGAAAGTTCGCAGACGTTGGTATTATGAGTGCAACCAGTAAAGGTGCAGGAGTAATACATGTCTGCCGTGCGGGCAAGGTGTTAACCTTGAATTTTTTTGATAGTTTTCTATGTTTTGCCTATGTCCTCCCTGGTCTAATTTTATGAAACTCAGGACTGTACTTTGAGTGTACAGGTCTTTCGTCATAGTAGCGCTCCAGGATGGTAGATTGGATTTGATAATGAACTCGATGAATACAAAAACAGAAAAATATTGCAGGAGTTTCAGAAGATGAATTAGGTATTATGACCTCCTTAGTGGAAAACCAGGGCTTCATTTGTACTTGTTTATAATTGATAAAATTCTGTGAATTTTGTCATCTTTCATCTAAAATGAAATTCATGCAAGCTGTTCATATTTGGAAACAAAACTGTGGTAGATTATAGCTTGAACAAGCTTCTGCAGATGGCCCTTGATTATGGGAATCATTCATTTCAAAAAAATTGTTTAAAACTGTTTTTATTTTTCTTTGAACCTTGCACTTGTTACCTACTTCTACTTTATCATTGATTAATAAATAGAGTGAAAAGATAAGTAGATAGTTTGGTATCTGAGATATAAACACAGGGTATGCAACAGAGGTTGAGATAAGCTGTTTTCAACTTGTACCGTGTAACATGAACACCAACAGAGAAAATTTTAATCAGCTCTCTCTCTCTTGCTCTCTGTCTCTCTGTTTGGAATTCGATGAATTTCTAATCAGGCAGACACGGTGTGACATAAACTTAGAGGCCTTACCTTGAGGTCTGCAATAAGTTATAAATGGAAGCTTGATGAACTGCGTGTATCGTGATTTGCCATGTAGTTTTGTAATTACGATGTTGAAATGGTGACTGTATTATACATCAATGCTCTGCACATCACATGACATTAAGTGGTGTGTTGGTAGTATTCATAATTTTTCTGAACGGAAATAACGCCTTTGAGTTTGTAGAAAAATGAAATCCAGAGGAAGATTTTATTTTGAAAGTGTATTTAACTATTTGAGCTTGTAATCTAAAAGGCCAGCTACAACAGTTGTAAAAGGTTATGATGTCATCAAATATAAAACGTTTTTCCCGTGATTGTATTAAAATTTGAACAAAGTGTACATTCTTAATTATTAGCAATATCAAGGTTTTAATAATACATCTAGAATTTGGTAACATGCATATCTTTGCAGCTGACATGAACCATTGAAGTAAAACGTAAGATAGAAGTAAAACGTAAATATCAAAGTGTGATACTGAATAAGCTGACTCTGCAGAGTTTGAAGAAGCTTTTGACTGAAAATATTGTCGTGCAATTTCTCAGAGTTGTTTAATGTTTCTATTTTTTATTTTTTTTTTATGAGCATGTTTTAGATGCAATGTTGAAATTGAAAATCTTATCAGGAACAGTATATCCTGAGTTGAAAGCATTTCAACCTTTTGGAACCCTTTATTCCATACATGTCATATTACATGTATACTAAGTAGAATTGCGTTTGGGTTCATCGGCAAAAATTTATCATGATAAGCCCCGAGAGTGCCCCATATAGATGTAGGGATCCAATGAGGAATCAATACAGAGCAAGTACCTTGACAGAGCTAACTGGATTAAAGGTGGCAAATCAAGTGATGAAGTATCCTAGAGAACCGTAGCATTCTTTGCTCATAGAGTGAAATTGAAATTGATAGCCTATTTTCATAGAGACTTACTATCCAGTGTTATGTATGAAAAAATGACTTCAGAGAGAAGTATTATTACATTGTCTGTTCCCCAGAGATTTAAAATCTAGTCCATTTCCAAGCTCAAGTTTGAGTCACACATTCCTTGTCATAGGCGAAGTACTGAGTTGCATTGTCCATGTGCGTGTTAGAAGTAATTTGGCTCATTGAGGTACTGTATGAGCCCTTTGCTCAGAAGTAAACATTTGAAACCTCAGTGATTGCTTTGAAAGAAAAGTGAATTTATATTTGTACCAGAATTAAAATCAGTTGCAAGACTGTCAGTCGTAAAGCTCATCATTTGAAAAGAAAATCAGAAAATACAGAAAAAGATGATTAAAGGTGCATGTCACTCGTTACATATGATAGTAGAGAGGATGGGGGAAGGGGGGTTAACTATGTTGTGTCCCACAATATTTTGACATCATTGTCCACTTTTACAGTAATTTGCATGATAGGAAGTGTAGAATTAATGAAGTTTCTTGATATGAGTTTAAGCCTAAGAGGCTGTGAGTGTGCTGAACCAATTAGTTACTGGTTGAGCATGGAGTTACTAAGACCATGGAGGTGCTGTGATTGTGGAGCTACTGTGAGTGTGGAGCAGTTCAATTCATGGAGCTGCAGTGAGCATGGAGCTAGCCTGCTTGTGGACCTGCTCTTGAGTGTGAATGAGCTCTGAGTTTGGAGCTGCTCTGAGTGTGAATATACTCAGAGTATGGAGCTCCTCCAAGTGTGAATGAGTACTATGGACTTGCTCTTAGGGTGAATGTACTCTGAGTATGAACTTGCTCTGAGTGCAAATGTTTGCTGAGTATAATGGAGTTGCTCTGCGCACCTGTGGAACTGCCAAATGTGAAGCTGCTCCATTCATGGAGCTACGATTCACATGAAGCAGCTGTGAGTGCTGTGCTGCCTTGAGTATGGAGGTGCCCTAAGCTACAATGCACAAGAGGCTACTATGAATGTGGAACTGCCCCAAGTATGATGTTGCATTGGATGTAGAACTACACCAATGAAGATGGAGTTGCTCTGAGTATAAATATTGACCTCTTTAATTATGGAAATGTTGATTCTTTTGCTTTGAAGTGGTCTATAAAGTACAAAGACCTAAACTGATCAAAAGATGCTCAGAGCTTGGAATTACTCGATCAATTATGGCAGTAGAGCTGTTAGGGTTGGGCAATACAGAATGTATATTGATATATATGGTTGCCTGGAACTCATATCGTGATAAAGAGATGAAGAGCAAGTTGTCATGATATCTCAATGTATGACAACTAATGTAAAATCAAATTTACAAGCTGCTCGCACTAAGTCAATGTGGAAATTATCATGTGAGCTACAAACTTTACATACTAAAATCCTGTTAAGTATGTAGTTACATTTACAATAGTGTCACTCAGATGTCAAGTCATGCATACAGAAGTAAGATAAATATCATGAAATAAATCTAGCTAGGAGGCATGATATGGCCAAGGTAAAGGCTTGATAACTTTTCCCATTTGTAATATATGTTAGGCTTTCCTAAGGGCTTGTACAAATAAGTCTGAAGAAAAAATATTGTGCATGTAAAGTTTTTGAAAAAATTGCAAAGGGTTTACAGTAGTAAGAGTCTTTTACACATGTGCTGTATGCCCTATAAATATTTTAAGTAATGTTCACCTACTGGATAAGTTTTGGAGGGCTCTAAATCTGACATTCATTATCGTGAGACTCAGGAAGTGTATTACCAAATTTGCAGGACATATGAAAAATTGACTCTGAAGTAAAAAGATCTTACAAAAAATGTACCTAAGTAAAGCTTTTGAAAATTTTGTAGAAGGCGTGGTAAGAGTCTTGTACACATGTCACATAAATATTTTCAGAAGTGTTTGCCCATTGGATAATGTTTGAAGGTTTTTGAGTCTTGCACCCATTATTATGTTTAGGCCTAGCCTGAACAGTAATTGTATGAAACTGAAAGCAGTAACCGTACTGTAGTTGATCAATTAATAGATCGAAGCTTCGACGTTTGGGAATAAAATCTAACTATTTTAGAAGATGAAGTAGTGTTGATAATGTCAGTAATCATTGATATTGGCATAATTTAGAAAATAAGGCCTAGAAAAATTTATTGGCATAGTACTGGACCATATTCATCCTTGCCTATACGTTAACCAGTTGTGGCTATACATCCATGTATTGTGAAATTTTTAGTGATAGTTAATTGATATATTGATAGGAATTTTTCTGAGACAAGTTGCTCTGGCCCTGGGCAAAGGGTCATAGTGATGAAACTGCATTGATCTAGGACCTAAGGATGAAACCTTTTGAGGGTAGAGCCTTTTTTTGGTTGCTTTTGTAAAATAATCCAGATACTCCGTTCTTTTAAGGTAGAAGACGAACTGACAGTACTATTCACAACTTTTCCCTGAATAAAAGATGTTTGATGTTTTAATGTTTCCTCCTTACTGTTGATAGACATGAGACTGGTAGGGTGTCAGAATAAAATAAATGTGAGTTGAGCACTATGTACCCTTTAGCATTAGAAATCACACACCTTATACTGTGCCATACTTTCTTTTAGGATGCCATGCATAGATCTGGTTAAACTTTTAGGTTATACTTTGTACCATTTTGAATGAGTCTTGCAACCTTTCCCTTGCCTGGATTTTTATTTTTTTGCCATAATTTGGTAACATTGATCCTACTTAAGTACCAGGGTTACTTTTGGGGTACACATCTTGTTACTCTAACACTACACCAGCAAGTCCAAGCAAATTTTAAAATGAATTATATATAAAATCTGTGTGACTGTTTGACCAGCTTGGGATAAATTTCTGTATTGGTCGTTTACTGGAGTGTGTCTGTCTCATCTCTTATATCAAAAATACTGTAGCTGGGTGAATTTCAGAAGAGGATGAAAGATTAATGGAAGATGCTGTTTAATTATGGCTGTTTACATTAAAAGGATGGTTGAATAGCTTGACAAAGCAAATGACTTGATTACTGTGAAGCAAAGTACCATATTAGCTGTTTGATGAACTTGTGAAATATATGGATGTTTTAATTTGAAAAACGTGAGTCATACCAGAAGTGAGGCCCTGTTAGGATCGTCAGACTGTTCCAAGAGAAATTGTGTGAATGTTTCCTCAAAATCTATTGAAATTTATGTATGCTTCACTAGTAGAGCTCAAAGATGGCCTCAATTGGAGCAGGATAAATTTGTGCCAAATAATTGCCAAGAGCAGATCAAACATGGGATTTGGCAATGGTAGAAGCTACTGTAAGGTTAGTGCAGAACAGGTTTTGAGAACATCAAAAGCATTAGTGCAGTGATGTCAAACTCGAGAGGCAGGACTGTCTTATAGCTGCATGGGATGGTTTATAATGTCACGGTTTTGCAGTAGCAGTACTAATTTTAGTAGGAGATAGAATCCGGCTCTCTTACTTTTACAATAGATCTATTTCACCCCTACTTTCTCATCTATTATACGTGTGGAAAATCCCATCTACCATGGTTTACTGAGTCTAATTCCATGGTAGTTGGGATTTTTCACACATATAATAGATGAGGTAAGTAAGGTTTATAGATTCCCAATCCACAACTATAAAGTTTTAGGGTTTTTAAAAGCCATATGAACATTTTGAAACAGAATCACAAGTTACATAATAAGTTTCATGTCTTGGAAAGAATTGGCCAGTGTGTTATTATGAGTCCAAAGAATAGCTTGACTGAAAGTCACTAAATAATGGGAGACTTACCATTCAAGTATACCATACAAATAGTGTATATGCTGAGTGCACGCACAGTGGTGCACGATGCAGAGGTTGTCTAATGGACATTACTATAGCTGTAACATACTGTACATGTATCCATCTGGATTTGTAAGCTAAGCAACATGAGAACTAGATGTTAAGACTGGTTAGGTTTTGCATTTCCCCCATAGAGTAGGCTGTGTGCTGTCTCCACAATTCCTTTAGAGGTTTCTGTACATCTAAACTAAAGTCTCCTGATTATTGTGCAACTAGAACTGATGTTTTTTGTTTTTGTTTAGTTTTTGTTTTAGTGAGGACCATTACTTGTTGGCTATATTGTTCATTCACTTGTCTTCCATGTTTTGTAACATTAGTTTTGAATTTGTATGATTGTTAGTCAGTATGACGTCGCAGTACGTTAGATCAGCTTTACTGGCAGTCTGCATTCTGCAACACCCAAAACACTTTAGGTACAGGTTTTTAACTGGCGTCACTGCATTTCGCATCTCTCTGTTTGTTGGACATTTTAAAGGCCAGGTGCTCATTGTATCACAGTTGTATCTACAGTCCTGTTGTGTCCACATATTGATAGTACACCTGGGCAAGAGCTGCAACGTCCAGCATGCCAATTTGATGTGTGCTGGTGTCACTTGGAAAACCACTTTACTGGTACTGTGTTTTGATGCCTGAAGGTACAGCCCTGTACATACTTCCCCCTACCCCCATTCTATAGTCAGGAGGTCTGTAGACCTTGAAATATTGTGCTGGTTGCCTGCCTTTATTAACCAGGTAAGTGCCATACAGAGGTTTTATTGACCTGTCACTTCTCTCTTAAGGCCCTTTCACACTTAGCATGATGTGACGCAATACAATAACCTAGCATATGATAGAAATAGTCCTAAAAATGTAATTACTAAAACCCTTTCACACAAGGCACGATATGTCGTGACATAATTTGACATGATAAACTTGAGTTTAAATGTTTTCAACTTTCACCCAAATGTCACTGGGCAATACTTTGTGTAACCAATGAGAGACATAATTGCTATTTTGTTAGATCACATGACTAATTGGTCATGGGAATATTACTCATAGACAAAGAAAAAGTGGCCTGCAGTGTTAAAGGGCTTTTGACATTTTTATTGTGTGAATCGAATCATTTTGTATCGTATCCTGTGCAGTGTGAAAGGGGCTTAAGCCTTAATCTGGGCCCAGTAGCTTGTAAATATGAAAGCTTCGCATGATGACTTATGCACTGTCTCACTTTATCCAGTGTGCATGCTTGGAATCAAGGAGGTTCAGTGAAGATGTCACATGTCTCATTATTCCTTCAGAAGACTCAAGGAAACGCAGTTTGATCTCTACCAAGATAAATTGTATGGGCTCATCTCCATCTAGCATATTACTCTTGTCCATGATTAGAGTATGATAAGTTGGTTTAGGAGTTGTCTCCTTCTTGGTAGGATTGAAGAAGCATTTTAAGTTACCATTTGATTGGCATTTGACATTTGCTTGTTCATTGGTTGCTGGTTGCATCTGGGATCGCCAAGGTAAACATTAGCGAGTAGATACGTGGAATAACGACGATGCATCAGAGTCTGGGATGCTTCTGGAAGGGTCTGTAACCTTACCATGGATCTTATCATAGTCCAGATGATTGATCAAAGCCTTTGTTTTGACAACACTGGAATGGTTAACATACCCTGCAAATCTAAAAATAAACTAAGTTCTCCTCAGCTGTTTACTACCTCCAGCATAATTAAACTTTTGACTCTTCGGTGTTTTGCTGTTTTGCAGAAAGTTCAGGTACAGCCATGCATTTTAAAGGGGTTTATTGAGATGGTCCATGAAATCCATTATGCTCTTTGTGATTTTTTATGTAATACCTGTTGAGTTTTACTCACATCTTGATGGTAAATTGTCAATCTACTTTGCCCCTCATTACCTCCTATTTACACTTGTAATGCCCACTTACCTGCAGTAAGTCCCTGGCAAGCTTTTAATGGCACAGTAAATTGTCAGTCTAAGTGATTGTGCACATCTAACACACAACTGAAATGGTAATGATAGGTTAATTAACCATTAAAGCAAGGGCATAGGAAGCGGGGGAGGGGGGCTAGGAGGCTCAGCCCTCCAGTAAAAAATGTGGGGGGACTGAAGTATGCTTCCACCCCCCAAGATCCAAAAGCAAAAACCCTTTATTTGTCTCTTCTGTAGGAAATGTCAAAAATTTGCAGTAATTTTCCTTAAAGTTTGTCCAAAATGTTGCACCAAATTTCATCTGAGGACCCTCAAATACCCAAAAATTTTCCAAAGAGGAGGGGGACACCCCCTCCCCTTAGATCCCCCAGGACAACGATCTGAAACAAGGTTCAGCCCCCCCAGTCTTGAAAAACTTCCTATGCCTATGCATGAAAGACGTCAATTGTTAAAAATTCATGACCAGACACTTTTTTAAAATTAAGAATTAGGCCTAATGATATGCAACCCCTGTTGGAAGACATCTAATGAGTGAAGCTTACGGACTTGATTGACAGGCTCGAAACTCCTCGTACGAACAGCTGTTGTGATCAGAGCTTTGGCTGTATACTGTATTTAGGAGGAAAAGGAGGGTCTATCAAGGGCTTGGACTAGTAACACAAACTAATAGCTTGAAAACTCATAAAAATTACAATTTTTCACATTTTTCGGTAAACTATAGGAAGGGATACATGAATAGTGAGGCTAATTAGAAACATTGTAATGCAATGATTTAATAATGATAATAATGATGGGGATTTATATAGCGCCTTGTATGTGACACATCTCAAAGTGCTTCACAATCATTACCCCTGGTCATTGGTAACTTGTCAAACCCACACTACATACATAGTGCACATCCCTTGCTGTTCATACCTGGCACACTGAACAGTGATGCCACTTCATCGTGTCCCCTGTGGGACTTCCCATAGGAGCAGCCACATACAGCCCATCACTATACAAGTTACCTCACATGTACCCATTTAACCCCTAGGTGGAGAGAAGCAATTGAGATAAAGCATCTTGCTCAAGGACGCAACATAAGGACACAACATAATGACCCATGTGGCAATTGAACCGACAATCCTTAGATCACAAGTCCAACGCCTTAACCAGTAGGCCACCAAGCTCTCTGGATTTGCTTTGAACTCATCACAAACTAATTGATATCAACTCATTGAGCACCTTTAAGTCTGTCATATCTTTTTTAAAAAGATAGTGTGAGGGTAAAATTGTTTTTCTTTAGTTATCTGCAATTTTATAGCCATAAAAGTTTATCCCTTCTTGTTGCACCATTAAACTTCTGAGCTTTTGAACCACAAACAAGTATAACACTTCCATATGAATCATGATATGCACTTCAAAACGACTTTTGAGTCAAATATCTCTCCATGTTCATACAGGCTTGATTTTCAAGAAAAATTTTCAGATTGTCCACTAGACAACCGGAGCCAAACTGTGAAGCGAAATTGTGGTTGTCCGAAATATTTTGGGTTGCCCGAAAGAAAGTGACAAACAAAAAGATGAACAGTTGTATTTCTTGTTGCTCCCATATTTAAATGTTGTTTTAAATTTGTATTCCCTTTTGCTCCCATACTTAACATTATTTTAAATTCTGTATGCTTTCAATGATCTTTTTGCTTTTATTTCTAAATTTCAGTGATGAATGATAGTTCATACCATTGTTTCAATACCACTTCTTAAGGTGACTTTTATTATAAACTTATTTCTGATGTAGTGAACTATTCAATTACCAATAAAATTTATTCATCCATCAGACAAGCTTAGAGAGGGAAAGTGGTTGTACGATGCAAGTTGTAGTCTCAGAGGATAAGACAAGTGCTAAATTTCAGTCGTATCATAGAAATGAAGTAGAAGCTCCTGTGTTTAGGGAAAAAAAAATGGAGTTGAATCACAGTCTCTTAACATTCTATACTAGGTGATTCCTTGCTGTTTTTTTTTTTTTTTTTTTTTTTTTTTTTTTTTTTTAGTGTAGTGCATAACTAAAAATAGATTCCATTCTGAGCAGTTCACTGTTCTTGTAAGCAAACAAAATTCATCTTTTGCTATCCAGTTTTTGTCTGCTTCATTTTGCAGTTTAACTCTATAAACAGCCCTAGGTAATCACATTTATCATCTCACAAGTAAAATGTTAAGATGTTCCCATTCAGCTTTTTCTTCCATTTTTCCTTGAGCAAGTTTGTATATTTCCCATGAGTGTTTGTTTCTATTCTCTGTTGGCATGCGTGACGTTAGTTGATGGAAAGGTTTTTGACAGTTGAGACATGGAAATATGAAACGTGACTAGGATAGGGAGCAGTCTTAAACTCCAACTGTTGGATACTTCATCTTGTAGTCTGTTTGGCTCATCATAATTAGCTTTCGTGTCACCTAAGCTGAGTGACGAATACATTCGTAATGACTTTTAACGTCATCGAGCGCTATCATCGTACCTTCCCCTTTGAAAACTGCCGGAGTTTGTTGACTTAAGCAAACTGTGAAAAAACGTCATGGGTATTGTATACAGACATTCATGTTGCACAGATCATCTGAACATTGCAGATATGTTTGTCTGTTAAATATTTCACATACAGAACAGCTTATTTTCAAAAGAACTCTTAATTGACCTTTCGACTTGATGTTTTACTTACATTGTATTTAAGGTAGTACGGTACAGCTGTATGTGTGCAGTGAAAGTAAATTAAAGGAGCAAAATTTATTTACAGGTTAGGTGTGATAAATTCGTGCAGTTAGTCATTTGCCCAGGAATAGTTTGAAAAATACGATCTGTGTTTATGCACTTGTCAATCATACCCCCCCTCCCCCTCCCCCAATATCCTGGCGTAACAGGGACTTTAGTGGGATATGGTTTATGGAAGTGTAACAAGTGTGTTTTGTTCTTGGCAGAATCTGAAATAAGTCACAATAGAGTGGGTCATTATTCAGCTGCACATCACTGCAATTACAGTGTATTATCCTATCAAAGCCTCTGCATAATTTCAAAAGTATGTTTTAAAGTCCCCTCCATATCCCCCAATTTCCCCAGCCCATTCTTTACATTGCACATCCCCACTGAAAGTACCATCAAGCTCCTGGTTTAGCAGGACTAAGTGAGTTGCACTTGCCTGTAAAAGTGTTTCAACAGCCCCGCTATCACCCATGCATGGAAGGGGGGGGGGGTGTTGTTACTAGTGACAAGTGCATTGTTTAAATCCTTTGTGTTGTTTGCATTCACCTGTCTCAGTGGTCAAAGAGACCCAAATCATTACACACAACTGGGGGTACCTGATGATGGGTTTGGAAATGGGAATAGAAGGGGAGGGAGGTAGAGAGGGGTAGAGAGGGGGTAGAGAGGTTTATAAAATTAGCCATGAAATGGAACTTGTTTCATTGATGCTTTGTCTCTTTATGAAAACATCTTCTTTATTGGTATATTCTTGATTTTCTTGTCAGATAGCAACAAATTCATGTTGAACAATGTGGATTTGAATTTGCCATTTTGAGCTTTTAGAATTTGAAGTCCAAAGCAAGACATAATTTTGGGGACAAACAATGAACACTATAGCAACAAATTCATGTTGAACAATGTGGATTTGAATTTGCCATTTTGAGCTTTTAGAATTTGAAGTCCAAAGCAAGACATAATTTTGGGGACAAACAATGAACACTTGCATAAAAGAATCAATCATATGTCAGGGATTACTACTCTCCTGTTCACTTCATGGATCCTGTCATCCTGAGACAGCACGAAATAATTCTTCCAGTGTCTCATTTTTAAAGTTTGGTCAAGTTGCATCTTAATATACAGACATATAAATGAATTTTCACAATTTTTACCCCAGGATTTTTACTGATTCAATGATAAAAAAGTCAGACCACTCAAAAACTAACATCAAAATGTTATCACTTCAGTTATTACCGAATGGCATTCCTTATGGATTTTGATCACTTTAGTTAGGTTGCAAACTTTGCCAACTTCAATCTGTAGAGGTTTACAAGGTAACAGCTCTTCATTTTCTCATTCTTTATGGTAAGTGTCAAGTTGTAAATTAAGTTTAGCATTAAGCCAATAGTAAAGATCACAGCTTGGACAGGTATTTGACATTCCTACTTCAAGGGAAGATTTTATTGGTTCCAGTGCTGGTAGGCTTAGACATTAACTGGCTACTTACAAACACTGCAGGGTGGCATCCCCTTGTGATACTGTGTCGTGGATGAGCTGAAATGGATTTCTTTGAAGGGCACATCCAGTCGCCCCTAATAAATGAGACTGGCTCTATGGTTTAGCTGGAAATGGTATTTATAAGACCCCAAACAAATTTTTGATTTTAAAAAATCAGAAAGTTGATGTGGGATATCCTCTGGGTTTTTAGAACATTGGTGGGGGGATGATGCACCATGGGTGGTAGATGTACTTTGGGTGGGAGAATTGGAAGGAGCCATATTTGTAATGGTAGAGAAAGGAAAATAAATTTACCTAGTTTTAATTTTAAAGGGAAGTTGTAGTTGTGGTAACTACATGTTTCCTTCTATATGTAAATTGCTAAACGATCGTGGTTGCTCACAGAAAGTTTACATTATTGTACTCTTGTTCTTTGTTAATTTGGAATCTTAAGGATGGGGGTCGAGGTAGGGGTGACAGAAGCGTGTCGTGCAATCAAGGTGATTTTGTACGTAACTTCCACGTAATGGCAGAATGACTGGGCAAAACACTTGGTATAACCATAACCATGGAGCTTTCGTGGCAGTTTCCTGTTATAAAAAACCTGAACTCATTCCCTTAATATTTATATCCATAGGAAAACACAAAAGAGGAAAGCCTTTAAAAAATTTGTCTTAAAGTAAACCATCCATCTTAATTTTTAGCTCATGACAGCACACCTGTTTTCCAGGCAGATTTTGTTCCAGCTTTAGATACATTACTAGCAGCTCACAGATTTAACTGAATGAAGCCTGTTTTCATTTGCAATCAAATGTATACCCTTCTAATTAAAACTGCAGCCAAGGCACTAGTGTTGCACTGTGCAAGCTCTGCACAGTGCTGGGTTTGTTAACAGATTCCTTTATGTGGATAGGAAGAAATACTGTATGTCTCCATCATTCCTCTGCTTTCAAACTATGGAGTCCCTGTACCCGTAAGGATTGAAAATGACATTACAGCCACCACAGATCAGCTGCTAGTGCACAGTAATTGTATTTGGAGTGTACTCCCTCTGTTGAATGATAACAATGATGAGGATGACGAGAACGCCAGTGCAGCTGTTCTCACAACCTCTTCTCTCATCAAACGTCTATTCCTGCATAATTAGCAACAGAAGCGTGCATTCGTTAGCATGTGCATGATTTCACACAGAGCTGTGTGTGCCACTCATGCAGCTGCATGAACGGTAAGTATGTGTGATCTGAGTCATCGAAAGAAGCAGCTCAGTTGGAATAGTGGCTTGCTGTTTTGATATAGTGCCCTCTATTGACAGTCAATGAAAAATTCTCAGTAGACACTGCAGGGAAAACGCCCTATTCTCCATTATTGATGGATTGTTCAGACACAGTGTCAACAGTGTAGGTGGTATGCACAGTATTAAAATGTATATATGGAAGTCATAGGAAATGAATGCAATATGCAAGTCTTAGGGCTGTTATGATTTATAATTTATCTCAGGGATCTATATAATGTACAGAAATTAGTTAGATAAGGAAAGCCTGGATATCAGGTTTTTTCAAGAATGCAAAATTTTCATCTGTGCAGCCATGTAGCATACAGAAGGTCTGTATTGCTTGGTACTTGTTATTATTTAGTTTCAATACAGACTCTGCTGCTTGGACCAATTACTTGACTGTCTGAAACATATGCTGAGGAGTGAACACATAACTAAAACAGCCAGCTGCGAGTAGAGCATAGGTTATTAACAGCTCTGTAAATATGAACACTAGGAAGGGGTCAGGATGCTAATGCCCCCTGCCTCATCCTGTTTCCCCCCGCCCTCCACAATTGAGCTTGTTACAGATTTCGAAGATATGTATTGTTAAAAGAGGGCCTGATTACATTACAGTGGAGACTTGCACACTGTAAATGAATCTCTGTTTCCAGAAAACTGTGGTATTTAAGTCTTTAATGTCTTTAAATACCAAGCAAAAGTTCTTTTTTTTTCAATTTCCCCCAGACTCCCTCCCCATAATAATGCAAAGTCAGGGGTGGCACTTGCCTGTAAGATTTAATTGTTTAATGTCAGATGATACACAGCTAAATATGCATGATATACCCTTTCTTATTTTGTTTTGGAAGTTCTATTCTGTTTAGCATGTAGCCTCGATTGATACTAGATGACATTTAGCTGGGTCATGTTTATGCCATACTTGCTTTACTTAATTTGTCCCTCATGGAACCTTTCATAAATTACTCTGGTATGCATTGTCTTTATGATATTTTTCTATCCACACAGTTTACCAGAGCTGAAAGTCTTCCTTGGATCTCAAATCATGTTACCTTCCTTTCAGAAGGAAAGTTATTGATAATTTAAGTCATGTAGAGGGAGAGTTTCTGTAATGGTTTATCCTCATATGGGCTGTTTATGTCTAAATGAATCTACAACCTTTACTTTCATGTTGTCATGGCAACCATTGAAGGTAATACAGGACAGCTTTTCACCAGCAAAGGGTAAGAAATTTTTAAACAGATAATTAAGGAATATTGAAGGAAACTGAAAGCTGTGGTCAGTTTCACATTTCTCAAGGGTGTACTATCTTGGATGCATAATCTCTCTATGTTGATGGAGAAGTGCTTAGTGAGTCATCCATAATACAGAGCTTGGCAAGCTGAGTTGACAGTTATGGAGAGCTGAACCAACATATCAGGGAAATCTGTGTTTGAAGAACAGTTCTTGGAGTTCAACATAGGGCTTTTAAGAAACATGATTAATTATATGAACATTTTATGTAGCAAAATTAAATTTGGCCTTGTCACAGATGTTACAGGATAGATCTGTGGATTGTCTGGAGAGCTTATCAACTGTGATGGCTATGTGAAATAAGCAAGTAAAATGACCATGCAAAAGAAGCCTGTTGCATGCGTAACAACTGGGACTAAAGTTGCATACTTATTGTAAACATACAGACTATTTCAAGCTGGGGGATGCTGCAGCATTTATGCCTGAAAATTCAGTGCACGTTTGCATGAGAACAGGATATATTTTGCCTATTGCAAATTTTCTGCCCAAATGGGGGAGTTGCAGCCCCCTGAGCCCTACCCTTTGCCTCATAGGCCTATGATATTTGTTGTGGTTATTGTTGTTTTAATCAGTTTGGCACTGCACGTTTGTCTATACTCACTCTTTCATGAGAGTGATAGTGTGTCAGTTTTGCTCACCCTCATACCATCCTCTGTCTTCTGCCAGTGGTTTTAGAGAGTAAAATTTTGAAGTGTTACTGGTCACTGAGAATACTGTGTTCACACCAGAAGTGCTCTTGCAGTTACATTACTTCCACTTTTTTTTTTATTTTTTTTTATTTTTTATTTTTTTTTATTGCTGTTTCTGTAATTGAGAAACCCAGCAATTATGTTTATTGATTCTTACATGGAACAAGTTCTAACAACTTTAGTTCTTCAAGCCTTTGTCATAGCATCCCCCTCCCCACCCACCTCCCCAACCCCACCCCCTCCCCAACCCCACCCCCTCAGTGGTTTGCTTCACTTTTGTGTCAGCTCATTGCAAGGTCTGTACATAGTTTAAAATTACAAAGAATTTTCATTGTACGCATTAAACTCTGCTGGCACAGACATATCAAGGCTACAAAGTGCCATTTACATATGTTTCTGAAATTTCCACAAATAACCCATATTGTAGATTGATTGACTAATATTCCGACTCTAGATACGAGTTTTATCTTAATTTTGAATCTACAGGAGGTAATGTGATCTATCAATAATATTTTTGAACCAATAGTGCAGCTTTTGCAGGAAAAGTTCACTTTTGTTTCTATGTTGTGATGAGAGAAAGTGCTGATCTGAGAATTCCACAACAAAAGCGTACGCAATTTGAAATCAATATTTGCAAGGTTAGTTTGTCCTCCATCTCCCTGGTTTGGGGTTGCTAGTTGTCATTGGAGCTCTACAATAGGTTACACCATCTTTGCCGCCTTTGAAGAAAAGCTCATAAGAAAGCTTTTCATAGTGCGTGCCTTACAACAAAGTACATTTTCTTGATCTATAAGCTGCTTGTTGAAAGTTGACCAGATATATCAAGTCATTTGTGCAGAGCACTTAATTGCATGGAAGAGTGTAAATCGAGTCAATGTTCTTTTTAAAAGATATAATTACAATATCTTGTGTTGAGGAGACTTAGATCAAACATAAGAGCATTCATATTTTTGCTTTTGTGGTAAACAACTTACTGATGCCATCGATGAGTTGATCATTTGCTAAATGATGTCAGGTGGAAATTAGATAGATAAGAAATAATTGTTTGTGCGTGTGTTTTTTGTTTGTGTTTTTTGTGTGTTTTTGTGTGTGTGCATGTATTGGGGAGGTGGGGGGTGGTGCCCATTTTCTTGGGTTCAGTTAAAGCTGTATAATAGTTAAGCTGATCTGATCTAAACTGCAGTCCAGATAAGATCCAATGATTTGAATATATTCAGCTCCTCCTTACCTATTTACATGTGTATACCATTATTGCCTGCAGTAACCATCTGGAAAAAACAAATAGCACCGCGAGATAGATCCCCTACCTTTAGAGGCCGCCCTGGTACCTATAACTCTTCCTTCTCCATTTTTGCCTTCACTGCCATAGCACGTTTTTTCAATTCATCTGGTAAAACTACGACTGTGGGAACTCATTTCTACCATCCTCCTACCATACCATGGGTATCCTCCTTTCTATAGGCATTTTTACAGTCTTTTTCATAGCCTGTCTACCTTGAGGATTTTTACCAGTTTGTGCGATCCTCTTGTCTGTATGACTGTACAGTCTTGTGTCGCCATCATGTCCCTTCCTTGTTCCCACGGTGCTATTAGTTTTTGCCAGACAGTTATTGCAGGCAATAATGGTATACTTTATGTAAATAGGAGGTAAGTATCAGCGCTCATAGACACCCAAACCAGAGGAGTTTTGGGGATTCTGGGAGTGATCATGGTGTGATGTTGCATCCAGGATCAGATCTATATTTAGATGCATACTAGATCTAAAGCATACATAGTCTTTCTGTGGATTGGATTTGAAGCTCTAGATTAAATTGACTGAAAACTTTGATCCAGATCAGATCCTGTTATTTGATCTTGTAATGGATCATACTACAGGGTGAAATCCATAAGAATATATAAATCTATGTCGCCCTTCCTTACCTCCTATTATGTGCTAAATAATTCACTGACAAAACACCCAAAGGGAGTATGCATGTGTAAATAAAGGTAAGTAATGAGGCTGGTGGATTGTTAAACCAGGGAGTTGTGTGGATTTTATTCCTTACATTTGCACCTATAAAAGGACTATATGACAAGTCATTGGGATCCTTAGAGAATTGATCCATAAAGGTGGAATCCAAAGTAGATAAGGTTCAAATGTACAAGGAAAAATTTGTTTCAGCTGTGGTGTAGAAGAAACTTCGGATTAAAGGGAAAATGCAGTCACCATAGTTGAACTAGTATATGCTGGTATTCTGATTCAGGAATGGCTCCTTTCAATCATGTGACAATATTTTTGTTATTAATATCTTAAACTTAAGCAGAGGATTAAAGTCCTTGGTTTCCCTTCAATATTCGATATTTTTATTGAGAAATATAATGAAAAATAGTTGTATGGGAAATAAGAGAAGATTGTAAGATTTAGCTGATGTTTGAAACAAACTTGGGAAACTGCTTATTCCCTTTAATTTAATGCTTATTCCCTTTAAGTTAGGGATGTCCTTGTTTGTACTCCTGGCAGAGATGTTCAGATGAGATCCATGGCCAGATGTTGGCCGGTAGGCTGAATTGAGCTTGTTTGGTAACTTTGACCTGTGTCTGTAAGGACCTGGTCAGATGTTTGTTTCAGCACCATGGACAGTATTGAGCAATACTAGAAAAGCCAGTCTGGTCTGTTTTAAGATTTATTGTGCTTGGAGACTTTCTCTCATGTTACATATAATTTTCTGATTGGATGCACTTACTGTCTGGCAAAGTTGTTAGCACTGCAGACTGTGCCCTCTCAGAGGATTTCGTGTGTATCCCACCATCTTTGCCAGTCTACAAGTGGAGGTTCCTACAATCTATTTCAAACCAAAGCAATAACACAAGGGAGACTGTAGCAAGCATTCTGGTAGGTGGGTACAAGGGAGGGCACTACCTATTGTAAGTAACAACCTGTCACATGTTAGCTATTATATCTGCAAATTTACGCATGTAACCCTCGCTTATTACCTGTAATCTGGCAAATGAAAGATAGCTTAGTGGAAGAGAGCCCTCCATTGGGCAGGGCTACTCAATTCTTCATTTGCCTGCCAAAAGACTATGATGCAGTTCTTTTACCTTGCTAAGAATTTGACTGTCTTGCAATGGATTTTGCTGTTTTCAGCCTTTTTTCTTCAAGAAGATAGCTCCATAACATCCAACAATCCTCCAGAAGTGGTTTTCGGATGAGCATACTCTTCCCTTTGGATGTTTTTTTAGTGATTTATTTTGCCGCCTTATAGTTTGATCTCTGAGGTGTACTATAAAGCAAAGTATCATCATTCCATGTGAAATATACATAATCATGAAGGACTGTAACGAAGGGCAGTTCTTTTGAGCTCTGGGTATTACTTTTTTAGTCGCATCAGTTTCTTGTGGTGGATTTTCAGGCACGCTAGAAAAGATACTGTCATATTCATGGTGGATTTGTAGGGCACAAACGAAAAAGTTGGCAACCTGAACACTGATGAATAGCAGACTTCTATGATGGCTGCTATTCTAGATTGCAAGACTGTTTCATGTTAATCAAGGGATTGGCATTTAATTATGGAAAAAAGATTGGTTTGGTTTTACATTCATTTACGTAGTTTGTACTTTACTAATCCCTGCATTATTCTAAAACATTCAGCATTGGTTTTTGTCTTGTTTGGTAATTGCTGTTAATTATTTGATTTTTATTTTGATTTTGGTGCAATGATTGGACTCGAGCATCTTTGCCTTTGCAAAACCTTTGTAAGCTTCATTGATGTACTTGATGTTTCATTGAGTGTATACAAATAATTTTTAAAGTTGCTTTTGTGTACATTACTCCAGTGCAGAGAACAGTCCATTTGATGTGTTTATTTGTTTGTTGTTATAGTACATACTGTACATGCGCCTAGGAAAATCTTTTCTCATCCTTTTAATTTATGCATTGATGCCACTTGCCTGAGTGCTAAAGAGCTTAAATTCCTCCTGTGTTTTTCATGTGCAAGACCTAAAGTGTATGTTTAGATTAAAATGGAAGTGCAGTGAAGGCTCACTTTGGGGAGGAGAAAATGTTTGTGGCTATGTTTTTCTGTGAATTTTCAGCTATTTTCTATGGTGACTCTTGAGATTTCAGTCTTGACTTGATAAATGGGTGTCAAGCCAAATTCATTTGAAGTATAGAGGATTGGGACTTCAGAGTAGCAAAGGCATGAGAAACAAGCATCTCTGCTCGCACAAGCGTTCGGTAGTGAGGTAGTAACGTCAAGCTTGGAGTACGGTTTCAGTACTTATGCAAAAAAAAAAAATCTGAGAGGATGAGGCAGAAATCTCTGGCTACGTGCTGTAAGGTATCTCATGATCAGCTGATATTTAAATTTATTCAGAATGAGTGGAAAGAGTTCGGACTTTGAAGCTGCGTCAATTTATATCAGCCTAACTGGTCGGTTCTGCTCTGCACCGCAGCTTGTTTTAAAATGGATAGCTGTATTATGTATGTTGTCATGTGAGATGACCCCAGAGGACATTGTCATCCGGCGCAATGAGGTGTGAGAACTGATTAGGGAAGATATGCAAGTAACGTGCATGTTTGTAGGAATTTTTGACTAGCTCTCCAAAACATAAGTGCTTTTAGGGAATCTTGGTAAATCTTGATTGCAGAGTGACAAACCAGCTGTCTTTGGATTGTGATTTGAGTGTTGGCAAAGGAAACTGTCAGGATATTTTTGTCATTTTACAGTTGTAAATCAGCTTTTGTCTAGGATACTACACATATATGCCCAAATTCTGGCCCAAAGCAGCTTTTAGCAAAATGCGTAAGAAGGTGAGTGGATTAAAGTATTAAATCACTTGTTGATTATCCTGTCAATGAATAGCGGATAACATTGTGTTTTCTTGTTTGTATAATGCAGTATATGAATACCATACAAGTTTTGCTACAGTATTTGGATATGTAACACATAGGCATAGGAAGCTGTTCAAGAGTGGGGGGAGGGAGCTGAACATTGTTTCATACTGCTGTCGTTGGGGAGGGGGTAAGGGGAGGGGTGTCGAAAAATTTTTGAATATTTGAGGGTCTTTAGATGCAATTTGGTGCAAAATTTTGGCTAATTTTGAGGAAAGTTAAAGCAATTTTTTGACATTTTAACACAGGAAGCAAGTAAGGGGTTTTTGTCCTTGGATGGAGGGGGGGGGGAGAGAAGCATACTTCCACCCCACCACATTTTTGACTGGGGCACCAAAGTCCAGTCCCGCCCCCCTCCCACTTGCTATGCCAATGATGTAACATGTAGTGGAATACAAGTTTTGGTCGTTATCCAAAGTTACTTTGATGTATTTTACTTATTTTTAGTACCATATGTGTGAAAGAAGATGCTATTATCCAATCAAAAAGAGTACTGAACTTTAGCTTTTTGGTGTCAAAGAGCAAAACACTCCATGTATATTGTGTCTTAAAGGTACTGTATAGTAGTCTTAACATTGTGAATGTTCATTGGAAGTACATGATACTTACAAAAACTCTTTCATAAAGTACTTCCAAGTTTTTTGTTTTGCTTTTTTCACCAGAGTAGGGTACATGCAATTTCCTTTAACAATTATTTTTAAGAGCCTAGTTTTTTGGCCAACCAAATTGATCTACTCTATTTTGTGCATAGCATTGTGCCTTCAGTTATCATTGTCAATTTGCTTGCAGGAATGTAGGTGAGATGCAGTCAAATCTATGAGTACTAGTTATTAGCATAGGCTGAAATCAGTCACTTTGAGTAACTGTGAAGACATCAAACTGTATTAGTGTTTCCAGTATGTGAATTTTAGTCTTTCTCATTCTATCCTTTTTATTGGGAGGATTTATAATCAGATGATGTGTATTTGCAGTCAGTTTTCACCTGTCACCCTTGGCTGTTGTGATTTTGAAAGAAAAGTATTAGACGAACTGATTTTATCCTACTTTTGTAAAGTCAATGTTGTATTGTTGTATTCATAGTACTGTTCAATGTAGCAATCATCACACACTTTTCACTGATATCAACACACCCGTATTTTTCTCCCATGGTTATGTCCCAATCTACATCGGAGGTACATGTGAGTACTGGGGACCGGAGGCCAGGCCCATTAGATTCCCAATGCAGGGAGTATGGGAGATATTTCTGCACTGGTTCCACAGTAGGAATACACTACAGCAGAGTGCCATTTCATCCAGCACACCCCTTTAAGGTTCGTATTAGAGGGAAGGCTTGGAATACCGTGTGGGCTCTTAGTGTAGGGATCAGCTGTTTCCTGACATTGAGTTACAGCATTGCAATGACACTTGTAGGATATACAGGTATGGTACATCTTGTACATCACTAAGTTTGCACCCAAACAAAAGTTTCAATGTTATTATCATAATAACCCATGCCCTATGGGTGGGGCAGCATATGACATAACAAAGGGTAACACCAAAAAGCCGATGAAAACAATGCTATACACATCAACATAGTCCGGCCTGGTTTGTTTTCATTGACAATGTGACCTTTGACCCAAGTGCCTGTATGATCGTCCGCACTAACATTTGGAAACGCCTACACAAAGAAGTCACTGGTTGGCATAGAGCATGCACAAGAACATGTGTGCATGTTAGGTTTTGCGCATGTAAATGCTAGCACAATTGTATGCAGAACGTGGACGAATTAGAATCTAGTTTTCATTGTGACCATAGCGCAAGTGCGCCTTATCAAGTCTGCCAACCAGCTGTGTGTGACGTTCTTTGTTTGTAAACATGAATGAGTGTATTTACGTGGAAATGATTTTTCCTTGTGTCTGTTATGTGAGTCCAGAACAAAGCACTTTATGTAAACTGTACATGTGACAAAAATTAATGACAGTTACTATGCATGCACGTAAAGGTATGTGGACATTTAACTGCAACAGGTACAGGTGTTATACTTAACAGTCAGACAGATTAAAATCTGAGAATAAAATTCATTGGAAAAATTGGACTATCTGGTACTGTTTTCAAGATATACCTCTTCAAAGTTTGACTATTTCTGAGATTTCTCATTTGCTTTGCAAAAATTGTGATGTGAAATGTTGCTCAGTGGCTGTATTTCTTTTATTTATCCATTATAAATTATGTGTTTATTACCTACCAGGTAATTTCTACTTTGGTGTTTAATGTGGACATTTTCATGGTTAGTCAATAGTCACTTCAAAAATAAACCCATCGGGGTTTGCTAACGTTACAACTGTCCTTGGAATGATGGTTAAACAAAGGATAAAATAAGATACATCTCGTGATTACCTCTTTTCTTGCCACAAATTTGCATAGCTCATGTTTATTCATGATGAAAGTTCAAAAACAGTAAATGTCTTGTAAAATGGTCAGTAGTTAATGGGAATTGTGACTACTTTTAAGAGTTTCAATGCTTTTTTACACTAACAGGTAGGTATTACATTTACATGACCACAGACCTTTAAAGATGGATGTGAGATATCGTAGTTGTAATTGATTCACTAATCAAGGTCACATTGCATTGAATTTTATGCAACATGCAGGATTTGACAACTGGATCAATTAGTTTGGAATATTTTAAGTGCCAAGCGTACAGTATCTTTAAGACGGCAGGAACTCAGAGAAACATGGTTTCCACACAGAAGGGAAAATGGGAAAATTGAGAAAAAGTCAGGAATTTTGGCATGGTCTTGAAAGTCCTTCCTATCTGTCTCACTTATAGTTACCTCACCTATTCACTACTATTGGACAGTCCTATGTGTCTGGTCCGGAAACATTGTCAAATGGTATGTAAAATTGAAAATGGTACTTGTAGTTAATGACCCTACACGTGTTTACAATGGGTACAGTAAATGTGAAAAAGTCAGTGTTTCTATCTTCCTAAATATAATTCATTATTCTTTTGTCTTGAAAAAGGCTTTTTGGTCTAGGAATAGGCTTGAAAATGTCTGGAATTTCAGTATCTCAAAAGTTTGGGAACCCTTTGGACAGCATAGACCATCAAACCTCACGACCCTGTGTGTGTCCCAAAATTCATGCAGCAGAGGCCTGAATGCTGGACAAATGCCTAGGATGCACTGTGTAAATAGGCCTAAATTAAATTTTTGAAGTTCATGCACTCATTGTGTTAAGTTATGAAGGAGCTCTCAGCTGGAAAACTCACAGCTGTCTGGTTATTAAAAACCTTGAACCTAAAATTTATTATTATGACAGGCACATAAAGTGAGCAAATTCCATCAATGTAATTAATGCAAGATCATGCAGCCAGGCATCAGAATGTGTTGGCCTAGTATGTTGAGAAATCCTTGTGGCTGATTCCCTGCATCCGGCCTCTGTTAAATGCTTTGATAACTACTGAAAGGGATCTTTGCCAGGTATGGTGATCAGCTGATGTGGTTCGTTATAAACATTAAAGGCAATAGGCAGTCGCCCCAAAATTTGCTTTGAAAAATCAGCAAACTCTTGCAAATCTTTTCTTATTGCATTACAAGCACCTCTGAAGACATTTTGAACATAACTATTACAAACAATAGGTAAAGCAAGGAGAAATTCTCCTTGAATTTCACAGTCTGTTTCGCTCCTCTCTTACCTCCTATTTACCTATGTACCCATTATTGCCCCCAGTGAGTTTTGGGGAATTCACTAACAAAAACATTGTCACTTGATCAAAATAGGCCATTCATGAACTAGAGTGACAGGGCATACTAATTCTGATTGGGGTGACTGCATTTTCCCTTTAACTGCTTGATGACATATGTGTACAAACTTTTGAACCGTTAAGTTTCAGTTTATTGAATCCAGTGTGTGCAAATTAGGTACATAGAACAATCTCATCACTCCTTCTACCTCCCCTATTGCTACCATTGGACAGCCCCCACCTACCACAGAACTACTGGCAATGAATGAATCCGCACAAGATGGCACTCTACCCACTTCCATTTAAGCAGTAATAGATGGAATATGAAGAAGCATTCAAAACATATTTTAAGTAAATATAAAAGTAATTAAAATGTTTTAAAGTTGTATTTACATGCAAATGTTCTGCCCTTCTGCATGATAGAAAAGCAATGCAAAATTTAAAAATAGCCAGTTCCTATAAAATCTGTCGAATTCTAATCATTCTGCAAGATAATTTCTATTTTAAACTTACAACATGAGTAAACATGAAATAAAGGTGGATACATTTGATATAGATTTGAAGGCACTTGTAATTTAGGCACCTTGTGTTGACCTTTTTTGTTCAGTCTTCATTTTAAGGACAATCGTAATTTTTATATACTCTGGGGGTTTATTTTGGAAATAGCAGTAATCCACTTAAACAAAAAGAAAAAAAAAATAGGAAAAACAAGTGTAATGACAGAAATACTTTATCTCAATTTAGCACAACATATCTTGGCTTTAACCATTTTACAGTTCTGTACATTTTCTCTTCTGTATAAGGTGACTTTCAGTAAGACTTTTCGCAATTTTGACTGCACTTGCGCACATCTTGAAAAACATGGGATAAACAAACACACTGTTGTACCAACAACATTTGCCAAGAAACGGTGTTTATTTATGAGAAAATTTATTAATTCAAAGCAAATCCTAGAAAAATTCTCGATTTCCTTCTTCAGAAAAGTGTACCCAACCATGATTATTGATCATGAAATTTATGACTTGTGGTGCTTCGTGTTAACACCTTACAGTATGTTGCTCATGTGGCAAACATTAAGATTTCCTGTGGGATTTGTAAACCGTAACCCTAGAGGCCAAGGAGAAAAAAAAAGCAGAGTGCAAGATATAGGGGTCAAACAGTTGTCTGAATTTATATGGACATTTGTACAGTTAAAATCAAAGAGAGGAAAATATTGGGAACCTGGGAAGCTCCTTGCTGAGAAATTTGGGTATCAGGAGGAAACTTTGGCAATTTGAGGGAAATTTGCATCTTCAGGAAGTAAACATTTTGTTCTGGCCATGCTTATGAGGGGAGTGTTAAGTGAACGTTTTGAGATAACTTTTTTTGGTGGGGAAAAAGCTACGTTTATGATTTATTATGGCAGAAATTGTGTGCTATAAATTGTTTTTAATTGCAGTATGTGCAAAGTTTGTAGATTGACAAGATTGTAGCATTGCATACATGAAACTATGCTCAGTAGGGAGGCACAGTGTGAAATTCCATGGAGCTTATTACTCTAGAGAGTAATCTGCAAAATTAGATGTACGGGCTGAGGTGAATGCCATGGGTGAGTTAAATGGTCACTCGCACTTTTATAAGTTTTGCAAAAGGCGTCAAAGAAATGATTCAACTGAAGCAAGACTGATTGACCCAGTTACTTGGATCTGAGGTCTACACCCCCCTCTACCTAGGAACTGTAAATGATATTTGGGGGCTAGTTTGCCTTTGTCATAAACTATGCAATACAACAGAACAATGACATACTGTCAGTGATGAATGATTAAGCAGTTCTTTTGGTATCCTAAAAATTAAAGATCATGCATGGTTGAATAAGTTTGGCAGTCTCCGTAGTCTGGCATGATGGATCTACAAGTGTAGGCATTTGAGGTACAAGCTTGGCTTGCATCATGTTGAAAATTTAGGAACTTTGCTGAGTAAAATTTGGGCTAAAAACAAGTTCACACTTCAGTGGCTATGGCACATGGTCAAGGTGCCCTCAACCAGACAGACCATTACAGTCCCACCTCCACTATGTGTAACTGTAAACCCATTTCCCCTTTTTCCAACTCACCCCATCCCTTTTCCTTGTAGACGAGGGAGGGCACATGTCCTTGCAAATTTGGACTTGTATAGAATGGGGGAGAGCTAACCTAAGATAGCCTACACACTCAATGGACAAGGCAATGTGTTTGAAGTAAGATTCTTATTTGTGTGCATTTTGAAAGAGTCCAACAACTTTGTAGTGTGCTTAAAGAAATATAAGCAAACATCGTTATCTTCTGTAACTATAGAGAAAGGTCAATTAATTTCAAGCCATTAGACTGCATGTTTACTGTATTCTTTGGTGTTTTGATATTCAATTAACTTTAAGTAAAGCATCCATTTCATTTTATGGCAGCCTGTATGGTCTACTGGGTGCATGGGCTAATCACTACAGCATATCAGCAATGACCTGCACAGCAGACTGTATGCGCAGCACCCTATTTAGTCATTCCAAACTGGGGATATGACCGATCAAACAAATTTGCTGGCACAGCCTGCTGTGTAGGCAAAGTTAGCTCCATCCAAACAGTGAGGCTAACATGCAGCCATCTATTCTCCTTCATCTGTTAGTGTCTGTTAAAAATTTGAAATGTCAGAGGCTTTATGAGATATAGCAAAGGTGTTTGGTTGTGAGTCATGATTTAATATGTGTATCAAATATGGTAAGTTGGTATGTATGTGTCAGTCTATTTCTCTCCTCTTCACCTCCTATTTACATAATTATGTAATTTCCCAACTTGTAGATTTGAGGTCAACATAGGTTTAACCAGGGAGCTGCCACTTGTGTCCAGGTGGCACCATCTTGGATAAACAGTGTTATGAAATCATTTAGAATGGTTTTATCAGATCATGGAGCTACTACTGAGAATATCCAATTTTGAAAATTTTAATTGCTTTGTCATTGAGATTTGTAGGGTGTATTTTAATACCTCTGTAGGGACAAAGTGTATCATAATGGATTCATATTCTGTCATGAGATAAAATTGCATAGGTACTTCTATCCCCTGCCCCTTGGGACTTCTGTTATATTTCATTTTCCCTTAATACATGGTATTTACACATGTAGGCATAAATTAAGAAGGAATAGTTAGGTTGGAGGCAACCCTCTAGTGGTTGGGTATCCATGGTGTTAAACTTTTTGCCAGATGGTTGTTGCAGGCAATTTAGGAATGCTTATGTAGAATAGGATGTAGGATTGGTGCTTATAGACTCCTAAACCAGGGAATTTTAGAGAATTTGAACAAAGTGGGGTTTTAGTTTCGATGAAAAGAGAAACCTGTGCAGTCATGATGGCGTGTGTGTGTATGTATGTGCGTGTGCGTGTATGTGTGCGTGTGTATGTGTGTGTGTTTGTGACACTTCTTGTTTACACGATATCTCAAGAAGGGAAACTCTGACAGTTCTCAAACTTGATAGGTAGATGCCCCATATTGAGAGGAAGAACCCTATCGTTTTTGGTGGAGGTCAAAGGTCATTTGGGGTCACCAGGGGTCAAACTCTGAAAACCTTGTTTACACGATACCTCAAGGTAGGAAGCTTGGATAGATTTCATAGGTGGTGTGTGGATGCATTATAGTAAGAGGAAAAATGCTATTGTTTTTGGTGGAGGTCAAAGGTCATTTGGGGTCACCAGGGGTAAAACCCTAAAAACCTTGTTTACACGATATCTCAAGGTAGGAAGCTTGGATAGATTTCATACTTGGTGTGTGGATGCATTATGGTAAGAGGAAGAATCTTATTGTTTTTGGTGGAGGTCAAAGGTCATTTGGGGTCACCAGGGGTCACCAGGGGTCAAAAACTGAAAACCTTGTTTACACAATATCTCAAGGTAGGAAGCTTGGATAGATTTCATACTTGGTGTGTGGATGCATTATGGTAAGAGGAAGAACCCTATTGTTCTTGGTGGAGGTCAAAGGTCATTTGGGGTCACCAGGGGTCAAACCCTGAAAACGTTGTTTACACGATATCTCAAGGTAGGAAGCTTGGATAGATTTCATACTTGGTGTGTGGATGCATTATGGTAAGAGAAAGAACCCTATTGTTTTGGTGGAGGTCAAAGGTCATTTGGGGTCATCAGGGGTCAAACCCTGAAAACCTTGTTTACACGATATCTCAAGGTAGGAAGCTTGGATGGATTTCATACTTGGGATGCGGATGCATTATGGTGAGAGAAGGAACCCTATTGTTTTTGGTGGAGGTAAAAGGTTATTTCAATTTATTTATTCCAGTATAAATTTATAAAATATTTATAAAAAGGAGTAATAAAATAAAATTAAAAAATACAATGATAAGACAATATATGTACAGAAAGTTAGTTCACATTAAAACCTTAAAAATCTAAGAGTCTAAAAGTCTACAACAAATCGTTTAATGTTTTGGATTGATTAAAAAGGGCGGCTCTGTAGACAAAGGAATTCTTGAATAAAGTTATTCTGTACTTAGGTAAAATGAATGGATTTCTTAGGTTTTTCTTTGATTGCACACTGAGGCTTTTGAGATAACTATGTAACGGGTGATTATGATCATCATGAATTTTTGTGGCCATTCTTATAAACTCATTTTTGGCAGAGACATTGACAGTCAGTTTGAGATAATTGAAATCTAGATGTAAGATCTTTGCAGAATACTTTAAAAATCTTAAAATTCTATCTTTGTCCTTTCGTAAAATAAAATGATACCAAACTGGTACTGCATAAATTAGATGTGGGAGTATGACAGATTTAAAAACACTTTCTTTAGCCTCTTTATTAAAGAAAGACACAGTATATGCTAATCCAGACATAATATAGTAAACTTTGCTTAAAATACTGGAAATATGATCAGAAAAAGTCAGTCTTTCATCAATACATACTCCTAAATATTTGGTTTTTCTAGTACGTTCCACCTCTGATCCTTCTATTTTGACACATTGTGATTTAGATAAAAGTAAACCTTCATGCTTGATATTCTTGTTGGTAAAACACATTTCCTTTGATTTCTTAGGATTAAGTATTAAATTCTTTCTATTGCACGTTGAAACAATATTATTTACAGTCTGTTGATAATTTAGGGTCACCAGTGGTCAAACTCTGAAAACTTTATTTAGACAATATCTCAAGTTAGGAAGCTTGGATAGATTTCATACTTGGTATGTATATATGCATTATGGTAAGAGGAAGAATACTATCATTTTTGGTGGAGGTCAAAGGTCATCTGGGGTCACCAGGGGTCAAAGTCTGAAAACCTTGTTTACATAATATTTCAAAGTAGGAAGCTTGGATAGATTTCATACATGGCATGTGGATGCATAATCTTCAGAGGTACAAAGCATATCAGTTTTGGTGGAGGTCAAAGGTCATCTGGGGTCACCAGGGGTCATAGTCTGAAAACGTTGTTAAACACGACATCTTGAGGTAGGAAATTTGGATAGATTTCATACATAGTATGTGGATGACTTATGATGAGAAGAAGTATCCTATTATTTATGGTGGAGGTCAAAGGTCATCTGGGGTCAAACTCTGAAACCCTTGTTTACAAGATAGCTCAAGTTAGGAAGTTTGGATACTTCACATGGTGTTGCATTTAATACATCAGAAAACCCCTACAAGTTTTGTCAGAAATCAGAGGCCAGCTGAAATCACCAGAGGCAAAAAAGCAAAAAATTCCCAAGAATTCCCAAGGTCAAATATGAACATGAAACTGTAATTTTCCAGCACTTTAACATCACATTGAACCAATGACTGAAAGAAACAGGACATCTTGGCATTATTTGGGATTACACATTAAGTGCTATATTCATCGAAACCACAATGCTTTTTTGCATTCTGGTTCTACTATAGTTACAAGAAAACAGCAACAAGCTGTCCAGAAATTTAGAGGTAAAAAGTCTTTCAAATTATTTAAAGGCAATAGGCAGACACCCCAATCAGAGTTAGTATGCCCCATCACTCTAGTTCATGAATGGCCTATGTTGATCATGTGACCATGTTTTTGTTAGTGAATTGTGAAATTCAAGGAGAATTTCTCATTGCTTTACCTATTGTTTGTAATAGTTATGTTCAAAACGTCTTCAGAGGTGCTTCTTGTAATGCAATAGGAGGTTTGCAAGAATTTGCTGATTTTTCAAAGCAAATTTTGGGGCGACTGCCTGCTTACTATCTTTAAGGTCACTAGGAAAAACAAAATCCCTTTCTCCCAATGACTTTACTCCAATTTTGACAAAAAGTGCAGGAATTAAAGGTCATTTTTAAAGACAGATTTGCATCACCCCAAGTGTGACTTTTAGTTGGGGGTTAGCAAAATTCTCAATTGGTGACTACTCATTGATTGACATCAGAGTTACAAAATTCAAAAGATGCAAAGCAGCTCATATTACACAGCATGCACAGAGAATGTTTTGATTACACATGGGGTCTTTTATGCTCACCAGGATGTGGCCTTGAGCAGTGAACTGTTTGTGTCTGCACAAGGAGAAGCAGTAAAGACAATTATGGGCGGGGCTTACCACCAAGTAAAAATCTTACTTTGGGGGATGCAAATCCCTCTTTAAGGTCAAAAGATGTCAAATCAGTTATGAAATCATTAAAACAATTTCTCATCTCAAGGAGTTTTATCTGTCAAGGTTATTGGTATAAATCATTTCTAGGAAAAACACTGAGGTTGTGTAGGATTTAAAGGTCAAAGGTCATTTGATATCACCAGGAGTTAAATACAAATGACATTGTTTTAAGTGCTAATTGTAATTTAAATATCTTTCCTAAAAATCCAAGGTGGTCATTACTAAGTAGTGGGTGTGAGGAACAAAGCTTACACCTAAAATTTGAGGTGATAGGTCATTGAAGATTATTCAAAGTCAGTTTGAATTTTTTTTGAACAACTAGTGACAATGTTAAACTTGACAAAGTCTGCCTAACATTTCTGAGACATTTAAAATTATAAAATAGTATTGATTTAAGGAATAAATTGCATTTGGCAGAGTATTATTGGTGAATAAACCGTTGATACTCCAAATTTGGCAAAATAACGGTCGAGGCGAAGCTGAGTCCGTTATTTTGCAAATTTGGAGTCAAGATGGTTAATGAGACAATAATAGTCCGACAAGTGTGGTTTATTCCTATTATACCACCGAAAGTGTGTGAAAAACTTCATTTTATCAGTGTTTACTTTTACTGACCGTATGTTATGGAATAACAGGTCAGTTTCTAGCCAATCAGAATGCAGGATTCTCAATAGCGGACGGCTAGAGGTGGTAGAATTCACAATTTGTATTCAACCTTTTAAGCTTTATTAGTGTATGATTAACATTTGGTCTGTTTGTGGAGACATTCTAGGAAGTGGATAATGAAAAATTCCCAGAGGTGGAATAATCATTCTCCCAGTTGGCTGGGAAGCTTTTGGAGTGAAAATTGGCAAAAGCTGGCCTCTTAACTTTCTTTTAGTGGTATTAACTTACCATAATAAGGCAGGCAGGTTTGAAGCTCACCTTCTGAAAACATGGGGACAATCTGTCTAAGCATTCTGGAATGTTTTGTTTTCTTTTTGTCAAAAAAGCTGATGATGCCATTTACAGGCACATGAAAGAAAATGTTGTTATTATTGCACTTCCAACAATACAACTATTTGTACTTTGCCCTCATCCCACTCTCTGACAGCTCTTCCAGTAAAAAGTGTACCCTTTGGCATGTTATCAAGACCAATAGGTCTCTGCAAACAAGACTGCACCTACGCTAACGCTAACCAAATGCAATGTGGAACACAGTCTGTAGCATGCTACTGTGCCAAGGAAGTTCATTTGCATGCTGGGTTTAAAACAGTATATACTGTATAGCTCAATTTATGCTGGGAGGAGAAGTCATTTTATGGGATTTTAAACAGGATTTAAGGAAATTATCGGTCGGGTCGAAGCTTGGAATACAGTATACAACAACTGTTTACAATGGAGGATGAGTGGTCAGATGCTGATTGGATGGTTTGTTTTATTTTGCTTATTTTTGTGATTGCTAAAAGGGAAAATGCAGTCCCCCAAATTTGAATTAGTGTACCATGGTGTCCTAATTCGTGAATGGCTGTGTTTAATCATGTGACAATATTTTTGCTACTAAAATGTTCAAATCGTGCACTTGTTTACTACTTTGTTTTACCTGCTTTATTTACCTTCAATATGAAATATTTTCATGTGGACACATCATGAAAGATATTTGTAAGGGGATTAAGACGAAATTTGTAAGACAGGTGGTGATTTCAGATAATTTTGTGGTGACTGCTTGTTCCCTTTGAATTATTAAGGTGTTGTCATTGAACAGTTCCGAAGTAGTTCAAATTGTAGATTCATGTCGCAGACATGAACGTGCCCTTTGCTTCTTTTAATTTGCATAAATCTAGCATGCTGTGTGCAACCGGAGTAGTTTTGATACCGCACCCCCTATGTCCGCCATTGTGGCCAGCAACTTGGCCTCATTGCTTCCGCCACAAAGCTGTTTCCTCGGAGGTTTCTGAGTCTCAAAGTCACAAACTTTTCTCAAGTTTTCTGACAAGGATTCATGCAAAGTGTCATATTATATATCATTTATACTCCTTTTTAACCCCATTACCAGCTCCTCGTCAGGTTTGGTCGTTTTTTAGGGAAATTTACGTGGATTCCCGACTTTCCCATAGTCCTAGCTTAGGCTTCTAGCCTAAAATCTGTACATTTGTGGACTCCATGGAAAGTGGATATTGTGCACTATACAATACTTTTGGTGACAAAATTCTTGGGAGCAAACTTTACATTGCCATTCTTAATTATAGTGCTTGGTTTCTCTAAACAACCAAAAAGTGTAAATTATTTATTAGTTTACATCTCCTTCTAAGATTTGAAAATTCAGTAAACATTTACCTCAAGACCAAAATGAATTCAAACTGTGAATGAGATGTATGTGTATGATATATGATGTATACAGTTGCACTGCCTGAGGGTATTCCCTCCTTCCAAATATTTTTAGGGGGATTTTGGTTCAAAGGGGGAGATCTTAATTAAAGTTACAACATAAAAGTCAACTTCTTCCCAACAGATTTTTCCAACAGGTGTGGGGAACTTCCCCCATGCGATTTTAAAACTTGTTGGATTGTTGAGAAAAGTATGTGAATCGTGTAATCCTGCCGCTTAATGCAAACACTGTTAACATGATTGATTCCAAATACATGACTCCCACTGCTGGTGATTTAACCAGGTCAAGGGCAACAGTATGAATGAGGTCTAAGGAAAGGGGGTGTCCTTCCTCCCTTTGGAAAAGTTTTTCAGTTTCAGAGGTGTCTATAGATGGCAATTGATACAGTATTTTACCCAAATTTAGCTCGCAGATGAGATGAGAGGTACAATTTGTAGTGACTGGTTTTTTGCAAAACTGAACCAAGGTGGTTTCTTAGAAATAAATGCCTGTGCAGAAATTTGCCCTTCAGATTTCTTTGTTTTAACATTCCGTTTTGTTGTGCGACATTTCTCGCATAAATACAGGCTGGCTAAATCACTGTCTTTTATAAGTCTCCTTCCTGTCAGTGAAGGTGATGATGGGGTCTTTGACCGCAGATCGATTTACCACGCTTTTTAAATACTTATTAACCGGGCTGGTAGACACTTGTGACGGCACCGAGGATGAGAGAGATTAAAAATGGGGAAGGTATAAATTTTTTTAAAGGCAGTGAAGACCAAATAGAGGGAGAGTATGGCACTGCTGCTAGCCAGAAAATTGCAAAAGAAATAGTACTATGCTACAGCCTGTATAATTTGTCAAGGGAACAGAGTGCATTAGCCATAATTATTCCCAGGTTGCAAGTAGACCTATGTTGTGTTTGTCTGATGCTCAGCCCGACTTGGGAAGAATTGGTCGATGACTTTGCAAAAAGATTCATGGCTGTCAGAAGGATTCTTTACAGTACTGTCTGTGTTGTCTTTCTATCCCACGGGGAAATGGATGTTTTATGTTAATGGCTAGACTTGGAGCTCACCCTCACCGCATTCTCTGCCTTCTGATTACACATTCGTCTAAGTGCACGGAGCCGTCAGGTGATACGCACACCCTCAGTAAAACATTATCTTTATGAGAGGCTTTTTGTTGCTCTAGGCTAAAAGAAGCAGCATTAGGAATACTGCAGGTACTGCCTGAACTCGACACTGACTTTTCGTGGAGTGTCTGGTTTCAAACTGCAATCTGTGTTCTTACCTTTCACAAACCCACACAACACAACACAAAATTGGCTGTGCTATTATGTTTGATGTTAGCGAACATATAGAGAGGCTTGCCTTGAAACACTCTTTAAATTAAGTCTAGCAGCTTCAAGAGGGCATCTCTGTTATACTGTCACATTATGGTTTGAGTTTCTAATTCACTGCTAACATGTAGTCACTGAAAACTTTGTGCCGACTGACGATTGTCGCTCAGGGAGTCTTTCAGAAAAAAAAAGTGTGATTCTTGTGATCTCCATGGAAGCAAGGACTTGATTATACATGGATATTAATTATTAAATCTTTCATTGGATAAGATTTTGTTCCTAATTTTGATCATTTGGAATCCTTTTGATGTGAAGTGCTTACTGTGTGTTCTGTAGGCTCCTACTCACCGTGTCTGCCTTGGTTAATAAACTTGAGCAATAAAGCAAGCATTTTATTTGCATGCAGCCAGCTACTTATACCCATACTGTATAAATTAGCCGTCGTAAAGGAATTGTGTGTACATTAAAGATTCATGTCTGAACAGACGCATGGGTGGGTGTTGGTTCATGGTAACATATTGTGCATTCAAAGAATGAAACATTAGGGTTTCAAAATCGTTGTGAAACCATGAGCTCTTCACTAAGAATAGGTGTCGCCCCATCTGAAAGCTTTACGATTGAGGTAAGTAGTACTCTCTCGAGCTAATTTATTTCTTTCCAGTGAACCAGAGAGCCTGTACGATTATCAAGTTTGTTGATGTTTTTATAAATTAGTTTTTATGCCGTAATGTTGATTGTTTTGACAGATAGGAGGTATCATACATTTCCTTTAAGTTTGATGACTGCATTTTAGATATCAAAATTTTCTCAAAATAAGGTAAAAATGTGACATATTTATGTCATGTTGAAATGAGTATTACTTTAAGGTAGGTTTCAAGACAACATTAATGAAAGTGTAATTGCTACATATGAAAATATTAGTGATACAGTGCATGTGTACGTTTGTACTATAAAGCTACCTTGACACTGATTCTAGTTATTGAAATGAGGTCATGATTAACTGCCACTCAGCTTTGCATTACCTGTCATTGGCCCCATTGCAAAAATTAGTTACTATTTTTACACAAAAGAAAATATTTTTTGGTCGGTTGAAAGTGCAAATTTAAACTTCAGTACCCAAAATAGATTAATTGAAGTATGTGAGTGGTGCATTTCATATTTTGTATATCCATAAAACTTAATTTTGATCAAGACTGGGGGTGAAGGAAAGTACTTGCATAATTGTACAGTGTGTACAGTATGTGGCCCATGAGAGTGCGACGCTGTGAAGTCAAATTTTGTGTAAAAATAAGCCAGATTGCATTTGTGAACATTACAATTGAAAATATATTTATGCTTATTTTGTAACATTAAATATTCTTAGTTTGTAACATTAAATTATAGTCTGTTTTGCTCCTACTGTAATAACTCCTATGTATATCATTACCGCTGCAATAACCATCTGGCAAAAACTAATAGCAAAAATGCAGAAGGACGAGGTAGGCTCTAGGACGCCCTCTGTAGGTAGGGGAACCCATGGTGCTATTAGTTTGTGCCGGATAGTTATTGCAGGAAATAATGGTACATATATGTAAATAGGAGGTAAGTAGCGGTGCTCATAGACTCCCTAACCAGGGATTTTTGGGGATTAACTGTTGCACATTGAACCAGTGGTATCTCTACTTTTTGTGGGAAGTTTGTGAAGTAATCAAAGTATGTGAGACTTGTGTAAGGCGATTGTTGCTTTGCTTATTACTGCAAAAACAACTGAATATTATACTTGCCAACTTCGTATGAGATTTAAAAAGTTTGGGAGAATGTTTCCTCTTGAAAAATACTCTTGAGCAAGTAGCATTAGGACACATTATGCAGGGCATGTAAAAATTCAACTTTGTTAGGGGGTAAAAATTTCAGAAATATGTACATCAGGGACCCCCTTGCTCCATATTTGCCTGCAGATTAGCATTAAAGGTCAAAAGCAGTCGCCCCAAAAAAATTTTGAAACAATAGCTAAATGTCACAAATTTCTTCTTATTTCCCTTTCAAGCATCTTTCAAAATATTTTAGGACATAAATATTGCATATTCAAGGTAAACCAAGCAGTTGCTCCTTGTAAATTTTACAACTGAGTGAGAAAAATACTGTCACATGATTCTCAAGATCCATTCAGGAAATAGGATAGTCTACTATACAATTTATTCCTTATTGGGGTAACTGCATTCTCCCTTTAAAGTTATGTAGGAAGGGTTAGAAGATGTGGTGTAATCAAATACCGTTTATGTTGGAATAATGAGGGTTACAAGCTTCACGAATCTACTTTGCCCCTCATTACCTCCTATTTACACTTGTAATCCCCACTTACCTGCAGTAAGTCCCTGGCAAGCTTTTAATGGCAGGGTGGTCCTGGGGGACCTCCCGAGAGAGGGCGCCCAGCTTGTCCTCTTCGTGCTTGCCTGTCCAAGTGACTTACTGCGGCTAAGTGGGGATTACAAGTGTAAATAGGAGGTATCAGGGCTAGTAGATTCCCAAACCAGGGAGTTTGGGGGATTATGTTACAAACATACAGTCTTGCCATATTCTGTTCTGTAAGCCATTTTCCAATTTCATGTTGTATTTGATACATAAATCTATAAACAAATTGGACTATTCCTAAATTTAAGTGCTAGAAGCGTTTACAGTTTTGCACAGTACCTTAATAAGTACTACACACTGACAGTACCGTGAAGTGTAAAGTTGATAAATAAATTTTTTGTCTTAGAATTATAGGCAGGCCCTGGATGAATTGTAAGAAAGGCCAAACTTCTGGTAGTATATAATGTATTCTGTTGCAGTTTCGCCATAGCATAATTGATTCTCAGGTAGTCTTAAATGATGTCAAAATTTTATGCAGAGAGTTGGATTTGTCCAATTACAAAAGGTGGCCCTTGAAGAGGGTATACATGTGGAATGAAGCTATGAAGAGAAACTGATACCCCCTCTCTCATCTTGTTACTTGTATCAAAACAATTAACTGTCGTTGTGCCAGCTCAGGCCCTGTCTCATTCTATAATTATACTAGTCGGATCATATGATGCTGACACGCGAGTTGTGTAACTTGTGGCTGCTTATTCTATGTTTAAAAGTCCTCTGAAGGTGAAGCTAAGAGGAATTGATATTCGCCCTTCAAAAAACAAATTGCAAAGGCTGGAAGAGAAGCAGCTGTACTTGCATACGATGTCATTTATTTTAAATTATGGTCTGCAGGGAAGCAGGGTAGAATGTTGTGGGACATTTTCCAATATGAGAGTGACGTTAAATTTGTTATTAACTTCTGATTGTCATGCAAACTTAGAAACATTCATGAATTGCCTCATTTGCCTGTATAGTGTAAAAATGATGTATATCTTGAAATGCTAATGCCATCATTCTAAATGGCATTAGTGGCAGTTCTCTTGTATAGCATTAGTTTAACCTCTTGACCCCAGGGGATCCAGGAGTTTTAAATTATGTAGGATTGTTGATTGGTTCCCATAAATGAATGTGTACATTGCAAAGCTAGGCTAAAGTGTAACTTGCTCTTTTACCTTTACACATTAAGTCAATGGGACTTCTTTATTAGTTGGATTGTGAGCAAGGGGAATCACACTATGCAACCCAGTTGGCTTTGCTGCATGAAATTTGGTGTACAAACTGTCTTTAGGTCCATTTTTTCGTTGAATATTTGAAGAGTTTGTTCTTTGTCTTTGTTTTTTTGAATTTGAAAAGCTTAAAATGTGCAAGTGTGTAAGGAATTCCTGAGAAGGTGGATTTTCTTCTCTGCCTTTTGGCTATTGAACATCATGTGTAACATAGACCTATTCTTTCATCCAGGCTAAAATGGGCTATTCAAGACATATACTTGATGTAGAGATCGTAAGGTTTGTGAGGTTGGTCACAGAAAGTTTGGTGTCTCTTTAGAGGATGTAGTTCCTTTGGGGAGCAGAAATTCTTTCACTCTTTGACTTTGGTTGTTGGAACTTGAGAAAAAGTACACGTTTGACTAAATAAGGTGCAAGACCAGGAGTAGTACTCCACTGGGCAGGCAAGAGATTGGGCTGACTGGGGTGCCTCCTTCGTATAATGGGAATCAGCATTTGTGTTAATTTACATGCAGGAAATTATGCTATAGTGGACAGGCCATATCTTCTTTAGATAACCTCATCTTTGACAGTTTGAGAATTTCTACTTTCTTTGAGCATTACCCACAGGGGTTGTCACTGTTAGACAGCCTGTTATGTTCAAATGGAAGCTTGACTTGATGTGTGGTTTCACACTAAACTACACTACTCTCTAACCTTTAAAAAAAAAAAGAAAAGAAAAATCGGTGGGCCTATTTCGCTCCTCCTTACCTCCTATTTACATATGTACATTATTGCCTGCAATAACCGTCTGGCAAAAAACTAATAGCACCGCGGTATCCCCTAACAGTAGAGGGAGCCTAGAACCCTAAATTGTCCTTCTGCATTTTTGCCTCACCGTGTTCACACGTCTTTAAACTCATCTGGTGAAAAACTTCGCTATTTATAGGAGGTAAGTATCGGAGCTCATAGACTCCCAAACCAGCGAGTTTTGGTGAAACTGCTTGAAGCTGTCTTTCTCCTCACGAGTTTCAACCAGTTCAATAAATGTTCATAGCAGTCCTGTTGTCTGTTAGACTGTTTCCTGCTGAAATTATTTAACCAGTGATGAGTAGAAAATTGTGTCCAGTAATGTGTCAGATTTGTGTTTGAAAATCAGAAACAGCTGTAGGGCAATGCTATGGTCAGCTGGTGAATACTGACTTTTAAAGGTGAATGGAACTAAACAGAATGCAGCATAGTCTCCCTTGTGGACATGCCGATATATTTTACACTCTTGATCATATATAGTTCAGATGATGATAGCTGCCTTTTCTAGGTTTGTAGGACACTGTACTTTTGGAAGGTGTGTGTATGTGTTTGTGTGTGTGTGTGTGTTTGTGGGATGGGTTAAATGTCGGAGGTGGTTTTACAGATAGCTTTGTCAAAGTGCTGCTAAGGAGGTAGTATGCCGAGGCAGTTTGCTCAGTAATTGATTGATTTTGTCTGACCTACTTAAAAGAAACATGAGCTTGGGGTGGGGTTAAGGATAGAATGAACTGGAAATACAAGGTGTGGTGAGGAGGGAACGGGAGGTTAGGAGGAGGGCATATATCAACACAACTGTCAGGAAGTAAAGCAGAGAAGGCTATTATTTTAGCTTGCTTTGTTTAGTTACTTGGCCACAGTTGTCTTTTCATTTGATGAGCTAAGATGCCCGTGGCTTTCTTCAGCTACAGTATACAAAGACCAAGACACATTCCTCATTGCGCCTTAACTATGAATAATTACAAAATAATTTCTGATGGTAAATGTCAAAATTTGCATAGATAGTTTTGATTCATGCAACTTTGCCCCTTAAGGAAGCCTCACTGGAGACAACATTCTCACTTTTCTCCTACTTCTGAGACATCAGATTGCTTTAACGGATATCTCAGACACCGAAGAAAGTAATTAGTTGTGGGATCAAACCTTGTAACATTGCCTTCTGTATGTTTTCTGAAGAGAAGCAAGCCTGAAGATGTGCTCAAAGCCTGCTTAATAATTTGCATTAGAATATTTGCAGGTAGCATTATCTTGTATGAGGTACATACTGTAGAAGTTTATATAGTTAGTACTGCAGGTGTTGGAAAGGGTGTGTTACAATGTTTGATTTTAGTTTTAAGATTCCTTTTATTGTTGATTTAAGCAAAATCAGAACAGAGTGGTTTAAACCATAACCATAATCACAACATTCATTACAATTAACATTGTGATTAAGGGAATTTGATTTTAATTCCAGCTAGGATGCATTGTGCAGCAAGGTTTCTCATTAAATTTCCATGATATTGGATACTGGGTATACAGCACTATGTGATAATAAGTAGCTCCAACTTTGCAAAGGTTTAATATTAGTTACATTTGTATAACAAAGATATTAAGTAAAGAAAAGTTATTATGGTCCATTGTATTTTAATTTCCTGTTCTCAGCAAAATGCTGTGACTTTTAGTGCTTCTGCTTTGGCCCCATTTCTCAATTCTTATACTGCCTAAACCTTGTACCCGATAAAGACGGCATTGAACTATGCTGATAATACAAAACTGGTTGCCAGGTGGTCAGTTTGCATGCTCTGATTGTTAGAGGACGGTGTTTTCCAATAATATCAATACATACAATAATTTTTAGGAATTGTCCGGTTGCATAATAAATCTAGCTCTGTTGGAAGCCAGAAGAATTGATAATTTTGGCCAGAAAGTGCTGTAAAGATCTTTTACATGAATTGTATGAACAAGACTGACGATGGAGGAGGGGGAGGGATGGGGAAGGGGAGGGGGAGGGATGGGGAAGGGGAGGGGGATCGTGGTCTTCCCCACAAGTTGGTTGAATTGAGGAATGGTATCCTATCCCCTTAAATATTTGGTCATGGAAGCTGCAATAGGAGAGTTTATTCAAATGAACCTTAGTGGTTCGGGTGAGTGCCACCTACAATATCCTGTATGTAAAGACTACCGCTTATTTTTCTGTACATGTGCTTATTGGGGTTGTTCACTTTTGTAATAGATGAAGTGCTATAGGTCTATTTCACCCCTCCTTGCCTCTCTCATTGCCTGCAATTGGACTATTTGGCAAAAGTTCTTTGCCAGTTGGGTATCCTAGCTACCTTTTGATTGCAGCCCACATGGTCACATGTCATTCTCTATTTTCACCCAGTTTGACTGCTTTTACTCTTGGTGAAATATGAGAATTTGGAAGTTTTTGTTGTCTTTAGGCCTTCTGAGTATCTATTAAATTAACAAACTGAGGTAGTCATATAGGATTTTAGTACTTAGTGGGTGTTTTTTTTACATTTGTTGGCACACTACAGCTGTATGCACAGCAGATCCTATGAAAATCATCAATTGCATAGTCACAGTTGGTATAAAATGAGTGATTGCATATATAGCAAACATTCCATGGGGTTCTTGATAGTACAGCACTATAAGCTAACTACTGTACTGTATAACACTTCAGCAATAATGTAATAGTCCCTGATGTCGAAGCAGTCATGCATGACTAAATTGTCTCTACAATGTGTGTTCCTCGCCTCGTTGATTAAAATGATACAAACTAGCTAGCTATCTACCCTACCTAGAAATAAAATGTATGACTTATTTATGTGTGTAGACAGAAGATGGATGTGTAATAACACTTACAGAAATTGAATCTCTTGTATCCATGGCAACCTCATGCTGGTATTTTATGGAAGCTGGTTCTGTTGTTGGCTTTGACCCTGTTACAGTACAGTAGCTTTTCAAAATGCTGGTAAAATCTACTTCATATTTGTAGTGCTGTTTAAGGCGTTCTTGCCCTTTATCTTTACTTTATGCCTCTTGGCAGCCTTGAGCAGCAGGTTTGGGTTAATCACCTGACTCTGCTTCAGAGATATGACTGCTGTCAGGGAAAAACAAGTCATTGTATGAAGAAAAAAACCTTGAGATAGCTTTTAAAATGCTTGATTTAAACTTGTGAAAGAATACAAGTGCCTTCCTTGTGTAATATGAAATAAACCTTTTTATTGACAATACAGTAGTGAAGTTTGCCTGTGAGACATGACTCCAAGAGAAGTGGAGTTGGTAGGGGGCAGGGCGGGGGGCAGGGAGGCCAGGGGGATGACTCTGAGTAGGGTGTATTACTTGTCTAAGCCTGTTGTACTCATATATGTTGTCATAATGTGCTACACAGTGACTGCTTCATGCAGTTGTTTCTGGTATTGATGAGTAAATCTTGCAAGTTGTACTTAAAAAGTCAGTGGATCTCAGTAGTCTAACAAGTAACAATGATTCTGGCACATGACATTTTACTGTACGGCTGGATGGATTGGGACGAGTTTTCCTGGATAGTTAAGGAACATGTATAGCTTGGCTGATCTGATTCGTACCTAGTGTGAAACTTAACAGTTTATTGCCAAGGTTGTCAATATTTTGACAAATTGTACTCTGTGATACTGGTACTTTAAATCAGAATTAGATTTAGCTGTTTGAGATTTCAGGTAGACAATTAGGATGAGAATCCAGATGTTGTGTGTCGCACAGACCTGCGATACTGTGCTTAGATTGTTCATCACGCTGCATTGGGAGGATGTCATACACTCAGTGGCTGATTTTGTTTCTTTATGAAAGTGGTGGCATGATGAATGCAAGTCAACCTTGTTATCTTTATCAATAAATGAGAACTGATAAAGTTCCCTAGGATTGCAAGGTTTTTCATCATTTATTAGCTTAATTCAAGCAGAGTTACCGAGCTTCCCTCCCTTAGCTGACAATTAAATTAATGGTACAGTATCATGAAGGTCAAAAGTTTGCATCATTCGGAAAAAGTTGCTTTACAGTGTCATGACAGAATTCAACAGGAAGTTAAACAGCAAAGTTTCATTAGTATATTTGTTATGTGTTGATATTTGCAAATTGGATTATTCATGTCGCAGATGTATACTTACCCCTTGCTACATTTAATTTGCATAAATCTCATGCCATGTGCAAAACTTGGAACCCCGTGGCTTTCATTTTGATGTGTGTGCTATGATGGATCCTTCTATTAAAGCAAAATTCTTTACCGTACTTGAAGATATTTTGAAGACACTTTCTCATGAGAAAGCAAGAATCTATATTGCCCTTCCTTACCTCTTATTTACATAATTTGTGTCCTTAACTTGCTCTGTAAGAAAATGTCAAAAGGTGATAGATGAGTGAAAGGGAACCCTCACAGGTTGGTATCATGAAAAAATTTGTACAAAGCAAACCATGGATTGGCCACTCTTATCAATGGTGTAGTGGCTGTCATGCAGTTTCACTGATAATATGTACATTGTTGATAATGGAAGGAGAAATGAAAGGCTCCCTCATTCAGATTGCCCAACAGCTAGGCTAAATGCTCTTAGCTTAGTGCCGATTGAAGGTTAGGGATTAAAACCTAAAACTGTAAATATGTGATTGGGCTCATAGATTCCAAAACCTGTTGGGCTTTTGTGTATTTTGTAGCTGTAATGAGGGTGGGACTTTTAGAGCCCAACCCTGATCCGAGGGATACAACCCTATGCTTGAAAGGTCATGTGACATGAAAATTACATAGTTGGATATTTGATGAAAAAAGCATTAAATATCCAGGAAATAGCCACAATTCCCATTAAAATCCATCAAATATTGACCATTTTACAGGGTAAATTCTGTTTCACACTTGTATGATTAATAAACATGAGCTAAATATGCAAATATGTGACATCGAAAGATGGACATAAAAAGTATGAATCTCATGTTAGCCATTGTTTTTTCAACCTTAATTCCAAGGACACTGGTAGCATTGTTATCCCCAAGGGGTTTACTGTGAAAGTTAAACATTTTTTCATTCAGAAATATTGATATCTTTCACCAAACTGTAATCTCTCTGATCAGTAATTAAGAGATAATTAATATAGGGTTAACAAAAGAAATCTTAACACTGTGCAACACTCATCATTATTTTTGCATCGGCTATGAGTTTCCCCAGAACCCATAAAATTTTGAAGACATATATTTTGAGAACAGTAAAAGATATTGAAATAATTCAAACAGACCTTTTTATTGGAGGGCTTAATTGTTTAACTGACAAGTGAAATAGGTCTTTTTGGTGGCATGGCACACAACCTTTAAATGTTGATACCAAAATGCACTTAACTTGGTACACAAAAACATATGTTTTTCTTCAAGGTAGTCCTCATTACCTGTTTCCCAGAACCATACTAGAGGTTCAGGCAGAAGCCAGTGCTGGGTCTGGCCTTCTGGTATGAGTGAGTAAAGTTCAAGGGTCAGAAACGGTAACTTGAAGACAGAAAAGAGCAAGACCAGGGTTGTCCAGACTACATATTGATGGAATGTAAAATTTTGATCCAAGATTTTAGCTTATATGCATTTTCAAGTATTAAAATTGTCTCGCTTCTGGATAAAACATGGCAATTCTGTCAAACCTGAGCTGAAGGAAGTGGTTTAAGTTTTATGCTAACAATATTCATTTTTCTGCATATATATTTCTTTCAATTTCAAATGGAAAAATTTTCTTTGCTGCTGCTTCTTGTCTCTGCCTGCAATTCTTGTGGCTTTACTAAAGCTTCACTGCTTTTGGTGGATGTTTCCATAACTATTCTCTCTTTCTCTCACAGAAGGATGCGTCAGAGGGAAAGGAGAATGGCCCAGCCACAGACAAAGTAGATGATAAACCTAGCAAACCTCAGAAGCCTTCAAAACTAAGAACAGACGATGATGGCAAGCCTTCCATGGTTAGTTCAAAGATTTGTAGTAGAGTTCAAGCTGTGAAGTTGTCTCCTTTTTCCACAAAAGACAACATGTGCCCTGAGAACAGTTCGCACAATTTTGTCCTTCTTGCTACATTCACAGCACTCTCTTTTAATGAGGAATCATTTTGTGATCTTTTTGGTTGAGACTTTGACTTTGTCACTTCAATGACTGCTCTTTGCCCCTTTCTACTGTCATAAATCATGATAAATTTTCTGGTCCTTTTTGTTGCTCTTCAGTGTTATATTACATTACCCATGGGATCTAAAAATTTTGAATGTAAAAAAAATTTACTCTGATTCTGTGGTTTGCAGTCGAAAGTAGTAAATTTTTAGAGAGAATTTCATTGTCCATTAAAGAGAGGGGTAGGGGACCAGACAAGGAGTTGAAGGGGGGAGGGGGAGGATAACTTGAGAGGGGTGGTGGGATATACATGTTGAGATATGTAGTATTAATTTTGGCTGTCAATTTTTCTAGGGGGAAAACATTTTTCTGTGGGTGCAAAATCTCCCTTCCTAATGCAACCCCACCACTCTTGGCCTGGGAAGGGAGAATTCTTTCTTCGAGCAGCTGTTGTATTTTATGGGCATAAAAAAAGTGACCGGAAATGGGAGAGAGGGGAGAAAGGGAGTTGGGGGAGGGGGGTTAGGGAAGTAGAGAGGTAGGTAAGGAGTGACAATAGAGTGGAGGTTGGTATAAACTTGTTGGGATCTTTCAATCACATTCATTATTCATAAGTATTTTTTGAACCCACAACTTTTATTATATTTGTCAGTTATGAAATTGGAAATAATTTTTCTAAATATTTAGGAAGCAGTGTCAATCATCATGCAGAATACTTTCAGTAACAGCATTTAGCTTTTGCTCTTTTGGTAAAAGGGGTATGTTTGCACTGGTGGATGTAGGTATCATTGTTGCTCAACTTTATTTTGAAAATGGTGATAACATTGGAAAGCTTCCAGTTTTCCAGAAACAGCCATACTGCTTGCTATGTGTCTGTTATTTACACAATTTCTTCTACATTTCGTGTATATGCTTGGTAAGTTGGTATCATTGGTTCATTCACACATGTACAAATTATTTTTTCTTTGGGGCCTGAACAGATTTGCCTGAGAAAAGCATGTATTACCTGAAAATATTGCCTGCATGGGTGGAAAAAGGTGGGGAGCTGGAAGGCTCCTTCCTGGGAAGTTTGGGCATTTGGAGGGAAATTTTGGCAAATTGGAAGGAAATTTCCTTTTTTTTGTACATGAAAATATGGAAAGAATTGTGGAAAATTTTACTCCCTTCCTGGGAAATAAACATTTTTTCCAGCTCTGATTGCCTGATTTCATAAAAAAATCAACCTGACAGTTAGATTTTGCCTGAACTTGAGGGTGTGGTGTGGGGGGTGGGCTACAGCCCTCACCCTGGCTCATATGCGTATGGGTTCATGGGTTGCACTCACTATCAATTATGAAAAGGATGAACAAAGTATGCAATTTTTGCCTGTTTTAACATCTTTTCACAGGGTAGGGCTTGCTATGAAGGCAATATGGCTAGATGCCTTCTTCACATTTAACATGATAATGTGCATGCATATAATTACAGAAAATTGGGTTAAATGGAATTGATTTTGGTCCCAGGAAAATAGATACTAGAGCCAATGTTACCATGGCAACTTTATTTGGAAAATTGGGTAAGGAAGTAGCGAAACTATTTTATGATTTTCAAGAAATTGTTCTCAAATATTAGCAGCAATTGGTCTTTGCCCTAAAGGTATGTATTTAGAAAAGAAAAGTTGAAGTACTTGAACTTCTAGATCTGATTCTGATTCACTGAACCATTGATTTAATGTTACCTTTATTACTCCACTTTTTAGGTATCACCAAGGGGTTTTCCAGTTTCCCGTTCGAGTAGTTGGGTCACTTTTGATACAGTGTAGTTGTGTCTGGTCTGGGTGTGTGAAAGCATCACCAGTTTGAGAGGGGGAAGACTTGTATTTTGGGGGTACCTTTGTGTATCCTCTTCAAGCTTCCATTATCTTATTGTAGTCTGCTTTACCACCCTTTGGACTTCTGGGACTGTTGGATAAGATAGGGAATGTAGCACCAGCCACATAGAGCTTGCCTGTACTGTCTGGATTTTATTCTGCTCAAGTTACTCTTCGGTTCCATTAAATTACCGGTGCTTTGTGACATCAACCGTCAGTCAACGTAGAAAACACCTTAAGGTGTTTCACATCAGTCCATTACCTTCCCTCAGTTCCCTATACCCCCTACCCCTTAGACCCTGCTAGGAATGTAGCTAGTCAAATTTGAGTGCTGGGTAAATGTCTGATCTGGGGGAAGGACCTCACCTCACACCATGGCATCTACCCCATTTTTCAGCCATTATTTTTTCAATTTTCCCTCATTTTACTTCAGGGAGTAAATTTTGGGCTAGTTTTAGGTCTCAGTAGGCAGATTTGTGGTGGGCGGGGAGACGTGTGTTTGCCTGGAATGCCGGGCTGAATATTGAGTGCTGGGTGTCACCACCCAGCGCCGCCCACCGTAGCTACATCCCTGGACCCTTCCCCTTACCCCACTCCTTGGTGATACCTTGGTATTTTCTTTTTGTTTGTATTTGTGTGGTGATTGAATGGAACAGTCTGCCATATTTTGTAAATTAGAACAGTAAATATTAGTTTATTTGAGAACTTCTCTTAGAGGTTGCTCCTTTCATGGGCGTAGTTAGGATTTCCTTTTGAACAAATTATCTATAGGTTTGTGATTAAAACTGTTTGTTTCCTTGGTTTATAGTACTGTACCTACCATCAAAAGGCATGTGTTTTGGAAATTGTTTGCTGTGTGTGATCTGTGCATAGAATGACACAGGTTTTGAAGTGCTCTGTATAGGGTACTGTATGTTTTATTCATCAGTTTCTTCCATCAGTAAATCAGAAATTGCATTTTGTTCCAGTTCCTGTAAATCTTTTAATAGATCAGAACTGGTTACAAATGCAGGCATTAACACTTTTTGTTAGACATTTTTAGTGGAAAAATAGGTTCATCTTGTTTGCAGAAATGTTTTAAGCCGGAAAAAATCCTTGTAAATTGTGTCCTGTTGCAATTGAATTGATGTCCTACCTTCTGCCATCCTGGAGATTGGATGAAATTTCTTCAGGTCTGCTTTTAGGAAGCTGTTCACAGTAGCTAAAAGTGGTTAAGTACTGTATAATCCTGATATAAAATGATAAAAAATAATTTACATTTCAGCAGGGCAAGTGTAGTATCAAACACGCTTCAAAGCAGAGCAGTTTCTTTGTTGATTCCTTGTTTTTCAAATCACTGTCAGGGATCTCACTTGTGTAGGAAGAGAACAGCAGGCCAGTCATGCAGGCTATGAATGTTGTTTTGGAGAAGTTAAAATGTATTGCATAATGTATTGCATAACATGTGTTGATACTGTATAAAAAACAAGAAACACAACTACCATTATAAAAATTGCAGTTAAGGCACTTTTAGCAAATCCTTGATCTAATCATCAAAGCAAGATGTACTGATGTAAGCAGCAAGAGTTTAAATAATTTCATGAAGCATTGGCAATGATTTCCTGTCAGTCTGAATGCATGGATTATGTGGTAAAATTGCCACATGTTGGCAATGGTTAATTTTTGTTTACCTGTAGGCCTGCCCTGTGTTTTCATATTAAAGTGTGTTTTGAGTTTGTGTGGCACTACTTTTAAAACAAGATCAATCTCACTAGCCTCATTTATTCCAAACTGTGTACTGAGAAGAATTATTGTGATGCCTTAAAGTGATGCCGTGAGTTTGCAAAAAATGAAAAACATAAGATTTTGCTTCTTGTTATGTCTTTCTTTATCCTTCAAAATGCCACGAGTGCTATACAGAGTTGAAGAATACAATTTGAAAGCTCAACATGATAGCGATAGTCTCGGGAAGTAACCTAAACAGCATACAATCAGAAAAATTTTGAAGGCCTTTTTCAAAAAACGGTCCTCATTATAAAGCGTTAGACCACTCCTATGCAACGAACCTGATGTTGAATATGCAATATTATTGAGGTGTCACCACGTTAAAAAACGTACTATACCACTCAACCCAGGCAAGCTCCACGGTACAGCTGTTCGCTCACGGCCGGGGAATGACCTTCTTGCATAATCGCTTGATAATACAACTCACGTTACTTGTACACTCAATATAGCTTTCGGCTCTAATTTAGAATCAACTTACAGGCTACTGTCTTTCACTCATTGGTAAGCGTTATAGTGCTGATTTGAATCTGAACGTTACAGGTTTACAGCGAAAGTTGCACCACTAATAGGCCTACTATCTCTGTTGTCGCCAAAACTGTTTCTGAATTGAACGTCAAACACGATGGTAAGTTCAAATAAAAGGCAGAGCATCGTCTCTCGCCACTTGTAGTACTAATGTAAGCGCAAGTTAGGCTTAATTTAGTGAGGTACGTACCACTCGTCAGTAGCCTAAAGTTAGGCTACTACAGTAAAACGGGATAGTTTAGCCTTGTGGTATTACCTTGTACGGTGTATATTGCAACTTTATCAACGTTACTTCTTCAAGATCCACACATTCAGTCAGTCTTGTTCACTTGTGTTGTTGTGCTAAGACTAGCAGCTAAGTCGATCAGCTGTTTACACCTAGTGAATATGCATCAGTACTTCGTTCTCATTGGTCTGCTCAACAGATGTTCGTTAGGAGACTGAATAGTGTTTGTGAGCAGCACATTTTTGATTTTCTTGAGTTTAGTCGTTATTTTTACGAAAATTTCAGGGCTGATGCCGGAATTCGCACAACAGGCCATATTTTTTCTCCCTTACTGTTCATATGGGCCACTCAAACGAATGACTAAGATTTTAAACTCGATTTTTTAATGTTTTTCCCTTTTTGCAAACTCACGGCATCACTTTAAGCCTTACTTTGACTTGCTATTTGTAGAATTTTATTGTCCATATCACCTATAATTATGATGTAGCCACCATTTTGTTCTGATTCAATTTTATCTCCCAGAGGCATCACTTGGTATTTACCATGGAAATACTGAAAGATAAAACCTGTCCAGAAATACACAGTTTATTGGCTGGTTATATTTCATAGCATTGCATGGCTTTTTAAGTTCCTGAACTATGTAATGTCACCTCCTTGATCAAAATATTCTCCCTAGTCTCGCTTTGGAAAATGATCAAAATAGGCTGATTGCATATCGGCTAGGTCTTCGTCTTACTCCCACATGAGATGTTATTCACAGGAGGTTGTATCAGGTTCCCATTTTCAAGTACAGTACTGTGTGTGGCAGATTATGACTCAGATGGGCTTACAAAACAGAGCCTTGGCTAGTTGATCAAACCAGTATCAACTCTTACATTAATCTCAGGGAGGAGTTTTTCTTCCTGAGCATACACTGGTGGGAGAAATGTCTGTCTAGAGTTGACAACATTTCTCGGGGAGGGTGCCTGCCATTGCACCATTAAGAAAAGAATTTTTAATCATGGGTGTGTATAGACTTGTCCACATTCCAAGGGCGGCATTGAGAAATGGAATATGATACTAATTGAGAATAAGATCAAGAACACAGGGGAACAGAGGGTGATGCCATCTACATAGCATCGTCAATTGTCAGTTATTGCGAACAGAAATAGGTTGCATATTGTGAGTTGGCCTACCTTCTGTATGGGCTTAGAGCAGGTATCTAAATTTCACTTGTGTGTGCCTTGCCTATTACACAAGTGAACATAACATAGAGCTCCCTTGGACATTACCAGCTTTTCAAAGACATTGCAAGATCAGTGAATCAGGACAGAGGAGGAAGATTGGGTGCAAGGGATGGGGTAGGGAAGAGGAGAGAGAGAGGAGTGGAATAGGAAGATGGATAGTACAGAAGGTGGGATGGTAGAAAAGAAAAGGAGACAGGGAGATGATTTTTGTAGACTGTTTAATAGGCGATATATAGCACATGTTGTGGAATGGAGAGAGATTTAATTACTGAGACATACTGTTTGTAAATGTTGAAATATGGAGTAAGGGGTAAGAAGGATATTGGATGTTCTAACGTGTTATATTTTCCTTGCAGTACCTAAAATACAGGCATTTTGAGGTGTTCTAGGGTACACTCTAAGACAAGGCTGTTCACAAAACTGGTTTTGACTTTGAAACCGGTTTGGTTTGAACTTTTTGCACAACTGAAAGACCGGGTATTGAAAAATAACTAGTTTAAAGCAATCAAGGTTTGCCTTCTGTTTCAAAATTTGACAATTTTACACTTTTCGCCCCAAAGTTAGCTTTCTTTTCAAACAAATGTGCATGGGAATATCGTCTGTTGTAACTTCCATAAAACTTCCGACAATCCCGAGTACATGGCTATATAGACATCGTGCAGGGTTAATATGCAAGGCCATTGTACTTTTTGGAAAAACAGGTTTTGATCTAAAAACTGGTCTTAGCAGCTGCAGAAACCGGTTTCTGGTTTTGGACTAACCGTTACAGACTTACGTCAAGAGTAATATTTGCTTCATACTAGGTAAAAAGGATTCAACTATTTTCAAGTATTCATTGAGCTAGCTAACAGTTCAGTGAATGGATTCAACAGTTTCTGGTGTTTTGTTTCCCTTCAAATTCCTTCCCCTCTCAACACATGGTAGTGAAACACCATCTTTTCCCACTGTGTAATGATACAGGGCTTAAGCTACTGTAAATTATGTATTACTGTCGCTTGAGTCTACGTGTAATGATGCAACGGTTTTGTTCTGAGTGAGTGTTTAAACTTTGCTGGTTACATCTAGCTGTGCTAATATATACAGACAGATTATGCATATTAGAGATGGTAAAACCAACTCATTTTCTAAAGAGGGGTGAGTGTTTTTAAAGTACTCAGTGTAGCATAGCTTGGATACCCTCATAAACCATAGACACGTTATGGTTGGATATTGCTTCGTGTGTGGGTGTGTGTTAGAACAGGAGAGTAAGGCTCCTTTGATATTGGGGATAATGGATTCTGTTGGACTTTCAACCTGAAGGGGTTTGCAGATGAAATAGTTTTAAAGAAATGTTGTAAAGAGACTTCACGGAATTTTAAAAGGAGGCTTTGCTGGCTATTCCATTCCACTGTATAATTTGAAGGCTGGTTGTTCAGCTGGTATTTTAAAGTCTATTACACTCCTCCTTACCTCCTTAGCTCCTATTTACATTTGTGTATATGTGTGTTGTACTGTGCTCATATGGTAAAACATGCCCATCAGAAAAAAATGACTTCCTTATCAGATCATGATCACATTCTCCATGTGAATGTACTTGTCATTATGATTTGCTGCCTGGATAACAAACAAGCCGGTAAATTGTCACGATCCTGTGTTAGTTATCAGATCAGCCTAAATACTGCTTGTGAATGGTTAAGTCACGTTGGTGTTTGAATGACAGTCTACAACACGGCAACAATTTAGTGCATTGTGAAACTTTGCTTTTGTTAAACTGGACAACCGTGTACAGTTTGACAATATGCCGGTTACCTTGATCACATCATTGCCATTCAGTGTGAATGAGATTGTGATCCTGTTGACGAGAAACTGCAGAAAGTCACTGTACTTTCTCGGCATGAAAATGGCACCCTTGTTATTTCATATGGTTACAGCTTTTTCCCACATGCCAACTGTTGATAAGGTATTCTTTATGATCTCAATTGTATTCATTTGTTCTCAAATTTTTGTTCATCAAGTTATGAGACAAGCAGAGATTACAGTAGGTATGAAAAACTTCAATCAAATTGACTAGTAGCCATAGAGATAGACTATTGGAACTAAACTACATCATTTTTAACAAGGGACAAGCTATATTGAATATTGTATGGTATATTGAATAAAAGCATTTATTTTAAAAAAGTTTATGTAGAATGTTTGTGAAAAAGAGTGAAAAATGTTAAGTGTAACATGAGATCGATGGAAGTGTTTTTGACATTTTTTGCAAGAAGTTATACCGATGGTAATTTATTTCCAAAGTAATTAAACCCAAATTGTAACTTCAAATATGCATCAGAAAACTGGTGATGCATTTATTTTTAAGAAGATAACAGGATGTTCTTTGTAAGGGCTCCTCATTATCTCAGCTTTATAACTACAGTAAGCAATTCTTGAGAATCATAATGAAAGTTCCATTGGCTGCACACATGTGGAAAACTCCATATGGAATCCTCTTGTGTGTTGTGGTTGCTATAATATAAAGGTCATACCTCATCAGACATAACCATTGCTGGTAATTTAGTGTGTATAGTGTACATTCAGCTACAGCCCTAGCAAAACAGCCTTTTGAGATAAAGCTTAAAAATACGAACTATGTTGCAGGCAAGCTGTCAGTCACCATGTGAGGGAGTGTCTGAATAACAAATAGCTTTTAACAGTATTTACCTGTTATTTATTCCTCTGAGGGCATGTGGTCGTGCAGATTCGTGACAATTATTGTAGGAAGACAAGGAAAATAAAAGGAGTTGTTTCTAGAACTGAATCTTGTTTTTGCGGTATAAGCTTCATCTGAATTGGATGACTGGTTGTTAACGTTGGATTTCAGATAAAGAATGCTTTTGTTGGCATATGCTGCAAAGTAACCATGGTGCTAAGAAAAGAATTGACTCTGTCTTTAGAAGAATCGGTTAGTATACATGTATTCAATCTACATTGTGATGGAGAAGCTAGTGGTATCAGTTCATAGGTTGTATTGAATCTTAGGTACAGATTGCAGAACTTGCAAGAAATTGGAAAGTATAAGCATGGCATGAATACTTTGATTAGCTTTTATTAAATTTTTGCATGAATTCTACTTTTTAATTTCATTTTCATTACATTTTCATTTTCACATTTCTCCATTCACATCAAAACTGCCACAACTTCTTTCTTGTAGAATCAAATCTTTCATTTTAGGGGCAGCACGGTCACAGAACAACAGTCTATAAGTTTTGTTCCTGCCTTTCACCACATTTTAGATTCTACCATTTTTTTTTTTTCATTTCATGCGTTATGCAGGACAACATTGACTTGGATGAGTTCCGGGAGGCCGCCATTAAGGCGGGATACGAAGATGTAGCCAACTATTATGCCAAGAAGGTGCTATATATTTAAAAGATTTTGCAACCAGTGTTGTGCATCGTCACATTTGGTAGAATTAGTGGTTTTGAGGATTCTGCATGTCACTTGGTTAGGTCTGGGAAAGTTTAAGGGTGTGACAGGTATTTTATACCCTATTGTAATTTTCAACCAGTAACTGCACCCAATTATTCCCAGTTATTTACCCACCTGTTCACCTCACCTTCCTGTGGTGCTACAATCCTGCCATTTTTCTTCCCAGACTCACAAGAGGGTTATCTAGCAGTGATTTTAGCAGCATTCTTTGCAGATAATTTCTAAACAAGATATGGAAAATTGTAACTAAATTTTGGTAAATGTTCTGTCATCTTAAATCCTGGTTATTGCAGGAACCAAGGGTTACAGGCGGCTGCTAGTCATTGTTATAGGTAACATGTTGTGATCTTTAAAGGTTTCTTAAATTCTGTTGACACTACTAGTGCAATCTTGTGTTTCGAGAGAGATGTGGGGATTAAGAAAGAAATGCATTATGAAAATTGTTTTGTATTTATTAAGTGTCAAATTCTAGTTGAATACAGATGTGCTGTGGGAGTAGCTTCTTTTGAGGTTTGATGGTATGGCTTGTACTGTAGCTTGGCATTTTAAAAGTCAAAAAGTTAGGTGACTATTTAGAGTTTTGTGCCCCTTTGCATTTCTGAATTTTCTATTAAAATAGTGACCACCTGATCTGAAAATGAATAAGGAGGATGGGCCTATAGCAAGCTGCTCAAGGTACTGAAGGGGGTTAATTTACATACAAACATATCTTTAGTTCCAGCTGTTGTGTCTGTATTAATTGAATAGCCATGAATTATTTTCTGTTCTATGGGGCTTGGAAAGAGGTAGGGTTTGGATCGGAGGTGGGGGTGGATCAGGGGATATACCAGATGGGTGTATGGACAGATCAGGAAGATAGATTAAAGGGGGTAAACCATGCTGTAGGTTGAACTGGAATTAACATCCGTCTGGCATATGCCTGCATGATACAACAGTAGGAAAGTATGATGGAAAGAAATGTGAATTCATGCAAAGAGTTTTTAATGATTTTATCATTTTGATTAATGGTCTGTGTGGCCAAGAAGCAACATTTTCAAACAATGAGCATTAATCAGGGTCAGGCTGAGGTCATAATGTAAAGGGTCACATAATGGATTCTTGGCTGAACTACACCAACCAGTGTAATAAATTTGATAAATTTGGTAAGTAAGGAACAGTTGTCTCAGTCTTTTACTGATTAAATTCAAATTTGGTGAGTTGGGAAGAAGCCATGGTATCTGGGGAAGTTTAGAATAAGGGGTGCCCTAAGCAGTATGAAAATTGAAATGAGGGCTGTTAGGGGTAGCATTTAGCACTGTCTCCTGCAATGTGTCTGAAATTCCAAATTGGAGAAGAAAAGTTAACCTCTGGCAGTCTTAAACCAACTTGACCATTTTAAGAAAAGTAAAAGTTGAAAAAACATGTCAAAGTGAACATCTGCCTGGTGCCAGAATGTCAATAAACATTTTGGTCAAACTGTCAAAGCCCTTCATTAAGTTAAATATGTGGTTGCCATAGTTCTTGGAGACTTGGAGGTGTTGTTAGAAGGGGGTTGGGGTCGGGAGGGTGGGAAGACAGTTTGAGAAAACTTACCACAGTTTCCTTTTTGTGGCTTTGGTATATTTGCTTATGTCACATCAAATGTTCATAATATATTACTCAACTGTTGAGAGGTTTAGAAGAAGTCTCTTTCATTGAGTCAGTGTCTTGACTATGGACTTTTTTTGATTTATGGAAATGGTTGGACTAATTTTAAAGGTTCGTATGCTGTGTATTACTTTCTGCCAGTCACTGAGCATGATTTACAGTAGTATTCAGGTTTACGGCAGGCTTGCCACTCTACAAGTATGAAAAAAGATACTTGGTTTGACTTTCTTTTTCAAGTTTCGCAAGTTGGCATGTGTTTGAGGTTGTGAGTTTAATTAACTCAGTTTCGACTTTTGGTGTCATGACAGAATGAACTGGCCCTGGATAGCAGATATTGGTGCTCTTTATTACATAAGAAGCTCTTGATTATAAAAATATTTTGACTTGTTTCTACTTTGTTTTGCATGATATAGTATTCACCTGGCTGGTGTTCTTTTTTTTTTATGTAAAACCAATGTTAGCATGTGGTTGTGGGCATAACTAACTAAATTTGGTACTGTTTGGTTATTAAAATTGGTCTCATCACTCACAACCTGCGGGGGGAGGGGAGGGGGAAGGGGGAGGAGATCTATGACTACAAGAGGTAAGTTTTATGTAGTAAAGTTCAGCACATCTCATGACCCTATAGTTATGCTATAATACAGCAGTACTGAGTACATAGGGGAATACCCTGATCTTGGAGATTAAATTTATTGCCAGAGACATCATTTGGCAAGGAAGGATTTCCCAACCTTGTTCTTGGTTTTTCAAGAATGAGGATGGTTTATGTATGTTTTTACAATGTTACTCACTTTTCAGTCTGATGGCTACGACATAAGGGCATCGATGTGTTGGATTCATCCCATTTGATATGCATTTTAATGAAACAGGTCATTTGTATAAGTTGTACATTTAGACTTGCAGCATATGCTGCAAATTCCACGTACAGTGTAATAGGATTTCAAGCTATGTTTCTAATTGCAGTTAGCATATTTTTAAATCACATGAATTGGACAGGCCAAATAATATCTCATCAAAGGGTTTTACTGACCAGCTGATGTAATCATAGAAGTGTGTTGATTAAAGCAGTGCTTTGGGTAGTGTGGGGCATGTAAGGTATGGAACTATACATGTCACTCACAGTGAAACCTTGCCCTGGAAACATATCATGCTATCAGGGATAATTGGGGTTGCCATGAAAGTGCACTGGGCTTTAAAAATTGAAGTGACCCTACCTAGTACTGAAAGGTTGCCCACCATTTTAGTTCTTAGCTTGAATTAGCTTGTTGATAGTAACATAAATACACAAGAACTGCAGTAATTTTAAAGACAACTTTTTTGTGGCCACACCTTAGGACTTAAATGAAGCAAAAATGGGACATGCCCATAAATTAATTCAACATGATGAGGCTTAATTCACAGGCTGCAAAAGTTGGTGTACTCACCCCTACTCACTCTGACAAAAATTAAAATATAAATATGGGACTGAATATTGGAAATTGCTCAAATTTAAAGGTACTGTAGTCAAATTTATTGTTTTTCAAAGTTTTCACAGGGCATATCTGAGGAATGTTAAATTCTGATTGTATGCTACTAAATTCAGGTAACTGTTTTACTACAGATTAACTATGGCAACCATCTTAGTGGCTGCAATTAGCTTGTGCGAGGCCAGCGTAACTTCTGTATAATGTTTGTGTTTGTTACTGTGAGCAGTCCTAGGGTAAGCTGCTGTGATGTTGTGACGTAGTGTCTCCTAGCAATTAATGCATCGACTGTTTTAAAGCATGTACGGTCTGTTGAACATTCCACGTGAAACAGATTTTTCACTTTACCTGCCTTCCAAAGAGGGTAGTTTATTGTGGATAAAGTGGAGTGGTAATCTGTCTGGTGCATGAGTGTCAATCCTGTGGGAGGGGGGGGGGGGGACAGGGAGACACTTCCCCCCCACATTTTGGAAATACACCCATTGACTTAAGATTTTTACACAGTAAATTTTTGACAGAAGTGGATAAGCAGTGTTACATGCTTTGTGAGAGTCATGCAGTGCTTTTAAAAATTGCAATAATCACCAATGCCTTTCTTCAAGGAGCAATCAGATTTGCCAGAATTAAACTTTTTCAATTGCCCGTGAGTGGGAACTGAAAGTGGTTATTTTTGGAATGGCTGTAAAAGTACTAAAACTGTAATTGTTTGATCACCCATGAGGAAGATGAAGCGAAATTTGAGTTTTGATCTCTAGCGATTAATGGCCTTAAAGTTTTTTTCTGCAAATCCTTTTTGTGAAATTGATTTTTCTTATGTATGGCCATGTTTTTTGTGTTAGTAGTTGCTATGGCAACGTGTTCTGGGTAGACAGACAACTTTGAATCTGTGATGTGTTCCATTGAGTTTGAACTTCAAGGATGATACTAACATTAAACAGTAGTAATTGTGTCTGGATACTTAATGAAGGGTAATGTGTCAGACGGCAACAGCTGTTGCAGATATTTAGTGATTTTAGTCCAATATTTTTACAGTCTTGTGGACTTGAAGTGTATTAATTATGAGTAGGAAGTACTGGGCTAGGAGTTTAATATTTGATTGTTTAGGATAACAATATGATGTGCAAAGCTGTCAAGTAGTACGGATTTTCCGTATTTCACTCAAGGAATAATTAAGTTTTCAAATTCCCATAACAGTGTCACATTGAATGTGATTTTTATTATGAAATTTTTGAATAGCCTTGGGTTTCATGCACAAATACTGCTAAACAAATTTCCCTAAATGTTGCAAAATTCAGTGGAATTACATTTGGCTCTTGGCCAATGAGGAGGAGCCTCAAGGGGGCACACCGCAATTATTAGCTGGTGCATTGACTTTCTTACACACCATTATGTCTCTGTTACACATGCCCTACAGCCTTGTCAAGTTTACAACCCAGATGAGCTCCCCCTCATATGAAAGCTAATGAATTGGCCAATCATGCCATTTTATATTCACCATAGTAGCATCACTGTTTAGATTTTGAACTACAATTGGGGATGAAGTGTAGAGGGTGTACCCCAACCATATAAAAACCTCAAAGTGACAGAAATCACCTTATTTTGCCACAAGTTACTGAAACAATTTAAATGATCTTCATTCCATCCCAATCTGGCACCACCCACAAATTAACATGTCCTTTTTCATATCCATGAAGAATCAGCAGTAACTGATCATCTTAAGATGAGTAATTCACTTTTAGAAAGGACCTACTGTAAAGTGTTCTTTGGTACTACTTTCCTTGACAAGACTGTTTCTCTAATAGTGGTGTGCCCCCTTAGGCAAGATGGTGGAGACTGTGCTGTGAAACAGCTACACAAGGTAGTACACAAAGCAGAAAATAATGCAAAGTAGGTGTAGCTAAGGGTAAGTGTAGTCCATAGACTTCTTAAATATATGGACAGAGCATATTGCACCACTGTCCTATGCGTAGATTGCTGCCAATGTACGTGCACGTTTACCCTTAATACCAATATGGCTGCCTGCTATGGTCTTGTGTTTTAAAGTTTGGACTTGCTCAAGTGGTTCAGTATGGACAGATTGTGCAAGAAACTTGTGATGATTTTCGAAGAATGCAGGTTTAGGCCAAATTTAACAAACAGAAAGGACTAGGATATTGTTCTTGCATTCATATTTGTATTTTGTCCGAAATGTTGCAGATTCATTGTCAAATTACGCAAATGTAGTCCGGTGGCCATCTTGGTAAACCTAAATTTGAGTGGTGGCAACTGTGTTGGGGATGTAATCCTCTGTCCACATATAGAAGTCTGTCGTGTAGTCACTCATGAATATTCACACCAGTATAAAGGTGGATGGTGGGGGGGGGGGTCACTTGAGTATACCCACATCAGTAAAGGGGAGGAGGCAAATTCACTGGAATTGCATAAAGGAATTTTTCTTGAGAGGCTCACTGATTGTGGGTACAAGTCCTTCCATTTAATTATGTTTACAGAATTTTTGTGATTATGGATTCAAATAAATCTTCCAAAGATAGCTCAATCTTTTGGTATTATTCAGGCCTGCATATATGGGTGAAATGTAATGTTTAAGTGTTTTTAAAAAGAAAAGTAACACCAGCTCATTGACATTCTGTGGTGTAATTTGACAGTTTTAAAATAAAAGAGAATGATTTTACACTTTTGTAGAATATTAGTTATTATAGTTTGTTGCTATGTTTGTACTTTCATCTGAATAGTGTGATAAGTCTTAGGAATTACCTGTTTAGATTTTGTTCTACTTACTATATTTGAAGTAGGTTACAGACAAGAGAGACTGATATGTAAACAGTGATTCCAAATTATGCATGCAGATTTGACAGGTATAGGCAGTTCTGTATATGTGCTTTTACAGATTAATACGGTAATCTGTTGGCTTCATATACAGCATACTGTATGCAGGTATATATGGGAGATCTTATCCCTGGTATGGTTATATCATGTGAGATGAGGCCTACCTGCATATCAGACAGAATCCTGGACTTTCAGAAAGTTGCTGTCAGGCATCAGAGAGCTAACTTATACAACACCCTGGAGGTATAAATCACATGATTAAGATCTCATGGCAAAGATTAACCACCCCCCACCCCCATCCAAAAAAAAAAAGAAAAATAACATTAGAGAAATGAGAATTTTCGATTCTATAAAAGGGTTGACCTTTTTGTATGTCTTGGGTAATTACCATGCAAGGATTTGTGTTTTAGTTATTTTTGCATCTTTTAGTCGGTCTCTCCATTGATTTGGTAAGCTGTATGTCACCATCCCAGTTATCCTCCAGGGCTATTTACAATAAAGCATGCATAGTTGCTTAGGCACACAAAAATAATGTAGAGGTCTATCTTATCACAACTTGATAAGGAGACACAGTGATACTACAAAAAGCAAGAGCTAAACCTGTAGTTTAGAAAATATTGTAAACATGTCTACATAAGGGAAAAGGTGTGAAGCTGGGAGGCTCTTTTCCCAGAAATTTGTGTATTTGGAGGGAGATTTTGGCAATTGAAGGAAAGTTTTGGTAATTGGTAGTAAATCTGACCTCTTTGTAAATGGAAGTACATGTTCAGCAATTATGAGAAATATTTGACTTCCTTCCCAGGAAAAAAAAACAATTTTCCAGCGCTGCATGTCTATAACAGTGTGTCTTATAATATATTTAATTAGCATACAGCTAGTATTTTAAGTCTCAGAAAATAGCAAGTGGCCCGCTTTCCTTTGTGGCACTTAAAGGCTAGAAAAAGTTATCAGGGAGTTAATTTCGGGAACTGCTTTGCTTGCCCAAGTCAGCCAATCGTTTGTTAAGTTAGTGTACCACCTAGTAATTGTATTACAAAGTATTTCAGATCACCAATACTGTTTGGAAGAAGTGAATCATGAATTTACTCAGTGAATTTAGACATGATAGGACTAAAAAATGAGAGGGAAAAAAATCGAAGACACTAATGGATTTAAAAATAATTAACAAAATGTCAAAATTTTGGACTCAAAATAATCAGAGACACTAATGGACTTACAAGTTGTAATTTAATAAAATGTTAAAGTTTTGAACTTGTGAAGTATCCTACTGCAACAGATTTTGTGTCCAAGTTTCACAGTATTAGGTGACACTTTTAACTTGTTTGATGCATATTTACTTTCTATGTAAGACACATTTTAAAATTTGTCTGATTGATTAGCAAATATATATCGCCTCACTGATAGTTATCAGTGTCAGTTTGCCTTCTTTCCATTCTGTTTGTATTAAATTCAAGGTTGTGGCACACTATCCTTCCTCTAAAGTGTTCGGCTTTTAGCATAATGCATTCACCAGACATTTGAGTTATCTCTCGTAGATGAAAACACTGCCTCTCGGTTTTCTCAGTAGCATCTTGATACATCTTACATTTAGGTGTGAAGAGCATGTGCTCATTAGATATGATCACATCCATTGCTGTTTTACTTTAATATGTACTGTAGTAGTACTAGAATACAACACTGTTATATGGCAGGTGGAATGAACTAAATTTCATCCATCCTGGTAGTCTAAATGATGTTTTCTTTCACATGTAATGTGATAGATTATATTTCTGTTGTGAAGCACTATCAAAATATATCCATGTGAGGAGAAATAATGGTTTGAAAGGCAGGGCTGAAAACATGTTTATTTCCATAGAAGTAGGTCAAATTTTCCATTGTTTTACCTATTTTCATGTACAATTAAGCCATATTTCGTTCTGGTCACGAAAATTTCCCTCAAATACCAAAATTACTCGGCAAGGTACTTCCCATAATTTCTACTTTTTTCCACCTAAATAGCTTGATAAGATGTACTGATGTATCATAGTAATATTAGACACAGGTGGTGATGTAGACATTGTTAGTTAGTTCTAAACCTCATTAGTTCCAAACTACGAGACATCTGCAATAATTTTACGTTGTACTTTGTACTAATCAGCTCCATAAGCAAACATCCTATAACAATTTATTATAGGTTATGATAGATTATGAACCTATGATCTTTCTCATGAAATCTGATCATTCATTGTGAGTTCAATGCGTATAGACTTAGAATCTCACAGAAAATCTTAATACTGTAATGGCAAGGCAGTAAACCACAGACTGAAGAAATTTGCAGTGCATTCTCCTGTGCTAATGAAGGTGTGGCTGTGACACTTGAGTTCAGCGTAATTGGCTTGAAGCTTTGTGTCTGTGATTTATTGCAGCTCGCTAGGCAGCAGTATTGTTAGGTTTTTTCCTACAGAAATGTTGACAGTAATTTGTTCTTGAAAATGGAAGAAACCTTACAGAAACTTTCATATTTGGAGAACGAACTCGAAGGTTCGATTTGCCAGTAAAAGATTTAGAAATATTAATGTCTCTAAGATGTGAGCCATTAAAGGGGAAATGTAGTCACGCAATTTGACTTAGGATAACTGCCCTTGTGCTAATTCATGTTTCATTCATTAGAATCATGTGGCATTATTTTTGTTACAGAATTGTAAACTAATCACACAAAATAACATCTTTGTTGTCCTTAAAAGGTAATATTTGTTCTCTGAAACTTTGAAGCAATATATAGTTGAAAATAGACCTTATGCATATGATGTCACAGAACAGAAAGTGTGCTATCAGCTGGAGGTAAGCGGGTATCATTGAAACTTACACCAATAAATGCAGACATCTGATTTGTGTATCAGTCAGAATTGGATGAAAGTCTGCTACGTGTGGGTAGGAAGTCTATGTCTTGCATACAGTGTGCTTCGTTTGCCTGACAATATGATGTCGCATGACAGCAATGCATAAGGTCTGTTAAAAGATAGGGAAACTAAGAAGCGTGTATAAGATTTGCTGATAAGCTGCAGAAGTATGGAAGGCACAACCTTTAGAAATATGGCTTTGCATTTTGTATATTTGTAATACATGCTCTTTCTTCTCTTGTTTTATATGAAGTTGCAGTTTGGTGAAAATTTAAACAAATATGTAGATATGACTTGAAATTAAGCGTACAAAGATATCCATTGTACCTCGAACTCTCCCACTTATAATACCATACCTATGGTACTATATCAAACAGTCTCATCTACAGTAGGATATCCTCTGGCTATGTTTGAATCCTAACAAGATGGTGTCCTTCTTACCTTCAGTACTCTGTTTGCCTTGAGTTGGTAACTAACAGCCAGTAAAATGTTGCTTACACTCTGAGTTCCTGTACAATTTTTCTCCCTTGGACATCCCATTTTTGGGACATTAATAGTTTAAAAGAATGTTTACTGTGTGTGCTGTCTGTTCCCTAGTAATTGCAATGCCCCTACTTGTTAAGTTTAAAGGAAATATGCAATGGCCCTAATTTGAATAAGTGTACCCCATACTCTAATTCATGAATGGCTCTGTTTAATCATGTGACAATATTTTGTTCCTGAATTGCTCAATTCATGCAGGATAACTACTTAGTTTGCCTAAAATGTGAAATATTTTTGCTTGGACACATCATGAAAGATTATTATAATAATTATAATTCAGGCCTTGAAGGGCAGTTGTTTAAAATGCTAAGTGACCACAAATGTGGGACAAGCCTATATGGCAATATGAATTACAGCTTCACGTCGGGTGGTTAACCAACTGAACAATTTTTATCAAATTTGGTTGTTTTGAAAAGCCAGTTCAGATAAGGGAAGTAAGAGAAGATATGTAAGATGCAGGTGTCATCTTCAAATGAATTTGGGGTAATTGTTCATGCCCTTTGATAATAATAATAATGATAATGATAATGATAACGATAACAATAACGATTTTTAAAGCGCCTTATATGTGACACCATCTCAAAGCGCTTCGCAATCATTACCCCTGGTCATTGGTAACTTGTCAAACCCACACTATATAGTGCACATCCCTAGCTGTTCGTACCCAGGACACTGTGAACAGTAATGCGGATTCATCGTGTCCCCTGGGGGACTTAGGAGCATCCACATACATCCCATCACTATACAAGTTATCTCACAGGTACCCATTTAACCCCTGGGTAGAGAGAAGCAATCGAGATAAAGCATCTTGCTCAAGGACACAACATAATTACCGAGGTGGGAATCGAACCGCCAATCCTTAGATCACAAGGCCAATGCCTTAACCAATAGGCCACCATGCTCTCTGTAAAGCATTCTGAAGATTAAATAATCGGTGTGTATATCAGGTTTGATGTAATGTCAGTTATAATTGTACAATTCTTTTTTTCACGTACAGATACTTATGTTCAATCTTAACTGTAGGATGAATGTATTCATTTAATTTGGAGATCAACTGCGGCACATATTCTCCTTATAGTCAAAACCATTCAGCAGTGCCTTCTTTCAACCTCTCACTTGTTCCATTTCCCAATCTTCCTGACACCTATATTTTGAGAAAGTGACACATATGGATACTTTCCTGAGAATTCCTATAGAGCATTTACTCTTGGCTAGAAGAATGATGGAACTAGCCCGGTGATGCATTACGTCTCCTCGTGAAAAGTGATAGCATACAGCGTAGGCATACAAACAGAAGAACGGATTGAGGGATGCTCTTTGTAAGATGATAAAGTCAGAGATAAATTTGTTCTGTGAAGGCTGGCAGCTGAAGGAGATAGCAAACATGTAAAGGGGAAGCACACCACTTTATTTTAGTAGACTGATTTAATAGCTCATGGAAAAGCCCTAACGGGTGACATTTTCTGCAAAATCTGTTTATCAAGTGCTGTCTAGACAAGGCGACAGGGAGGGGTTCTTTCATGTGGGTTGTTTTAGTCAGGAAGGATTAAGTCGACATTTACCAGTGACATGGTAGGACCTCATATGCAAAGCAGTTATTGAGTTATACTTCTTGATATGGCAGGAAAATAGAGTAACTGTTACACATGAGTTTTTAAGGGAGCAAAGAAACACACCTAGACAGACAGACAGACAGACACACCCACATACTGTTTGATGGAAGTATTATGCACATTAAGAGAAACAGATTGTCACTCTTAATTTTCAGAATTTATGAAGAAAAAATCTTCTTTAAAACTCACATCTGAATGAAATGTAAACCAGAAACTTGGCACTAACGACATGGTCATTCAATCAGCCAAAATAAGACATTACAAAATACCACGGTGAAAATTGGATTATGGTCATAATAGTATTTCCATGTATTATAGTTAAAACAGTAGCAACAAGGCATGTCATGTGATATCTGTGTGCAAAGCTTTCTTATTTACTTAAGTTTTCTGCTGATACTCGAAAGTACCCACTCTTTTCAGTGTATACCTTGCCTCATTTATAATGTTAAACTTATTTCTGGCTTGAAAAGTCGATAGGAGTTTATAGTGGATAAGAAATTGAAGTAGGTCTCAGAAATTGAAGACTGAAAGTCATTTAGTGTCTGTCTTGTGGTTTCACTTTTTGTACTGGTATACTGACTGACTTTTATTACTATTCTTGAAGTAATTTGATGTGTTAGGTGGCATTCACTGTAATGGTGGTGATTTATAAATGTAGTAATAATGTAGACAGCTACTTAAAATTAGTTAAAATAGTTTGGGGGGATTGTTATTTGGACAGTTATTTCTCAGATTGCCTTCATACAGTACTACAAGAATTAAATGTTCCTGTAACTTACTTTTCTAAGGCTGTTCATGCCATTCAATGTTTTTTGCTCCTTGTGTGTTTTGGTTGTGAGTCCCTGGCAAAAGTCCAGTCAATTTTTGTGAAAGGGAGGTGGTGAAACAAGTTTCTGGAGTAGCCAACCTCAGCAGTTGGACAGAACTCTGCAATTTTTGTGACACTTCTGTTAATATAATGTGCTTTATTAGTATTTGTAACTCAAGTGTGGAAGGATTTTAAGTGGTCTGGGGCAGCTTTAGAAAAAAAGGGGATAGTTTCTTTCAGATACCACTCATCCTTGGCTGTAGCTTTAAACTAGGATATGCAAGATAGGACTGTTCTAAATACACTGTGCTTTGCTAACTATCCTTCCCATGGTTCAAACCTTCACAATTATGTACACAGTGCATTTTAGGTCATGCATGGATTTTAGGCCATTCAAAGGTTCTCAACCCCATCATCCTGATAGGTTGTTAATGGGTTTTCATACTTCACCTTACTGGTAAACAGAGCGACATACAGACTGAACGCAACCGTCTTGAACACAAGTGGTGTTGCGTTGTCATCAGAAATGCAAGGGCAATTTTTTGCTCCAAGTAAGTCTATATACTTCTTTAAAGGGAAAATGCAGTCCCCCAATTTGAAAAGTGTACGCCATCATCCTAATTCAGGAATGGCTCCTATCAATCATGTGACAATATTTTTGTTACTTATTTGTTAAATTGATGCAGAGTAACTCCTTGGTGTACCTGCAATATTCCATGTTTTTATACAGAAAGATAATGAAAGGTGCTTGTGAACGAAATAAGAGGAGATTTGTAAGATTTAGCAGATTTTTGAAAATAAACTTGGGGCGACTGCCGTCCCCCTTTAAGTCCATGACCTATTAAATTACAACATGAAAGATACTATAAAATGGTGTAAATGGAATCCAGGTGTTTTTTAGGAAGTAAGAATTGATTGAAGAAACAAAAATTATTTTTTATTTTGGATTTTACGAAAGTCGAGGAAATCATGAATGTGTAGGTAATGTTTGTGTTTGTTGCGTTTGATTTCAGACGGATGGTAACGCCAGCTTCCTGAGAGCTGCTAGAGCTGGAAACCTTGACAAAGTCTTAGAATATCTAAAGGGGAGCACCGATATCAACACAAGTAATGCTGTAAGTATATACAGATTTTGACCTTTGACCCTCATGTCATTCTGCATAAACCTTACTTGAAGAAAGCCCATCTTCCTTGACAACTCCTGAGTTTATCTCAAACATGTGGATTTCTGATTTTTTTTTTTGTTTTTGTTGGTCTTTTTTTTTTTTTTTTAAGCTTTACTCCCTAAAGTTGTAGCTTTCTGCCCAGTTCAGGGCCTTTAAATGCAGAACCTGCTCCATAGATTTTAGTTTATAACCAGGCGCAGATCCAGACATTTTGAAAGGGGGGGGGGTGGGCTGAAAGCCCCCCCTTGAATATTCTCCTAGATTAACATTATGCTAATTTTCGCGTATTTGTTTTTGTTGATGTGGTGAAAAGGGGGCTGAGGCCGGGAAAGCCCCTCCCCCCCTGGATCCCCGCCTGAGAACTATTAGCATCAACCGGAGAAGGGGGTACCTTCAACTCTAGCCACTTTCATCAGAGAACTACACTAGGAATATGACAAAGAAACGTTTGGTAGACCCATGGTTTTGTCATTCTTTCTACCCTTACCTACCTCTTTCCAGTGTCATGATTTTGCACCCCTTCATTATGAAATCTTTGGAGCTCTGTTAGCTTTTACTCTGGTATGTCAGAATATTTCTGTAGTGTTTATTTTAGACTGAAAGTGGACAATTTTGTGGATGAGTCTCATTAGGGATGTCTACTTATTGTGTAAGAAAAATAAGTTAAAAGGATGTCAATATTTCTCAATGTAGTGATTGTCAAGTGGAATGTGTTATTGTTATCTCAGGAAGATAAACATAAAACTGTCTAGCTTTACCTGTGGGAACTGCAAAGGAGATTGGTTGATCTCCCCCCAATCTGTAAGGTAAACTAGGCTTGCTTAGAATAACCATCGCTTGTGTTGTGTTTTTGGATAATGTTGTCTGTGTTTTCACACCTCAAGCCTCTTTCGTAGAGCCTGCCTAGAAAATCACTGCATTTTGATAAGGTTTGCTAGTGTTTGCGTTACTCTTGTGTTTGACATGGAGTTAACAAACCGCAAATGAAGTACTTTAAGTGTCAATTTTGTAGAGAGTTTAGTAGGATATGTGTTAAAGGTTTTTATGTCAATCTTGGTATGTTTGGCAGTTGTGTATCATCTTTGGCAAAAATAATTATATGGGTAGTAATGGTTGATATCAATAGACATTTGTGAGGTTGTAAACTGGCAAATGATCTGGAAAAATGCTAAGCAGTAATTTCTTGTCAAAAATATGAGCTGTAGCTGCTCTTTGCAACAGTTTTGTACATAGACACATTGTGCAATTCATAATCTACTTCGCCCCTCCTTACCTCCTATTTACACCTTGTAATCCCCACTTACTCGCAGTAAGACCCTGGCAAGCTTTAATAGCACAGTGGCTCCAGGTGACCTCCGAGAGAGGTCACCTGGAGAGGTCCTTCCTGCTTGCCTGTCCAAAAGACTAGTCGCAGTTTGTATACCTGGCATTGCTAATCTCTCAGAAAGGAGTCTATCTGTCAATATCCAAGCTGTTTTATATTTTTAACTGAAATAAGTCTTTGTTTCATTAGTTTTATATCAGCCAGGTCTACCTACCACTGAATGCATCAAGAAACAAAAATAATGGAATATTAAAATGACTAAGTACAAATTCATAGCAGAATGAAATTAGCTTGTTTGTTTGAATAAACATGAAAAATTGTATGTTTGAATAAACATGAAAAACATTAGGGCTGGACTTAAGCTTGGATTGCAGACAAAGGAAATCCACATTTGATGACCTTGGGTAATAGTCCAAAGGGAAGGAGAATTTTTGTCTTTTGAGGATAAATTTTCAAATTTAACTTTTCTTAGATGTAAAGTGGTACAAAATTTGACTCATTTCCATCCATACCAGTGACCCTGAAATAAAGTTTGTTGTACTGGGAATTATACTTTTTGTTTTTTGTTTTTTTTTTTAAGTGAAAAGGTAGTTGTGATGTGTACTTGTTCAAGTGATGGTTGGCTGGTTCTCCCAACTCTTTCTTGATGAAGTGGAATTCAAAGGAGCATAGTTGCTTGTAAATAATCCCTGTAAGAAAGCAACTCAAAAGAGTAAGGACGCACAGTATTTGAAAATAGTCACTCAAGCCCCTTCTCACCATTATGAAATAATTAAAATCATTACACTCACACCCCTCTCAACCAGTCCCAAAGACAGTGTAGTCATCTTTACTACCATAATTAGACTTTCAAAATTATCATAGACATCCTACAGAATTATTACATCTAAAAATTATGCTATAAAAAGAAATCAGACATAAGATGGACATATATCCCAAAATTTCCAAAAAGCTTCAGATCATCCTTATTTGAACACAGTAGATTAGATCTAACTAGACCTTTCTGCAATGCTGCCCCCATTTGATGGGCTTCATAGCCTATTGTACAGTAATATCAGACTGGATGCATTTCTCATCAGCAGTGTTTGGAAGTTTCTCACACAGTAGACTAGTCCTAGTTCTGTTGTCTCTGTTTCTTCATTATCTAAATTGTCTCTGTAGATTTTCCGAGTCAAGTAACAATGACGGTGTGCTTTCTGACAAAATCAAGAAGTCCAATTAGCATGTACTCGTAGAATCATCTTTTCTGATGGTTCCTTGACTGGGGTATAAATTGCATTGGGTGACGGAATGAGCAACATAAGCAAGTTGGCCATGTTCATATAAATCATTAGTGAATACACACAGACACACATGCACCCATCAAACTTTTGCTCCATCCTTCAAGGTAAAGCTTCACAGACATCAAACATAATTACAAATACAATTTAAAAAAAAAAATTATAATTACAAATGCTCTCTTATATTCATGGCAGTAAAACCAAGAATATGAAAAGGGTAGGCCAATAGTGGATTGATTAAAATAGTATTTGAAGAGTACGGTAATGCTCATGTAGCAGCCAGAAGGAGGACTGGCTTTTATACAGAATATGGAAATGAATGCTTAGTGATCAATAAAGTTTGGGGCTTAAGAAAGGGTTGTTTGGGGTTGTATGGAATGATAACATTGAAACAGTAAAACCATATTGATCTGAATTCTTCTTTTATGAGCAAATATTTTAGTAAAGGTGTACAAGATAGTACTTTGTGAACTTTGATTCATATTTTAAGGCCAATTATCTCACCTCAGATGGTTAAAATTCTTCAAAGTTTACCTACACCCATCTTCCAATTTATGTATCAAAAAAAAAAATGTTTCTTCTGCAACTCCCAGAAAAACGCTGCAGCAGCCTGTACTTAGTTTAAATTTCTTGGAGCCATGTCCTACTTTGCCCCTCATTACCTCGTATTTACACTTATAATCCCCATTTACCAGCAGTAAGTCCCTGGCAAACTTTAATGGCACAGTGGTCCTGGACGACGTCCTGGACGACCTCCCGAAAGAGGGCGCCCCGCTAGACCTTTTCCTGCTTGCCTGACCAAGTGATGTGATGCAGTTTTGTTCCTGGTTTTTTCAGTCTTAGCAGGAAGCGTTGTATCTGCTCTTATCAAGACCATCCTCCAGTCTAGAGTACACTGCCCATTTGAATCCTACTAAATTCTGACCTGTCAATGCCATGGGCTACACTACATGACATGACATCTCACTGATCTGCAAAAGTCATTGACCAGTCAGAGTGAAGGTGTTACACATTTGAATTGGTGACAATTAAGGTGCAGTCAGCAGTTGTGGAAAGATTTACCAGGGTGCTTAAAAAGTTCAAGCTTGATGCAACAAACCCTTTTAAGTAGGAATTGTAAGGATTTATACAGTTTAGTAGAATGTGGTAGGAAATAAAATTTGTGAAGCAAATTGGATAAGATTTACATTTACTGTGTATGGTCACTAAACAACACTTGATTGCCTTTGTTACTATGCAGAGCTGCTGTGTTTAAAGGCTCTGTGGCTGCCACCCCCTTGAGCTGCCATGATAAGCAGTAAACTGAATGAAAAAACTTTGTCTGCACAGGGGGCTACTGTATTAAAAGAATAACTTAAGGGTCAGTTTTATGTGCTTAAGTCTGAAAATATTACACTTTCTGAGAGTGAAAGTTAAAGTCTCAATATGGGCTGGCTTTGCCATCTTATACCACTAAAGAATGACTTGTGGTATAGTTGAAGATATATGGTGAAGATGTGAAGATGGGAATGGTGGTATGAAAGCTTATATTGTACCCCATTTTACTTTGTAAAGCCTCAGGCCATCATTGTGTACAAATTATTATGCCACCTGAATAGGAGTATGAGCCGAGTGATTTGATTGGAGTGGGTAGAGGGCTGCAGTCTCCTACCCCCGAGAGTTAGAGAAAACCCATCTCTCAGGCAGATTTTAGGCAAAAATCAGGCAGTTTTCTCATAATATAAAGGCTTTTCTCAGACAAAATCAACTCAGCCCCGTAAAAAAATATCCTGTATGCCCATGGCCACCTGCATTCCATGTTCAAATTTCTTCAGTCTTCCAAATCATTCCTCACCTCTTTTCTGTGCCAAATTTTGCAGTACTGCCCTCACTCACAAATTCAATTTTGCCTTTTTATTCTGTCAGTCTAGAGTTTGGGAAACATTTCATTTAACACTTTTTCTTTGGTTGTGGGTTGAAATTTGCATTATTAATAAGTGATTTGTTTAATGGTATTTATTTTGGATTTTAATGGGGAAGGGGGGCAGATGTGGGGAAGGAAGAAGAAGAGTAAGAATATTAGCCATCATTGCTGTGGTTTCTTACTCTTGTGTTGAGTTGATTTTGTCTTGAACTGATCAATTATTGACCCTTTGAAGGCCTTGCAGGCTTCATTTATTAAGACTTCAAACTTTTCTTCTTCACTGCACAGTCATTGGTCAAGTCCTGTCAGTATGTGCATTCCTGCACTCTGTTATATTTGGTCGAACTCTATACCTTATAGCATTGAATTATCCAAGTGAAATTAAAAGCATGATTCCCTCATTCTGTTCCAAATTTCAATAATCTTCTGAACCTACAGAAGCTTTTATACATATTTCCTATTAATAATAAAATATATAAAATGTTTTTTGGTACCTGACCCTCAGCCAGACCAAAGACATAGGCCGTTTGAGCTGAAAATGTCTGTTCACTTAATTAATTTCATAATTTGAATGTTTTAAGTTTTTTTTTTTTGAAGATTAAGACCTAATCTGTGGTGGATATGAGAATTGTTAGTCACTGTTACAGGTAGTGGTTAAGGACTCATTAGGGTCACTAGTAGACCCATATGAATGAATGTGGACATGTAGCCAAACCAGTTGTCTGATGCAACAATGCCAACAACAGTAGATTAAGAACCCCATTGGAATTATTTGAATATCTTTGACCGTTCTCAAAATACACTTGAGAAAGTTTTACCATTTCTGAAATTTCTCATAACTTGCAAAAATTATGATATGGAGTGTGGCACTATGTATTTCTTTTATTAATCCTTGTATGTATTTCTTTTATTAATCCTTCCTAAATTATCTGTTAATTACTTACCAGCTAGTTTCCAGCTTGATTTTTAATGAGGACATTTTCAAAGTAGTACACTGCTACTTCCAAAATAAACAGCTCAGGGCATACCAACATTACAACTGTCCTTGGAATGAAGGTTAAACAAACAAAAGATAACATAACACACATATTTCATGAGTCCCTATTTCAGATTTGTATATAAGTCGTCATGTTTATTTATGATACAACTACTATAATTGGCTTGTAAAATGGTCAATATTTGATGGATTTTGATGGGGATTGTGGCTAGTTTTAATGTTTTTAATATTTTTTAGATCAAATAGGTAGGTATGACGTTTACGTGTCCACAACAGACCTTTAAAGGAGTAACCAGGATTAACTGTTAAGTCCAATGGTAGCCCCACCAGGATGTGTGACCTTACCATTAAACTGTCTTACAAACATGGCCGTATGGGCCGGGGGTGCTGTAGGGCGGACCCCCCCCAAATGTCAGAAACTTGACTAAATCGGCAGATGTTTTGTCTCAGTTAGATGGAAAATTGGGCAGTTAAATTAGGTCTGGAGTCAGGCAAAAATCACCGCCCTCCCTGAGAAAAACAGTCCCGTACGGCCATGCTTACAAAAAAGATGGTGGGATTGCTAAGGAAAAAGTTCTTCACCCTATTTAATGCATGAAGTGGTGTTGAAAACTAGGTTTGGTTTTTTTTATATTGCTCTAAACAGTTCTGTATTTCTTTGTGGATCCCATTTAGGAAACAGCTCATTAAAAATTTCCAGGACAGGAAGATTCATGTTAGGCCGTTTGCTCTGCAGGAAATAACGTAAATATGTTTGGGGGGAAGTCAGAATTGTTTTCAAGATTTAAACGAGTGTTGCTGTGAAATATATTTTGTAGTGTTGGCAGTGGTTTTGTGTAACACAGCTGTATTGTTACATGGTTGACGGTGATTTCCACTTTTGGAGACTTTCTTAGATAGGACTCTTAAAGGTCTTTTATTCCAAGTTTGTTTCCTGGACCTTAAGTAGAAATTGCCCCTATCTCACTAGTTGTTCCTCATTTGAAGGAAGGTATGGGCTTATAAGACGTCTAGCTGACCTTTCCTATGTTGTTCCTTTTTTGGATGTGGCTTGTGAATGGCTTCTTCTGTTACAGTTATGATTCTTCATTACTGGCAAACAATTAGATTGTGTAAATACATTGATTTCAGTCAGTAGTTATTTCTTGAGCCACAGTGTTTGTTTTTTCAGTACTCAAGAACAGATTCATCATTGTAAGCTGCCAAGTCATAAATTGTTCTCACTGGTATTTGAGATATTTGGCCTCTGACGGATTCAACTACTGACTCTTTATGCGATATTTGTTATCAGAGTTTAACCATAGACCACCATACGTTGGAACAACCAAATTTCTTACCTTGAGGTAGGACACCATCTCAGCAAGTCCTTATGTTTCATTGGAAATATGTTTTTGTTACACAGTTGACAACACCAGGCCTGTTTCATTCTACTTAAGGCTCCAGGGTTCCATATTTTTACTCTAATTGGTTCCCTGTTTCAATTTACAGTGAAATTTTATGAGAATCAAGAGGAGCACACCACTGCAAGCTCAGTAAGGTTGTCGAAAATCCCTGCGAGTGTAAACAAGAGTGATTATTGACCGTAGGGGCCATTTTCCGTCTTGGATTGAGTATGGCAGCAGAATGCTAGCCATCTGTGGGTATTGATTGAATGCACAAAGTAGCTTGCTTACCAAAAGCGAGTAGCTAGACAGTCGGCGAGCTTATATACTGATGAAAAATCTGATGCTAGGGAGGTAAGTGCAGGGGATGCAGTGCATTGGCCTCCGAAATATTACCTCTTGTCAAAGAATCAAGACTATGTATCCTTGCTTAATATTTGAAGAGTGGGGCTGTTAACGGTGGGCTAACATACATGTAAAAAGACTGTTAGGCTGTACTAAAGTACTCGTCGGAATTAAAAACTATTGAACCGTGCCTTAGTGGCCATGTCTTTAATAAGGATCGATGCTGTTCGGATGGTTTAAGTTTGTGTTCTCTCAGGTGGCAGTTCAAAAAACAGATTTGTAATGCTGGTTTTGTAGTGGAATGGTATTTTAGATTCATGTGGGAGTTGAAACTGACCCATAATTTCATTGCAGATTTTCAGGCATATGCAAGGACCTTCTTTTACATGTCTTCCTGAAGTCTAGTCTTTCAAAAATGTTGCAGCTGTAAGCCTGTCTTATGATAACAAAGTATATTTACTCATCTGTTTTGGAATTGTGGATTTAATTTCAATATAATTGAGTCACTGCGAAGAATAGAACCAAACGGGGAAATTAACATCACTCTAAAAGATATTTCAGAAAACTTTAACATCAGAATTGTCCGATGGCAGCGTATACCTCCAAGTTAAATTATCCGACCACGCCAACCGAGTTGCGTGCTTGGTACCGGAGAAGCCTCAACACAGAAGAGCAGCAGCAGACATTGGACGAAATATTCCATCACCTGATGAAAGGATTATTTAATGGTTGCTACTACGAGGTTTGCTTTCATCTATTGTTCTTGCTTCAATTTCTGTTGATGGCACAGTCTCAGAAAGGACTAGCTGGGAATACTTAAGAGCATTTCAGCAAACTTGTAGTGAGTACAGACTCATACTCGAGCTTGACACATTTACCCATAGTCATACACACCAGGGGGTTAGGAGATTGCAGACACTCTCCAGATTTTTGAAAAAAAACTGGGCAGTTTTCTCTTGCAACAAATAGAGCCACTGATTTTCTGCGATTGCGAAAAAAGAGGAAAAAATGGAATTTATTTTTCCGCACAGAATTTTACGGAATTTAGCAAAGATTATCAGGCTCAAAATACATGCAAATTTTGACATAAAACTGAGTTATTTTTCTTCCAAACCGTATCAAATAAATACCTGCATATGCCAAAGACATGCACAGACATTTTACCATCTGAAATGGTGGCAAATTCTCTTTAAAATCATCAAAACCCCTTGAAGTTAGGATCAGAAAACAAGTGGGACATTTATGAAAATCCGCAAAATTTTGCCAGCTAAGGCTTCAGTTTGCCTATGCTATGGTGTGTTAGGCTAGGATGCTTGTGTTTTACAAGTGTTTGCTACCTTTAGAATCGTAATCAGACAAGTTAAGGACTTGTGTCAACATAATTACTCCAAAATCTGAACATAACCGAAAGCGGTTATGCATGAAACAGAATTCTGCGGAATTTGGAAAGTTTAAAAACTGAATTTACGTGATTTGTGAAGCGAAAAATCATTGGCCATAAACAAAGGTTTCCTCGTACAAAAATGACCCAGCATCCTCAAAAAAAAAAAAAAAAAATCCTGTATGCTTTGTTGCCTGTACGAGTCACGAAAGTGAATTGTTCTCATACAGATTTTGAAAAGGTACTCTTATTCATAGCTTTTGAAATTGAAGTATTAGTGTTAAAGCAGACTTTTGTACTCATAGTTAAATGACAAAGACTTGTGCGGTACTCATTATGTAACGTTACTGTTACTCATGCCTTCACAGTGAACCCACACTTCCAGGTTCAATGCCTGTATTAGCTTAGCATTCATAGCAGCTCTCTTTGGCTGTCACCACACAGGGTTGTAAGACTGCTTGTGAAAATCAAAGATCCCATTCCCATAGCCCCCAAAATATCGTACTATTCATGACCTTTATTCCAGCTATCACCCATTGACCTACAGTATTCCTGCTTCTTAGCTGTGTCAAGGAGGTATCAAGCCAGTATGTATGACCCCCCTCCCCCTCCCTGGCTGTGCTTAGTATGCTTGGATGGTTACTGGACTCTTCTTCAGAGTTGTGACTCAAGCCTGGGAGTCGAGCAACGACTCCACTTTATCTGAAATCGGGACTCATGGAATAACTGTTAATATTGCTAGAAGTAGGAACAAAGCTTGGAGTTTGCATATGTGTTGTTTTGTAGATTTTCATGTTCAAGTATTGTACCAAAACTGACCATTTTGATTTTTTCTGTGTGCAAATTATCAGAATCCTCTTCAGTTGACCACTTTGAGTCTCCAACATTGGCACTAGGGTACCTCATCTGTTGAGAGGCCTGTACTGTAAAGCTGCCATGGAAGATATTCCTACATCAGTTATGACATCATCTTAGGAGTCATGACTCCATTCAGAGTTGCGACTAATAGGGCAATGCAACGGGTACCCGACTCTAAAACTATTGGAGTTGCTCAAGCCTAGTGCTATGCACTGTACAATGGTAGGAGTGCTTCTTTTGGTAAAAATATTTAAGTCAACATCACCCATCATTATCTTCTATTGTTACCTGCCTTTGTTTATAGCCGATGGCCTTGTGCCTATTTAAATGAAGTTTCTGTCAGCTTTCTGATGCAGATGAACAAATGAAAAGGTTTTGGCTTGAAGTCCTGTGGATGTTGGCTTTTTTATAGCAGTTTACTGAACCTAAAACTAGGTAGACCTGTTCTGTGGAAAAGAAGGCACTGTGCTATAATTGAGCTTACTGTGAATGTAGTGTGTGACTTCTCAGGTGCGATTCCACAGGGGGTTTTCCCGGCTCCAGCCCCCCTTTTTTTTGCACCACTTTTCGCTCCAGCCCCCCTTTTTTTGCACCACTTTTCTTTTTTGAGATGGTCCAAAGCTGCTGTACAAGATGTATGCTTATGTTGATTGCAACGAAATATCATTTAAGTTTGTAAATTTCAAGTTTTTCTCCAACTAACCCCCCTCCCCATTGAGGATTTGTACATTTGACACTCGTAGATGCAAAGTATGCCCTCATGGAGTTAGCCCCCCTTTGGGAAATCCTGGATCTGCCTGTTTCTGTTGGCCATTCTCATCTCAACCTTTGATCTGGAAGGTTTCCCACAAAGGTTAATAGGTTTCTGTGGTGCTACTGGTAGTGGATGTTGTATCTCCTTGAATTGTGACTCCATGTTGCTTAGCGTGATTGTTGCTTCACTTGATAACCAGTAAACAGACCTCAGCTATAGATTCCAGAGGAAGTTTGAGGAGGCTTTGGCTTTGTAACCTGTGCTGTAAAATATGTGCTGGCTGGTGATTGTTCCCCGGTATGTAATGTGTATGGCAAAGTTTAGTGGCATAGAACTGTCTCCTTAGCTTCACCTAGCTTTCAGGAGCCTCCCCTCCCCCCCAAAAAGGAGAAAAATATCAGACAATTTCTGGTAAAGATTGTCTCTCACCAGTGGTTCTTGGTGGTGACTTTCTTCACACAGTACCTTACCCTGTCACATTAAAGGCAATTATGAAGTAGTTTCTAGGGTTGCAATGCTAAAAACTCCCTCGCTTCATTGCATTTTGCTTTAAATAATTGTCGAGCTGAAGTTGGATCAGTATGCCCAAGTCTTAAAATAGAGAAAAACTGAATGAGCACCTTATGTTGAGGTTGTACTATTTCGCTCCAACCTACCTCCCCATACCTCTATAGCCTCACTTACTTGCAGCACACTGGAAACCAACTACAGTAAAACCCTGTTTATCTGACACCCTGTTGATCTGAACTGGCCTTGCTATTTTACAGCACTTGTTTCAACACAATTTTGTGTCCAACAAGCTTTCGGACCATTAAAAGGGCAAAAACTCAAGGAAAATCTCATCTGAAATACACCTACTTTTCCTCTCATATAGAGTCAGGTTAAAGTGTCAGGCTGTCTAAAACATCACAAAAAGAAAAGAAAAAAAGTATAACCCTGGGGCAGAAAAAAACACTTTTAAACCTCTTGTCAAATCTTGATGTAAAATTCTTCAGAGCTTGTTTAGAAATTCTTGCTATGAAACATGAGTCTGTATAGGCTTGATATTTGAAAACCGTGTAATAATGTGCGCAATAAAGACCTGGTAATGATTGTACTGTACATTGAGGAATTCACATCACAGAGATATACCTGTATAACCCTTTAATGCCTGTAATTAGGACCCGGCAAAGTCAGTAGTTTGGGGATCATCATGCAGTTTTTGTAAGGGGGTAAAGGGTTGTGGGTAGAGGGGGGGATGTTGTTGTCATGTATAATACAAATACAGGTTCAGTTCATTCTCGGGAATATCTGCTGGGTAATGGTTGAATAGGTTTTTCAAGTAGTTTACATGTTGTAAGGGTTAAAAGTTGAAACTTCATTTATTATTACATTAACTTAGCAAAGCATAGCAAAGAGATGGTGATATAAAAGGCAAGGCAGCTCCTGTTTTTGGGAGGATTAACCTGTACATTTGGACAGAGTTTTGATTTTCCTTCTTTTTTACTTCCAACAGGACGGCTTCACTCCCCTGGCAGTAGCCCTCCAGCAAGGACACGATAAAGTTGTCGCTGTGCTCTTGGAAAACGACCGTGCTGGCAAAACGAGACTTCCTGCGCTGCACATCGCTGCTCGCAAAGATGACACTAAAGCCGCAGCCCTGCTTCTTCAGAGTGGACACAACCCAGATGTTACATCCAAGGTATGAGGTTGTTATGGTTAATTAATGAGCTTGGTTATAGCTAATAGGCCTCAGATGTTAATAGCTGTGAAGATAGTCAGGTTTGGGTAATTGATTGGTGATAAAGTAGGGGGGTAATGGAAAAGAGAGGAATAAGAAAGTTGGTTAAGGAAGGAGAACAGATCGGTGGATAATGATCTCATTTACCATTCAAGATCTTACTTGATTGGTAACCTAATTACATCACAGGGAAAGGCTACTTTCGTGGAATTATTTTATGCGTTATCCAACTTTATCTGTTCAACAATTGATGCGAAAACTCAGCATGAGTGTTCCAGAAAAAATTTGTGTCACTGGAAGTTATTTGCTTATCGGTATGTGTCATATTGACTCAGTGGAGCTTCTGATAGCGCTAGGGCCAAGAGTAGAATGGAGAACAGGAGGAGCTGTCATCTCAGGCAAAAGGAAATTGAGGTTTGGAGCTTCTAAAGCAACACTTCATGGAACATTTGAATGGAAAATGGAGAGAAGATAGAAGCATTTAGGTCCAATTCAATGAAAGTATGCTTGTAAGAGTAACTTGATCTCTACATAATATTAGAATAAAATGAAATAAAATAAAATAAAATAAATAAAACAAAACAAAACAAAATAAAGTAATAAAAAAAAATAACCTCCGAGTTAGTGAAAACAGAATGAATAATTGGCCTCTTGTGATGTTTATTTTGGTATTCACCATGGAAATCCTAAATTTGTCTATGTAAGGTACTTCATCAAACTAATATCAACCATCTGTGACAGGTAGATATACTTGACTGCCTGTCTTAACAGTATTTCTCCCCGATGGCTTGTTGTAATAATATCACAGGGACACTAGGTATGCTGCTTTCACTTTGGAAACCTTTGAAGTCCTTTCTCTGCTTGTATTGAAGAAAGTTAAAAAAAAAAAAAAGAGAAAAGATACAAAACATAATTTCTCTTGTTTGTCTCAATCTGCTGCCTCATCTGGACAATGACTTTAATAGTTGAGAGGATGAGACGTTGAACCAACCCACTTTACAAATGTGTCGTAGCTGTTATGTTATGAAATGGAAAATAGGAAGCACATACAAAAAAGACCTTATTAAATGGTTATGCAACGACATGTTTAGTAACACAATTCTTTAGTTAGTATTAAAGTGATTTTCTTTTGTTTCTGATTGAAATATGAAAATAAAAGATGTTTTCAAAGTTTAAATAATGATGGTTGTGTTCACCTAAACAAAAGTTGTAATATGAAGTAGAAAGGGACATTACTGTAGGTAGGTTTTTCTTTCTAATTCAGTTCATAAGACATATGATTTGCAGTGTATGTAAAATATTGAATTAATTGACAATGAGTGGACCCATGAAGTGAGTTGACAGATATACCCTTTACATTATTGGTATTTTTTGTTCCTTTTTTATCAGAGTGGCTTCACCCCACTTCACATCGCTGCTCACTATGGACATGTCAATGTCGCAACCCTGCTTCTTCAGAAAGGTGCAACTGTAGATTACTCGGCAAGGGTGAGTTTTAAGGTTTTGCCAAGTGCCATGAATATTTTAGGTCCCTCACAATTAATTCAAGTCAATTTTTCTTCTGGAAATGTCACTGTATAGTATAAAGCCGCGGTTACACTACAACGAATTTGGATCGGATTCCGATCCGATTTTTGTGAGTTTTTATCAAAATCTTCTCCATTTCGGGTCAACCTAAAATTTGTCAACCTGTGTAATTATATGATTTTTATCGCAGGACTACGAAAATTAAATTTGTGAGAATTATTTTGTGACATCACATCGACAGACAGGTTTCATCGGACTATGCATGTCCGATAAAATCTGTTTGTCGGTGTGATGTCACGGAAAAATCAGTCAACATTTTATTTTCATAGACCTCTGAAGCAAATTATATATTTACACAGGTTGGCAAATTTTGGGTTCTTTCTGACCCGAAGTGGAGAAGATTTTGTTAAAAACTCACAAAAATCGGATCGGATTCCGATCCGAATTCGTTCTAGTGTGACCGCGGCTTTAGCCGCTTCAGATTTTGTAGGGGCTCATTATGGAAATTTTGCTGAAGAGAAGTGCTCTGTTTGTGGTGTAGATAATGTTGCAAATGAATTGAAGTACTCATTAACAAAGAGAAGGAAATTGTAGGTATTGTGCAGTCCTATCTCCTCCATTGTAATCTTCACCTATGAAAAATGCCAGAAAAAGTGAGGTGCCTTGTGGCTGGAAATTCAAATGTTGTGGTTCCATACACAAATTTGAAAACAGTGTGAAAAGCCTACTTGTAAGCTTTCATATGAGGGGTAGCTTGTACCTGTTGAGAACTTCTTCAGTGATCTAGTGGCTACAAAAAACAGATCAAGTGTAATGTGTAAGACAGTGGAAGAAAAAACTTTTGGTGGTCCTACAATAAAGGCACATAAAGCTGGTCCCATACCACTATTTGCTCCTCCCAAATACTAGATTTGCCTCATTCTGGAGTCTTTAGAATATTACAGAGTTCACAGTCATGGTTGAATACCTTTTATATGAACACTGAAGAAGATGGCATATCATGTCATTAGCAATTCACCACAGCTCAGAAAGTTTCAATTTGAACATTGAATCAGGTAGTTTTGAAAATGTTCTAAATCACTCTTATTTCTCCCCAGTTTCAGGCTTATCAACACCTAAATTTGTCTTCTTTTTGGCATCAGTCGTTATTGCAATTGTAAAGTAAAAGTCATCCCAAATACTTTGCTAGGAATTCTTGTGAATGTTGCCCTTTTGGCCAGATTAACATCAAGCTTACTTGATAACATACCCAGTGGTATGGGGATGGGAAGGGGATGGGGTTACCAGGGGACAGTTTGGAAGCTGTAGGGTACAGATTACAATTGCGCAAAAGTTGGAAGTCTCTACTTTTTCTCCATCTATAAAATGAGTGCAACACTTGGCATACCCAAGCAAACTAAAAGGGTTCATCTGAACAGAAAGTTGAGGCAATGTCTGTAGCGGTGCCTAAACATACTTTGCCCTTGGGCACTGTGAACCCTGTTCACCACTTTGTGGTATCATAAAGGCAGTTGTAACTATTCAACAGGTATATAGGCAATGTAATGTGTGGTTTTATAATCAGGGGACCAAGATTACTACCCTGGATATCAGTAAGTGATTTTCACCCACAGTGTATCAGGTAGTCTATTTGTCCTGTTTAACGTATATTTTGTATGGTGCCTGAATATGAAAACATGATTTGGTTTAGTTCAATCATAATTTACGAGAAATAGCCTTGAGGGAAAACAACAGCTGCCTATTCTGTCTGGTTGGTTAGGACGAGTTGTAAATGCCAAGGGAGTTAAGCCACCCACACACAAAATGTTTATTTTGATGTGCTTGATTTTATTCTGAGGGCATTTTAAAATTTTGTGTGCTCTTTAATTTCTAAGATAAGTAATTTGTGACCCTAGAACTCATCAGTTTTTTTTTCAATAGAGTATTTATTAACTTTTTTTTTTTTGGTTGGGGGGGGGGGGGAGAGGGTCTTTTTGGGTTGAGGAGAGAAGGGGAGAGGAGGGGAAGGGAGTAGGGTAGATGGAAGGATGGAATTTAGGATAGGAAACTAAATTATAGCAAAGCTCTTTTTCCATGCAAGGCAATTTCAAACTGAAACATGAACCTTGAATTTTTATCACAGCTCATCTGTTATCTGCTCCTTTATGTTCTGCATGGCATGGTGTAGTACGACTGACATTGTCATATTTTCTTAACCAACAGAACCACATCACCCCTCTTCATGTGGCAGCCAAGTGGGGTCGAGTCAACATGGTGAACACACTGCTTGATAGAGGAGCTAAGATTGATGCCAAGACAAGGGTAAGAACTCTTGAGTTTGTACTCAATGACAATAAAATAAATGACAGAATCAGCTGTACTGATGTAACGTTGAGTTAATTACGTTTCCTTAGAACTTATTTTAACTTGTTTAACTACCAAAATTTATGTCTTGGTCTTTGAACTGAGCATTTGTACAATTGTTCTTCTTTCACCAGGATGGATTGACCCCTCTTCACTGTTCTGCACGCAGTGGTCATGATCAGTGTGTCGACCAGCTTCTTGAGAGAGGGGCTCCAATTTCAACAAAGACAAAGGTGAGATGTGTGTTTTCATTTGAATGCATTGATAGCGAAAATTAGGGTTTGGGAGTCAATGGGAGACAGAATGAGAATATCAGAAGTTTGCTTGTACCGCACTCTACTACTGTACTGTCAGCAGATACCAAAGAGGAAGTTGATGGGTGGGCCACAGGGATCACAGAGGGTGTTTTTGTTCGGAGCCTGCCATTCTTAGACTAAGGGCAAGCTTGTATGATAGTAACCGAGAGACAGGCTAGTCAGGTTTTTTGAGGAGTGTTTAAGTCAAAGAGTAATGTTAGAGAAGAATGCCTAGATGAATAATTGAAAGGTATGTGTTATTGTTTTTGGTTAAGAAATAGAGAAACTTCAAAACCAGGGTTTTCCCTGGGCCTTTTGAACGTCGCGGGACGCGACGTTCAAACTTCAAAAACAGGAAGACCGCGATGTTCAAAAATTCCTCCGGTACCCTGAAAAAATGTTACTTAAACTTTGTCAACGATCGCCTTTTTGTTAATACAATGTGCAGTGAAACCACAAGCTTATTTCCGAAACCTTGTCACGGCAAAATTACGAGCCATGTAGTACTACCTTCGCGGTAATACTTTCGTGCTCATACGTACCCACAGTCATACACGCAAGTCTCAAGATGCAAACAGAAAGCTAAGCGTTCGGTATGTATGCATGCCACACACGTACACGGAGTTCAGCAAGCCCTCTTTCATTCACGTAACCCTCAAGTTTAAGTTTACATGTCATTATTTGGTAATGATTATGTACATTCCAACGTGAGCAGTCGAGTAAACTATACCGTGAGACGCAACCACAGGTATTATAATTCTGTGGACGCAACTTGCAAAGCCAAAACCAAATGCCCCGTTTGGCAGGTTATAGGCTAGGCGGGGCTTGTGTCTCAGAATTTTCAACCCAACGAATGAATGAAATATCAGCATTTGACCGACAATATTATTGATAACGTGTCCTTTGTAAAAATACGTAACTTTGCATTATCAGGGCCGCCAAACAATCTACTCAACTTACGCATCTTGCTGCTTTCAAATCTTCACAATATGAACACATTTTTTTGTCGAAACTGGGTAGAAAATTCGTACACGGGTACCCAAAAAGCATTACCCGTCGGGTACCCGACCGTAAACCTTGCAACATCTAGCCTAAGTTTAGTGCATGGCATGCACATACAATTCAAGACTCCACCCATCGGCCCCTTATCTCTGGTCGGATCGATCTGTTGAAAACAATACGTCACATTTTCTATATCTACAATGTGCCGTTGGTCCTTAACCTCGTGAGTTTAGAAATCAGACGGGAATTAATAATTTGACCATATTTTAGTGCAGTTAGTACAAATTTTAAACAAGTCCTATCACTACTTCCTGTGGCTTTGTGTTCAAAATTGCCGTAACGTGTGCATCGGAACCAAAAAATAACATCCAGTTTGTCACTGCAACTTCTGTACTGTAATGTACCTCAACCATGTGATCAAATTTCTCGTAAACTGTTTTCTTGTTACTCTTATGAAAAATCCACCTTCGTGATAATGACAGTAAAAAACTTTCTAATGCATCTCCTAGCCGAGATTTCACCCGCACAGCACCGTTAAAAATGTACGGTAAGATACGGCAGACACCGTGCACGTACGAACGTTCGTTCGTTCGCTGCCTGAGTGCTGTAGTTAGCACATGACTTTGGCAAGTTCCATTTTTCGCAAATGGGGGGTACGTAAAATACTGGGAAAATATTTTGCTCTTATTTTGCCATATATTTAGGAAACTTTGGACATAAAACTTTTGCAAGTAGTTTGAATAGCAATAAAAAATTACGAGCAATATTGAGATAGGAATCATTTTAGTATGTAAGGTAGTACCAGGATAGAAGTAACAGGAAAGAAGATTTTTTTCGTGCACACAACGCAAAATACACCTTGAAAGAATTTGTACGATTTTAAATCTGAGGGAGTGAATTTTGCTTCAGAAAAAAGTTTCTCCACCAAAAATACGAAGTTCTGGCTACTGATTTGAGTCAAAAGAATATTATTGTGGTTGTAATAAGAGCATACCTTATGTAGACATAACTGTATCACCAAAATTTACTTCTTTAGATCATGAAATCATGTCATGTTAATGTTAGTGATAACTTGACAAGTATGAAATCTAGCAACATCGAAAGTCGAGCCACGTGCCCTATATCCATTTGGGTATGTGTGTTTATACGGCAAAGATACGTGTAAAATTTCTAGTCGGTCTTTCGCGCTACTTCTGGGCCTTAGTTTTGGAACGTTACTCATCCACACGCACTGCGTGCAAAAATTTATGAGCTGTCTTTCGACGTTCATTTCTAGAGATAGGCTAGGCTATTATACAGTATAGTAGGCCTATGTTGTTTCGTTGTCTGGCTTGATGTTAGAAACACGCATCGCGGGGCTTGTTTCTGGTGAAAAATGCAATGTAACAAAAGCATGGTACGAAACAGACAAAAGCAACTTCATTTTAACATAATCGTGAATGAGATGGGGGTAAATACATTTTGTTAGTTGCAATAACCATGCTATTTCGCGAAGATCAAAAGGGAAAGGCTGAAAAACTCTACCCGGGTAGCCTACAGTAGTAAAGTACTGTGTGCGCTCTGACGTACCTGAACTGTGCTGCATTAGAAATTGCGGTAACTACTAACAATAGCCAATGATCGCTATCATTTGGAGAGGTTAAAATATTACGAGTTTGTGAGCACCAATGGTGAATATTTTGGCAGAAACTTAAAGAAATTCTGTTGACTAATTCGCCTCAAAAGTGCCACTATTTTGCGTTTAGACACTTCTAAAATTCAAAAAATTTCGGGACACCCCCTCCCCTTATACCCCACCCCCAGGCCGGCAATCCACCGACGGACGCGGCAGAGCCGCGACGTTCAATTCTAAACCCAGGGAAAACCCTGAAAACCTGTAAGTTCCCTTGAAAATGATACACTTGAAAAGGTAGAGTAGAGACTTTAAGTAAAAAGGTTTCAGCAATTCATAATGTTAAGTGCATATCTTACTAACACAATGCCCATTTGAAAGAATGTTTTTTAGAATGTTGTAAGGCCTGTCCATTATGCTGCCTTAAAAATTGTCTTCAGTATTGCCCTTCTAAAACTGAGGAAATAGTGGAAAAACTTTTTTCAGTTTGACTTGTGTTGAAAAGTGTGTCAGTGTTTTGTTCTTCGCCAACAGAGCCAAGGTCTAATATGAATTTTAGTTGTAAAGGGGACAGATCTGTTATGGTTGTTGTATTGCAGTAAGGATTAATTTATCAGGAGAAATATGGTGGAAGTCATGATAAAGTCAGAAGATATCATAAAGAGAATTATAAACAAGTAAACAGAGATTTGATATTTTGTAATTAGGAATGGTTTCCTTCATTTTGCAGAGTGGTCTAGCCCCACTTCATATGGCTGCACAAGGAGATCACGTGGACAGCGCTCGCTTGCTTCTCTTCCATAAAGCACCTGTTGATGATGTCACTGTGGTAAGTTGTAACTATGGCAACAGTCTCTGTTTAAAAGATGTAACTTTTGATTTTACCAGCACAGATGCAGTAATTTGTCAACATATTCCCACTATGTCATAGAGAAGAGATAGTAAATGTGGTATTGATAGCAGCTATTTTTATCCACAACTCTAATTAATGTTGGAGTTTGGATACAAATGAAAGATGTTTCTTGGTAAAGATTTTACCTGTAAAAAATTATTTAACCAAAATAGAAGTTATGATCAACTAAACCATAAAATGAAGTACATGTTTCATTGCTGAAGCATCTTTGCAAAAGCACATCTCCCGCTTGCTCATGTATGTACAGCCCATGTTAATCATTTAGGTCGAACAAACTTAGAAATTTGTTAATCATACTTGTGATTAAGGAAAAAAAAAAACATGTTTACGATGACAAGAATAATATTCTGGGAGTTGTGACATGGTTTGTCAGTGGGAATTATATCACTCTGCCGTGAAGATCATTGTAAACCGAATAAATCTGAAGCAATATCCTGTAGTTTGTATTATCACTGACTGGTGAAAGCTTAGATTAAATGGATACAGAGTGATTGAGCAGGGAACTAAGGCTACATCTTGGATACGAAAGGCCCCTAATCAGAATCATCCTGAAGAGTATTAAGGTTTTTATGGCCTCAAATGGTTGCACATTAAAGCAGAACATAAAGCCCCCGAAGACCATAAACCTTCAGAGGCTTTGCTATTTTGAACCATGTGCGGTTACAATTTTTTTTGTATGTTTGCTATAAATATGTAGCTTAGATACAGTACATTACTTTAAACCCCTTTAGCTGCTATCTTTCTATCAAACCATGAACTTACATTAATGAATCATCTATAGACCAAGAAAGAAAAAAAAAAGTTGTGACTCATTCCTGTGAAATGTGTTGTTGTCCTAGCAACCACATAATTAAAAAGAAAACTACAGAGAGTTGGGGTCATCTCCGTATGAATCTTTTCAAATGCTCCATTTACTTTGCTTGGAAACCTTGAAGCTTTGAGACGATTGGTTTGTTATGCATTGGTTAATAAATGATATTGACTCTATGAAGGTGCAGGGTTAATGAAAAAAAGAAATACTGATATATCTCAAATTTGAAATTTTGAAAGCCAGAGACTGTGAAATTAGAATGGTGGAATTTAATTCAGGTTGTAAATCTTTACTGTGAAAAGCTTCCAGCTGGTAGCTGTTCCTTTTCTTTCGTTTTGTAGATCTCTAAAGAAATTTGTGGTTTTGTTGCAGCAAGTCATTATTGGTCAGATAATTTTTCTAGATATTTCTCCATGGTGCAAGTTTGAAGTGATGTGAAGTATTGCCTCTGCAAATCTTTTACTCTTACCAGATTCTGTAACCTTGTAAACAATAAAATGGAAGTACCCATGTTTTGTTTGAAAAAAAAAAACTGAAAGCTGAAGTTAAAACTGATGAAATTTAGTTGTTAAAATAATACTCATGAGGGGTTCAGAAAGTATTGCAGACCCCCCCAAAAAAATGAATAAAAAAAAATGAATAAAAAAAAAATAAGTAAAATAAAATTGTAGGAATCAAAGTTGGGAAGGAGAGATGATGACCTGGCTAGTTTTACAACTTTGAAAAGTAGTTACATGGCTTAACCAAACCCCATGGGGGCAGCTTATGAAGCCATTTTGTTGTGTACCCAAGGTGTATTAAGTAACACAAAACTAAGTTTGAATTAGCACCTTTGAGTATTGATGACCATTTTTTCATCATTCTCTGCTGCTACGTCTGTGAAATGAGCTAAGCTGAAATTTTTCCATTTTTTTCATTGATACACACACTTAGTCATAAAAAATACAGTGAGTGTCTTTTAATTGCTTACATTTATAGTTTGATGCAAGTGTGCCATTTTAAATCGATGTCATTTGAAAATGTGAGGTCATAACTTAACATCTGTTTTCCTCATTTTTTTCTTCACAGGATTACCTTACTCCTCTGCATGTGGCAGCCCACTGTGGACATCACCGGGTTGCCAAGCTGCTCCTGGACCGTAAAGCCACCCCTGATGCAAGAGCTCTGGTGAGTACCAAATGATTTAATTAAATAGAGGCAGGGGTCGCTTAACGTCTTTAGTCCTTCCCTTGGGACTGTCATTTTATGCCCCCATGTGTCAGATAAGTGTGTAACCCAAGTCTTTGGCCACTTTCATAAACACTGGGGGAGGGGTGGAGGATTCTTGCTCTCTACCACATCCGAACAGCTGACCAAGCAAGCTGGAGCAGATGAGACCTGAATCTCACGACACCTGAATCAGACGACACCTGTACCTAGTGACACTGACATACAACACCTGAATCAGATGACACCTGAATCAAACGGCACTGAATCAGATGACGCCTGAATCAGACAGCCAGAAACCCTTTCTTGCTTTACCAATATTTTGAACCTAGTCAGCATTGCTCCAATAGACTTTCCAAACAAGTGATTTAGTCCCCAGAAAATTTTCAGGTTTTCCTACTTGGATTTGAGCTAGTGACTTATTGGAAACAAGTTTAACACTCTTACAGCAAGGCCTCCCTCCACCCCTGGTTATTCATCATCTCTTTTCAGGGGCAGGGTTTCAGGCGAGGGGAGGGGACAGTAAAGTGATTTGTAGGAAAAAATTTTAGAGAAAGTGTTATGGAGTGAAGTGTTTAGCAGTGTTCTCTATAAGGATGAGTAATTTCAGGGTTATTGCAATATCTGCTAAGGGGGGATAACTGTGACCCCTTTGCTAGTCTGAACCAGCCAGTCGTTTGGTAAATTGCCCTCTTGTAAAGAGGCAAACAGGTAGCAATTCTGATTCGCAAGCTCCAAGGAATGTAACTGCCATTTTATTGTTTAGCAGTGTTCTTCATAAGGATGAGTAATTTCAGGGTTATAGCAATATCTGCTAAGGGGGAATAACTGTGACCCCTTTGCTAGTCTGAACCAGCCAGTCGTTTGGTAAATTGCCCTCTTGTAAAGAGGCAAACAGGTAGCAATTCTGATTCCCAAGCTCCAAGGAATGTAACTACTGCCAGTTTATTGAAAAGAGAAGAAGATTTTTAAACCCAAAGTCTTTGTTATCTTTCAGAATGGATTCACCCCTCTTCATATTGCCTGCAAGAAGAATCGTATCAAGGTCATTGAACTTTTGCTTAAGTATGGTGCCTCCATTCATGCAACAACTGAGGTAAGTTGATGTTACTGGAGGGAAAAGATGGACAAATAATCTCTGTGTTATGCAAAATCTGATTTCTTGCCATTTGATAAAAATGAAGCATTTTAAGAACATAACTACATGACCCTGAAAATTACGGGGGAATTGGTTAATTACTGCAGTATCTTATTCAGTAACTGGTGGCTACAATATCATATCATATGCTAAGGAATCTGGTCTCGTGTGGAACAGTTAATTCACTCTCTATAAAATAGCTGTTTTGATTAAATTTCCAAGTGGCTGCTGACCCTTACTTTCTAGATATCTCATGTTTAGTTTATTACAAGCCAGACAGTTCATTTCATGGTGGATCGAACAATTTGATGTTGCTATGAAAGGGGAACCTCAATCAACAACATCAATACCGTATTGAATGTATCGTAAACTGATTTATAGCTTGAAAACAGTGATTTATTTCTACCATTAACTTGATTGAATTCTTCTGTCTACATCTCCTCCTATTGTTAAAGGGAAATATAAGATTTATAATGCACCAACATGGCTTGCAAAGAAAGTGGCTAAATCGCTATTTAACCATTCATTCTCACCAGTAAACTCAAGCAATAGACCTTATGCATTGGCGTCACACTGCATGATGTCATTTTGGACGAAACAATGAAGTACATGGCACTAACAGCGTAAATTTCGCATGCACGCGTAGTAGACTTGCGCGCGTATACGATTGGTTGACAAATCAGCTGTCTGCATTTGTTGGTGTAACTTGCAATAATATGCACTTTTCCTCCAAACGAGGGAGCACTTTCTGCTCTGTGACATCATATGCATAAGGTCTATAGCTTTATCTCCTCAAAATATGCATGTCAAGAGAAGTGGTGTTTGCATCTTTTGAACTTTTGAATTTTGAGCCAACAAATTATTAATTACATACAATATCTGAATGTTCATTTAGAGGACCTTTTTTCTTGAAATAAAGCCACCATGCTGCCTCGTTTTAAACCAGCTAGCATCCTGCTTCTTTAAATCATGTTATTAAAGATATGAAAATTTTCTGTACCACAGACATCACATCTCCTTTTAAATAATCCATGGTCTTTGTTTTTTTTTATCTGATATTGTTATTTCTCTTTGCTCTAACAGTCTGGTCTGACACCCCTCCATGCAGCGGCTTTCATGGGTAATGTACAGATCGTCCCATATCTCATCAAACATGGAGCTAAGGTCAATGAGACTAATGTGGTAAGTATTCAATACCATGGACCTGGGGAAGGGGTTAAGCTCACCTCACTATCTCCAAATGTCAGTAGAGAGGGGGAGGGCTGAGAACTTTAACTCTTTTTAAAGCTTTAAAATTTTTAGATTCTGCTTCGAACAGAAGTTTCAATCAGTTGGCCTGGAAATAGCATGAGTCACGTGTAAGTGAATTTTCTGTTGTTTCACAAAGAAGTTTCATTGACAGAAGAAGAACATCAGAGCAGCAATGCTAAATAGGATGGACAATTTGAAGAAATTTCATGTGATGCCTGTTTCTGCTTAAAAATATTTAAAATGATCTGGAGAAATTATTCATTCATGAATCTCTGAAACAGCTGTAAATGATGTATTAAAACATTATGAAGTGTGCCGAGAGTTAAGGATGAAAACCGGATAAGGTTTAAATAGGAGTTTATAATGAAGAATTGGATTCTTTCATTGACTCTCAACAGAGAGGTGAGACACCACTCCACCTGGCTGCTCGTTCCAACCAGATTGACGTGATGAAGATTTTGATTGATAATGGTGCAACTGTGGATGCCCGGGCCCATGAGAACCAGACCCCTCTTCACATTGCAGCCAGACTTGGCAATGCAGAGATTGTTACCCTCTTGTTGGAGAACGGAGCTAATGCTGATACCCAGACTCGTGACCAATACACTGCCCTTCACATTGCAGCCCGTGAAGGAAAAGAAGATGTGGCAGCTGTTTTGCTGGACCGTGGGGCCACTCTCTCTATGAAGACAAAGGTATGTAAGGCATTTACTGAAAGCTAAATGTAATCCAGTGATTTCAAGATTTCTCGCTATATCTGCTTAAAATTCGTAAAGAGGCATATTGGGTTTGTGTAACATAATGTGATATGGTACAGAGAGAAAATATCTTCCATTATTAGACCATTCTGTCTCATCAAAAAAAAAAAAAGGCCCACAACAGCTGTTCCTCCCCCAAAGGGAAGAGAGGGCTTATGAATGTTGCCTCATTTGAAAATTTGAAAGTAAAGATGAACAAATTATTCATGAGCTGTAAAACAGTGAATTTCTTTTTACAAGAACCTTATTTTTTGAACATGAATTTATCCAGCTTCCTGGTAAATATTGAGTTGCCCATCATTACATACTCAGAAATCCTACTTTTTGGGTAAGAAAGTTTCTATACTACAAACTGTAATCATTCTGTTTCAAATGGTCGTTTTGTTGCAAAGACTGGGGTTAACTAACTTGAACCAAGCATTTATTAAGTAAAAATGTAATAAAACTCAAAATGCCAACCTTTTCAAAATTTGAAGTGAGACCCTCCACTTGGAAGAGGGTAGTACACTTGAATTTAAGTTGGTAGTACAAAAGCTTGACATGATGTGATGTCTCTGACACACTGTACACCAGCATTACAAATCAATACAGGGCTAAAGTTTGTTTCAGTGAAATGAGAACGTCAGGGGACTTTGCATACACTCAAGTAATTTTGTAAAAGAATCACAGATTTGTACAATATCGTAAAAAGTTCTGTGTAGGTTCGTATGTGTGTCTAAGTTTATTTTCTTCATATGGAAGGGTAGCCTTTTGCTAAGCTTAACCTGCTTTAGTTTTTCCGTGGAGTCCTTTCAATGATCTATATGCTATGCTAGTATCCTCTAAAATTGTTTTCATTTTTTTGCCCTTACAGAAAGACTTTACCCCACTCCATGTGGCAGCCAAGTATGGCAGGTTGGAGGTGGCATCACTCCTCCTGAGAAACTATGCTGCACCAGATGCTAAAGCTCAGGTATAAACAATAGAGGATGAATGGTAGATAAGTGGTGAAAAGGTTTGGGGAAGATGGGAGGAAAGGGGGTGGGGGTTTTAATGATGAATATCAGGGGAACAGAAAGATAACAGGAGGGGCATTGGTGATGAAATTCCTATCAGTATCCTGAAATGTATTTCAAACTGGCCATAAGGAGTATTTATTTTAAGACATTAAAGCAACCATGAATGTTGGGGGGGGGGGGTTGATCAAATCACCAGTTTAGATAAAGTGAAGGTTGTTTTCATTTGAAACGGTCAGTTCAGAGGGAAAAACCATAGATTGCCCTTAGGTGTAAACCCCATCATACTATGACCCAATTGGGGATTGAACCCTGATCATCCTGGGTGGTAAGCTTCATTGTCTCTAATGCCACTGGCTACATCTACTTGGGTATAATATCGTATACAGTCATGGAAATTTTTAAAAAGTTATAAATGCACTTAGTACTCAAAAGAAATCTCTTTAATATCTTTTAAAGAAACTCACTTTGAAAAAGTAGACAGCTGTAAATTCTGGTTACCCTAACTGATGATTCTTGTAAATGTGAGGAACCTTTTTATTGTGGGGCAGTGTTCCCTTTCTTTTTGGGCACATAAACTTTTTCTTCCACAAATAAAACCCAGGTGTATTAGATGTCTCTCTCTCTTTGTTTGATTTCAGAACGGTCTCACTCCTCTTCACATCGCTGCTCATTATGACAACGTTGATGTCGCAATGCTTCTACTTGACCACGGTGCCTCCCCTCATACAGCGGCAAAGGTGAGAGAACTGTCCTGATGTTTTGTTTTGCACACCATCAGGGATGCAAAAGGTTAAGGCTGGGTAAGGACAGGGGAGGGGGGTTATATCAAAGGCCTCTGCAGTTTACATCAGTGGCCATGAACAGGCATGTAGCTGGGGGCACATCCCCCAAAAGTTTTCAATAAAAAGTCTTACACTGAAGGAGGAAAAATTTATTACGAGATGAGCATTTTTGGAATACAAATATAAGAAGAAGAAGTGGAAAATCTTGCACCATTGTGTATCTAGAGTCCTTGAACTAGGCAAAATTTTTTTCATAGGGAAGGGGAGGGGGGCACCCCCTCCCTTTAGACCCCTGCCCCAGTTCAGCAAAACTCCAAAATTGATGTGCCTCCCTAATTGGTTATTCTGGGTACAGGCCTGGCCATGAAGATGTTTGTTTTTCCTTTTGACATGACAATATATTAGTATAATTTCAGGTTGTTTTTTTTACATGGCTTCACATTGCTGCATAAGTTGGTTGAGTGTTGGTGGAGGAGAAGGAAAGGTGGGGGGGGGGGAGGGAGGAGGGAGAGTTAACTAACATCATTTTTATTTCATTACAGTATCCATGCAGATATTAGTTCAATCTGTTGACACAATTTTATTTCTTTTGATAATCTCATCCCATCAGAATGGTTTTACACCGCTTCATATTGCTGCTAAGAAAAACCAAATGGATGTAGCGACAACCTTACTGGAATATGGCGCAGAACCCAATGCCACAACAAAACATGGAATCAGTCCTGTGCACTTAGCTGCCCTGGAGGGTCACTCAGATATGTTGTCATTGCTCTTAGAGAGAGGAGCCAAGCCAAACATTGTTTCAAAGGTAAGGGTGGTCTTAATTGACACCAACATAAAAGCTTGCCCCTAGGCTTTCTTTCCTGCGACATTCTTAGTACATGACATTCTTGTATCTTGGTAGTTTTTGGATGTTACGATTGAAAAGGGAATTCACAGGTTTGAGACCTTTCAGATAACCATAATGGCAGTCTGTTTCTTCTGTTATAAACTGAAACTCAGTCAAATATGGTGTAAAATGTTATTCTTGCTGACATCCATGTTTGTATTTCTCAGCTCTCAAAATTGCTCTCGAAGTATGTCCAGGGTTGTCTTGCCAGGCCATGAATGCTGAGTGCTCAGCCTCTTCTGATTTCATAGAACTTTTGGACTTCTACCTTCAAGTGATAAAAACTCCCCTTAGATGTGGCCTACAATTATTGTAACAGATAGTGAGTGGGGTAATATGGAAGGAATTTGACTTGTTGATTATCGCTTTTGAGAATGTTTCTGTCAAGAACCATTACTCTCTATTTCTCCAGTATTTTTTTGCAGGAAAGGAACCCCTTGAAGCATCCCTTTCTAGTGTCTCAAAGTTTATTACTTTGGAGGGAGGGAAAGATTATTAAAAAGCAGAAATGAGACTTTGAAGCTGTTGCATATAATGAAAGGAGATAAAATGGGAATGCAGTAGTAAACTAAAAAATGCAGTAGTTAGTGTTTTAAATGAGATGCTTAGAGGTTTATGGAGGTGACTCGTGATATTTTGTTGTGTGGGTAGAAGTGGTGAACTTTTGCAGAAATAAATTTGTTGATGAAATGTATGAGTCATGTGAAGAATTTGAGACAGCGGTTTGTATTGAATTGCTTCAAACCCAGACAACATGATTGTTTGTTTCCATGGTGATCATAGGTGAAGGCAATTTTATGGTGTATTCCCCCCCCCCCCCCCCTTTCTTCTTACTTTCCTTTTTTCTTGTGGTGTCCATTTCAGAGTTAGATGTTAGGCGGAGAGACCACTTAGTCTAAAAGTGAACTTTAGAGCAAAGAATGAATATGTGATGAGTAATTGATTGCAACAGGATAGATAAGTTGTGATGGCCATGTTTAAAAGATGTTTATATGATAATGAATATTAATGATGTATTACCACAAAGTAAAAGTATTCTGATAGTACGTACATTATTGTAGTGCAGCGTCAGGGCTAAAGGACAGCATGAATTTTCACAATAATGCTGTGTCTAATGGACTTTCTTACCTTCGTTTTAACTAATGTAAACTAAGGTAAACTGGCTCACGTTCAACAGAAGTAATGTCAATTCATCTCACCAATGTTCTAAGCTTATTCATACAATGAAGTATTCATTTCAAATGTAAGTGATTTCTCTGTTCTATATTTACTTTGCAAGCAATCAGAAATTATTACCTAATATAGTAACAATGGAAAATGTGACGTCCGAATTGGATTGGTGCTCATATCCCATGATTCTTCACTCTCTCCTTCCTAGAATGGTCTCACTCCTCTCCACTTGGCCGCACAAGAAGACCAGTTGAACTGTGCAGTCATCCTTGTGAACAACAACGCTGAAATTGATCCCAAGACAAAAGCAGGTTACACCCCCTTACATGTGGCTTGTCACTATGGCAACATCAAAACTGCCACATACCTGTTGGAACATAACGCTAATGTGCATGAAAAGACAAAGGTTGGTATTTGTCAAGGTTGAGATTATGTCCCATTTGTTACAAAGGTAGAGGAATTTTCTGTTTGACTTTTCTGTCATGATACATGTAATAGTGTTTTAAAGGATATTTATCTGTAAATCACATCTTCAAGTACTTTTTGGAAAAATTGTCCCAAAATACTTAGACAAACACTACATTAATCTGAAAAATGAATTCAAAAGTGTAAACCCTCCCATCTTTGTGAGAGAGTATTCATTGGATATGTCAAATAAGTGGGAAACCCCCACCTTTGTGATTGAGAGGCCTGGGATGCAAAGATTGCTGTTTTAAATTAAAATCAAGGATGTGACATTCTTGCTAAAGCCAGAGGAAAAAGTGATAAATTTATTTCCATTTTGGAGAAAGGGAAGAGAATACTTAAGCCAAAACATTGTAATTTTCGTGATGAATTAAAAACTTTTTTGTTTTAAATTAAAATCAAGGATGTGACATTTTTGCTAAAGCCAGAGGAAAAGGATGATACATTTGTTTCCATTGTTATAGAGAAAGGGAAGGGGGATTCTTAAGCCAATGCATTATGATTTTTATGATGAATTAAAAACATTTTTGTTTTAAATTTCAGCATGGACTGACACCCCTCCACCAAGGAGCTCAGCAGGGTCATGTCGGCATCGTCAACACCCTGCTTGCCCACAATGCTGATCCTAATGAGAAAGCAAATGTAAGTTAAATCAGATGTGTGGACAGAACAGTCTGTGTAGTTTAAAATACTTACATTTAGAATGTCTGTCCTTGCTTCATCTTTTACCAGTACTGGTCATTTATGGACAGAATATTCTGTTTTTTTTTTAAGAATACTGTTAATAATAAAGTCTTTCTTTGTCGCATCAACTCACACAAGTGGGTAACCCCATTACCAGGTAAATATTATCTGACATACGTCAGTTTTTTGTTTGGATGGAACTGTTTTTATTGTTAAAGTAGTATTTACTACTTTAACAATATTATATTATGCCTGCAGTAACCTCATAACAACAAAGCTTAAATTGATATCTTTGCATCAAATCTTTGAAAAGTGTAGAAATAACAAGGATTTTGGAACATTTATAGAATAATGAAGTTCATGTACAGATCTGGATGATACAGCTCTGAAAATGTGGAATTTATGTTAGTCATTTCCATTCTTGAGGGAGATAGCCAAGTTTGTTATTCTTCTTTTTGTCTTAATTTCTTTTAAAGAATGGCTACACACCTCTGGCTATCGCAAAACGTCTGGGGTACATCTCTGTGGTGAACACATTGACTATTGTGACTGAAGAAACGGAGATTGTTATTTCGGTAAAGCATTTTACTTTGCATTCATTGTCAATAATAACGTCATTGTAAACTGTCTTTTGATTATATTTTTAAGTGTGATAATGTGTTACTTTAAGCAGTAAGGTGCCTCCACTGAAAAGGACTAAGTCAGCACTCTATATGAACTACATGTTGGCAAATGCTGTATCATCAGTGAGGGAGACAAACCTGTCTTGGTTTGGTTATTTGCTGTTGTAAGCAGTGATGGAATAGAAGAGAAGATGCTTGTGCAATACTCTTTATTGTCTTAAGATGAATTGACTGGTTTCATTGAAACAGCTTAATGTGCTATATCAGTTTCATGTTTGCATATATGGTACACATGTATGTATGCACTCTTTTTTTTGGGGGGGGGGGGGGTAGAGGATATCTTTAGGTCCCATATGCTACAAATTTATGAGTTTTTTTGTTGGTGGACTGCATATTAAAAAAAATACTCCATGTTTTGCCGTTTTGTTGTGTTAAGGTTTCTGCAAAATTTGTACTGCTATTTGTAGTCAACAGCTTCGCAATGTAACTGGAAAGCTTTATTTGTACAAAAATGGACAAGGATGTGACATCAGTATATAGCAAGAGTACTTTAAATAAGGAGCATAAATTGTAATGTTGTTTGTCTGATCCTTTCTGCATCTATTTATTGCTCCCTTTTCAGCCCAGTGATGAAAAGTTGAAAGTGCAAGTCCCTGAGACTATGCAGGTCAATTTCATGTCAGACTCCGACGATGAAGGTATGTCTCATTTAATCACTTTCCTCTATTATATTTATGGGGGTGGGGTATGAGTGAAAAAGTTGTGTTGGTACAGGAGGTGTGGGGGGGGGGGGTGGTTAAAACGGCTGTGAGTCAAAATCTGTAGAGTAACTGCCAAAATTTACCTTGGAATCTGGGCTAGAAGATTTGGCTTCTAACAGACTATGAGAACAGTCATTTGTGAAGAAAACGAAGTGAAATTTTTTAAGTTGTATGTTTATTTGTTTGTTTCTAATTGTGTTTTCTTGTGATATGCTTGGCTGCATTGTGCTACAATAAATGTAATAAAGCTTTATTAACTAGTATGTTTGCCTTCATAAGCTTCAGTTTGCTTCACCTGTGGAAATTGTATTGAAAACTTCAATATGAAAAATCTAGTTTACTTGGAAAATCTGAGAAAATTTGAGAAAATTGGAAAAATGTGAAATTTGTGATTAGTTGGTGGCAAAATTGTTGACAAAAGTAGAATATTTATAGCCAAAAAGCTAGAGTTTGGTTTTATAGAAAGTAATGCTTTGATAACATTGTTATGAGAAAAAGTGGTGCAAAAAATTATCAATTAAAATACATAATTACACTCAGAATTGCAAGATCTAAAAGCTTAGGTATTCATGCCCTTTCTGATGCAGATTTTGATGGTGAAAAACAGCGAGAATCAAGACTTTTATACTTTGATGGAAAATTTGTCAATTCAAGTCGAAAAAATTGCTTTGCATGTAACTGCTTTGACAATTTTCATTTGTTGATATTTGCTTTTGTAATGTGATTGTCAGCTTTTTATTGAATCGTGATCTAAGTTTGGCTTCAGCTTGTTCACTTTTTGTGATGTTACAATTCCTGTAGGATTTGTTGAATCACTCAAGCTACTAAACTCCCAGTGTACCAACTTGTGCCCTAAAATTTACAATGACTGGATGTCCAGTTCCCCAAATTCTTGTTGTGTCCTTAGTTTTTGTAGTTTATTCATGTTTTAACAAACTTTTGAATCTTTGGTTTGTGATTTAATGCACACAGAATTCAGCAGGGGTCAAAGAAATATTTAGAACAATTTTTGGATGGAATGTAATGGCCTGTTGGAGTATATATCTCTTTGTTAGAGGGAGTTGGGTAATAAATTAGTTTGTCATGAGTAAAGTAGAAATAGCTTTTATTTGGGTTGAAGGGGAAAGGTTATCGAAGAGGCAAATAGGGTTAGTTAGATAAGTTTTAGGAGTTTGTAATTTCCTAATTCCACAAAATTATTGCATGCTTTAGAGAAATGCACAGAGAAATCTTAGTGGAACAGCTTGACTAGCTTTTTTCATAGAAGGTGGGGAATTTGCAAAGAGAGGTTTGCTACCTGGTAACATGAGGAATAGTCTCACTGTAATGGGTATGGGTCATAGGGGGAGATGTAAGGGCTAAGATGGGTTTCAGTTTTCAAGAAGCTTTAACTGAAGCCACATTTTACCAATAAGTACGGATTCTAGGTTTGAGATGAAGAATTCAAAACATAGTATAAGAAGAAAAGGGAGGTTGGTGAGGGCGTTGATTACATTATTGGTGCCCAGTCTTGCAGACATATTAATTAACTCACTACTTATATTCAAGACTACTCAGTTAGACTGTAGTGAGCCTCCATTATAGAAATTATGATTGGCTCTTAACAATCCTTGAATATTCAGTTTGTAGTGTGAAGTAGCTGACGTTTTCACTTTAGGTGCAATAGATATCACTTTTGACTTCGTTGATAACTGGCTTTGTGCCGAGTAGTCAGTGATTTATCCCATCATATGTAGATATAAGTAAAATGATTCTTGACAATCATAAATATCCATTCCTTGATATATTTCATGAATATTCAGTCCTACATAGTGGTTCCTCCAAATAAGGAAAATGATTCTTTACAATCATAAATATTCATTCCTTGATATATTTCATGAATAGTCAGTCCTACATAGTGGTTCCACCAAGTAAGGAAAATGATTCTTTACAATCATAAATATTCATTCCTTGATATATTTCATGAATATTCAGTCCTACATAGTGGTTCCTCCCCCTCACAATGAATGTTATTATCTCACTGATGTAACACTCCTCTTCATGTACCAATCTTTCCTATCTTTTCTGCATGATATATTTTCTTGTCTCCTTGTTAGACGACGAAGAGGGTAGGTTTTCATAATTTTATTCTACGCTCGTTCATAATCACCCAGCCGACACGTTTCACCATTTACCCTCTTGTTTTTAATTTTTCTTTTCAATATAATATTTTTTGATCCTCTTGTTACATAATCAAAGTCATGTTGTTTCAAAGTTTGCAGTAAAATGCTGGACCAGCATGGTTGTCAATGCCATGAATAACCAGTGGAAAGATTGTCTAAGCCCGGAACGTTTGTCATCGTAAAGTCTGGGAAGTGATTGACAAAGGGGGCACTGAAATTTATTGAAAGAAAAGTCTCATTTATGAGTTTCTTTTGTTCTTTTTCAAGGGATGGAAATTTTCTATAAGTCACCATATTGGTTATTGGCAAGTCATTTAAAACTCAAGGGAATTTTTCGTAATGTCAACTTGGTTATTCCCCTCTTGAAGGGATTTGTTATATCCCAAATATTGAGTGGGAAGCCTGTTTGGGTTCCCACCAAATAGCAAAAAAGGGAACAAAATTGTAAAAGTGGGTAATTTTTTATGGTCGCGAGTTATGGGGGATGATTTGAAAATATTGTCATATGGTCTGGAAAACTGAACCCTTACAAATACTGTGTAGTTGATCATGTTTATACATGCTTAAGGTTACAGTGAATGTTTGTTTTTTTTTGGAGGGGGGAGGGGGGAGGAGGGGATGTATCCTAGACAAACAAGAATTTGTTTCCCAAACGTGATTCGTTCTTCTTTAATCTCAAAAACTATTGGAACCCTGAGATATAGTGGATGTAAAGTCACTTCTCCCCTTGACGATATTTTATCAACATGACTTTGTATGTAACATGAGTATCCAGGTATGGGTTCCAGTAGTATCACATCACAAGTGTAATAATAGCCATACTTCTTGAAATACTTCACACATCTCTTTTTAACCTCTTTAAAGAATCATACTGCCTGATTTTCAAAATGCAAAAAAGTTTTGAGTAATATCTGTTATATTTGTCTCAAAACAAGCAAATAGGAGAAATTTTGATAAAATTTTTGTTATGACATTCTTCAAGAAGTGTACAAATAAATAAAAAAAAAAAAAGATTAAGACAACCCATAGAATATCATATTGACAGAGTAAAAAAAAAACACTTGGGTATCGGATTGGTCTACTGGAACCTGCTGAAAAATCATAATCAAACACAGCTTATATCTCTTTCACTTGGTCACCTCACAGATTTCTATGACTGAATTTTTTTATGGGAATATTAAAATGTAGAGTTTCATTGAGTTTCATTTACATAGAAATGAGTGCAAAATATCAGAGAATTGCATGTTTGTCTTACAACAAGTTTTTGTTAGAAGCCAGTTGTATTATTTTGTCACTGCAGTTGGGGTTTGGTCTGGTAAATTAGCCAGACAAAATTGTGGTAGGAACTGGGCTTTTTAATGTTGTGGTGTTTCTGCAGTTTAATTTCTGTTTAACTAGATAAGTGGTTAAGGCACTCAGGGGATGTAATTAATTTCAGTTGGAGCATGACCTGTAATGAAACGTGTTTAGAATTAGAATTTACAGTAGATCTTTTTAAACAGGTGTTTTGTTGTCATGGAAACTTTGGCAGGAAGGAAAAGGTCTGAAAACTATGGCATAAAAATTAGACCAAGAATGAAAATTATGTAGGCATCTTTTTGTCACAGCAACAGCAAGAAAGAATAAAAGAATTATCTGCGTATGTGCAGTATTGTTTGGTTTGTGAAAAGCCAATCTCAGTGTTGTGAAAATCTTTTGAATTAAAGAAGTTAATTACTTGCATTCTGGGTACTTTTCAGTCACATATTCATGGTGGTTGCATAATGGGTGGTTTGTGTGGTAACCTATTAGTGTAGCCCTAGAACAAAATATCTTTTTCCACTATAGTGCTGTATACAACAGTGCATGGTGAACTTGGGGGATGACTAAAGTCATGAATATTTATGTACTATAGTTTATGCATATTCATAGTTTTAGTACTGTGTATTCTGATTCTGTTGTGGTGAAGGTTGTAGCTCACAAAAGTTAAGTGTTTGTTAGTGGGAAACCATTGTCTTATATATTTATTCAAGGATTCTTTGTGCTTAGAATCTCAAAAACAGCAGTGGATTAATTGTTTTGGCATGTTAAGTGACCTCCTAAATGACCCCCCTACTACAGATCTAGGTTAACTTCATAAATTTAAGACTTACTTTTGATTTGATGTGTACTTTGGTGTTGACATTTGAAAGAATCCTGTTTAGTAATATGAAACCACTTGGCAGGCAGAAAAGGCACAAATACACCCTTCATATCCATACACAATTCCTACATAAATTTCGTCTGGTGAACATCAGTGCTTGAGGCCACCATCCCCCAAAGACTGAAATCAGCTACAGACAAGGCTGACACTGATGCCTTGAGACCTCCATCCCTGTAGTTGCAGTCAAGGCCAACACCCACCACCAAGGAGGCAAAAAACAGAATCAAGGTTGGAGCTTGATTCTACACCTCCAACACTGTTGAACATTAAACCTAAGAAACCATCATCTTACATCAGAGTGCAGAAGCAGAAACAGAAAGGATATATTTGTAAGCATGTATATGCTGTTTGGTGGTACTTCATGGTCTGTTTCGGTCCTTGTTAGCCCCCCTCCCCTTCCCCCCATTTAAAAACATATCATTCCTAATTGGGTGAGACTACTGTCTGGCTGAGTTCATAGCACAGTAGGTGATGTTATCCCAGAAGACCCTACCCCTTGTCCTTCCATTTTTGCCTTCATTAGCTTAACATGATTTTTTTCAGAATGAAGTATCTCCCTGCTGTTCAATGTCCTCTCCATGTGACCTATATAAAGCATGTCAGGATTCCATGGTCAACATTAAGCACAAACCATTCCACATTTAATAAAACCATCCAAATGTTTTGTTACATAACACTAACAGGTGGTGGTTCCATGTAACATGAATCTCTGTTTTTTTTTTTTTTTTGGTGTGTGTGTGTGTCCGGTTGCCAATATTTATCTTTTACATAAATATTCAAATATTTCCATGTTTTTATTGTTTTTGTTCAGGTAAAAAATAATACTCAGCTATATGCTATTAAATTTGTCATTGAAACATAATAACAAGAGTTGGCTAGTGTTCCTGCAGTAATACATCCCTTCCCACGTACCATATTATACTAACTTTCCCCCACCCCTTTAAGTCATCATATTCTGCACCCATGTAGAAAAAAAAAATTGACGTTGCTTCTTAATTACAACAATAGTTATCTCCGCCGTGTCCTTTAAAAGTTATGTCAATGCCATGAAGATTGCGTCTGCTCCATTTACTGTCTTTTATGATTTTTTTGTGTTAAGAAGTGGAAATAAATTGTACAAAGTGCAGTGTTCTGTGCATGTCCCATGTCTGAAAAGCTTTCAATGCCAAAGGCAGTGTATCCACTGAAAGCTTGAATGTATCCACAAGAATATTAACAACTTTGGACACAGTTGTAGTATATCAAGTCTTTTTTACTTGAAGTATCTGGTTAATTAATACTGGAAATAAGTCAGAAATTGAAAAATTTTATTAAAACATCCCCTTGTAGTTAAATTCAAATTACAAAACACTGTTAAAACTGAACAGTGAGATGTAATACAACTCAGGTCAAAATTACTCAAAAGGATTTAGTTTCACAATCTTAGACTGAATGTTAGATTGACTCACCTTCTTTTGTATTGACTTTTATGTTTTTAGTTCTTTGTTGCTTTTACTGACTTAGGTCACTGTTTATCAATTTGTTTTACAAAGCTATGATTCTCATTTTCCTTTCCAAATTTGATGCCACAAAACTTGCCTCTATATAGCAAGACATTGAATTGTGATTATTTAGTAGAAACTTCATGTTCTAGAGTTGAGAAACTGAAGGAAATTTTCTCTGATTATTTGCAAAACAATTGCAGTTTGTCTGTAATTCATTGGACAAATTGTCCATGTGGACAAATTGTCCATGTAAGCATCTCAATATTTGACATTTAGATCTCAAACATCAATTGCTTTGATCATTGAGTCGGTGCAGTGTCTTGACTTACTATGTCATTGGCCTTGAGAAGGACAGCCTCAAACTGCTTATCAAATTTGCAAAATTAGTTTCTCTTTCATAGTTTCATCTAAAACTGTCATGGAAATGATATTATCTTTTTCGATTTTGTCAAAAAAGAATGTTTATCGTGTTTTGTCATTGTTTATTTTGATCTTTGCGAAGTAGAAAAAATCAGATGCAAGAAAAAAATAGGCAACTTCATGAAAACAGCCAAAAAAAAAACACTTAGCCACATGATATTTCACATATGACTTCTGGATCTTAAACTGTTTGTTTTTTCATTTTAAATTTTGCATTTTCACCATAAAGTTTGATCTTGATTGTCATTAGTGTTACATTTTTAGTAAAGTTGCCCATTAAAACGTTTAGGAGCATGTCAGTTTTCTGCAAACAAACATCATTTTTGCATTAGTATCTTTAAGGTAGGGAATGACGTAAAATGATGAGTCATCTGTCTGGTAACACTTGAGATAATTTTAAAGTTCGTTTCTTTTGACAAAGCATGTCATACCTGTAACAAAGTTTTCAGAGAAATACTAAACATTTAGCAGTAATAGGTAATTGAACTTTCTTTATTTGGACATCTAGGCTGTAAAAATATAGTCACAAGAATTGAAATGAGTAATTTGAAAAGAGTTTGAATGAGTGCAGACTTAACGTAGTTGTTGAATATATTGGTTGTAAAATGCTTTGGGTTCTTGGTATAAAAACTTTCGAAGGTATCAAACCATCCATAGGGAAAATGAAAAACACAAACAACAGCCGAAGGTTAATTCTTAAATTTTTAATGTTCTTTCAAATGATTGAAAACAAGGAAGCATACTAAATTTCCCCAAAAGTTCACGGGGATATTTGTTTCTTTTCTTTGTTACAAAGGGGCTCTTTGTTATTCAGTGGCTATATATGTAAATGTGGATATGTTGTTCTTTACTTTTTCTAAGGACATGTTTTGGATGAATTCTGATTTGTTTGGCTTTTATTCTCCTCTGTAGGTGATGATGTAAGCATGACAGGCGATCAGATTGTGCTCTCACCCCAAGAGATACGCACAATGGCTGATGATTCAGAGACGGCAAGAAAATCATGGGAGGATGATTGGATGAGAGAACCTGTGAGTTTTTGTCCATCTTTTTGCAAATGATGACTGTGCTTTCATAATTTTGTACAGCAGTTTACGGCAACATTTTGAGTGTGTCATTTCCCACAAATGGGGGTTTTGGGAAGATTTTACTGGCAGTTCACAGGCATGGTTGGGCAGTAGGAAATGTAGGGAAGGGGGTGAGGTAGTGATTATCTTTCCCCTATCAGTAAATACATTTCTAGGATGGTGGATATTTCTTTTGATTATAGTGCAAAGTAGAATTGCAGGTTTGGTTTAGTTGGTTGAGGTCTTTGTTGTGGGCTGGGGGGTGGGGTACGGTCCGTAAATTGTACGTCTTTACAATAATGTTGCAAACTGTAGTGGAAAATAATAAGCAATGTGAGATTTTAGGGTCCAAAAATTAGGATAGGAGTGTAGATTATGTTACCCTTCTTGGACCTCGGTGCTGAGAGCCTGGTGCAATAAACTGTTTGGTGAAGGACAAGACACCTTGTGTGCAAGCATGTTTGTAACCTAATACTTCATATAGAGGGATTTCATGTGATGTCATGCGATTCAGATTCCAAGGCACTGAAGGGCAAAACGCACACGCAGTTAGTGTATTTACAGCACATGCACATGGTATAACCATAGATACTTCTGTGACATAATGGATGTGTGCCCTTCAAAACCAAAAAGACGCATGATCTTGCCCTTCAAAACCAAAGAGATGTGCGATAACGCTACGTCGATGAAATCCCTCTAAAGGATCATTCTGGGTTAATAGAATGTTAATGCAAACATTGACACCTGGGTTTACACAGCTGATGAACAGAAGTTCATATCTTTAAAGATAACTCACTAGTTGACATTCTGATTACCCAGAATTCTTGCATCTTTAGCTTTAGTTAAGAGAACATTCATGCTTTACCAAAGATCTGTTCTTCCTTCACAGAATATGAACTACTTCTCTGGTGTGGGGTCACTCTCTGGGCACTACTCAATGAGCTCACCACCAGGCTACCTGAATGTCAGCCCCAGTGGTTACAGCACCCTGGACTCTCGTTATGGAGACAGGTCCACCAATGGTGATATCACCATTGAAGGAGAAGCCCCTATTGTTATGAGTACAGACACTACCCTGGAGTCAGCCCCTCCAATGTTACAGTCCACTCCCAATCGGCAGATCTCTGGTGAAGCTGACAATGACACAGGACCTAGGAGTTTCCCTACCTTCCATGGGTAAGTAAGGGATAGGGTTTGGGGAAGGTAAAACTATATCAGAACTGGAGGGGGGGGGAGCAGGTTGTCAAAATTTTTGTTGCTTTAGATTTTAGAAGATAAAGCATGTTTTGTCATTCAGTTATTTCTGTACATCACAATTATTTTTCCCACATTCAAGCTTTGTATCTTTGTTTTGCCAATAGATTTTTGATTAGTTTCATTGTGGATGCTCGTGGAGGTACCATGCGCAGCAAGAGATTGCCAGGACTTAGACTTGTGGTGCCTCCCAAGAGGGCCTCTGGTCCTACCAGAGTCACCTGCCGACTTATCAAAAGAAACAAGCTCCAGACGCCTCCTCCACTGGTAGAAAATGAAGCCCTGTCAACGAGGGTGATTGAGGTCGGCCCCTCCAACACCCAGTTCCTTGGGTAAGTGGTGCATATTTTGCTTGCATTGTATTTTCCTTCATTTTAAGTAATGCATCTAATCACAAATACTTTAGTAGTAGTTTAAAGTGGTCATTGCTTATGGAATAGCTCAATTCTGCATTAATTCTTAGAACTTCATTTTAGTGGCTGTGCCTGGATCTGTACACTTTCAACGGGGGTGTTTTGCAGTGCTAACAAAAGGCTTTCCTTCACGTAGATTACATTTAATAAAATTGTTCATTAAAGGGAAAGAGCAGTCGCCCCAAATTTATTGGGAAATATCATCTAAATCTTACAAATTTCCTCTTATTTCATTTGAAAAGATCTCTAATGATTATCTGAACAAAACCATTCATACTGAAGGTAAACTAAAGGTTTCTGCATGAATTAAACAATTCAGTATCAAAAACATCATCACATGACCTAAACAGCCAGTCATGAAATAGGATTCCTGGGTAATCTAATTCTGTTTGGGGTGACTGCATTTTCCCTTTAAAGAGAAGGCACTCACATCCTTTCTGCTATCTTTTGAAAGAAAAGAACAACAGTTTAGGCGCGTTATCTTAATTTTCTTATGCGTCTCCTCGCAGTTTCTTGGGTCTGGATGCAAAAAACAAAGCATTGCGTCCACCTGAAGTCGTCTTTTTCTGCCGCGTCCTACTTAAAAGATCAGTTGGTCATAGTTGAATGCAAACTCAACTGCAAGCCGACGCCCATTGTGCTCTGTCTAAATCCGCTTATGTGTGGGCAAATTACTTGGGTGGAAGAAGCAATAGTATCGATTGATTATACTGTATTGTGCCGACGATAATTCGATACAGAATTTAGACCCTGTAGTAGTTTAATTCATCGTCGATCATAAACTTCGGGTGGTGTTAAAATAGCTACCGCCTATTACTTTTGTGAGTTGAAAATTTGTGGGCCTGTGCATCGCAAAATCACGGAAATGATCGGTCCCAACCTGTGCGGTGTAAACGTTACAAGCTTCACAGATCGACCTGCAGAAGGCTGTAGAAGCATCCCCTGCTTTTGTAGCTACGTAGATTGGCTGGCAACAAGCCTCGAATTTTCGGAAATTCTCTCGAAAAATGCAAATTTGTGAAAAGTATTTCCCTCATAACTTTTACATTATGGATGACACACTTGGTTGAACTTTAGCGTTAAATTATTGGCAATGAATAAATAACGTTTTGATTTCCTAGAAGCCTGCAGTCATGTTGAAACCATTACGATGTTTGGCTAGCTGAAGCCATCAACTGCTCAAAGCCCTATCTTACGGTATGGTTTGTAAAGCCATCAAACATTGTTGAAAACGATTGTCGTTTCATTTTAGAAATGAATTAAAAACACAACCTAAATCACTGAAATTATTTCAGTGCTCCTTTTGGCACTTTGTGATAACATACTCAAATTCTTTCATTTCCAAAAAGATGAGACCGAGGCCCTGAAATAAATGCTTCGATCTCAAAAGTAAGCCACAGTACGTAATTGTTACCATACACTTTACACTATATGGCATGTACACGGAAAAATATCGATCGTCAGAAGAATCGAAAATAACCCAAATCAGCCAAGAATATTAAAACATGCACATGGTATGTTTAAAAGACCTCAAAAAACACTTCCCAATAAATTCGCAAGCTTTAGTTCAACGGTTCCCCCAAACTTGGCATCCTTCGGTAGGGTGTTGATACAGCACTTCACTGTACTAGACATGTACACTAAAGGCCTAAGCTAGCTACATACAATGCAAAACGGTATTTGTAGAGCTGCAATGCTAATAATTTTCACAGATATTTCGTTTAAGGGTTTTAAAAAGGCTTCAGTTGTTCTTCAGCACATTATTGTGTATAAATGGGTTCATCTATAGACGGTATGGAATTTTTTTTTGTCCAATCTTCATACATTAATAAAAGTTTTTTTGCCATATATATTACTGTTACGTGGTGGTGAGCACATCTTTAAGTCAATCCAATTTAACCCTGTATTGCTGTAGTAACCTAAAACTACTCTCAATCATTGATTTGTTCATGCCTGTCAGGAGTAAGATGTAATGGGCCATCTCTCCCCTTTTCCCCACCCCTCTCCCCTACCCCTCTCCACCACCCTCTCCCCCACCCCTCATTCCGGCCCTCCCCAACCTTTTGTATATAGCCTGTATTACAAGCACAGTCACAGAAAATGTTAAAAAAAAGGTTGTTCTTCAGCACATTATTGTATATAAATGGGTTCATCTGTAGGTGGTATGGCAATTTTTCTTGTGCAATATTCATACATTAATAAAAGTTTTATTGCCATATATATTACTGTTACGTGGTGACAAGCACATCTTCAAGTCAGTCCAGGTTAACCGTGTATTGCTGCAGGAACCTAAAACAGCTCCCAATCATACATGTGTACATGACAGGGAAGGAGGAAGATATCATGGGCTACCCCCGTCCCCCTCTCTCCCATTCCCCTCCCCCCTTTTGCATTTTTCATGTGCAATGCTCACACACTGATAAAACTTTTGTTCCCATATATATTACTGTTACGTGGTGACAAGGAAATCTACAAGTCAGTCCAAGTTAACCCTGTATTGCTGCAGGAACATAAAACTACCTCCCAATCATACATGTGTACACGACAGGGAAGGAGAGAGATATCATGGGCCATCCCACCCCCCTTTCTCTCCTTCCCCTCCCCCCTTTTGCATTTTTCTTGTCCAATGCTCACACACTGATAAAACTTCTGTTCCCATATATATTACTGTTACGTGGTGACAAGCTCATCTTCAAGTCAGTCCAGGTTAACCCTGTATTGCTGCAGGAACCTAAACCACTCCCAATCATACATGTGTACATGACAGGGAAGGAGAAAGATATCATGGGCTACCCCCATCCCCCTCTCTCCCATTCCCCTCCCCCATTTTGCATTTTTCATGTGCAATGCTCACACACTGATAAAACTTTTGTTCCCATATATATTACTGTTACGTGGTGACAAGGACATCTACAAGTCAGTCCAAGTTAACCCTGTATTGCTGCAGGAACCTAAAACTACCCTCAATCATAGCTTTGTTCATGCCTGTAAGGAGTAAGATGTAATAGGCCACCCTCCCCTGTTCCCCACCCCTCACCCCACCCTCCCTCACCCCACCCTCCCCCTCCCCACCCGTTTTGCAGCTTGTACTATATACACAGTCACACCAAATGTAAAAAAGAAGTTTCACTTGTTCTTCAGCACATTATTGTATATAAATTGGTTCATCTATAGACGGCATGGCATTTTTGTCCAGTGTTCTTAGACTACCGGAAATTCAATTCTACTGTATGTCGTAGCCTACACACACATTGTGTTGAGGTACCGCCTGTCCTTGTTTGGTAACTCGAAGGTATAAAAAATATCAAGTTGGTACTTATTTCATAAAACAGTCCCAAGGCATGTGTAAAACAAGTTTACTAAGCCCACTGTCGTATTTTCGCAAATTTAATTTGAGCAACCTTACGGTGCGGAACGTTTTTCTTCAGCCCATTCCTGGAGATTGTACGCTAACCTAACGATTTTAAAATAACTGCGTCATCATGACTATTCGCACGTCGACTAGCCGCCGTGCAGACAAGATGCAGTGATTGCTTACTCGCACGGCGACCGCATATACGTACGCGTAAGATTGAGGGACACAGCATGTACAAATAGGTAGCGCTGCCCAAATGCATATCGCAAGCAGTGCAATAACATAGAGGTGAATGAAGAAAATAAAGCTGTTTTGTTTGGAGGGATTTGACAACAGAGGAAACATCAAATAGGCTAAGCATGTGTCTTTCAAACTTCCTCCTAAAAAATACAGAATAGAGAACCTTGACTTGCATCGGTCGGTACTTTGTGTCGGTCAATGCATACAAAACATATCGCACATAGGCTCAACTACGTACGTACGTACTACCATGCGTACTACCTAAACCAAATACCACGTAGTCGTATGTAGTAAAGTATGGTAGCTATTCGACGTGCGAATAAGCGATCAATGCATCTTGTCCACACGGCGGCTAGTAGACGTGCGAATAGGCCCCACCTTTTACATATGGAGCTATAACACGCCCAGGCGAAGTCTTGTGAGCTGCGCAAACACATTCCGCCCCGCGAGCCTCATTTTTTTTCCCCACAAGGTTATGGGTAAATTTGATTTTCAGAATTTTTCAAAGTTGTTTCAAAATCATGGTTAGGGTTATTACTTAGGTTAGGGTTAAGAGGGCTGGGTTATCTGGCCTGTTCTTTCATAATCCGGTGTCAGAATTACAAGAAAAGGGTCGAAAAGCTGTCATTTTGGAATTAGGGGTGCGGCCTATTTCCAAGAAGCTCATTGGTCCATTGGCATAATTTGCCCATATCCTCGTGGGAAAAAAATTGCGCGCCCCGCGAGGTAGTTTCGTATTTGTAAAACGGTCTAATCAAGTGGAGGGGCCTTGTCAGTTCTTATACTGCATATCAATCGTTATCGGGTTTGCTGTTCTCTGGTGCAAAGTGTCCCTGTATGTAGAAATGTCTTGACGTAAAAACCATAAGATTGTTTACCTCGGAGTACATGTAGTTTGAACGCTATTTAGTGCATAGTGTGTGCAAAATAACGTTAGAAGTAATAAGAATTCTGTGAAGGTGACTCGCGATATACTGGGGTGTTTTTTTCTGTGCGAAGTTTGTGTACGTATCAACGCGACAAGACCCATCGTCTTTGTTTTTCGTTTAGTTCTGTAATCAAGCACATGAAGTTTAACATCTGTATTCTCCGCACTTTGCTGACAATCATGGGTAATTTTATCGACGATATTGCCAATGAAAGCAATTATCGATACCCTCAGCGATTTTAATCTGGACGCGTGTCCATCACACAATACTTGCACTACTGCCCTGAACGGTAAGAGGATTAAGACTCAAACTTGAAAGGAAATACGTCCACTCGCAGTTTTGAAGGAATTACCTGTGGGCAGAGAGCACAATAGCCTATTCACTGCGTCTCGAGTTGGGGATTTAATGCCGTCCTGGACAACTGCGAGGAGACGCATAAGAAAATTAAGATAAGGCGCCTTAGCTTCATTTTCTATCACAGCAAATACAATTTTTTTTTTCGTCAGTTATTGCACAGTTGCTTATGTGGGAAAGATGGGGAACACCCCCCTTCCCCTGAAGGCAAGTTATGTTACCCCTTCTCGTAACATTTCATGAGTAAATGAGGCACACTTTTAGCTGTGTAGTGCAATTCTTATCAACAAACAGTTGTCACATAAACATAGCTATTAGTAGTGACTAGGCATTGCTCCTGTTGGAAACAGTTTCAAAAAAAAAAAATATATATAATTTTCTCTGACAGTTTCATTTGCTTGAAATATACCTGTCATTGATTGATAGAACTAGAGAAGGCTTAAGAAAGGTGACAGTATACCCATTCACACATGTTAATAGCTTGTAACAGTTTCAAGGATGAGAAGTAATTAGTTGGTTGCCTTATTATAGTTTGAAATCCTTTATGCATCCTTTCATTACATCAAGACCTGTCCTGTATACAAGTTAGTTTTTGTCAAGTTTTTTTTACCATAGAGATATAAAGCACAAATTATTTGAATGTATTTTATTCTGGAAATGGTGTGATCTATGTTTCTGGGTGCTACACTTGCTATGCTTCCTATTACCATAGAATTTTTTGCTGTAGAAATCTTATTGCATAATTTTCTGCTCTTTTTAGCGTGATGCTTTTACTAACATGGTTGAATAATGGGTGTTAGGCCGTGTTTTAATATGCTTGAACATTTCTCTTTGGTGAATGACATTTAATGAAATTGTCTACTTCCCTCTTTGGGGCATGCTCAGTGGCCTAGGAAACAAGCTCGTGACCTACCCTCCCCTCAACGATGGGGAGACATTGGTCAGTCGCATTCTGGAGATGGGCCCGTCTGGCGAGAAATTCCTTCGGTACGTTGGATCGGTGCATGGTGCATGCTTTAGCACTAACAATCACTTCAAAACCTGAATTATTGGCTCATTAATATTGATGGTAGAAATGAATATTCACAAGTGATTTAACCAATGCTTGCTTTGCTGTGATGCTTGTTTGAAAAGATGAATAAATGGATCACTCTTCCCTAAACCATGAATGTAAAAACATCTTTTCATAAATTACTGTAGGGCATGCTTCAAAGTGATTGGCTTGCTCACACCCAGCACAGAAAAATTGTACATTAAGTTGAAACTATTTGATTCTGCTTTTTTCTTTTGCCTGTGACCTTGTCAAGTTTTAGTATGATTTTAATTTACTATAGTGAGTAGATACGGTAGATTTTAAGTGCCCCTTCTCCACTCTTTTCCATTCACAAGTCTTCAATAAATTGCTTTTCATAATGTAAAGTTTCACTTGGATGGCTTGTCTGTATTTTTTATATTCAAACTATGAAGTAAGTCTCTCTATCATTGTGTACTTTTTAAAAACACATCATCATTTCTGTTAAATATGCAAGAATTTTGTTTTTCCTAATTTTTCTCATTTGCAGCTTACATTTCTTTCATTTAGCTTTTTGGTGTTTATGAAATATATTATTATTATTTGAATAAACATGACAAAAGGTTTTTTTTACTACACAGACCTGTCCTGATTTTTGCTCTCTCGAATGTAATTGGGGTTAAATTGACTATCAAAGTATAAATTTTTATAAGGCAAAACAGCTTGTAGTTGATTTATAAAACCTCCCCCCCCCCATGCTATCCCCTTGTGTGAAAATTTAGAGTGTGCTGTCATGTTTTAATGTGTTTAGACACCAAAGGTTTTCCAAGTGGTAGATCGTTTAGACATTTGTTTGACTGATTGTGATTTCCCAGTGCCTACCCTTTCCTAGCAAAACCTTTAATGAAATTATGAATCCATCACGCCCAATGAATCAAGTTTATAAGGTACTAGAAAAATCATAAATGTTCATATTTGTCACAGATTTGATCCTTATTATACTGTTGTCAATATCCTGATTGCTCTTAAATTTATAAATGACCTTTGCTTTATATTTGGGGGATAATTTGGGGTTCAAATACTATTAGAATATATTTGGCTCTTAGTAGATGACATTTCCTTATGGCATACAAATTTGTTAGAGAGGCAGTCGTAAGTCGTAATTTTGTTTCGATGTAAAAAAATCCCATCAAGCAGTCTATGAAGGTCATCACAGGGAGTAAGTCTCAATGAAGGAATGGCAAAAATATTTATGGTAAAACTGTTGTTGTAAGCAAATGGCGCCAACAGGTATATTCTAAGTGCTTTTAGTTTACAGCTTTTTTCCATGAGGAAGGCTTAGTATGAGAGGCATCATCAAGACAAATTTAAGGGGCATAAGGGCACTTTATCATTCCTTGGTTATGTCAGGCCAAGCCATTTGGGATTTTGTTTAAAACAAGAGGTTGACTCATCCAAATAGGACTGTTTTCTAGTTATCTGTTGTTTTCACTGCCTATTCATGTTTTTTCTTTTTTTCTTCCATTTGATTTGGAACAGCCAAAGCTATTCAATGTTGGTGAACAGTGTCATTTAGTGGTGCACTCACTTTAAGTTTAATATATTGATAGTAATCATGTTGTAAATGAGATTTTGTTTTTAATGTAAGTTCAGTGGTTGTGGAGGGTCAAACATTTCAAGAGACATATGGTAGGGCATCCCTGTGGCCACATCTTTCTCATTTTTCCATTCCCTCATCCCTTTATGGCATCCATAATTTGTCCTCTCTCATGTTATATCATATAAGATGCATTACAGCATCTTATGATGGAATCTTTTAGGTTAGTTTTGCTTGATTGATAATTTTCTTTCCACACAAAAGAAATCCTTTAAAGCGGTATGGGAAGTTGTCTTTGCTTCAGAAAAGAAAAGAATGATTGAGTTGAAATGCCAGTAATATCGTCGTTGTGATCGTCAAAGGGAAACTTTGACACACATTCAAAAAGTCCTCAGTTTCATGACTGAATGAACAGTCATGGACTTAATCATGCAGGACATCTTTCATCTGATGGGGTCCTTATATCAAATTAAAGGCAATGTAAGGGACTATGTTATCAGGGCCTCTGACATCATTTTGACATGGGCAGGGAGAGCCGAGGGGGAAGGGTCATATTTGACAGTGGTGACTACATTGTATTTAGAAAACAGTATTGCTTTGAAAAGTGCTGGGGGGTAGGGATGTACATCTGTCAGAGGCCCTGATTCAAGGTGGTCATTCATGAAGGTGTACTGCATTAAGTAGCATGCTGAAGTCATTTGTAGAAAACAAAACAATGGATCCTTCCATTCTGTTTTAGAAATGTGCATTTCATTTTTTTTTCAGTTCAGTTTTCTTGCATATGCTCAGAGAATTAATTTAATAATTGTATTAATATAATAATTACTACTAACACGTTAGCCATTGTAGGTAGATGTTTAGTTAATTTTTTTTTTTTAAAGAATGTTTCAACAGTTACAAGGGCATAGTAGCAATGTTTGTTATTTTATTGTTCTACATACCTTGAAATTGCCTCAGAGATCTACGAAGCTATGTATGTATTTTACACCATTTAAAAAATTCTGTAGAGAAGACTGTTTTGTAGGATCGGCAAAGTTAATTTTGAGGGAAGTGTAGGTTTATCGTTTTATTGTACAATTTCATGAATTTTTGTCATTAAGAGTTCTACCAACTTATTAGTAAGTGGCCAAGATTGGTATGGCTTATTTGTTATTAATGCAAAGCAGAGAACGAAATACTGAAAAACATCTCTCAGTGTCATTTTCAGATGTGTCAGGTCCCATGAGTTTTTCCAAATTTGAATACAAATTGTGTTACAGTTGTGAATTATTTACCTTCAAACAAGAATTTAAGTGGTTTTAACTGGAACGCTAGGGTATAATTATTTAAGTACCATTTTCAACAGTTCTCTGCACTTATTCCCATTATATTGTCTTTCTTGAGGCATTTATCTAGAGTAATTGTAAGGTTTAAATATTTGCATTTAGGAAAAAACAGAGCGAGGGATGGTAAGTCAGCTGTGTTAAATGAGAAATTGGAGTATTACATCCAAAGAACAAAAGTTTTAATGTTTTGCCATCATTTTGACTTGCAAAGGCCTGTACTCCTGGAGGTACCCCACTTTGCTTCTCTCCGTGGGAATGAGAGAGAGATAGTTGTCCTGCGAAGTGACAATGGAGAAACCTGGAGGGAGCATTCTCTTGGAGCAACAGAGGAAGAAGTCAAGAAAGTGATGGATGGCTATGAAGCAGAAGGTAATGGAATGTAAACAAAGTAGAGGAAAGGGGGAGGGGGTTAATGAGGGAGGAGCAGGGATGGTGGTTAGAGGGTGAGAGGAAGTATTGGGAACTACAGATGAGAAGGCAAGAAAGTGAAGGATGGTTGTGAAGCAGAAGGTAACTGAATGAAAAAATGTCAGAGGAAGGGGATGCAATGGGGGAGAGGGCAGGGAAGAGCAGTTTCAAATTTTCTGATGGCTATGCTTCTCTACAGAAATGTAATTCATGATGAAATGATACTGAATACTTAAATGTCTGTACCGTTAGGACAAGAGAATAGAAGTGATTTGAGGGAGGGGTGGGAATTTTTACCTGAAAAGGATCACATGTATTAAACTTCTTGAAACTTTAGAAAATGATGTACACATGTTTGGTTTGAGAACTCAGAGGACTGTGTGGCATAGTGTTAAAATGAAATTCTTGAAAGTTTGAAAGAGATTTCGTAGTTAGTTTGGTGTCCTTGATGTAGAGTAAGGGGAAAGATTTATCATGGACATCATGCTGGTAGGTGTAACAGATATTCTCTGAAAGGCAGATATGCTCCTGAATTTTCTGATTAAATAGAACATTTGTTACATTTTGTACTCAAAAGATAAAAGTTTTATTCACTAAAGTTGTGAATTTTAAATGTTTTTTTTTTTTCCTGCAGATGAAAAGCTCTCCTATGACAAACGTATTTGTCGTATCATCACTAAAGATTTTCCTCAGTACTTTGCAATCATATCTCGAGTCAGACAAGAGACCAACATTATTGGTACCCAGGGTGGCATGCTCAACTCCACTGTGGTACCTCAGGTGCAAGCTGTCTTCCCTGAGGGGACGCTTACCAAGAAAATCAAAGTTGGTCTCCAGGTAAGTTTATACAGTCCGTCCATGTCGCTTCCCTGAATTCCCATTCGTACTCATTAATGGGGATGATACAGTGTGAGGACTGTTTAGCATTTATCCAGAATACAAATAGTAGGGATAAAAATATTGTTCCTCTGCTTTCTTTGTTTGAAATTTTGCGTCATATTTTATGGAGTATATCAGCAGGGCTTTAGGAATAAAACTGATGTGAAGGTTGGGATAAATTGTGATATTTTGAATGTTGAGAAGGAGCCATTACCATTGCTATGGCTGAGAGTGTAAAAGTAAATGATATGTGAGGCAATGAGGGCCTGGGATGAAGACGTGATGGTGAAAACGTGGGATGGGGGCATGAAAGACCCATCTACGCTCATTGGAAATATAATGAAGGATGCTACTTTTTTGCCAGAATTTCATAGTTTCTCACATTCTTCAAAGTTAATGTCTGGGAGAGTGTCCAACGAAGAAGCACTTATTGTGAAAAGTGAAAAAGGTCACTGTAGCTACTCTTTATCTGTAAGTTTGGTATAGACCAGCCTATCAGCAGTGATGCATGTCAAGAGGTCTGAGGATATTTTAGAAACAAAGGACTTCTCCTAGCTTCTAAGCTTACATAATGCTAACAGGAAAAATTTCCTTTGTCCTGTTCTTTATTGAAGGACATCAAGAGGTATTGGTTTTCTTTTCCTTTATTCATAGGCACAACCAGTGAGTAATGATGTGGTCAAGAAAGTCCTGGGGAACAGGGTGATGGTCAGCCCCATTGTGACTATCGAGCCTCGTCGCAGGAAGTTCCACAAACCCATAACTGTCACCATCCCGGTACCCACAGCATACAACCAGGGGGTCAACACTTATGGTGGTGATACCCCTACCTTGCGTCTGCTATGCAGCATTAGTGGTAAGTGGTGCAACTTGAGTAATGGTCTGTCATTTCCATTGAGCGCTTGCCAGATAGCATACTAGCCAGGGGAGAAATTTGCTGATTGCAAACTTTCATTGCTTTGAATGTAACCTAACAGACCACTAATGAACTATGCTTCTCGATGCCGAGGCGAGGAGAAAATCCCTGTACCGTTGTGCTCCTACTTAATACCCCAGTACATACATCTTTGTCTGGTATTGTGGCACCCTGGTAAAGGTGTATTTACCTGTGGAGGGTGAGAGTGAATGGTGAAACATAATGAAGATGTAATGTCATATATCACCTTGTGAACTGTGATGCTCTGTATTGGTAGGTTTTACAAGAATTGGAAATGATTCCTAGTATTTTAGGAAACTATATGTCTGTTCAGATTGTTTTCATAAAACTTTATTTGTGGTTGCCACTGGTTGGTTGATCGGTCAATCGATTGATTGACAGAACACTTTTTGATCAATTGTTTGATCGATTGACTATAGTTCACTAATTAATTTATCAGTCTATTTCGCTCCTCTCTTACCTCCTATTTACCTATGTACCCATTATTGCCCCCAATAACTGTCTGGCAAAAAACTAATAGGACCGCGGAAACCCCTAGCAGTAGAGGGCGCCCTAAACCCCAAATCGTCCTTCTGCATTTTTGCCTCATCGTGTTTAACACGTCTCAAACTTGTCTGGTGGAAAACTACGCTAATTTTCATCTTTTGACATCCTGAACTACTTACTATCCACACCATTAGCACCGTGTTGACGATCTCATCGCCGTTTGTGACCAAAATCATGAGTATCCTCTTCTCGTTAGGAGTTTTTTTTACGTTTTTCCTAGCCTGTATCTGTTCGAGGATTTTCGCCTCTGCGCGATCCTCTATGTATGTGATTTTGTACAGGTACCAGTCTCGCGCCGCCATTTTGTTTTCTGCGTCCCTCAGGGCCTCGGGTTTGGTCGCGCCTCTGTGCCGACTTCCCCTCCCCTTTCCCCCCCTTATGTTGGGGAGTCTCTCCCCTCCTCTAGTTTCGGTTCATGTTAGTTCCCGTTTTCTAGAGGCTTATTTCCTTAGAATTCTTGCTCTCCTAGCCTTGACGTCATGTTATTTCTTAGTCAGTTCTCCTAGGCCTATTTGACCTTCTCTTGCATGTTTCTGTTCAGGTCGTTCTCCCTAGGTTTGCTAGGTTGCAGCATTCATCTTTCATATTCCGTTATATATGTGTATTTTGATATGTGTATTTCGTATTTTATATCACTTGATATGTGTATTACGTTTTATGCCACTTGTTATGCATTCCACGTTATTACCGGGCCTTGCTTCCCGCTGTGTGCTTGCTTGCGCTAATCCGGCTTTGTCCGGTTCCCCACAGCGGTTGGCAAGGCTCCTATTGTTCTCCTCCTCGCTGGTTACCGTGGTTGGTTTCCAGCCGGTTGTTGTATTCCTTATCGATTTTTACCCAGATACCAAATGCACTTTGTGTAAGAAGTTTAAACCGGCTTGGGACACCCACGAACTATGCCCGGCTTGCAGAGATTGTTCCGTGGAGCAACCGTGCCAAGTATGCCGCACCTGGTCTTCCCGTGAATGGGAATTACTACGCCAAAGATCTGAGGAGAGAGGGAAATCAATTGCCAAGAAGAAAGGCAGCAAAGGCAGTAAATCTTCCAGCAAATCCTCCAGGGCCTCCTCTCATAAGTCTTCAAGCCACGAATCCAGGCACTCCAGGAAGAAATCCGTTCCGGGTACACCAGTCCAAAACCCCACGGATAAGGCAAATGAGATCGGTACGGGCGCTGCTTTGGCAGGTCATCCGAGTCTCGCCTCGAAGATCGGTTGTAGCGCTGCTATCACAGCAGGTTCACCAAGTCTTCCGGAAAACAATGAGATCGGTAGTAGCGCTGTTAACCCAGGCTTACCGCATCTCCAGGAGAATACACAACCAGAGGCCGGCGTGGACGTTTCATCCCTTGGCTTACCGAGCCTCTTTCCAGGTAATCCAGCTACTACCATCTCGGGAACCGTGACCCAGCAAGCCGCCGATCCAGAGAACCAGGGTTTTTCCGGCGACAATCCCATGGACATTTCGTTTTCGTCCAGCTTACATTCCACTGTGCCACAAGATTTCGAGGGCTTCCAGGATAGGGGCAGCTCCAAACACCGCTCCAGTTCCAAATCCAAGAAGAAGAAACGCCGTCGCCGCCATTCATCCACTTCTTCCTCCTCGCCCTCACCGAGTTCCCGTGGCCGCAAGAGGAGACATAGTCCACATACTGACTTCCCCACGGAAGCCCTGTCTCGGCTAGTCACTCTACTTTCCCAATCCGTGGACCGTTTAGCCACTCCCAGTCAGCCGGCTCAAGACCAACCGTCCACGTCTATAACTCAGCCGTCTTCCGATCCCCTCCTACTTCCAGAGCACAGACCTGACTCTCCCTCTGAAGTGGAATCAGTTGCGACCGGGGATTTCCAGTTCCATGTCACCCGATCTCACTCTCGTTCACGCTCCCGTTCTCATTCCATGGATGCTTCGGAGGATTCAGACGATGAACCCATTATGGGAACCTCCTTTTCCAAGGAATCATTTGAGAAAGCCGTGGAAGTTGTTAGGAGACAGCTGGGGTTTGATTCTCCACCCGTTCCAGATCCTCCCGTAGCAAAGAGATCCAAGCTTTCTCTGAACAAACCTGCCGGCCCCAGGAAACCAGTAATGCCTGTCGACACTGAGTGCTTCGACCGTTTCGAATCCCAGGCCAACTCCAGGGTTTGGCGGGCCTTTCCCAAGAGACAATCATCGGACTTCCACATCAGTGATGAAGATTTCAAGTCTTTTTTCTCTTCGCCGGCTATTCCAGATTCTTGCCTTGACAAACTGAAGTCCGCCGGTGCCGTCGACTCCAGAGGCCATTTCCGATCTCCGACAACTAAAAAGTCCTTCACATCCCTTCATGGCATGGATCTGGCCGCCAGGACTGGTATGAAATTCACTTCCTCCCTCCTATTATTCGCCGAGGTGCTGTCCAAAGCCTTTAGACAGTCTGGTTCAGATGAAGTCCCCCGTAAAGACTTCGGCGCCATAGTTAACATGCTTGGTCCTATCGCCCGTCTTTCATACGATCAGTTTGCCAAGGTCGCAGTAAGAGCCTCAACTGACAGAAGGGAACTGGTCCTGGATAATATCCACTGGCCGTCTAAAGATATCAAACGTCGCTTTATGAAGTCACCTCTTCGGTGGAAAGTTTGACGAACAACTTACTACAGAGATCAAACGGAAGAAAGACATCAACAAGGCCGATTTCACCTTCAAGAAACCTCCTCCTTCTAAACCCAGAAGATCTCCGTCCAGAGCTTTCTCCCGTCGTCAGGCAAGGCCTTCCGGCTTCTCATCCTGCCGACCGTCGATACCTCAACAACAGCGCGGAAGACCTCGTTCTCAATCTTCCTCAAGAGGCTTCTCTAACTCGTCCTCCAATCAGTTCTCCAGTCGCCGTTCACTGAGAGGTTCTGACCGTTCCAGCTTCCGCGGCTCCGGACGTTTCCAGACCAGACCCTAGGGATGCCCACCCTACCGACCAACTCCCATCGATAGGGGGGAGACTTTTACAGTTCGCAGAGAACTGGGAGATCCTGTCACCGGACCCGTGGGTCCGGAGTATCTTAAGACAAGGATACAAGCTGGAGTTCACCAGTCCCCCTCCGAAGAGGGGCCTCTTCAAGTCTACTCCGATTCCAAGGTCCAAAGATCAACGCACGGCTCTGGAGAAAGAGATCTCAGACCTGATCAAGAAGAAAGCCGTGTACATCGTCAAAGGTTTTCCGACCCGTCTCTACCGCTCGACATTCTTCCTCACTCCGAAGAAACCGGACTCGTGGAGACCCATCATAAATCTCAAGCCACTGAACAAGTCCTACATCCGACCCAGAAGGTTCAGAATGGAGACTTTAGCCGTAGTATTGTCATCTCTTCATCAAGGTCTCTGGGCAACATCGATAGACCTAAAAGATGCCTACCTTCACATCCCCATCCACCCGTCACATCAAAGGTTCTTGGCTTTCCGCTACAGAAACACAGACTACTGCTTCCGTGCCCTCCCGTTCGGACTATCCACCGCCCCAAGAGTGTTTACACGGGTCACAAAAGCCGTCCTGGGTTTCCTCCGAAAACAAGGCATTCTCGTGTTTGCCTACCTGGACGACTGGTTACTTGTGGGCCGCTCAGCTCAAGAATCCTCCCACATCACCTCGTACACCGTGTCTCTCTTGGAAAGCCTAGGTTGGATCATCAACACAGAGAAGTCGTCTCTCACTCCAACCCAAACCATAACCTACCTAGGGGCAGTTCTCGATTTCCGTTCCGGAAGAGTGTCTCCATCTCCGCAAAGGGTCACAACCCTCACAGAAATGGCACTACTCATGCATTCTCGACGTCAGGCTCCGGCAAGACAATGGCTTCGTCTACTGGGCCTCATGGCCAGCATGGTCGATGTAATCCCGTACTGCAGGCTCTTCATGAGACCAATCCAGATCCACCTTCTACGTCACTTCTCTCCAGCCCGAAATCCTCTATCAACCGTGGTCCCGTCATCCTCCTAGGTCAAGGACAACCTTCTATGGTGGATGTCGCCTCTCAATGTTGCATCGGGGAGACCTCTCAAGGAGTGCAGACCAGCCTCAACGATCACCACGGATGCCTCCCTCTCAGGTTGGGGTGCAGTCTGGGAATCAGAAACCCTGTCAGGTCTTTGGAGTCCAGAGGAGTCCAAACTCCACATCAATCTACTGGAACTGTCGGCGGTTTTTCAGGCGATCTCCAAATGGGGCCCCAGTCTCAGGAATCACCAAGTGACGATCCTGTGCGACAATTCAACGACAGTAGCCTACATAAACCGTCAGGGCGGAACCAAGTCAACTTCCCTATGTCTCAGGACTTGGAACCTCCTCCACCTCTGTCGACGTTTCGACATCCTCATCAGGGCCTCCCACCTGGCGGGTCAACAGAATGTCATGGCCGATGCCCTATCCAGGGGAACTCTACTGGAGACGGAATGGTCCCTATCTCAGGTTTGGGCCAACCACATCTTCCAGATCTTCGAAAAACCCATGGTGGACCTGTTTGCCACTCCATCCAACACCAAACTCAGAATGTTTTGCACGAGGTCCTTTCACCCCCAGGCCTGGGCGATCGACGCTCTCGCAATTCCATGGGACAATCTGTACGCCTACGCTTTCCCTCCGTGGTGTCTAATCAACCGAGTACTCCTCAAGCTGAGGGAATCCAACGCAATCCTTCTTCTGGTAGCACCCTTCTGGCCGAACCAACCGTGGTTTCCTGCCCTCCTCGAGATGCTCATCGACCACCCATTCAGATTTCCCCTACGGACCAACCTCCTCACTCAGGCGAAAGGGAAAATCTGGCATCAACGTCTTCAGAACCTCCGACTAGCAGCTTGGAAACTCTCACCAGACGTTTCATTGATCAAGGCCTTTCACAGGAAGCTGCGGCTATCGCCTCAGGCTCCCGTAGACGATCCACTCTGTCAACTTATGATTCCAGACTCACCAAGTTCAGAGAGTGGGCCTCCAGCCAGAATCTTGATCCCATGGAAGCACCAGTTGAAGCTATAGCAGACTTTTTTGTCCTCCTATTCAACGAAGGCAAACAAATCAGTACCATCAGAAACTACCGGTCAGCAATTGCCTCCATCCATAAGGGGTTTCCTGATGGCTCCTCGCTCGGCTCCAACGAGTCCTTGTTACACCTTCTCAGGGGCATGTTCAACAAAAGACCCCCCAGAAAGCGCCTACCTCCATCGTGGTCTATCAACGACGTCTTGCTGGATCTTTCTCGACCACCTTACGAGCCTTTACACAACACACCTCTGGAGCTCCTCACTCTTAAGACTCTGTTCCTGGTTGCAGCAGCCTCTGCCAGAAGACGTAGCGAACTTCATGCCTTGACGACCCGTAAGGGCTACATCAGATTTAGCCAAGCAGGTGTGTTTCTTCTTCCAGACCCAACCTTCCTGACTAAGAACGAAACGGTCTCTTTCACTCCCAGTGAGATCTACTTACCCAGCATTTCTTCGACCTCTTCCATCATTGAAGACAAGAAAGTCTGTCCCGTTAGAGCTTTGAAATGGTACCTGGAGAGAACCAAGAACATTCGTACTTCTGACAAACTTTTCCTGATCCCGAAGTCTCCCTACAATCCGGCTTCCAAAGACACTTTGTCCAGATGGATAGTTAAGTTGATTACGCCACATACATCTCCAGGCGAACCAACCCACGCTCACCTCCTCCGGGGCCATGCGGCTTCCACAGCCTGGTTCAGTGGAGTTCCATTAGACGACATCCTCCGTGCAGCTGCTTGGAAAATTCCATCAACATTTGTGGCTAGCTACCTTACAGACATTGTCTCAGAAGAGGGCGCCTTCGCTAGAGCTGTCCTAGGAGTTCCAGACCGCCGTCGTCCGGGCCTCCCACCATCCTCTCAGTGCTAGTCTGGTTACATAGGTAAATAGGAGGTAAGAGAGGAGCGAAATAGACTCCCCAAAACTCACTGGTTTGGGAGTCTATGAGCGACGATACTTACCTCCTATTTAGCACCCGCCTCCCGGCCCCACGGACTCCAGCAGGACTCTCAACCTTTCCGGGATTCTCTACACACTCTACTACACTAGGCTTACCGACGTTGCCTCTACCAAGACTGCTTCAGGGATCTCCACACTCTCCAGTTCAGGGGACAAGGAAGACAGAATCTGGGCTACTCGCTCTCACCGAGGTGGTTTTTCAACTTCCCTTCTCGCTTCCTGGCCAGACTTGATGAACCTCCTCGACCAGGCCTTTCACCTCTGGACACCTCCACACCGTCCCGATACCAACTGAGAAGTTCTCTCTACCTTTCAACATCCTTGCCGTCTAAGACGTTCACAGACTTGTGACAGCTCTGTCAACGACACCGTTAAAAATGCTGTTGTTGTCATGATGATAATGATGATGGTGACGATAAGTCAACTCTGCCGACCATGACGATCCTTTATGATGGATCAGCCTCGCCGACTACGACTCTCCCGACGATGACGACGCCTCCGTCCTGTTTGTTCTCTCGGTGAGTGTAGGTTCTTCTTGTTTCCTTTGGGGGGTTTATTTGAGTCCCTTACGGGGGGTTCTAGTTGAGTCTTGTCCCCCTTTCGGGGGGTTCTGACTTCGCCAAAAACGCAGAAGGACGATTTGGGGTTTAGGGCGCCCTCTACTGCTAGGGGTTTCCGCGGTGCTATTAGTTTTTTGCCAGACAGTTATTGGGGGCAATAATGGGTACATAGGTAAATAGGAGGTAAGTATCGTCGCTCATAGACTCCCAAACCAGTGAGTTTTGGGGAATTCAGTCACTCCATATTCTAGTTGTTCATATGTGGTTAGTTCCGTCTTGATGAAGCGTGAATGGCATCTATGTTCTGGTTGCATGGCATGTTTGTATCACATTTCTGTTAGTGATATTTTTCAGCCAGATTTAAGAAAATGTTGTCTATCCCTTTTCCCCCTATCCTAGGTGGCACAGCCCCAGCTCAGTGGGAAGACATCACCGGAACAACACCCCTCACCTTTGTAAATGACTGTGTCTCCTTCACAACAACAGTGTCAGCCAGGTGATGACATATGCTATGTTTGTAAAGTTAGGGATTGGCTTAACTGTTCTTAATTGCAAGTGATGTGACTTGTGATTGGCTCAGTAGCCAAAGATCTGGAATTCACTGGCATTTTGAGAAAGTGGTGTTACAACAGTCGTGGGAAAGAGGGAAATTACTTGACAACCAAAGAATAATGTTCTGGGGTATTTACTTAATGTTCCTATGTAAGTGTATACAACTCAGACAGATAAAAGGTAAATGGTAAAGAAAGGTAAGAAAGGTGGAGGGAGAATTAAGCATGCTTTATGTAAATGGTCTCTGCTGTCAGTGGTGTGTACACAAAAGTTTAGATTAGTAGTAGTAGTATGGCCAAGTAGACAAAGGATTAATGTTTAGGCAGTGTCACTTAGCAGGCTTGAAGTTTGTGATTCTCATCTGGATGTTGGGGGGGGGGGTTCATTTAAGCTAAATTTATGGTTTTCCTACATAACTAATCGTCTGAATTGGTAAGATCCATATTTGAGTGAAAATGCTTTTTGGGAGCAGCTCAATGCTACGTTAGTTTCTGCCATGCTTCTGGTTGCTCAGCATTATACAATAGCCGCCTTGTCATAAACTCTTGTGTGAATGTTCTAATAGCCATGTTATGACCATTATCAAGGATACCCGAGCAAGGCCTCTAGTACTCGGGTAGGATAATACAAAGTAATTTTGAAGTTGTCAGGATCCTTCTTTACTTTGTAATCTCAGATTCTGGTTGATGGACTGTAAGGAGATCGATCAAGCCAGCAATTTCGCCAGGGAACTTTACCAGGAGCTCAAAGCTGTACCGTTCATGTCTAAGTTTGTTGTGTTTGCCAAGACACATGACCCAATTGAAGCAAGAGTCCGGGTTTTCTGTGTAACAGATGACAAGATTGACAAACCTCTGGAACAGAAGGAGGAATTTAAAGAGGTTGCTCGTAGCAAAGATGTTGAGGTGAGATTGTTGACCAGTTTGACTGACATAACAATAAAGGGCAGGAAAGTTGAAGTAGGGTAAATCTTATACAACCTATTGCATATCCAAATAAATCTCTTAAGGGTGGGGGTGGGGGGGATGTTACCTGAACTTCAGTCTAAATCAATTAGACCTTTATTGTAACTATGGTAAGGCATTTGTTGTGAGGCAATTTTCATGATAAAATGGGACGACTATTTCATAGGTGTTTTATAAAATACATGATCTCAGCTTTTCATGTTTCATGAATTTCCTGAGTCATGTAGATTTGCTTCTTGGGAGGATGAAGAAAGTTTTGTTGCATTTTCAGCTTATATTGATTGAAAGGGTCAACATCTTGTAGAGGTTCTGACATTTAAGTATTTAAGTGTTTGTATAACCTTTCTTTTACAAGTAGTATGGGACACTTTTGAGGTACTTTTTATGACTAATGTGTAATACTTCAAGAGATATTCTATGCTAAATATCTCTTGGTGTTTTTGTTGGTTAGGTCATGGATGGCCGACCAGTTTACTTTGAACTAGCTGGTAACCTTGTCCCAGTCCAGAAATCAGGAGAACAACTTCACCTTAACTTCCATGCCTTCCATGAGAACAGACTTCCCTTCTTTGTCCGAGTGAGAGACCAAACCCAGGAGCCTTGTGGTAGACTTTCCTTCATGCGTGAACCAAGAGTACAGCGAGGGCTCCCTCCACAAGTTCCGGTGTGCAGTCTCAATGTGACAATGCCTCCGTATGTGAAGGTAAGCACCCAAGGGTATCAAATTCTGGTGGGAACTTATCATTTGATCGAAATATATAGGATACTTGGAAAGTCTTATTAGGGGGATAACATCCAATTCTATCACATGACACTTGGGTGACCAATCAAAATTAAGGTGATGAGAATGATATTTTAGAAGAAGATGAGAATGAGAAATGAGAAAGATTGTGTACACTAAAAACTGGCTTTGTTTGTTCAAATTGCCAGAGGGTATTTTAAATTTCATAGGTGGGAAACATTTTGGCAAGAATTCTCTAACAGGTGGCTACATGGCTAATGGATATAACTTGCAAAATTCTCTCATCTCAAACTGAAAAAAAATTGCAGTGTTTACTTGAGCTGCTTGTCTTGCACTTAAAGTGCTTCTACTATTGACTTTATGATAGATGTCTAATACTTCAAATTAGAAGTTTGTGAACTGTGAATGTCATACATCGCTGAGGAATTATCGTGGCTGTGTGTTTGAAGGTTTAGAAAGTGTGGGAGACTAATGGCTAAGATGTCGGACTAGCGATCCAAAGGTTGCTGGTTCAAGTCCTACCTGGCTCATTACTTTGTTTCCTTGGGCAAGATGCTTTATCTCTATGGTTCTTCTCCACTCAGGGGTTAAATGGGTACCTGTGAGCAGTGATTAACCTTTATGGCAGACATAGGAACACAGTTCCACAGTATTTTTAATATGGTACAAAATGTCTATGAAGATTTACAATTCCTCTAAGGTACTGTACTAACAACATAACGCTAAATACATATGTAGGCCAGAACCCAGTTCTACAGTAAGGTGTTATCTTGCCTTTTATCTCTCTGAAGTCTTAACTCTCCTCATCTCTAGCAACAACAGGTTTGTCTTTAAAATACAAATACCGTTAAATATTCACCCCATTGGCTTTATTGTTTGTGAATCATCCTTGACCCATCGACTTTATACTGTATTTTGTGATTCTGGAAATTAAGTTACAATATTAACTTTCATTGCTTTCCCTGGTGTGGGAACCCTGATTATACTATCAGATTTCCTATCATTTTTCATCATAAATATATATTCGATAGAGTTGTGACAGGAATACTTACTTTTTTTTTCTATTATGTACAAAGTATTGCTTTGATTAAGCTCACTGACACTTTAGCCATTAATTTCCTTCTCCAACATGCAAATAATTTGCAATACTTTTAACCCAGCAATTCTTTGTAGAATTTAAGAGTGAAATTGTCATTATATTATAAGTAACAAAGTTCTTTAATTCAATAGTAATAAATTGCTATGTATTTCAGTATTTTAAAAGCAATAAGCAGGTATGCAGGTATGCTCTGAATGTACCTTGGTGTTTGAAGGCGTGGAAAAGATCACATATTAAACTGTACTATAAATGAAATGAAATGTATCTTCACCAACAAACACACATTGCATTCAACAGTAAAACAGGGTTTTTAAAAGTTTGCAAGTACTGTAACTACGGTCTCACAGAACCACTTCCAGTGATATCATGTTTTGTGTAAATGGCAATGTGACACACCTGGCATGTGGCACATATCAAGATCTTCTACTGCAGGAGTGCCAAACCAGTCGATCGTGGTCTACTGGAAGACCATGGACTGATCCCAAGTTGACTGGGAGGGGTGCAGGAAAAATGAAAAAAAAAATGTTTCTAACTGTATGACAGTGTATGTTTTGCAGATCTCGGGAAGGTGGCTACTTGAAAAGCAGGCCTTGCCTTTTGAAATTTGCAGGAGCTCGGTCAACTGCTCTCCTGGGGAGTGTGAGGAGAGCTAATCGCTCTCCTTGTTCAGGGTCATCGCCTCATATGCAACTTTCCATTCATTACAGTAACATAAAAAGTGAGCAGCAGTGCATGAGCACTATCAACCTTAGAATGAAAAGTATGTCTAGATCAACCATGCATGTACTGTACATATATGCTTGCATGCATAGCGAATCGTAGGTTACGTAGGCCTGCTGTAAGTTATTGTGTATTACCTGTGCGCAGTGTAAATATATCCCGCACCACTATTTTTTATTTACATGCTTGTTACACATTAACTGAGATAAACAATACATTCATCATTAAATAAATCTTGTGTGAGTTTCTCAAGTTCTTTTTGTTGCAGTCGAATGATATCTTTCCAGGATGTCTTCATGATTTCCTACGAAAGGAAACTCCTTTTACACTGCTTGCACTTCCACGAACATCTTGGTACCACTACTGGGAACCAACAGGGCCCCATTCAAGGAATTTAAGTGGCCAAATGAACGTTTAGGGGGCCAAAATATAATGAAACTAGAACAGCAATGCTGTTGTGTAGCTCACACAATTTCTCTTGTCTGTTAAAAATAGGAACTCAAAGAACCAAATTTTATCGTTTATTCATCAGCTTCCACAAAACCTTACCTTACAAAGGGAGGGAAGAGAAGAGCGTAAATAGAAATCAAAACCATCTGTAAAATCACAAATGTGTTAAGGAATGTAAACCTGCAACTGACATAGTTTTATGACAGATAGCTATAAATACTGCATATTTTCTCATATCAGCAAGCCTGCAAAGGCTTATACACTTCTATTTAGCAGCAAGACTGAAAAAAGTTTGTATGATGTACCTATAAACTGTTCAAGTATAGCAAAGTACATTTAATCGCACCTTCGATTCCACAAGTAAACACTGCATGGGTTTGCAACGATCAAAATAAACCAGACACTCAAAGAGCTCCTACTGCATTTGAACTCAAATAATTAAATTGCAATTACTTGACTTGACCAACTCAATTGAACAGAACAGAATGGGAGATATCCCCACAATTAATAAGTTAAGCCTATTTCCTTTCATGTGTTAAGCCACACTGACCACAGAGTTGCTTCAGACTGTAGAGGCCATTTGATGAACAAACACATGTGTGTTGATGGATTTTAGTATTTTTTGACAATTTCCGTCCTGTTACTGAATTAGAAATTTTAAAAATAGTTAGTGAGTTTAGTAACGCTACATGTCACTCTGACCCAATTCCAACAAAGTTGGTGAAGGAATGCTTGGATGTACTTGTGTCACCTATTACCAGCATTGTCAATGCATCACTATTACATCACACTTTTCCTAACATTTGGAAAGAGGGGCTAGTGAAACCGCTGTTAAAAAAGACCGGATTAGATCCAGTATACAGCAATTATCGCCCTGTCAGTAATATTCCATTTTTGAGCAAGGTGATTGAGAAAGCTGCTCTTGTCCAACAACTGGAGCATATTCATCAAATGGATCTTTTCCCAGATCTCCAGTCGGCATATCGGCCATATCACTCAACGGAGACTGCGCTGCTCAAAGTTACCTCTGACATCCTGATGTCTATGGACAAAAAGCAAGTAACATTGCTAGTTCTTCTAGATTTGAGCGCTGCGTTTGATACTATCGATCATTCTATACTGGAGATCGTACTGGAAAAAGATTATGGCATCACTGGTGATGTACTTGCCTGGGTTAGTTTCTTATCTTGAGAATCGTACTCAGCGTGTACAACTCCAGTCAGGTGTTATGTCAGAGCCGCGACCACTTAATTATGGTGTACCCCAGGGAAGCTGCTATGGTCCCGTGGCATTCTTGTTATATGCCAGTCAATTATTTGCTGTTATGCAGAAGCACTTACCCCAAGTTCATGTGTATGCTGATGACACCCAACTTTACTTAGCTTTTAAACCCCAGTCAAGATGCAGACCAATGGAAAGCAGTTACTGAAATTGAAAACTGTGTGAAGGATTTGAGAGCTTGGATGTTATCAAATAAATTAAAAATAAATGATTCAAAGACTGAATTTATGCTACTTGGCTCCAAATCCAGCTTAGCCAAAGTGTGTGTAAATTCAATCCAAGTAGGAGAGTGTGTGGTGCAAAAGTCACGTATGTGCGAAATTTAGGGGTGTGGTTTGATGAGCACCTAGACATGCAGCTACATATTACCAAACAATGTCAAAAGGCGATGATGCACCTGCAAGATATTCGCTCTATTAGAAAGTGTCTTACTACGGAAGCCACTCGAAGTCTGCTGCACGCTTTTGTGACGTCATGTCTTGACTATGGTAACAGTCTTCTTATTGGTGTTCCCAAAGTCCACATAAACAAATTACAGATGGTACAAAACATGGCAATTCGTTGCTTGCACAACCTTAATAAATATGATCATATTACCTCCTACATTTCATCTGAGCATTGGTTCACAGTTGACAAAAGGATAAAGTTTAAATTGATGTTGATAATCTACAAATGCTTAAACAATCAAGGACCGAAATATCTCAATGACATGCTGATGAAAGATTTTAATACTATTCATAATCTCAGATCTAACAGCGACACATTACGATTAGTAGTTCCACGCACCACTTCTAAGTCATATGGTGACCGTGCGTTTATGGTAGCTGGGCCCAGACTCTGGAATTCCCTCCCACTCTCTCTCAGAAGTGTCAAGGATACTTCCAAATTTAAATCTCGATTAAAGACTTACCTTTTCAATCTATAGTCATATCTCAATTAAGTTTCGTCTTTTTGTGGATTCTATATATTAATTATTACTTTTTGTAAAGTGCACGTGAATGACTTTGTCACATCGTGCGCTATATTAAATCTAATGTATATATATATATATATATGGATTGAATTCCAAACAGCCTGCATATCCATTTGCAAGATAACAACTGAACATAAAACCAAGCACACTGCTATCAGTACAATGGATAAACAGCTAACTGTTCAGCAGGCACAGTGAACTCAGCGTTACAAAAACAGCTTTAAAACCCAACTTGACTTTCCTATAATGGAATACAAATAGGTAGGTGTTAATGCTCTGCTGACAAACAATCATATCCCAAAATTTCAGCCCAAAATCTCCACACATCAAAAAGAAGAAGACTTTTTGTTGAAAAGTTGACGCCATCAGCCCCATTTTATAACCTCACACATGTACTGTGTACATGTGTGAGCTAATAATGAAAAAACTGTTACAGCCTATTTAGTGACAGTAGAAGTGCTTTATGTGACATTGAACGGAAACCCACTGTAAAGGGCTTTTATCAGTACCTATGTTCCGACAGGGGTGGGGAGGGTGGGGCACAATGCTTTTGTCTAGTGGTAACTGAGGAATTCCCCCCCCCCCCCACCTAGCAATCGAAAGAGGATTTAGAGTGGTGTTAGGTTCATGTGAAGTTGGGTTCAATTTGCATGGGCTTGGAAGTCCTGAGACTGATCAGCTTCTCGTAACAGTATTATGTATGGCAAAAGACTTAAAAAATATTTAAGTTGGTTTGACAAACAAAGACCCTATCCTGACCATAAATAATTCTGAACACTCATACCAACATCTTAGACAACACTTGTTAACACTTTGGAACAAAATGGATTGGGAAATTTTAGACCCTACAGCTCTACGAGTAAGTAGACCACTTCTGCACATGTATTGTGTGGGTTAGCACTTTAGTAGCCTATCCATGTATTTTACACGTTAGGCAATGGCAAAACTGCAAAGCCCCTCTAGAGAAATATGCCCCGTGGAGAAAAACCTTCCAACTAAAAGCTGCCAATATATTACAGATAGTTGTTTGAGAATCTTTTGAACATGCCAGGAAAATCTTTGACAAATTTGGTAACATTTGATACAGTAAAACGATGTACTTTGAAATGGTACTGTCTGCAGTACAAGATGTGTGCAGCAAGCTGTTGGTTACTTGTGCAATCGAACCATGTACTTCGAAGCTGAAGTCTCTTCCATTTTCAAGTAAAAAACTTGCATTCATGGTCACAGAGGGCCAAAATTATTTTTGAAAGAAAGTGAATGATTTAGACATATTTTTTATGGTTATAACAGTTTTATCGATATATTCTGTGGAGTGAGCAGTTTAGCTCTAATCATAGAGCCAATGAACAGCTTGTTTGTAGACGTTGTACACTGTAGGCCATTTTCATATGTGTACTTCATTTAGAATTCTTGGTGGGAAATCGAGGGGCGCGATCAGTTGAGCACCTCGGCTGGAATTTACGGGCGCCATGGAGCGCAAGCGCGATCGCACCCGTCAAAAGGCAAGCACTGGAAAAGTAGATCTTGGGTCAAAAAAGGTTGGGCACCCCTGTTCAACTGCATGCATTTTGCATGCTACACCCATGCACATGTATACACCCAGGGTTGTACTGTAGCTACAGTAGACCAATTGATGTTAGTGGTGGGCTTCGAGTGAAAAAGTAAACCCAGAGTGTTCCTAGCGAAACATGTAATTGTTGAAAAGAGTGAGGTCCTTTTCTTGATTTATTGTCCCGTTACTGGGGTACACTCTTAACAAAACTGGGAAAATACCACAAAAAAGGTCGATTTTTTTTCTTTCAACTTCCTCCAAAACCAGCTGAAACCATCAAACTCAATACTACAGTTAGAAGTGAAGTTAGTACTGGGTGGTGCCAGGCTGAATGACCATCAGTCCCAGGCACTAAAAACTATTCCCAGGAGGCACCACCAGGGTCCGCATTAAGGATTTTATTTTGCATAGCAAAACTGCTATGCATAACAGTGTTCGATTTTAAGGGTAGTCCTGTCGCCCGAGACAACCAGAAATTCTACAGGACTACCAGATTTTGCAAAACCATGTGTGTAAGGTTGTCCGTCGGGACAACCAAATCTTTTGAGGAAAGTGATGTGATGTTTACATTTAGCAGCTCAATGAATTGCGCAAGCAAGGAACTTTAAAAATTGCATCAAAAGATTTGCAGCAGTGCGGTGATAACATCCACCACAACTTCCCACACAGTCACTTTATCAAAATGTGCACAGCATGATAGCACTATATCAAGCCAAAATATGTGCCCCGTACAAACTTCACTAGTAGGCCACTAGGCCTGCACTGTACACCAAGAAGCTGAATTCCTTCGTGCAAGCTACAAATTCATAGTGCTGATGTTGCAACACCAGTGCGTTCAATCTAGAGATGTTAATTTATTAACCTGCAATGCAAACATCGTAACATTAACTATGTCCACAATGTACACTAATTAATGCAGGCCACGAGACAGCTCACTACTCTTATACAGTAGATACTGTATCTGTTTTTGGTTTTTTTTGGGGGGAGGGGGTTGTCTAAAAGTGAAAGCCACTTTGGAAGGCTGGTGATAATGGGGCGTTATTAATTCCATGGTTGCGAACTTGTGAAAATGGTTACACTTGGGACTACCTTATTTTGAGCAGGACAACCAAATTTTACAACGTGGTAGTCCTTCGGACAACCATTGCTAATTCCTTAAAATCGAACACTGCATAATTTTTTATGTTGTATAGTAATTAACAGTTATTTTTTCAATTTTTGTATTGCTACTGTGCTCATATGCATCACAAAACTGTGATGTGGTATGGCTACTGCGGACCCTGGGCACTGCCCAGTGCCGCCCACTGTAGCTACAACCCTGTATACACCTTAGTAGAGCAGATGCATGGTATGTTGTACATGCAGGTCAGTGGCACCACTGCCTGACTTGAATCACATGATCATTCCCTTTGTGCACTTGTGTGTACACAGTATCTATGCAATATTCCCCAAACATCAGGGATTCCACCAGAAATGCAAAAAAGGGGGGGGGGATTAATTGCTCCTAAACCCCTAGTTCATATTGATGCTGTCCCTGGCTAAAGTTACAAGTGGGTTCAGGGGGACAAAAGCTGGCTTCAAGACCCCTATAAGGTGCATTTTGAAGGGTTTTAAAGGCCATTTACTTATGAAAGTCCAAACATTGCTGCAAAGGTGTCCTCTTCTTAAGTAAGAACCCAAGATATGGACAATTTTTTTAATCTTTATGGAAATGAAAAGGGGGGGATTTTACCCACCTTCTTCTGGAAAGGGGGGACAAATCCCCCCCTTTTCCCCCTTTGGCAGAAACCCTGAACATGGTACCTTTCTTGCAATTACCCAATTAGAAACCTGACCTACCTACTGTAGAATAGACAGAAGCAGGTACGGTACACATGCAATTCAAACTACTGTACATGGGGTGCCTTCATTTGACCAAGTGCAGAAGTACTGTACTGCACCACTGGTAGTGGACAGATACTGCTGACCTTCAGTGCTTCCTATGCCATAGTTTTATGTGTATTAGTATTCAGCCAAAGATACTGTACTGTATGTCACAGACTGATGGGGAATTTCCCTAATTTCTATCTAGACGCTCTAATGTAAGGGGAAATACTGTGTGTATTGTAGAACACACGATTCAGAGCAGAAAACACTCTTCAGTCCAGCTATTCTAGTGCTTAATAACAATACACAATTACAAAAGTGACCACAAAAACAATAGACTAGGTATATGTATTTAGGATATTAAGTCTACAGTTGTAAGGGTTATAACCAATAGAAGGACAAAATGTAATGTACTGTACATCTAGTACAGTACAGCATGTGCTGCAGGTAGTGAAACTGTACATGTACATTGTTCATATTGCTCAAGCACAGTAAAGGAAGTGCTAAAAAACTGAGTACAAACTTGATATTTGACATAAAAACTTTGCAACTGAGAATCTGTAAAAAGGTTAAAAATTTTATCTTCCATCACTGCAATCACTATTAAAAGGAAGGGAAACTTGCATGCATAGCACAATTATTGCCAACATGAGGAGTCAGCATCACCAGTATGTACACCCACCAGCATTCACCTGTTAATACTTGTTTCTAAGCATGACGTCACTATAGAACAATGTTGTGGAACTTGCGTAGCATCCAGAGGTCACATTTTTGGTTGTTGGTGCAGTATTCCAATACACATACATGTACTGTACATGTTGTACACTTCCCATAATACAAGCTATTTATGTACTGTACTGTATGCTCCATGAATCTGAGATGTTTTCAAAACCACAGAAAGCAAGAACTACTGTAGGATCTTCCAATTGCAGTACTCAGTATTTAACAGAAGTTACTCATTTTGGATTCACCACTATCCCTCTTTGGATTCACCACTATACCTCAGTGCAATCAAGATCTAGTCCACTATATTTCTTTCATACTGTCTTCAACAATCCAGGTACCTGTTGAAGAGCTTCTGAGGATGGGGAAGGGAAAGAGGAAGGGAAAGAGGAAGGGGAGTGGTGGTGGTGGTGGTGGTGGTTAAAGGAAAGGTCCTCTACTTGTCAAATGACAGGGGAAAAATTACTACAGTAGGGTTCATCCAAAATGGCTAACATGGCCAGCCTAATGTTCCATGTTTTTCACATCAGCTGATGTTCAATCTTAATCACATCTTTATCACTTTTCTGAAGTTTAAAAGTCTGTGGACCTGTACACAATTTCTTACCTGCCCATTCGATGTAAAAAGCATTAGAACAAAAAGAGTGCTAATTTCAATCAAAATCCACAAATATTAACCATTTCACAAGAAAATTACTGTTTTTGCATCTTCACAATTTTGTACCATGTCCACATTACATACCACACTAGAAACTAGCTAGTAAATAATTGTTCAGATAATTTGTGAAGAAAATTGGTGAAAAAAATTTGTTCAGATAATTTGTGAAGAGAGTGCAACACTCTATATCAGACAGTAATTTCTGCATAGCTTGTGAGAAATCTCAGGAATGAACGACTTTGAAGAGGTCTATCTTTAGAATGGTGAAAGTCCAACAAATTTTTCATCAAGGGCTCCTAATCTATAACTGTTGAGTATTGAAGCTACTTTGGTATTAAACATCATGTCCACATATCTTTAAGGATGAACTGACTTTGTATTAATGTCACAGATAAATGACTAGAAGCTATTTCATCAGTCTTTTCAATTTTTAACCATGCCTTTTTGTTATGCATGGTTCTGATGAATACTAGTGTAAATAAATAGATATGAAACCAAGTATTCCCAGTGCTGCAAAATGAGTCACTTTTTACAACATCAGTAGGTTATATCAGCAATTTCAAAGCTCTCTGCTAATTAAATATATGTAATTCTGGCCAATTTTGATCTCCAACTCCTGTAACTAGTTGAGTATAAGAAAATTACCACCTTCCTACTGTACCTTCATGTGAAAAGTGTGACTATCACGGCCAGACCAGTACTTAAGCGAGATATTCTTTTGTTGTAGGCCTACCAATTGTGAACTTTAATACATCAAGAACCTTTCCACTACAACACACTTCAGTTGGTGGGGACACACAGGTATACACCTGTGACCATATGAAACCACATGGGTTTTTACTGTATGTGTGGAGTTTAAAGCAAATAATTTCAGCTGTAAGGAGCTTCTACCATATTTTTAAAATCACCTTCCTGGCAGACTTCTCCAAAACATTAAATGAGCCTCTACAAATGAAATAATTCACAAATAGACCTCTGAAATCATACGGCCATACCCAGACATATACAACTTTACTGTACAACTTGTACTTGTCTTGCCAATTCAGAATGTATCTGGACTTTGACATTTAAAAAACACAAAGAAAATGGAGGAAGATGACTAGCAAGTTGCCCCACCCAGGGGTCGAAATTCCCACTGTTCCGCTGTTCCGAGAACAGTGCTTTTAGTGCCGGAACAGTAACTTTTCAAAAGCCACTGTTCCGTGGAACAGTGTTTTTTCACAAGAAGCACATTGTATATATACATATATATCCTAATCTCTGATAAAGTAATCACGCGTGAATATAAAAAATTCTCCTAAATTTTGGCTTTACAGTATGAAACGCAATCTCATTCCAACCATGATCAATTGCAGTTGGTTAGACTTTCAAGTGTTATTTCCCTATGGTGTATGGTAAACCTCTACTGTGTAAACGCACACACTGTCAGATAGGCCTATACTACCAAACGCAGAAAAACTTTTCAGTATGTCATTATTGCCCTGTATGCGAAAGTCATCTTACCCCTTCTCTTGCTTGGTACGTTCCAAATGACAGGTACAGTAACTGTTCACTGATATTCACTCCTCATGAAAGGCTAATACTTGTGTTGAGGGATTTTTGTATTAACATTGCCCCCCAACTAAGCAACTAAGCACCGCAATTTGAAAACGACCAAAAGCAAGTCTGATGACATTTGGCAACCAAAGTGTGTTTTTTCTCGCTTAAAATGCGAGATCTTCCCAGTGACTTTATGTGTGAAATGATCGTTGAAGCAACATTGCGGCGAAGGACAAGACAAGAACAATTTTATGTAAAAAAAAAGTAAAAAGCATCAGTATGTGCCCTCATATGTCGGAGAAATGTCTCATTTGCTTAGCTATACAAGGAAACAATGAGTCGTAATGCAAAGGGCTAATTAAACAAAAAATATTTCTTGCAGTGTAACCTTTTTGGGGGGATCACTGTAATCCCACTTGCTTTGCTTACTGTACGTTCTGCATCAAAGTTAAGCATATTTCATCCTAGGCGTTGTCGGTCTCAAGTCACTGTGAGCAAGATTAAATACTGGCAATAAATTTATGCTTAAAAAAGAACAAAACCTAAATCAGGGTATCCCATGGGCTAATTTCGCTGCAGGCGAAAATCCCATGTTATCGTCCATTTGCGCAGTTGTACGACTCACATGCAGTTTACATGTGTGCACGAACCCTACGTACGCCGAGGTACTGTTCTTTGGAACAGTGAAATCTGATCCGGAACAGTAGTTTTGGAAAGAGTGCTGTTCCGTGGAACAGCGGCAAAAAAATTAAATTTCGACCCCTGCCCACCTGTGACCATTACTATACACAAATATGCCCACAGCCAGTGGAAGGTGGATCACAGAAAACTACTAGTATTTAGCCTCGGGCATATATTTTGAGCCCTATAAAATCACTTCAGTATACTGTACAAGACAATACGCATGGTCGTGCACAGTACAGCATGAGAATGGAGCAGATTCCTGCCTCTTCTGTCGTGACAGGGCACATAAAGTGAATTAGCATCTTCCAGAAGAAGAAAGAATTTCATTTCCACTACACTCTTCTGTGAAATCGATGTCACTATAAAGGTATAACATATAGAGATATTACCTGAACAGCACTGTTCACAAAACAGTTGTTTTCGCCTGTTGGATTCGTCAGTCCCCTGGAGTACTGGAGGCTTGTGAGAGACATCTCTGGGACATCCTCCTCTCCCCCTTTTTGCCTCTTCATTGTCTTTCCTAACCTTGAAAGTGTGTTGAATGTTGGTATGAAACGGTAAGGAATAAAGTTATCATTGGCCATATCTGCAAAAGTGACAGAACAAAAAAAATTAAAAGATGGGTCCCCCACCTCTTTCAAAAATGCTTTTACCAATATCTATGTTTTTCATGAGGAAAAAACTTTTGTGATAAACTCCTGTCACTCATACACCATACCCCTCTGAAATCTCAAGAACAGCAATTTTAGCCCACTTTATCAGGGTAGAGTTGTCCCGTTGAACTTCCCCTCCACCAAGGCCCCCTGTGGGCTGGGGGTTGTAGAATATACCCACGGTATTTCCCGCCTGTCGTAAGAGGTGACTAAAGGGAAGGACTTGCACAGTATTTGAAACCAAACTTGAACCGTACTTGAAATTGTATTTAAACTTTTACCTTTCTTATCTAGTTTACACTATATAACACATTTGTGTTGTTGTGTCATTAAATCTCATCTAACTAATTAACCAACCCTCCATCAAGGATTTGTGACCGAACCATTTCAAGTTTCATTTCTACCATTTTCACATACACAAAAGTAGGTTACTGTATTTTCCAACATAATTAGGTATGAGTCAATAGTACATTTAACAGAAGTAGAAACAGATCCTTAACAAAGTAATGATAAAGTACTTTGTGGTTGTAATAATCAGAGATAGTACAGATTTACTAAAATGTGATAGGGTCTGACCAGAATAAGCAAAGCTTTTCAAATCTGATCCCTTCTAAAATTGGGTAGTCACAAATACTAACTTGCCTTTACTTTTCAGGTTGAAAAGGCAGCCCCGAAATATTTCTATAGTATTTTGCTTACAGTATGCAGAGTACAGTGTAGGTCTTTAGAAGTAGTAAGTTACTATAACAATTGAGTCTCCTTTTGCAAGTAAACATGAACTCAAAGTACAGTACTGTACAATACAAGTAAGTTTCTTGATTGCTCCTCTACACAGCAAATGGTTTTAGATGGGAAGGTGTTTTATGACCCTTTTTGAAACTATATTTTTCCATAATTCCTGAATTCAAATGAAACAAAACCTTGAGAATGGATTTATAACAAGTAAAAAAAAAACAACTGACAGCAGCTAATTTTTCAATTTTTGTTAATATTAAAGGCAATTCATTCCAACCCCAAATGGTTAATTTTAAATTCAAAACTACCCCCTCTAATCACTGCGTTTTGTGATATCGATTGCTCGTAAACACATTTATGCATGACCAACTTGTGGACCACAATGCAAAGTTTTGAGCATAAACTTCAGAATCTTAAAGAGCAGAGTAGTATTTTAGCCAACATTTAGGATATAAGCTCCAGCAACCCCAAATAAATATTGATCACCACAAAGTTTTCCAGGTAAAATCTGTGTAACACTTTTCATGTCCTGCCCAAATTTGAGATTTGTATCTTTTTACAACACCTGAGAACACACGCTCAAAGGCTAAGAAATCTCAAAACACTTTGAACTGCAAGCTGTTATGATTGTATTATTGTGACTAGTCCATCTTGCTGAGGTAAGATGGATGATCCTATAAAGACATAGAAGGACATATTTGGAAAACCCAAACATGGTAAACCCCAAAAAGGCCATTTCTCCAGCAAAATTTAACAAAACCATAAAATACTGGCAAACATCCCCAGAAAGTCTGGATATTGTATGTGACGCATCTGACCCATGAGAAGACTAGACAGTAGCCAAGTTATCAGTGCCCCCCTCCCTCCCTGACAGGCAGTCAGGCAGTGTATCAAAGGAACCAACAGTGTAATTAGAAATTGAAACTAAAATCTTGGATGTGCAATTGCCATTCCATACTGGTACAGGTTGTGCATGATTCTGTCATGGAATAACTGACACAGATTTGCATATAAATAACTCTTTACGGGGTTCATTGAGTTGATATCGATTATTTTGTGACAAGTTTGAAGGGAATCACTGCATGACAGTGCATGACAAAAATGTGAAGAATTGTAGTTTTTATGAGATTAAGAGCTTGCAGTTCACCAAGCTTGTCCAAGCCCATGATAGACCAGCCTCTCTTGAATAAGCAGCACTTATAAACCATTGTGACCTTCAATCACTGCAGCTGTTGATTACAGGAGTTGCAAGCCTGTCAATGCAGTTGGGATAAGCCTCACTCATTGGTTGTCTTTGAACAGGGTTGCATATGATTAATACCTAACTGTAAAAAGTGTCTGGTCACCAATTTGTAAGAAATGATTTTAATCATTAATTACCCTATCATTACCATTTCAGTTGTGTGTCAGATGTGCATAATCTCTTAGTTTGACCATTTACTATCAAGATGTGAGTAAACCTCACAGGTGTGATAAAAAATCATAAATGATGTGAACCAACTCAATGTGCCCTTTTAAATAAATATTCATACCTTATCACATTTGCAAATTTGGGTCCTGTGATACAAGTGGAAGGATAACTCTGAATGTATCTTCATCGTTACAGTAGCTCCACTTACTTCGAACATGCTTATAAAGGCTGTGATACTACAATATGTGTTGTGTCACTGTCAGTACTTGCCACAATAACCTAAACAACACCTCCTTAATGTGACAATTTTTTTCTATGTTATATAGACAGGAAAAAAAGAAAATCTTTTGTAAAGGTGTTACATTCATCTGTGGAGCTAGACCTATCAGTTGAAAATGGAGGTAGTTCTAGCTAGAATTTGAGATAAATCCAGCCTGATTCCTTCAAAGATCTAGCTGCAGCCAGAACCAGATAAATTTTCATTATCTGGCCAGATAGCCCTGATATCAGGTGCACCCCTAATCCTTGTAACCTCTCAAAGACAAGAACAGTCTACTTTACAAACTGTAGGCTAGACAATAGGAAGCTGCCTCTGAATTTTGACTTTGTATCCCTGTAGCTTCTTGAAAAGGAATATCCCAGTGCAGGGGGATTAGGTTTTGATTGTGCATCCCCTGTAGCCTCTTGCAAAAAAAAAAAAAAAACTGACTACTGGCTGCATATCCCCATAGCTTATACCAAGATACCAAGAATTCTCATTCATAAACCAAAACTACTCAGGAAAAACAAGCCATAGATGAGTCATTCTCAAATAACACTTTTGCTTAGACTCAATAGCCTTATGTTGTCCAAAATAAAGCTTACCGTATGTGCAATTACGTATTCCCATTGTCACATGATATAACACCCTAGGCTTAGGCTAAATACCTTTGACAAACAGAATGTACGGTAAGTCAAATTATGCTACTTTCCACCACCAGTAGTTTCCACCCTTACTTTCTGCCCCTAAAAAACATCTTGCTGTGGAAAATAACTACCATATTCAACTTAGGGTAAAGTCTTTATTCTTGAAATGATCTTTAAGTTAAAAAAAGGATGTAATTATGAGGAGTTTGTGAGAACAAACATCTTGTCCTCCACACCCAAATCTTGGCAAAAAGTGTCATACTCTTCATACTGGCTAGAGAGTGGGGAAATTTTGGCAATGAGATGTTTTGACCAAACACCATAGTGTCTACACAGCCTATGGTTTACGCCTTGACCAACAGTCGGCACGAGCTACGGACATCCATGACCAGTGTTACTAGCACTAGGGCTCAGAATCTGGGGGAGGCTTCCCCCTTTAAAATATTTTGAGAGGGACTGCAATTCAAAGTAGTGGGGAGAGGTTTTCCATAAGTAGCACCATAAATAGTTACCTTTTTTGGTTTTCCCAACAGGTGCAGGAAATTCCCACACACAATTTCAAAACTTGTGGGATTGTTGAGAAGAGAAGGGAACAGGGAAATCCCCCAGCTTAATGTAAACACTGTCTTTGACAGTAAGTTAATGTACAATAGTCTACAGTAGCCTAAGGAAAATCTAGTCCTTAGTAAAGGCCTGTGTATGGCCATTTGCCCAAAGCTCACTACACACAGTCCATACTACGACCTTTGGAAATAGTGGGGTGATTGGCTCTATGATGGTAGAAACTGTCTTTCCAACTCACAGCAAATTTTGGACCTAGAATCTTAGTTTACTACATACCATGACTGTTCTTCTCTAAATATTACTGGTGCACTGCAGATGTTTTGATTGCTGAGATCTGAAAGGGTCAAAAATTTGAAATAAATCAGCAACATTTCTGTGCCCTAAAATTTATTGTGTGGCCAAGTAGTGAATGAAGTTGGTAAGGCAAGTTGGTCACGCCACGTACAAAAGCTAGTACGGTACTCAGCTTTGTAAAGAGAAATCTTTCCAACTGCTCTGAACAACTTTAAAGCTTCTGCCTATATCAGCCTAGTCAGACCTCATTTAGAGTATGCCACACCTGCTTGGGATCCATACACTGAAAAGCACTGTTGCCACTTGGAAAGGGTACAACAAAACACTGCAAGGTTAGTTAAACATAAGTATTGTAAAACGGAAGGAACAGTCACCAAGTTTTTGCATGACCTTAGCTGGATGACCTTGCAAAATAGAAGATTTGCATCAAGGACAATACAAAAAAATCATAACCTTACTGACACACCTAGGAAACATTTCCTAAAGCCAGTGATATTCCTTCAGAGAAGGAGCATGCAAAACTTCTATCAACCTTCATGCCATATTACTGTTTGCAAGTACTCCTTTTTCCCAAAAACTATAAAAGAGAGGAACAGTTTACCTGGAGCGACTGTCAATGCCAGCAGTATTAACACTTCTACGGCACACTATTTTTATTAGCACACCCCAACCCCGGCACACCCCTGGCTAATATGCTCTTTTTAAGAGCCCTGCCAGTATTTGAGAAAAAGAATTAAGACTAACAAAATATATTTCAGACAACCAAAATTTCTTAAAAATCAGGCCTGTTTATTAAATGCTTGCAGCAGCAATCTGCCACATGTGTGGATGTACATAGGAACTACAGAGATCATATATTCTGTGTGGCATCACAATGTTATGCTCACAGCATTCTGATAAACAAATATTTCAAACGTTAAAGTACGGTAAATTCTAAAAAGTGACCAAATTGATGATTTTATTTCAATTTTCAAACCTTTTCTGAGGTTTTAAGTTGTCAAAGACAACAGCAAATTGAAATACTTGTGCAAGATTTAGAACTTTTGAAAAAATTATGGTAGGAAATTTAGCCTCTAACATTATCAGGGCTCTATTTCATAAAAGTTAGGAATATTCCTAAAATTAAAGTTCCTAAACTGCTTAGGAACAATTCGTCTGAAATCATTCCTTTCTTCAAATATTTAGGGATAAATCAAAAGTGACATTCTTTTTACCTGTGAATTTCCTTTCAAATCAATTAAGAACATTTCTAAATCTACCAAAGATCACTTCTAAGCCTAGGAACAACTTCAGCACGGAGATAGGAATGAATTCTTCATAAGTCCAAGACAGGAATATTCCTAACTTTTATGAAATAGAGCCCTGATCTTCTCTGCAATAGCATAAGAAGAAAATAAATTTTGACCAGCACTGTGCTAGTCCAAGACCCAAGAATTTCAATGGGTCATAGTTAAGGACTGTATATAGGCCTAGCCTAGGGTACCTAGGTCTAGTATTCACATACGCTTTGTTCCCTGAACTAGGTCTAGCCTATCGCTGTACAAAGGTTTTCCTGCATGCTACTGTGAGAGTAACATCGTCTGCGTGCGTTTCTGCAATGATTGCTACTACATATGCATGTGTGTGTGTATCAATGTACCATAGCTATGGACTATGTCACAACTGAACAGCAATGCATGCTATTTAGCATACAATAGTGTGAAAGTCCTAGTAACAAGATTTAGCAGTTTCATAGAATGTTTAAAAAACAAAACAGGAATGCTTGTATAAATCAAAATTTTTGGTTTCTTTTTGGACACTAAGTGCAAATATTCTTAGAATTGAGGGTCTTAAACACATAAATGACTTATACAGTAGAGGTCAATTACCTTCGAGTATACGAGAATTTGAGAAAGATCGAGACCATTCAAAAGTTTTGAAGGTGCGGTAGCCCAATTTGCAAATGGCGATATTGCTGACCTAGTATGGGAAGCCCCAAAGCAACCCAAATACTTGGTCAGCAGACTGCAGACTTACAGGCCTAGACCTAAGGAGCTCTGGATCTGAATAAATACTGCACAACACTCCTAGGTGGAATCAAGCTCTTATCGACTAGCCTAGGCTACAGTATGTTTACCAATAGCACAAAACTCCTCTTTGGGATTGTATTCTTCGGAACTTATCAAACTATACATAGTCTCTTCCATATTCAGTACAGAGACCAAGTCTTTCATACAGCATTGAAATAACCCTTGCAAACATTATTACAGTACTATCCCATTGCAGTTGACAAACCATAGAGTCAGACTCATCGAAACTGGTTGCAACTCATCAAAATGCATCACACTCACCAAGCGCTATAAATGTTTTAAGTGACAAGTGAAATCATCAAACAACTCACCGATCATTTCATCGAAACCATCGAGGGGACAGGACTTGTTTGAGGTCTCACAGTGAACGAGAAAATAAATTTCCTCATTGCTTTTACTATGTATTTTTCCCCCTTGCGTTCGTTCACCATTGTATGTGTATTGTGTGCAAAAAAATCATTTAACACGAGACGAGTAAACCAAGGGTTGCCACTGCACAACCTGAAACAACCCACTCAGTAATCTCTGATTCAAGTACTATAGAGTTCCAAAGTGTGAAGTCATTGTAGCCACTGGCTCCATATGAACAAAAACCCCTACTGCTTTATCGTAGGACTCAACTTCTTCAATTCACTGCAAAGAAATGGCTTCGTTTAATAATATTTGGTTTTAGGTATATTCGAAGTAATTTTACAAATTTTTTCAGGTTGGATTAAATTTTGTTTACTTTCGAACTGTAACTTTTAAGAGGTTTTGTAGATCTGGTATAGGGAGCTTTACACAGAAGTGCGTGTCTTACGGTGTAATACGATATGGACCCATTAACATTTTTCTACCAACTGAAGATAATCTCATTTCAAAAACGAAATTAATGATGTAGGGTGCCATACGACCAGGAACATACAGGTATTGGTAATTATTACTTGGCCCAAGTTGCATTTTCTTAGTCAATGACGACTACATTTCGTACATCGTTTTAAATTATGCGTATCCTTCAATATTTCTGCACGTAAATGGGTAGTGGCTAGGCCTTCAAAAGTTTCTATCCCGTTGTACAGTACGTTAATGAATTTAATTTTTTACCCCAGTTGCAGGGATTTTCGAACAAATGAGTAAAATAGTCAGGGCTGCAAAACTTGCAAAACTTTGAGGGCGCACATACTTTGAAAACCAAAATTTCTAGCTCACCTGGTCTACTTAATTTGGGACTAAGATGAAAATATCTAGCTGCAGCATGATTTTCGTGGACGCAATGTGTCTTTGCGTCCAGCTTTTTGCAGGCGTGAAAATAGTATTGTTCCATAGGTAGTAAGAGTGCCATTGTGACAAATATTCAGCTCTACTTTGTGCCATGTAGTTTTATATACGCGTGAAAATCACAGTTTTTCAAGGTAGAGCTTCTTACCATAGATTGGGTTGCACGTTTGTCTCACTTGGGCCCTGCTGAAGCATGGAGTGTTTTTCGTAATTTAGTTACTGACACTACAAAGTTGTGTATCCCACTCAAGAAAGCTGTGGTTAAAAATAGGCCAATTTGGATTTCTAGAGAGGTACTTAGAGCAGTCAGGAAGAAACGTAAATGTTGGCGTCGATATAGGGTCAGTAAGAATTCTGATGACTTTGCAGTCTACAAGAATCAGGAACTCTTAGTTAAAAATTTGGTTATTGACACTAAAGTTAAGTTTGAAAAGCAGTTGGCCAAGGAGGTTAAGGTAAATCCAAAATCTTTTCATGCCTATGTCAGGTCTAAGCAGAAGGTTAAGGAGGGTGTTGGGCCTCTCCAAGGTAATCATGGCACACTTGTTAGTGATCATCAGGATATGGCTAAATTGTTAAATGTTATTTCGTATCTGTTTTTACCAAGGAATCATCTATTTTGGGGACTTGTAGGGGTTCTGATAATTCTTCTTTAGTTAGTGATGTTGTTTTCTCTGAAGAGTTTGTTTGCAATAAGTTGAAGAGTTTAAAAGCTAGTAAGGCCCCTGGGCCTGATGGGATCCATCCTGCCATTCTCCATGAATGCTCCAAGATTTTGTCAGTTCCTCTTTGCATTATTTTGCAGAAGTTTTTGGATTCAAACTTTGTCCCTGCTGACTGGCGGATAGCTAATGTTACTCCAATTTTCAAAAAGGGGGATCGGAGCTTGCCTTGCAATTATAGGCCATTCAGTTTAACCAGTGTTGTGTGCAAAGTTATGGAACCTGTAATCAAGGATTGTTTGCTTAAATATCTTTTACATAATGGGTTACTCAATCTGTCACAGCATGGTTTCTTACCGAGTAGATCTTGTGTTACTAATTTACTAAGCTTTCTTGAGGATGTTTCTTTATCTCTTGATTCTGGTCACAGTGTTGATGTCATTTACCTTGATTTTCAAAAAGCCTTTGATAAAGTTCCATTAGGTAGACTTATGGTTAAACTGCATAGGTTAGGCATCAAGGGCAGTTGTGCTGACTGGATTAATTCATGGCTCAATGGTAGATCTCAGAGAGTTGTTGTTAATGGTAATTTCTCTTCTTGGAAAGAAGTGACAAGTGGAGTTCCACAGGGTTCTGTTCTTGGCCCGCTTCTTTTCTTAATTTTCATCAATGATATTGATAGCTCTCTCACATCTAGTATTAGTAAGTTTGCTGATGATACGAAGCTCTATAGGAAGGTTAACGATAAGGATGATGCCTCCTTACTGCAAAAAGACTTGGATAGGTTATCTTCATGGTCTCAGACTTGGCAGATGTCTTTTAATGCAGATAAGTGCAAAGTCCTTCACTTTGGTCCTAGAAATTGCAGCTATGTTTATAACATGAATGGTAGTATTCTGAGTGATGTGACTTTTGAGAAGGATCTGGGTGTAGTTATTACAGGCGATTTAAAGCCATCTAGACAGTGTGCAGCTGCTGCTGCTAAGGCTAATAGGATGCTTGGATTGATCAAGAGGAATTTCAGTAGTTTTAATAAAGAAATTGTACTAAATCTGTATAAGCAGTTGGTAAGACCTCACCTCGACTATGCAGCCCAGGCTTGGAGTCCCTTCTATGATAAGGACAAGTTTCTTTTAGAGCAGGTTCAGAGGAGAGCCACTCGCCTTATACCCGAGGTGAAACACCTACCTTATCATGTTAGACTTAAGCATCTTGGGCTTACCACCCTGGAGTTGAGAAGGATTAGGGGGGACATGCTTCAGGTGTACAAATTTCTCTCTGAAAAGAATCCTTTGTCATCTTGCAATTATTTAGAAGTGCAAAGTAATTCTCGGGTTCGAGGCCATTGTAAGAAGCTAGTTAAGTGTTTTGCAAGGCTCGACATTAGAAAGTTCAGCTTCTCTCATAGAGTTGTTAATGAGTGGAATAGTCTGCCTGAGTGGGTAGTTAACTCCACATCGGTGCACAGCTTTAAGGTTAACATCGACAAGTTCTTCCATAACTGTGGTAGAATCTAGTTGGGCTGGGCTCGTTTGGTGTTGGTTGGTTGTTTGTTTTCAGTTAAGGTTGTATGGACTTCAGGGCATCTTAAGGGGCCTTAGCCCTCCTTTGCCCTTTAACCTGTTATGTTATGTATTGCGTTAAGTTTGTTAGGCTAATCTGGTCGAAGTTTGTTTAGAACCATCGCCATGGACAACTAGGCGAAAGTGAAGACATCACTTCGGTACTCTATATGAGAGCGGCAAAACTGCTAAGCCCAAGGTAACCTCAGTAACAAAAGGATGTGTCCCCTGTTGTCAGACAAATAGTAAAAAGTAGGTCCTGGGCCTATACAGGATCCAAATAATTTAGCTCTCATTTTCTCCCGCTGGTTTCTACCATGCTTGTAACTGGCCTATATTATTAACTGCCGCATGCAGTTTTTGACTTCAACTGCGATATTCTTGTGAAACCAAAATAGCAGAAAGGCCTTAAAAATGATTTTGCATTATTAGCAACAACTTCTGCAACCTAAAGGCCCCCTTTCCTGTCTAGGCGGCTTTTATTCTACCCAGCGCCATATTTTTTTTTACCCTAAGCACATTTGCATTACGGCAAGCCAGGCCTTTTCAGCCAAGGTTCCCTTCTCATTTCTAGCTGCGTAGGCATTTTGTTTTTACCAGTGAATCAATGTAATTCAACAAAACTCTCTAGTAAGAAGTATATTGTATAGAATCTTGATCAAAGCCCACTGGCTTCCAAACTGTGCAGTGCAGACCCTTTGAGATACAGACACGTGCCTGCACAGTTCCCCGCACAGCCTGACATTAATAACCAAACCAACTGCGTTTGTCGGTACATTCCACTAGGGCCCCCTCAGCTGACGTAAAACTGAGCGCTAAAAATTCCAACTAAAATTCTTCAAAACATAAGAAATTAACCCAATGCCACGTGGAGAATATTACAGAAGAGGTATCGGTACTGATAACAACTTGTATACCTGCGGAAGAGTATGATATTCCTTCAGTATGTACAGTAAGTCCTAAAAATGGCGCTTAAAGTGTACCTAAAGTCTGAAAATTCAAAAATATATATTACAGAGCATGAAAACTGAATTCCAATGGTCCAATTCCCATCTTCACAGGACTTTCTTAAGCTGAGATATAATATGTTGAAGTTTATTCACTCGATTTAAAAAGGTAGATTGCGCAATAATTTGTGATGTCATTGTTGTACTACTCAAATTACAATCTTTGTATTTCTTTGTTTTTCTGAAAGCCACCGCATCTTGTGCCAAAATGTGATCGCGTTCTTACTGCTTTGGGGTGACTTGACTATATAAGCCCTCTCTGTACAGCATGTCATGCAAGAAAACAGGAAGCGGTCAAGGTCATATAAACATTTTTAATTTTAAAAGAAAACAAAGCATTTAATGTGTGTTGTACAACAAGAATGTCAAAAATTATTGCGCAATGAACTGTTTGGATTTAAGTGAATAAATTTTAACATTTAATATCTCAGCAATGGAATAAGCTATGACAATGGGAGTTGGACCAATAAGATTAATTTTGTAACCTCTAAAATATATATTTTTGAATTTTTAGACTTAAGGTCCACTTTAATGTCATTGAACAATAGCACTAGAAATTTCATTAACAGTTGAACGGGTCGCCCAGTTTCAAGATCAGGGTTTCTGAATGAACTTACATCGTATTTTCCATTAAAGGCAACAGTAGGCGTACTCAGTATGAATGAATGACGATGTAAACAAACTTGTGGCAGTAGGCTGTGCACAGTACTTGTAGTTCGCAGGCCACGAAGAAACAAGTGCATCACACAGTACCGTGTATATGTACCATTGGAAAGCTTCCACGTGGCAACACGCTGTATCTATTGTGTACTGTACATTTGGGGAGTTCCCACCCAAAGTTATAACATGCAGCAAGCGTACCTTCGGTATGTTTTGTGAAGCTGCCACTAAAGAAATTGCAGTACGTTCTGTGCAAAACTTGGCTTATATTTGACGATTGCTACTGCCGCGAGAATACTAACTTTTGCTTAGCCCTGATTCGTTGAATTACGTATCTGTAATGTGACGTCTATACACGGGTGTATCTTTGAGGTTAGCGTTTTGAGAGGTGCCAAAATATTGCAGGTTTTTATAACCCGCTAAGTCCAAGGTAAACTCAGTAACAAAGGATGTGCCCCCTGCTGTCTTACAAATAGTAAAAAAGTAGGTCCTGGGCATATACAGGATCCAAATAATTTAGCTCTCAGTTTCTCCCGCCGATTTCTGCCATGCATGTAACTGGCCTACAGTATTAACCACTGCGTGCAGTTTTTGACTTCATCTGCGATATTCTTGTGTAACCAAAATAGCGGGTAGGCCTTAAAAATAATTTTGCGACAACTTCTGCAACCTAAAGGCCCCCTTTCCTGTCTAGGTGGCTTTGATTCTACCCGGCGCCATATTTATTTTGACCCTACAGCGTATAAGCACATTCGCGTTACGGCAAGCCAGCCTTTTCAGCCAAGGTTCCCTTCTCATTTCTGGCTGCGTAGGCATTTTGTTTTTATCAGTGAACCGATGTAATTTAACAAAACCAACAACACATCATTTTTGCTAATACTGCTCAGCACCCCCCCCCCCCCAATCAAAAATTCTTCGGTGAAAAAAGCAACAACTCTCTAGTAAGAATTATATTGTTTAGAATCTCGATCCGAGCCCGCCCCTTACAAACTGTGCAGTGCGGACCCTTTAAAATGCAGACACGTGCATGCACAGTTCCCCGCATAGCCTGACATTAATAACCAAACCATCTGCATTTGTCAGTACACTCCACTAGAGCCCGCTCAGCTAACGTAAAATTGAGCGCTAAAAATTCCAACTAAAATTCTTCAAAACATAAGAAATTAACCCAATGCCATGTGTAGAATGTTTCAAAAGAGGTATCGGTACTGATAATAGCTTGTACACCTGCGGAAGAGTGTGATATTCCTTCAATATATATATTCCTAAAAATGGCGCTTTGTGTCATTGAACGATCGCACTAGAAATTTCATTAACAGTTGAACGGGTCGCCCGATTTCAAGACCAGGGTTTGTCAATGAACTTCACGTAGTATTTTCCATACAAGGCAATAGTAGGTGTACTCAGTATTAGGGCTGTGCATTTCCGGTTAATTCACTATCCGTTTAACCGTTTTTATTAACCGAACGGTTAACGGTTAACCGAAAATAAAAACAAGTCAAGGAATAAAAACAAAATAAACATTTTGGAAGAGCGCCACCACATTAAATACCAAAGTTTCTACACTTAAAATGGCGCCTGTAGTGATGATCGTCGAAGTAGCCTGCAAGTTAAAACGTTTGAATTATTTGCGATGTTTTGGCAAGCAGTCCGTACGCATGGGCGAATCACGCATTTATTCAAACTTATCACAAACATGCATACTTTTTGTTATGCCACTGATTACCGTTTTCGAGATTTTTGCGGTCTAACATAGCACCGTAAGATGAAAAGCCTATGGATATCACTGGCATTATTGCAGTTCAAGACACACTTCTCCGGCTACAGCGATACAGTATCGCACACGCCTTGAGCAGTGTCGAGTGCAAACGTACCACATACAGTGTACTATAGTGTGCCTTGTGACCTTGCTGCAATTCATACGTAATATACGTGTGTCTGCTAAGAATTCCAGCACCATTATGTCGTAATGGTGTGAATATTTTTACCCATATGTATTACTGCATGCTCCGTAAAAAATTGTAACGTTGAATTTTAACTTGCCTTACATCGCATGCCTTTTTACCTAATACCTACTAAAAATACCAGTTTCTTCGTAATTATGAACGGCGAAACTTTTAGATAACGGTCGCTACCCTCATACTTAATGTTATAACGGGACTCGGCCATACTTGTCTCATATGCAATATTGTACTGTACAATGTACGTACGGTATGTCATGAACGATCGTTCATGCAACGTGCGAAGCAGCGAAGCACATGGCTGGCCGGCCGGCCCGGTTCGTTCAGCAAGCTCAATCAGCTCTGCTAATTACACATACTGTACTGTATTGTACTGTACAATGCACGTACGTACAGTGCGCCTGTTCGGCAAGTCCAACGAACTATGCTAATTATGTTCGAAATTAATATGATTATTCATGAAGTTCACCATTGGAATGCTCCATATTTTATAATTTGGGGTTAATAAATGAAATGACCGAAAGAATTTCATTCATCTTTGCGAATTTTGGGGGTTGAAACTTTTCCAGGAATTATACTAACGTTGAAAACGTTGTTAAAATTATGAAGTCAGCTTAAATGGGGAGGCTAACATAGTCACAAATATTTTAGTTGCACCTACAAGGCTTGCAAGCCAGGGTTGCATAATTAAGCCAAGAGCTACATAGCTTAATTGGTCCCTTTTTTGTGCAGTTTGCGTATGTTTTGAGACTGATGAACTGTAAACACGTAACCTTGGAAGTTACGCCGGGGAAAATTCCCGAAGTGCATTTATCTTGAACGATACTAAGCATATATTTTTCTGCCGTCTAGAGGTAACTTTTTTATTCTTATCTATCAAGTTTACAGTGCTCCACACTTTAAAAGGTATGGTGGATTGTTGAAGCGTGTACTGCATAGTTAAATCCCTGCCACCTTTGATAATTTTAATCCTTTTAAAAAGTTGCGTGAAAGAGTTTATTGTCACATTATTTCGGCAAACCACTCCCTGATCATGGGGCGAACGGATCGATATACCAGTCAAAGCAACGCAATGCAGACTGTACAACTGACATTATAAAGGTCTTTTTTTAAACCTTTTGTAATTTTTCATCCAAAGTTTACCCATTGTTACGTGGTTTTGGGCAAGCAACTTCTATGGTTTACTGCATAAACGAGTTTAGGTATAATGGTGAACTGCGGCGACAAATTTATTAGGATGCAAAAACGGTTAAACGAAACAACATTTGGCGGTCGTTTAACCGACCGATCGGTCGGTTAACCGTTTAACCGTCGCAGCCCTACTCAGTATGAATGAATGACGACGTAAACAAACTTGTGGTAGTAGGCTGTGCGCAGTACTTGTAGCTCGCATGCCACGAAGAAACAAGTGCATCACACCGTATGTACCAGAGAGCTTCCACGTGGCAACACGCTGTATCTATATGTACTGTACATTTGTTTGGGGAGTTCCCGCCCAAAATTACATATAACATGCAGCACGCGTACCTTCGGTGCATTGTGTGAAGCTGCAGCGCAAGGAATTGCAGTACGTTCTGTGTGAAACTCGGCTTTTATGTGACGATTGCTACTGCCGCGAGAATACTAACTTTTTGCTTGGCCCTGATTCGTTGAATTACGTATCTGTTTTGTGACGTCTGTACACGGGCGTATCGTTGAGGTTAGCGTTTTGAGAGGTGCCAAAATATTGCAGCTTTTTATAATTTTACAATGTTATGGGATAGCAAGTTTTTTGAGCTTGGTAAACCGATAATTTCCGGTGGCTTCAGGAAATAAAAGAAATCTTGAAATCAATAAAATCATTGCGATATGCCTCATGCAATTTGGAACTTCGATTGAAAAAAGCTACCTGTATGTATTCTTGTGCTGATCTGCTTGTTACAGTACAGTATTGCATGTACCAAAGGTGACTTTCAGCGCCAAATTGCAGATGCGATAAAATAATGCAGACAGTAGTTTTTGTAAACAAGATTTTCAGTGTGCGCTGTGTAACTCAATAAATTTCCGATCATTCTCAACTCAGCCACGCATTACATATCAACAACGAAACAAAACACTGAGATCCATTCAACTATTAACAGCAGACCACGTGCGCATGCACGTGGCCCACTTGTCAATCACAAAACTCATTGAGAAACTCATCGAGGTCAGCTTGTACGTGGTTCAAAGGAATTTTAAACTCATCGCACTCATCGAGTTCCGTCGCCGATGAGTTGCACTGTCAACTACAACGGGATAGTACTGTAGGCTAGGCCACATGAGGCTATAGGGAGAGAACGTCATTCCTAAACCCCAAAATACAGTTAAATAGTACTCATTCGCATGACATCCTTGTTATTTATTTAAAGTGCACAAGGCTGCTGGGCCTGACAATGTCACTGCCAGAGTCTTAAAGTCCTGTGCCCACAGTATTGCCCCCATTTTTCAGAAGTTGTTCCAAAAGTCGGTGTCAAGTGGATGTTTACCAGCAGCCTGGCTTGATGCTAATATAACCCCCATCTATAAGAAGGGTGAAAGATCGGACCCTGCGAATTACAGGCCTGTCTCGTTGACATCCATCCCTTGCAAGCTTTTAGAGCATATTATTCACCGTCATATTATGGATCACTTTGACAAATTTAATGTACTTGCTGATGTTCAACACGGTTTTCGTAAAGGGAGATCATGCGAAACTCAGCTTTCTGCCCTTGTTGACGAATAAAGATTTTAGATAACAGAAGCCAAGCTGACCTAATCATAATGGATTTCAGCAAGGCTTTTGATACAGTTCCCCACCAGCGACTTCTTAACAAACTCAAGCATGTTGGAATCCGTAATAACATCTTAAATTGGATTGAGAAATTCCTAACAAACCGTTACCAGAGGGTGCTAATTGATGGAACGTCTTCAGACAAATCTAAAGTCATTTCTGGTGTCCCACAGGGTACGGTCTTGGGACCCTTACTCTTTTTAGTCTATATTAACGACTTGCCGGCAAATATTCAATCAAGCGTCAGGTTATTTGCCGATGACTGTATCCTGTATAGTGAAATAAAAAACATAGAGGACACAAAAATTCTTCAACATGATGTTGACAATTTGTGTCAGTGGGAATCAATCTGGCAGATGGGGTTTAATAAATCTAAGTGTTTTACTATGAGAGTCTCCCATAAGGCAAATCCAAATCCTTATTTTTACCAAATGGGTAATCATACTTTAGAGCAGGTTAATCACCACCCTTACCTAGGAGTTGAACTCTCTTCTAGTATGAACTGGAAAAGACATATTAACCAAACTGTATCCAAAACAAACCGGACATTAGGCCTATTGAGGCGAAACCTCTCGCACTGTGATAAAGATACTAAGACTGCAGCGTACTTTGCTCTTGTCCGACCGATTCTCGATTATTGTAGTACGGTATGGGACCCCTATACCCAATCCGAAAAGAATTCTATAGAAAATGTCCAGAGGCGTGCTGCCAGATTCATCTTTAACAACTACAGTCGCCAATCAAGTGTTTCTGAGATGATTAAAGATCTTAAATGGGACAGCCTTGAAACTCGACGATTTAGGGCTCGTCGTTATGTATAAAGAAACGCATGGATTACTTCCAAGTAATGTAAGGAATCATCTTATTGACCCTTCAAATCTTAATCGACGGACTACCCGTCGTACTAGTGGAAGGTATCTATACCATTATCCCTCCACTAACAAGCTTTGCTATCAGAAATCTCTCTATCCAAGAACTATCCCTAGCTGGAACCTATTAACGGAACAGGCTCGCTGTGCCCCATCAGTGGACAGCTTTAAAAACCAGCTCTTAGCCCTCGATCAAAATCGTTATAGCTAGTTATTCTATTCATCCGACTCCCTTAGCCCTAGTTCAACAGCACGGGATAGCCTTGTCTGGCGTTTGTGCTGCATTTGAAAGAAGAAGAAGAAGATTTGTGGTTTGGAAATTGCTTATTTTAGAGGCCACTTAACCCTAACCTAACCCCTAAACTGACTTAGCCTAACCCTAACCAAACCCCCAGGTGGAACCCCTGACAAAACCCCGTTTTAACAATAGGGTGACGTTCGCTCCTAAGTCACGTCCCTAGGCCTAGCCCCCCCCCCCCCCCCATGCGCAGTGTGGTCAGTAAGGCCCTCACTTGGTGAACTGGTAAAAAATTCCAAATGTTGGCTTAGCCTACGGTATGTGTACCAATAGCGTGAAACACATTTATTGATTGTATTTTTCAGAACTTATCACATTGAACATCGAGTATCATCCATATTCAGTACAAAGACAAAGTCTTTCATACAGCATTAAAATAATCACGCAAATTTTATTATGATATCGGTAAACACAGTTTTATAGGTTTCACGCTATTGGTACACCTACTGTAGGCCTAGGAGCCTAATACTAGCCCCCTCAAGAAGACTGTCAGGGATGCTTTCACAGGACTCTATGCTAAGTAGGCTACACTTCGTTTTACTTACGGAGTAGGCCTAGCCTATTCCTTTGATTATACCGTTAACATACTTAGCCTAGGCCTAGGCCTTGGCTAGTATAGTACTGCCTACACGGACTTCCATTGGCCTAGCCTAGGCTAGGCCCACAACCCTATGCTAATTACTATGAAGTATCAGGCTAGGCCTAACGTTAGGCTCCTAACTTCCTTTCGCCTGCCCGTCTTCCTTACCAATATATGGGCTTCATAATTTTAATCCAACTTATTGTCGCCAATCCACCGTACAAAGTCTTTATAAGCGCATTCGATTCTGCAACACGTAGCCTAAGCAGAGCGGTTAATGGTATCAATTGTAAACTTTATACCCAAATAGTACAGTGACAGAATCTTCGTCGTACCCTGTTACACTTGACTTTCACTAAGTTAGCAGGATAGGCTATGGTTCGTGTGTACGTTTACATGTCCTATGGCATACGTACATTACGTACTGTGTAGAATTCCTGAAACAAACATTGTTGGTCATCAGTTCTATTCATTGTGTCAGCTGGTACATCATTGTTGTTTTTATTAAGATGACGTAATAACGTGAACGGCAAGTTCGAGAAGTATGGAGAAGAATCACTCAGATCGTAAAAAGTGTTGCCCTTTATCTACTTAATTAATGTCTCTCAAAATCTTTCAGAGCCCATCCTATTACCCAATGAAGATGAGTTATATATCATAGCCTACACAAAAATGTTTGCATGATCGATGACGGTGATCTTCTTTTTTCTATACCATTAAAGATAGCATACTTCAACAAGTTAAGAACAGCCCCTATCTGGGTGTCACCATTTCGGACGACTTGAAATGGTCAATGCATGTAAATAAAATTACCGCTAAAGCAGTGCTATGGCTTAGGTCCTCCTAAAAAGAAATCTTAACACGCCCATGGAGTGCAAAACTGGGATATATTCCCTAGTTCGTAGCAACTTAGAGTATGCTGCCTCCATTTTGGGGGGGTGGGGGGGGGGGGGGGTGGGGGGGGGGGGGGGTGGGGGGGGGGGGGGGTGGGGGGGGGGGGGGGTGGGGGGGGGGGGGGGTGGGGGGGGGGGGGGGTGGGGGGGGGGGGGGGTGGGGGGGGGGGGGGGTGGCATGTGGGGGGGGGGTTGGTGGGAGGGGGGGTGGGTGGGGGGGGGGGGGGGTGGGGGGTGGGTCGTGGCGGTGGGGGGGGGGGGTGTCTGGGTGGGGGGGGGGGGTGGGTGGGGGGGGGGGGGGGCGGGGGGGGGGGGGGGTGGGGGGGGGGGGGGGCGGGGGGGGGGGGCGTAGGGTGGGGGGGGGGGGGGGCGGGGCGGGGGGCGGGGGGGGGGGGGGGGGTGGGGGGGGGGAGGAGAGAGAAGTCCCACAAGAAACTGAACAGGAAACCATTGTTTCAGTTGTAACTTTTGAAGAGAAACCAGTAGATATCCAAGAGGAAATTGTGCCTGAAGCTGAGCCTAAAACTGAGGAACCTGTTGAAACAACTGATGAAGTTGTTACTGAGGAAATTCCTGATGAGTCTGTTCTGGAAAGTGAACCAGTGGGGGTATTTGAAGTACAGGAAGAGACAGAGGACATTCCAGAAGAAAGTGGACCAGAACAGGTTGTTTCAGTTATTTCAGCTGAAAAAAAAACAGTAGACACCCAAGAAGAAACTGCCCCTGAAGTCGAGGAACATGTTGAAACAACCAAGGAAGTAGGCACTGAGGAAATTCCCAGTAAATCTTTCACTGAAAGTGAACCACTGGAGACATTTGAAGGAGAAAGGGAGACAGAGGAAGTCCCAGAAGAGGGTGAACCAGAACAAGTTGTTTCAGTTGAAGAGGAAAAAATAGATATCCAAGAGGAAATTGTGCCTGAAACTGAGGAACCTGTTGACACAACTGATGAAGTCAAGGAGATCATTCCTGATGAGTCTGTTCCAGAAAGTGAACCAGGAGAGGCATTTGAAGGAGAAAAGGAGATAAAGGAAGTTCCTGAAGAAAGGGAACAAGAACAGATAGTTTCAGTTGTTTCATCTGAAGAAGAGAAAGCAATAGATATCCAAGAGGAAACTGTTCCTGAAACTGAGGAACCTGATGAAGTAGTCACTGACGAAATCCCTGATGAATCTGTTCCAGAAAGTAAACCACAGGAAGTATTTGAGGAAGAGAAGGAGGCAGAGAAAGTCCCAGATGAGAGTGAACCTGAACAGATAGCTGCAGTTGTTTCAGTTGAAGAGAAAACGCCTCAAATGGAACTTGATGAAACAACTGATAAAATAGTTACTGACGAAATTCTTGATAAGTCTGCCCCCGAAGATGAACCAGTTTCAGAAGAACGTGAACCAGAAGAGATAATCTCAGTTGTTTCAATTGAAGAGGAGAAATCGTATGTCCAGGTGGAGAGTGCTTTAGAGTCTGAAAGACCTGTTGATAAAATTGAGGAAGTATTCACTGAGGAAAGTCCTGGTGATGGAGGATTTATTGTACATTATCATGAGAAAAAGGAGCTAGAAACTGAGGAAGTTGTGACTGAGGATATTCCAAAAGAAAGTCTTTCAGAGGATCAGGAAACAGACCTGTTGCCAGATGAAACTGTTGATAAAGATGTTCCTGATGGAATTGTGCCTGACCAAGTAGAAGCAATTGATGCATTTGAGAAAGAACAAGAAGGACAGGATACTCCATCTGAAGAACCTCTCCATACCATTGAAGGTACATCTGGTGAACCAGGTTTCAGAGAAGAATGTACTGAGCCTTTCCAGGAGGATGGAGATATACCAGAGGAAACAGATGGAAGAGAAGAGGAACCATTAGAGTCAGCTCTTAATGAGGATGAAACAATTGACCAAGAAAGAGAAGTTACTTCAGCTATGATATTCCATGAAAGAGATGAGCCAGTCACAACACTAGAAGAAGATAAAGTGTTGCCCGATTCAACAGAAGAACGTCTTCCAGGAGAACAGGAGGAGCTAGATGAAGTCTCCAGGGAAGAAGAGAAGTTTCAGGGTATTCCAGATGAAACTGCTCATCCAGATGAAGACAAAGAAGAAGGTCTTCTTGAGCAGGAGGAGCCAAAGGAAGATTTTATAACAGAAGAACTTGTTGAGAAAGAAGCTCTAGAAGAACATAAACTTCTTGAAGAACTAGAAAAAGATGAACAAGAATTAGAAACACAGGAGGAAGTGATGGATTTTACTGCAGAGGAAACAGCTCCAGAAGATGAGGAACCAATCAAAACAGAAGATGAAGTAAAAATGGTTGAAGCTGTTCCAGAAGAAATCATCCCAGAACAAGATGAAGAGGTTGAAGGATATGAAGTGGACAAAATTACTGAAGATACAGTTCAGAGTGTTGAGGAACCAGTGGAACCGACAACTGAAGATCTGGATCATGAGGGCCCTAGGGAGGATGTGGAATATGATGCAACTGATCAGCAATTCCAGGATGATACCTATGCACATGAGAGATACTTTGAAGAATTGCAGAACATCCCAGAGGAACCTGAGGAGGTGTCAGGTGAGGACTTGCCAGCAAAAGATTCCACAGACATGGTGCCTGAGGATACAGAAATAACTGATAGTGTTGTGCATGTTGAAGAAACAAGGGAAACTATTGTAAAAGAGGATGAGTCAGGAGCCCACACTGAATCTGTTAAAACTGTTGTCACAACCACAACAACACGAGTGGTGTCTTCTGGTGAAACTTTGATGGATGAGTATCCTGTAGAAGGAACAGTTGAACAGGAACCATGTGAAGACAAAACTGAAGAGGAAGCACCCAAGATACCATCTGAACCTTTAGAAACTTTTGAAGAGGGCAAACCTGCACAGGAAGAGGATTATCCTGTAAAATCAGAGGATTTACAAGGAGGTGCATTCACTTCACAAGTTCAAGAACCTCTTGTTGAAACTCCTGAAGAAATAGAAGGAAGCAAACAAGATGAAGAATATGCACCTTTAGAACATGAAATTACAGATGAATCCCACCCTGGAGAGCTTGTGCATGTACAGGAAACAAGGAAAACCATTGTTAAAGAGGATGAGTCAGGACTCCACACAGAATCTGTGAGAACTGTCATAACAACAAGACGAGTGGTATCTTCTGGCGAAGTTTTGGTGGATGATTTTCCTGTAGAAGAAACTGTTGAACAGCCTGGAGAGGAAGAATCTATGACACCATCTGAACCTGTGGAAACAGAAGATAAACCAGAAGGTGCTGCTATAACCCAAGTTGAAGAACCTCTACTTAAAACTCCAGAAGAACTGCAAGAGAGCAAACCAGATGAACTTACTTCTTTAGAACATGAAAGTAAAGATGAAGATGCACCACACTCTGGAGAACATGTGCATGTAGAAGAAACAAGAGAAACCATCATGAAAGAGGATGACTCTGGAGTCCAAACTGAATCTGTGAAAACTGTCATAACAACAACAACACGAGTGGTGTCGTCTAGCAAAATTTTGATGGATGAGTATCCTGTAGAAGGAACAGTTGAACAACCTGAAGAGGAAGAACCCAAGATATCATCTGAACCCATGGAAACCTCTGAAGATAGCAAACCCATTGGGGAAGAGGATCATCCCATGGAATCCGAGGATGTACTGGGAGATGTGTCTTCTCAAGTTGAAGAGCCTTTTGTTAAAACTCCTGAAGAATTGGAAGAAAGCAAACCAGATGAACTTACTTCTTTAGAACATGAAGGCAAAGATGAAGATGCACCACACTCTGGAGAACATGTGCATGTAGAAGAAACAAGGCAAACCATCATGAAAGAGGATGACTCTGGAGTCCAAACTGAATCTGTGAAAACTGTCATAACAACAACACGAGTGGTGTCGTCTAGTGAAATTTTGATGGATGAGTATCCTGTAGAAGGAACAGTTGAACAACCTGAAGAGGAAGAACCCAAGATACCATCTGAACCCATGGAAACCACTGAAGATAGCAAACCCATTGGGGAAGAGGATCGTCCCATGGAATCAGAAGATGTACCAGAAGATGCGGCTTCATCTCAAGTTGAAGAGCCTTTTGTTAAAACTCCTGAAGAATTGGAAGAAAGCAAACCAGATGAACTTACTTCTTCAGAACATGAAGGCAAAGATGAAGATGCACCACACTCTGGAGAACATGTGCAAATAGAAGAAACAAGGCAAACCATCATGAAAGAGGATGACTCTGGAGTCCAAACTGAATCTGTAAAAACTGTCATAACAACAACAACACGAGTGGTGTCGTCTAGCGAAATTTTGATGGATGAGTATCCCGTAGAAGAAAAAGTTGAAAGTCCTGAAGAGGAAGAACCAAAGATACCATCTGAACCCATGGAAACCACTGAAGAGAGCAAACCCATTGGGGAAGAGGATCGTCCCATGGAATCAGAAGATGTACCAGAAGATGCGGCTTCTTCTCAAGTTGAAGAGCCTTTTGTTGAAACTCCTGAAGAATTGGAAGAAAGCAAACCAGATGTAGAACCAACTCCTTTAGAACAGGAACCTCATGTAGAGGACACTGTGCAACAAGAGGTAATTGAAGATGAGGAAGTGCAACCTCAATTAGATGCAGATGAGAAACTTGTCACTGAAGAGACCCCTGAAGTGAAACAGGACTTTGGCACCAATGAAGATGAGGTTGAGATAGAAATGGAAGCAGTTGAAGAAAACATCAAAACAGAAATATCACCGGATGATGAAATTGAGGTGTTTGCTCCCCCTGAGGATTTAAGTGACCAAGGTTATGATGCTCTGGGTATCCCTCCAGGTGAAGAATATTTTACTCAGACTACAGAAGTCCGAATCCACACAGAAATCACAACCAGTGAGGGGACGCGCATTCATGATGAGAGAAAGGTGATTGAAGATGGTGAAGTGAAGGTTGATATCAAAGTTGACACTGTAGAGGGAGATTCAGAAGGTGAAAAACTACTGGGAGCTATAAAAGATGATGGAATTGATGAGACCCAACTTGGTAGCCAACCTTTAGAAGTTATTCCAGATGAATTTACTGGTCAAGATGCTCAAAAAAGTGAAGAAGTGATGAGAGAGGGTTCTCTTCCAGATGATGAAGATATGAGTTCAGAAGAAGGAGAATATATGCCAGAAATTAGGGTGGACCCTTCTTCTGAGTACATCCAACCAAAAGAGGATGGGGATGAGCCTGATCATGGCACAGATGGGCTCCTTGTTGAACCTGACCCATTCACAGAGGAAAGTGATGTGTCCATGGATGAACGAGAGGTTGCAGGAGAACCTGTTGATGAGTACCCTGATAAAGATGACCAGCTGCCTGACACTGACAGGATAGAGACAATTGAAACATCTATATCACATACTCAGATATTACAAGGAGGAGTTGTAAGCCATACAGAGACCCATGTTACCCTCTCAGGAGACACAGCAAAGCCCTCTGATCAGGAACCACAGGATGAGGAACCTGAGACAAAGGAAGTAGATGAGACACCAGTCATCCATGATGAATTACTAGAGCAGTCCATCATTCTGGAATCTGAGGTATGCTTGGAGTCTTCTCCAAGGGAAGAGAAAGAAGAACCTGAAGATCGCCCAAAGACTCCAGAAATTGCAGACATTACGGAACATGAGGAGTTTTCCCCCTACTTTCAGGATCAAGAGTATCATCAAAGAGTGAGTGACATTCAAGTCCCTGATGCAGATGTTGAGGTTGAATTGCCCGAAATAAGTCCAGAGGATGATGTTGAAATGGACCTGCCAGAACCACCTTTGCACCCATATGCAGAGGACCAAGAGTCAGATCTGCCGTCAAGGGAGGTGCACACTTCTACGACAGTGATAACATCAACAGTGCGTCATATAAGCAGTGGCCCAGATGGGTCTGTTACAGAAACTTCCACTCGCACAGTCACAAGGTATGAAGATGGGGAGAAGATTACAGCACCAACTGAATTGAAATTTGAGGAGGCTCCTCCAGTAGGAGCTGACAGTGTCCAAACACCTGAAATACAGGAGCTCCCAGATACACCAGATAGTATCCCAGGGTCTCCATTAATAGGAGCAGCATATGTGAGCCAACAGCAGGTACTAGATTCAAGTTTTCAGGAAAAAGTGTTTGAAGAAGATAAACCACAAGAAGAGGAGGAACCTGTTGCTCCGGAGGATATTGAGATTCCAGGGGAAGCAGCTGGTGCTCCTGTGTTTATGGATGGTCCAACTGAATCTGACTATTATGATGCAAACTTGTTAGTCACTCATCATCAGCCTCAACAAGATGATACTGATAGGGTAGAACCAGATGCTTCAGAGACAGTTCAAGAGGAATCTTTGGATGTGGGAGCAGATCAAGAACATTCTGCAGAGGTTTTGGATGAAGCTTTGGCTAGTCAAGATGAACCATGTCACGTTGAGGTGGAAGAAGTACCTGCAGGTGTTGATATCTCTCTGGAACAAAGGGATGAAGAAAGGTATCTTGGAGATGAACCTGAATGCCAACCTGAACCAGGAGTCAAAGCAGAAGGAGATGATGGTGATGTGAAAAGGGATGAAGGTGAGTCAACGTTAACAGCAGGCGCAATTGGGATGTCTCTGTCTGTCCAATCCATGGAGATAAAAAGTGGGAAGGATCAAGCAGAAGGCATTGAGGAGGGTGTTAGACCTGAAGAAGTTTCTGAGGAACCACCTTCAACTGAAAGACTGGAGGACAAAATAGAAAGTGAAGATGTAGAATCTGAGGATAAAACAAGAGAGACTTTGGAAGAGTCACTTCCTGAAAGTGAACGTGGAGCAGTTGCCTTAGACCAGGTGTATGAAGAGACACCACAGTATACAACACAGCCAGAAGAATACTCGAGAGGTGATGAAGGGGAGGAGACTGAACCAGAGAGCGAACAAGCTTTTGCAGCAGAAATAGCTCCAGAAGATTCAGTCACCATGGAGAGTGGAGATGATATCCTTGAAAGTGAATTGACAGAAGAGCATGATATGCCTTTAGACGAACCAGTGGAGGAAGAAACACCAGCTAAAGTTGTTACTGAGGACCAACAAATTGAAAGAGGTTACAAGACACAAGAGGTGCTGGTAGAAACGCAAGGTGATGAAGTAAGTAAACATATATCTGTGGTCGGCATGACCTCAACACAAAGTGTATTTCGCTCCACTCTTCTGACGGCAGAAGGGTTTGTCACTGAAGAAGACGAACTTGCCGATTCTATTGTCAAACCAACACCTCCTGAAGATGTAGAGAAAGCTGAAGGAGAGATAAAGACTCCAGATGAAGAGGAGAAAGATGAAGTACCTGAGGTTTTGAAGAAGACAGAGGAGTCTGAACAATTAGAGGAGGGGAAAGAGGTTGATGATGTGGACAGTCCAACAAAACCAGTAGCTGTACCATTGAGTGAAAGGGGACAAACTACCAGGATGGTTACTCAAGGAGAACGGCAGATGGTAGTCAGTCAGCTGATAAGCCTAGAGGTACTCACAGCTGTCAGTTGTCACTCTGTCCAGCTTGACATAGCAGAACATTGTTGCATGTTCCAGCATGGAAAGCCAAAAGACATTTAACCCTTGCTGCTTGTAATACAAAGCTTGCTTTTTAATTTTAAGTCACAAGTCATGTGTTTCCTAATTATTGTGTCATCTTTTTGAAGGTTTCATTTTATTTACAGTCATTTGTTGTACAAACTATTTTCTCAACCTTGAATGCTTTTGTAAGATGTAGAGTGAGTTGCATGTTTGTTGCTCCTCTGAGGGATTTTTTTTGTTGTATGATGAAAGATGTACACCATTATTGTCAGTATGCTTTCCCTGAGTGCTTTATCAAAAGTATGTCATGTAAAAGATCAGCATAGAAATGTCATAATTATAATAAAGAAAGAACTTCAAAATGATGAAAATAATGCTAAGAAACTCCATTGTAGCTCATAATCACATTAGACTTACTCATAGCCAACCCATTCAGTTCTGACATGTGTTGTACAATGAAAAAGAGCAGTGGCAAAGTGTAGAATGTTGGTCTTTGCCAAAAGCCAAAAACCTCCATAATTCACCCATCTAGTTCTTGCATGTGTTGTAAAACTACAAGAAGCAATGGTTAAGTGTAAAATTCCAGTCTCTGCCAGAGATGGTGAGAGTAGAGACAGAGAGAGAAAAAAGAAGGGAAAATCCAAAGCAGGTTTTTTAAAGGAAAGTGCAATGCTTGAATGTGACTTTGCAACAGTAAAGGGGAGATCACACCAGACATGGTGCTGAGCTGTGCCATGCTTGAAAAAAATTAAACACAATGGATACAAAAGGGGTGTGTGGTGCAGCACAGCAACGATGTGGCCACCTTTAAGTAATTCCTTATGTTTAACTTTTTTCAAAGGAAAGAGCACACTAGGTATTGTCTGGTGTGATTCTCCTTAAACTACGGGCAAGAAAGAAGCAAACCACAAAATTATAAAAAATCATAATGAAATTCATCATTCCCCATATCATCATAAGAAAAATGTTCACTTCGCTTACCATTCAACAAAGGGCAAAGTCCAAGTGTAGTATTCAAATCTCTGTCAACAAGCTTAGGAAAAAGACTCATGAGTGGGAGGAGTGTGGAAAGTATAAAAGCATCATTCATGCTAGTTTTAAAGCAATACACAGATAAACAAAGAGCACAATTTTAAGAAGTTTGTTACATCCCACAAGATGCAAGCATGTAAGTAATTGCCATGCTTTCCAGAGTCTTTTACAAAAGAGAAGTTGTGAAGATATTTGAGGTATGGCTTTCAGCAGTGTTTGTCACTCCTTCAATTGTAGTCATCATCATATGGTCATCTAAGACATTCTAATACTGCTGAGGATAGTGGCACTGGAATCGTTTGTACAATGGCAGGGGAAAGTGGTCACTAATGGCCCTGCTGTTTCAATAAAACTGGTAATTTTTTCTGCTGAAACTGAAGAAAATTTGAGGGGGGAGGGCTGCAGTTTGGAGCATTTGTGAAATAGTTGGGTGATGCAGCTGTGTTCTTTCCACCACAGGCTGGTAACAGAATGGGAATGAAGTTTGTTCCTCTAGAAACAGGTCTGAGATTTGTGAAGTAAAAAATATCAAATTGAAGACCAAAGGCTGTGAAATGGTCTTTTATGAAGTTGAATTAAAATTTCAGTATGATTAGCTATGAAATGAAATCTACCTTAATCTTGGGTCTGTTTCACAAATGCTTTGGGCTGATCTTGAGTTTCATCTGCCAAATGTTAAATGAAGTATAATGTTGTCTGAAAAACACCATGGTGTGATGCATGTAGGTCCTTCAGCTGTCGTGGTATGGCTTCCTTTTGTGGCAAAACTTTTTTGTAAGAATTTAAAAACAGGTGCTGACTATTGGGGAGAGATTAATATATGTTTTACATTTAGATGTACTGCAGGCATTGCATAATAGATGAGATGTAATTAAAGAATTCGCATATTATTCATTAGTCTTAAAAAATGGAAGGATGGATCAGAATAGAAGCAAGTTAGGTAGTGACACCCATCAGCTGTTGATAGCCCGTCTTTTTTATTGATTTAAGGTGTAGCTCTTTGTAACTACAATAAAGATGTTGAATTGGAGCTCAAATACCATTTTGTGCATATGATTACAAATTTACCCTACCCCCTCCCAAAAAAGAGTAGCTTGGTTGCTCTAGGACCCTTCAGTTTACCCAGTATGCCCACCTGTCATTGATATCAACATAAGTTTATTGAATTGCATTTGTTCACATCTTTTTATGAACATGCAAGATCCTTTAGCTTCACACTTGTTCATGTAGATTTAGAAAGCATTTCCTTTGATTGTCATCTGTCCTTCCCCCTTGTGTATTAAATATGTCAGTGCTTAAATATGTCAGTGTTTTTTTGTTGCTGTTATGTTTTGTTTAGTTATGTTTAAAAGCTAAAATATATGTGGAATGCTTAAATGGAGCCATGCCCAAAGTGTTGTTTCAGTAGCTGAGTGTTAATTGTCTAGACTTCGTACAATGTTAATCGTTCAAGGAAAGAAAATGTGTTGTTTTAAGGTAATAATTTAAACTAGATTTTTAAATGGCAATGAAAAATGCTAAAAGTGAACTGTGTTTAGCAATTCTTCATTTCAATCGCATACTTCCAAGGTAAATTGAGAGTCAATTGATGTGCAAAAAAAAAAAAAACACACGAAAAAAAAAACAAAAACAAAATCACAACAAAAAACCCCAAAACATATTTTGTAGAGTTTACACATTTCATGAAAGGAAAATATGTACATGTTAATACTTTGGTGGGATACATAAAGACTATTTCATTAACTTCATCTATTCATCTTTTTCAGGCATCTTCAGCTGCAGAAGGAGGGCTCATTGAGGTATTCTGCTGTTTCTTTTGGTTTGATCTTGCATGCTTTTATGTGTATACATGTGCTACCAAGAAATGAAGGATGTGAAGTTTGCATTTTGTAATTCTCTTTGTAATCAAGCACAGGAATAGAGAAGCTGAATCAGTGTCGGTTGTCGTGGCAACACTGTATACTTTGTTAGATGTCAAACAGTTCACAATAAACGAAGGACCTTTTTTCCCCTAAAAAGACTTTTTTTGCTTGCTAATAGCACCATACAGCATCCTAAAATTCTTTGCTTTCATGGATTTTAATGGTAAGTGTACTCTCGAATTTAATTTCACCCTGCTTGAAATAGCTAGCCTCATGCATTGATTACTCTTCTACTGCCTCTTATGAATATTTATTCTCCCAAAGTTGCATATTCAGCAAATAATCAGAAGCAATGGTGGTGATCTCTGGTTCAGTAGAGTGAGATTTTGGGTTGTTCGGTTCTAAATTCTGGGTATGTAGGTTTAAATTTCTTTGCTCAGAACTAGGAGGTACCATTAGAAGAAATTATCTTAAGTAGAGGGTAGATGGATTTAATAGTAGTTTTGTGTCCAGCTTTAATCAATCAAGAGACTCGAGTTTTAATCTAACAAAGGGATTCATATCATAGAAAGAGATTTAGGAACATAGGTGAAATTCAATTAATCACCATGACTTGATGCCACAGTGCTGTGTGGCAGCTGTAATTGGAAGTGCTGTTTTAAGACTGAAGTGAAATGACATTTCTACAGTATAATCAATAAAAGTCCAGTGTATGACTGACAATCTGTAACTTTTACAGAAAATATAAATCTGTGTGCTCCTTGTCTAGTTGTCATGCTTTCATGTTAAGCTTGACAATTTTAAGCCAGTAGTTAGTCATGAAAAAACAAAAGGTCTTCCTTGCATGCATGTAATGAAGTTTTTACCTGTTTGAAACTAACCACTGAAAAGAAACGAGTGAAAAAGTGTTTATTTTTGCTGCTTTTGACAATAAATATTTTTTGTTTTTTTTTATCTTTCAGCTGGATATCATGACAGTATCACCTTTTTTCTGCATTCATTTTTAATTTTTCTGTCTTTCTCATATTTCACTGGTTGTGCTTTTCACTATTTTTTCGTTATCATTTTCCTTCCCACCGCTGTTACCATGTGTAGGTTGTTACTGTTGTCTCCCTAGTGTGCACACCAATGTTCCTTTGTTGTATGGTGGTCAGACAGTGTAGAGTGAGGTGTGTGTGTTTTAGAGGTGCAGTGTATAACTATTAAAATATCTGTTCAAGAGTGAGATTGAAAACATTGCTTTCTGTTTGGACTTTAGTAGTCTTATGAACAAATGATTTAAATCTATACATACGTAGATGAATTCTCTCAACGAGTTAAAATGGAACTGCATGAGCTGATGATGATGTTTTAAGTTATTCCTTATGATGGGAGTATTTTGTAATTAAGTTTGGCCATTGAAGTAAATTTTTCCGCATACTTTGTGTCTCTGTATAAGACAGGAAATTTGGTTGACCAAAGCTATCACAAACGTACAAGTTGATATACAGAATGCTTTCTGGTTAGGGTCTTTGAATGTTTGAAATTGAAGAATTCATCCATTGAGGATAATGCTGAGTTTATCAAATTGTTAGTTAGTTGCTTGCTTCATTATTTCATTTTTTATTTCTTTACCAGTAAGGGAACAGAAAGGGATTCATAGGCTTGGGTAACTTCTGATCAAACTGAGAACCAAAGGTTATCATTAAGTTTGAGACAAACATGTTAAAAAGTATATCATTTTGTTCAATTTGTCCATTGCTACTATGCATTGCTTATCACAACAGTAAAAATTAGAGGGACATGGAAATGCAAAATCATCATGCTTTTCAGGCTTTGAAGCAAAAAAAAAAAAAAAACAAAGAAAATGAATAAACATAAAGCAAAAATGTAAAATACCTGTCAGCAATGTCTGTTTTGTGTCTTCTTTCTTTTTCCTTGAGGCAAATGTTTGTTTTGAATCTATTATTTATATACTGAATGGTTTCACTTTTTTTCTTGTTCTCAGCCTCCCGTTGATGAGAGTCTTGATGCTCCTCTTCGAATCGGCCAAGATGAAGAGAGTAAATCAAGGATGGATCCATCTACTGTCCAGGACCTTGCAGATGTCTTGAATGAGATGGACTCTGGAGGTAAAAGGATAGTGTAATGTAGGCAGAGGAAGGGGGAGGGAACAAGTTTATTTTACAAGTAGGGCTGTTCGAGGAAGTTGATGGGTAAGGGTTTCAGGCATTTTCTATGAAATGGTATTAGTTCTATGTAACCATTATAGATATGCTTGATGAAGGAAAACAGGTGGAAGTAGAGAGTGTTTATGATACCTCTATATGTCATTGCTGTGTTTACTTGTGTTAGGGGGTGGGGGTGGGAGGAACAGTCTTCTAGGAAGTAAGCATATGATGGGGAGGCATCAAGCAAGAATAGTTGAGGTGCAATTGTTTCTGTTTGATCGTATGTTTTGCTATTATGGAGAACTATTTAGTTTTGAGGTTGGTGTAAATGAAGTTGGCATGTTTTGTATTTAAGATACAAAAGATGCTTTGTGTTCTGCTGAGCAGCCTCCCAGTGAGGATATACCAATAATTGGAAAAATTTGTCTGTACTGCTTTCAAACATGAACAGTACGTCCTCTTCTTGTTATAAAATTATACAAATTCAGCATCATGGGCATCTGCAGAAAAAATTTTAGAGTGGGGCAAAACTTTTAATTGAACAAATCGGGGAAATTTTTGTTCCCAGAAAAGAGCTTAATTGCTAAATGTTGGTGCCTTTTTCAGGGGTATAGCCAAATTTGCCAGGTGGGGTAGGCAAACTAAGCATAGCGCCACCATAGTTTGACGCAAAGTGCCAAGAAATTTTGGTTGAAATGCCTCCCAGATCGCTGAAAATGGTACTTCCCAGGCCTTATGAGTTGCATCTAATCATTTTCTATTTTGAAAGCTCATGTTCTGGAAATTTTCTAGTGATGTCATAAAAAATGTTGATGTTGCTTTTTCTTCAAGTTCTTTTTTCAAGTTTGTTATTTCCCATGGGGGGCAAGTGCCTCCCCCTTTCCCGGACGCCCATGTTCAGCGTTGAAGGCCTAGTAGTATTTACCCTTCATGATTTTTCCTCGCATCTGTGATGTGATTCAGAGACAAGAGCCCAAAATGCACAGTGTGAACTCTGCCTGCAAGAAAAGCTTCTTACCCTTGCAATGTTACATGCATGAAGACACTTGCTTTAGCTTTTTGCAACATTGCAAGCATTTCGACAATTATGTACTAAAGACAAGAATAGGTCATACGGTGTATAACACAAGATTAGTACATCACATCATTCTAAATAGCAGCATTGACAGAGTGCACTGTCTAAACCCCATTGACCTGTGCATTCTAAAATTCATGACACATATGTCATGCCATAGGTATGTCTAGACCAATTGCCTCATGTAAAGGGACCTTTAAGGAGCTCTCTCATCTTTCCAGAATTGTAATTACACCCACAATGTCAAATTTTTCATTGTTCTCTGACATTGACTTGAAATGGGGGCAAACTTAAAGACCAAACACATGTGAGTCACCCTTGGCAATCACGAATGGCATGTACTAATTAGTGAGGTGTAGATTTTAGTTGCACAGCAGAGTAGCTGTACGAAGAATCAACACATGCAAATTCTTAATTTACGTAGTACAGGGTTTTAAATGGTTGGAAAGTTGCTTAGTGGGAAAAGCTGAAGCATTTTTTGAGATTGGGGAAACGGTTACCAAAAATTTGGTGGGGAAATTTAAAACATTTGAGAGGAAAGAAATTGGCTCTCACAAAGTTTTTTGCATACTGTGAAACAGTAAAACTTGTATCTTTCCTCGTGATGGCAAGATGATTGTACGCGTCGGTATAGCAATGTATTCATAATAGACTTGCAGTGAGTACATCCTAGTATTCATTCACTTTTAAGGACACTTGCCTGTACTCATCGAGATTGGGATTGTCCTGGTATTGGCAAGATTTGACATTTCTGTGAAAGCAAAATTTTATACAGTACTCGTAATCACGAAACAGACGTGAATGCACCCTGTGTTTGTTGTTATAAGGATCAATGTGTCGGTACTCATATTCACAACATCGTAATCACATTACAAGTCTGATTCGTACTTCGTGTGTTGAAAGAGTAAAGTGTAGAGTGTTCTTAGATAGGGTATACACTAGAGAATGAGATCAGACAATAAGTTTGGAGCAGACATGTCTAATTTTGGACACTTTCGTCATTATTTGAGTCCACTGATTTAGACTCACCAAATGGAGCGGAAAATACCAAGGGAAGAACATCTGTGTAGGATGGAAGCAGATGTAAGGGGAATTTGGCATTCGTTTAGTTTATTGTGTATCCCACTTTGTGTTTAATGGCCTTGAAAAGGACTTAGGGAGATGATGAAACATTGGCGATGAGAAGAATGAGAGATTGGGTACAACATGTGCCGGACCTGCCCTTTGCATATCAGGAATAACCATAGACTAATGTTGTACCGATATTACTAGTAGTCAATATAATCGATACTGATATTTCAGTTCTCAATATCGGCCGATAAGGATTTGATACTGATATTTGGGAAATAAGCATTCCTCAACTAACCATAGGCCAGGGACACCACAATGAAGGGTTGTGTCATTGATGAGGTGAACTACTGGAATTTGCATTGAAAAATACCCAAATAATGCACCATTTTTATGACATATGGGATGATTAATATCGGTTAGGTAATATTGGCATTTAAAGTAATTATTGTCGATACCAATATATGATAAAAAGGTGGGGGGCATATTGGCCAATACCAATGGTGTATATTGATAATTGTTCCAACACTACCAGAGACATCACTGCCAGCGTATTCTTCTTTTACAAGTGAACCATGGCCATACATCTGCTAATTCATGTACAAGTGTTATGTTTAACAGATTAAAATTATTTGTTTTAAAATTTGTTAGGACCAGCTGAAGAAGAGGAAGTTCCAGAAGACTATGATACTGGTGAACTTATAGAAGAGCAGAGTATGGGCTCAATAGAGCAGTCACAGCCCCCTGAGGTGACCTCAAAAGTCAAATTGACCCCAGAAGATGAGAAGGAGCTCCAGGAGTTATGGTCCATGGAATGGCCAGACCCTGGTGAGAAACCCATCTCCTCCAACATGGCACAGCAGGCAGAATCTGCTCCTCCCGCATCAAGTGGTCCCCAGGAGGAATCAGCACCACCACCACAGAGAGTGATTCAAGTGGAGTCTGCACCACAACCTCAGGACAGCACCCAGGTTGAGTCTGGACCACCAGGGGATTCTGAGGATGCTGATGGTGGTAGACTGGTAGTCAATTTCAACCCAGGAGCACAGACTGGACCCACTGGTTTTAATCTCACCCCTGAACGTGAACAGGAGTTGCAAGAATTTTGGGAGGAAGGAACAAAGGACCAGCCATCAGAAGAGCAGCCTAAGGAAGACGACGATGGCCCGAAGGTTATGGAAGATGTTGCACCACGTGGACTGCCACCAGCCTCCACCCATCGCAAATTTAATCTGACAGAAGACGACGAAAAAACACTGCAGGAATTTTGGGAGGAGGAACCCCCTGCCCCAGCTGCTGAACCTGGTGAGTTTTTCTGCAGGAGAAAGGGTTTGTGATGTGTTCCTTTATGCACATTGCAAAGTCATCTAAATGAATGTAAAAATCATTGTCTTGGCATATTTCTTACGTTGAGAGTGCATTAATGCTCAGCATATGAGATTGTGTAAAAGTTTACTCATACTGAGGGCAGTGTTTGTGTTTGCACAACTGTTTGAAGAAAAAAAGTGTTTTACAGAGGTCACATAGGGAATGAGGCATGGAAGCATTTTGATGAGGCATAGAAGCCTTTTGATTTGGTCTGCAACTATTGCACGTAGTTAAGTTGGAATTCACTCCCCCAAGCAATGAGATACATGGAAAAATTTTAATGTTACAGTGTAGTGCCTAAACAGGCTACTATGCTCCTTATAAACTTTTCAGAATCACACTCTTTTTAGTAGAATAATAACGTACCCCTGTATATCTCTGGACAAAAACAGATTTTGATGGTGACTTTTATGAGCCTTTTTGTGAATTAACTTTGACAATTCCTTTATTTGTCTCGACAGAACAATCACAACCAACTGCAGATGGCATCCAGTTAGTACCTGGTGGTCAACCACAAGGTAAGGAAAAAAGACTGAAATTTGTCTTCCCAATGATGGAGATAGGAAAGAGGAATTAATGTCTTAGAGGCAAGAAAAACTATTCTAGCAAGTGTTTAATAGAACTGCAGAGCCACAGATGTGCCAAATTCCAATGTATTTCTTTTTGTGTTTTTGATTTTTTTTTTTTGGGAGGGGGGGGGGGGTAAATATCATGGTTTATTTGTGAAAAATCTTCTTAAGTACAAAATAATTTCTAAATTTAAACTTCAAAGTGCTCAGTTCGTGAAAGAAAGCAATTTGAACGGATGTGACAGAATGACGTAGAAACTGCCGGTGTAGTTGTGACTTTCTGAGATCAAAATAGACTTGCTATATAAAGTCAGGTTGAGGAACGTCTGACGTGTGGGCTGCATACAGCTCAAAAAATATTTGATCAGGCCGCATTTCACGTACATAATTTCCGAAACTGATTAATTTGTTATAATGTTGTAACCAACCACATATTAAACCAGCTTTCCGCTTTGAAAATATGATATGTAACACTACTGTGGTACTAGCATATTATAGTATTATTCCCCACACCATGCATAATTAAGCATGCATGAGGTAGCATGTTAGTATGTGTAAACCTGCAGGTGAAGAAGCCTAGCCCAAATCCTTGCAGAAGGGCACCTTTCTCCCCTTTTTTGAAAAAAGGTCCCCACCTCCCTGCTGAGTAAGTTTTTTTTTTTTTTTTTTTTTGCAAATGGCACCCTCCTGTGGTAACAATAAAAGGAAGAGAAAAATCTGGAGCATAAAACAAGATATTCTAATGTGTGTTTTGTCTGGTTTCTGATGTGTTCAGTAGCAGATTTAACGGGAAGGCTGTGGGAGCAGAATTGGTAGATGCGCAACTGTAATCATCAATTTGGGATTTTGAGTGAGGTTCTGTTATTTGGGATGTGGGATATCAAGTCTTCTGACTTCATCCCCATCGATGGAAGTGGTGAGCTCAGCTTTGATACTTTTTCACACTAGTCTTATTTAGGAGCAATTGCTCCTATGAAAAACTGTATCTGCCACAGCATGTATTGCTGTAGGGAGATGCTCACAAGAGCACAGGTCCACTGCACCTCTAACTCCAGGTTTGAGTTACAGATAGGATTCCAGTTAGATGCAGAATTCAGTTTAGGATTAGAATAAGGATTAGCCTCAGGTGGGATAGAGTTTGGGTCAGAATCAGAGTGAGGGTTAGTTGGATAGGATTACGTTTAAAGATCTTTGGTCTAATGAAGCTTCGATCTTGTGAACCCTACTCTGCTGTATTGTAGTAATTTACTACTCTTGTGTCCTCTGCTCCAATCAGGTGATGATGATGTCACAGAGGAAGTAGAGGTAGAGGAGTTTGAAGAAGAGTTACCTGATGGAACCATCAGGAAGGTCATACGCAAACGAATTAAACGCAGCACTGTCCAGATGGTACCAATCGAGGTGGACCCTGCCAACCTTCCACCTGGAGGGACTCACAAGTAAGTTGATGAGACACATGCAACAAGGCAATGTTGATCATATAATTTAATAGTGTTTCACTGTGTATCCCTTTTTAAGACCTAGAAGAAGAGAGTCAAATACTCTAGTTATACCAGAAGAATAATAATTTGGATATGAGTATAGAAAGGGAGAAATGCTGAGGTTGGTAGGCTTAATCAGGCATCTACAATGTTTTTTTTTGTCAAGTACCACTGGCCACAGGAGTTGAGTCTAAAATGACATAAGTACCACAGTCACATGCACAGTAGCAGCTATAAATTGTTGAGTATTATATCACACCATGTTAATTTCTCTACATCTGATTGGAGGATTGGTGGTCACATGCCATGGGTTATTTGGCACTAGCACACGGTCGTGTGTCATCCATTGTTGGTTAGTCCAGAAAAACGTGGTGTTCGGCCTTATCTGCTCCTTGAATCAAAGTTTGGCCAAAATCTGGCCTATTTAGGAAGTTACATGTTATATAGAACAAATAATGAATGTTTTCCATTGGTGTGTATGCCTCGTTGAATAGAACCTTCGGTCTTTCGACACATGAAGTGATTCATACAATCACACTCATAAACTTTCATTATTTCTATTCTAGCCCTTTCAGTTAGTATAGGTACACTATACTATATTGACTACACTACACTACAGGCTTTAATAATATCAATGGCTTTATAGGTGCTGAGTTGCTGATACAGGAGTGTTGTAAAGTCAACTGAAGGAAAAGCTAGTGACTGAATGAAAGAGAATAAAAGAAACACCTTTTTTGCAGTATGTTCATGCAAAAAGATATGGATGCAAACCATTTAGAACACAAATATATGATTTTGGGGATGTCTTTCATAGTTCTAGAAATTCCTCATGGGTAGTAACTCCAGGAAAAGTGGAGTCACCACCTGACTTCTGGACCAGGAGCTGTGCCACTGAAGAAGAGTTGGGTGACCCACCCAAGGGTAGGGGTGAGGGGGGTTAGAATGAGGGAATGTGATTAGGGGAGGGGAGGGGGTAGACCAAAGTCAGGTGTTTGATCTATAAGAAATGTAGCTTTGTTTTCATTGAATTTCCCTGAATTTTTTGTTATAAAAATGTGTTCTGTATTTTTTCACAGCATTGTTGTCCACAAAAAAGTGACAAAGAACACAGTGGTGAGAGACGGAGAAGAGGTAGATACAACTGAAAATGTTGAGACTGAAATAGAACAGGACGGAATCGTGACAGATGCCGCAGAATTAAGGGATGATTTACAACAATTGGTGGACCAGTTCCTGTCTGATGGTACAGTAGATGGGGCACAAATCATTTCAGATGAACAGGAAGTTGTAGACGAGTCTGACATTTAGCGTGTAAATGCAACTTTTAGGAAGTGATTATTTTGTGTTTCGTCAAAATTAGCTGTGAAGCGTATGGGCTTTGAAATTCACCTCGCACACTTTTTTTCCTTTTCATTTTTACCTTGTAGAGAAAAATATTAGAAATATTGGGATTCATTAGAAAAAAGAATATTGTTTGAAATTAAAATACTGATGCACTGCGAGCAAAATTACAGTTACTGAAATTCACAGATAGAAAGATTTGCTAAAAAGCTCTTCACACCTGGTTGTTATAATTTCAGCTGGCTTAGTGTAAAATAAAATGTGGTGTTTTTTTATTTTATTTTTTCCTTTACTGTAAAATCTTTAATAGTATGGAGCAAGAAATGGTCAATTTAATAGACAGTAGGCAAGGCTGAAAACCTTGCTTAGGCAGCAGCCAGAGATCTTTAGAAAATGAAGAAAATTCAAATTAAAAATATAAAAAAAAATTTGAGAAAAAGTGGGGAAGGACAGTAGGCTTTCTTGTTGTGAAATATTTTTGTTCCGTTTATATGAAAGCTGAGTACATACACGTGCTGTTTTTGTACTGATTAGGAAATGTACATGTTGCAATACTATACAATCTCATGCTTTACTGTTAGAATGTCTTTGAAAGTGCATGTTTTGTAAAAGTAGCGGGGCAGGGGGGGGGGTGGGGGAGAAACTTGCTAATTGCTGAGGTGGATTTGAAATTTCAAAGAGTACATTTTGTGTTTCTCTGCAACAGTAACGTTTTTGTGAAATTTCATTCCATTATGATTTCTTCATTTTTTGTGCAAATCTGTGACTTTGATCGACAATGTTAGTGAATCGGGGGCAATTCGGTATAAAGCTTAACTTTGTGTATGTGTTTATAAACAATCGTTTTAGAGCATATTGTAATTGAGATGTTATTCATATTTATGGTACTGCAGTGGTTGATCAATATTAATGAACTACTCCTATAGGCTGTATTATTCTCACACACTGCCAATCAAGCATGTTTATAGCCAACGGCAGTAGAGCTATTCACTATATCAGAGTTTGCTCCTTTCAAAGGGACTTGCTCTGTAAAACTGTATTCTAATTGAGTATTCTCAACGTTTTCAGCAAAATCAGTATAGTTGATTCGTATCTCTGGATACTATATGAGCTAGACGTATTACTAATTCTTTCATTGAGTAAAAAAAAAATTATGTATTAAAATTGCATATTTCATGACCTTTTTATTGATCTGCATGTAATAATTAAAAATTTGTGAAATTTATAAGCATTTTTTTCATTCATATTTGATCTGTAGTAGCTGTCGTGAAGGGGAAAAATGTATTTCTTGAAACTGCACAAGTTTGTTCCTGGCTTAGTGTGTATCTGTAAAGTTTATTATTTGGAAACAAGACAACATGAGTGAATGAAGCTTATGTGGTCATAAGGACTGGATTTGTTTTGTTCAATACTGGTGTGGACTGTTATGCTTTAGAATAAATGGAAGACTTTGAAAAAAGAAGCAAAGAAATAGTTGTGTGCTGTTTGTGATTGCTGTATTGTTGACTTGCACAGAAAAAGGTGAAGCAATGTACTTTTTAAAACCTTTCCAACCCTAATACCCCCCCCCCCCCTCTCCAGCAAAATGTAGTTTGATATTTTAAAGAAAATGTTCTTGAAATTTTGCTACCTTCCCCCTCCCAACAGATAAAAAGGAGTAACATTCTTTTGCAGTATTAGTACCAACATTTACTTCAGGTTCAATTGATATAGCTCAGGGAATTTTTGGTTCCTTGCGTTAGCAAAAGGAACCTATGTAGTCAGCTTGGCGTGTGTGTGTGTGTATGTGTGTGTGTGCGTGTGTGTGTGTGTGTGTGTGTGACACTTGCTTCGGTACGCTGTAACTCAACAAGGGAAAGTTGGACTAAACTAAAACTTGGTATATGGATCTGTCATAGTGAGAAGGTGTGCCCTATTATTTTTGGTGGAGGTCAAAGGTCATGTGGGGTCACCAGGGGTCAAAGACCGAAAACCTTGTTTGCACGATATCTCAAGGTAGGAAGCTTGGATAAATTTCATACTTGGTATGTAGATGCATTATGGAGAGAAGATGAATGCTGTAGCTTTTGGTGGAGGTCAAAGGTCATCTGGGGTCACCAGCAGTCAAAACCTGAAAACTTGTTGTTAAAACAATATCTCAAGGTAGGAAGCTTGGATAGATTTCATACTTGGTACGTGGATGACTTATGGTGAGAAGATGAATCCTGTCATTTTTGGTGGAGGTCAAAGGTCATTTGGGGTCACTGAGAGTCAAATACTGAAAACCTTGTTAACGCAATATCTCAAGGAAAAAATCTTGGATAGATTTCATACTTGGTATATAGTTCCACCATAGTGAGAAGCTGTGCCATACAGTTTTGGGTGGAGGTCAAAGGTCATCTGGGGTCACCAAGGGTCAAAAACTAATTTCCCTTGTTGTTACGTAGCACAATATCTCAAGGTAGGAAGCTTGGATAAATTTCATACTTAGTGGATGCCTTATGGTGGGGAAAAAATTTTGGTGGAGACCAAAGGTCACCTGGGGTCACTGGAGGTCAAACTCTGCAAACCTTTTCAACTCTATATCTCAGTGTAGGAGGCTTGAATAGATTTTTGCTTTGATGTGTTGCATTAAATCTAGCAGAAAACCCATATGAGATTTGTTGGATGTCAGAGTTGAAATCACCAGATGCCAAAAAGCAAATTCCCAAGAATTCCTAAAGTCAAAAAATATAAGCACAAAACTGTATCATTGACTGAAAGATGTGGGACATCTTTCAGAGATGCCAAGTATCTCAATTTTAATTGAAATTATAGTATTATGATTTTAATCCATAATCCTGCCATTATGAAAACGTGCATAAAGTACTACTTTTTAATATTGCAGAAGATTCTCTGCCCACAAAGCAGAGGACTGTTGTGAAAGTTCACTAGACAGACAACATTTGTCCTTAGATTAGGACATGTGAGCTTGCAGGAATTGGAAATTAGAATTGATTAATTAAATGCTACTATGGGTTGTTAGTTTTATAAAGAGAACCAAGTTACTGATCATTTGGATCAGATACCATTGAGCGTGCATGAATTGTGATTGCTTAATTGAATAAAACAAATTGTAACTGTATACTGTCTGTGTTGATATCCCCTGAAGTGCCTGTAGGCTGTATTTCTTCAGAACAATTTATTTATGCTTGAATGTGTTAACACAAGATGTGCATTGTCTACAGAGCAGATTTTGTGAATCAACAGAAATACTGCTTCATTCAGTAGTTGGCTCAGTTTCATTACATTCAGCAAGGAACCACAGTGCCCATTGGGCTCTTGTTTATGTTTCCTTTAAAAGGGCTTGTATAGTCTTTGCACTTCCACAATAAAAACTTTAAACACACTTAATTTCTAAATTGTCAAAGAAGGCAAATTGACAATTGGTACCATGGCACATATGCATATTTAAAAAAAAATGGAGGGTCCAGGGTGGCAAAATGGCTCTCATCAAAAATAAAAAGCATCGAAGGAATGGTTGAATTTGAAATAGTTTTTGGATATGTTAATAGAGGACCACAATGAAAGCATTATCCGGTTCGTTTAGGTGGTTCCTTAGATGTAATGGCATATGAGGCAGGGAGGGGGTTGTACGAAGCAGGGAGGGGTGAACTGTGCCCCCCAAATTTATGGAAAACCCCAAAATTCGGTCAGAGTCTGCAGAAATTTGGGCAACACTTTTCTAAAAAGGCTAAGATATTGGGGAAAAAAATTGTGTCCACCCCCACCAATCAAAATGGTCCCATCACATAATGAGATGACATGGCTCCTGCATGCTCAAGTTTCTGTTCTTCGGTTAACAAATGATGCAACTTCATCAACTTTTATCTTGAGAAAGGAACTGAATGAGAATTTTTCCAGAATTCTTGGACGGAGTAACTCTTTTACATTATGCATACCTATAACAGCTCTTCGTACACAGTCACACATTGTAATCTGGTCAAATGACACCCTAGTAATGCTCCTTTTAGTCCAGGGTGATCATCAACAGTACTAATGGGGTTGTACACCTAACAAATTTTTACTCAAACACACTCCCTTTAAAGATAAACTCAACACAGTTTGGTGTTCTGCACCCACATGTTGCTGTAACTTGCACTTATTCTATAAATATGGCAAGCGATGTATTTAGATATTATTGTTACCATTTCATTATTTCTGAAAACAAAAGTGACTGAACTATAAACTCCTGCCATAAAGTGCAATAACCTTTTTTGATACCTATAGCAATACACAAAAAGGGCAAACTAATATTTACCAAAGTAAACTGAAAGTGAAAAAAAAAAATATCCTTTTGTACATGATGCACTCCTGAAATAGCTTTGACTATGACAAATTTAAAACTTAAAAATATCATTTTTTTTTAGCTCATACCAGCATGCTGGTGTGAGCTATTGTGATCATGCGGCGTCACTCTATCTATCTATCTGTCCACACTTGTTCAAAATGCTTCTCCTCCCACATGCTTTCATGGATTTGTTTGAAACTTGGGCACAATGTTCGTTGGGTGGTGGGCCATTTGGGGTGTTCAGGAATTTTTGGTCCAAGGTCCAATGTGGACCCTAGGGCCCATTTTATGAAATTCTACAAAATGCTTCTTCTCCTACAGATTCTCTTGTACAATGTTGATGGTTTTCCATAATGTTACTCTGTTATTGGTCCCTTCGGGATGTTCAGGAATTTTGGGTCCAAGGCCCAAGATGGACTGTTGGGTCCATTTTGTGAAATATTGCAAAGTAATTAACTTCTTCTCTATTTAATGTTTAAAGAGAGGTAACAGCCTCTCATTATATTGCTTGGTTAGTGATCTCATCATGGTGTTCTTGAATTTTGGTCTAAGGTCCCATGTGGGCCCCAATGGCTCATTTTATGAAATTTTACAAAATACTTTTTCTCCTACAAATTGTGTTGTTCAGTGTTGATGATTTGTCATAATGAAGCTCTGGTAATGGTCCTTACAAATTACTTCTCCAATTTGGGATGAAGAATACTTTTGATACCTTTCTAACCAATTTTGTGCCACCCCTCTATTTTACCAGTCTCACAAAATCACTTTACTACCTATTTTTCTTTGTACTGCAACCTCTTTAAAACTGTCTGTGTGGAAGAGGTCAATCCTGTGCAGTTGTTTAGGTTAGTTTAAAGGGGGCTGCTTAATGGGATTTCCATTGGGTATTTCCATTGTGTGTGCATTGTCAGAGCACGTGGGTGTGTTTGTCACAGTGATCCTCTGTTAATGGTTCTTTTAGGGTGTCCAGAAATTTTGGGTCCAAGGCCCAATGTACCCTAGGGTCCATTTTGTGAAATATTGCAAAATGGTCAATTCCTCGTCTAGTTAATGTTAAACAGAGTTGAAGGCCTGTCATAATGATGCTTGGTTAGTGATCTGTTTATGGTGTTCTGGAAGTTTGGGTCTAAGGTCTCATATGGGCCCTATGGCCCTTTTTATGACATTTTGCAAAATGCTTACACCTGCAGATTCTCTTGCACAATGTTGATGGTTTGTCATAATTATATTCGGGTAGTGGTACCTTCAGGGTGTTTAACAAGTTGGGGTCCAAGGCACAAGATGGACCATAGGGTCCATTTTGTGTAGTATTGCAAGTGATTAACTTTTCCTCCAGTTAATGTTTAACAGAGTTGACGGTCTGTTATAATGATGCTTGGCTAGTGATCTGTTGCTGGTTTTGTGGATTTTTTGGTCAAAAATCCCAAGTGGACCCTATGGCTCTTTTATGAAGTACGCAAAAGTGCATCTTCAACTACAGATTCTCTTGTACAATGTTGATGGTTTGTCATAATGATACTTGAAATTTGGGGTCCAAGGCCAAAGATGGGCCCTAGGGGCTTTTGCTTTCTTAAATTGTTTTCATGAAACAACTTACAAAGCAAAGATAGCATGACAAATTTTTCGTGACATTCAGAAAGGTGCCATCAGGGTATGTGAGATTTGGGGTCATAAGCCATTTGATGTCGTTTAAAGTCATATGATGCTTGTACTAACAAAGACTAGAAGTCAGGGACCCTTAATTGGTTGAAGGTATGAGCTTCAGCACCATTGGTGCTCTAGTTTCAAAACTTGCAGCCTTGCTTTTGAACTGTAGTGACCTCATTTGTGATGTACTACTCCCCCTCTGCACTCCACTCAAAAGCTTCCACACACAATAGCAACTTCTAGCCACTGTAACAATAGAAGTTATGTACAAGTGTGGATAGGATGCATCACCTGTAGAAATGCTAATTAGGTCCTCATGCCACATGTGCTAGTAAGCAGTGTGTCCAGTAAAGCAGCAAGCTGCAAGCTTATGTCATTGCAGCTCTGGACCATGCCTAGCAAGGACCTACAGACTAGCTCTACAATGCCAGCTGTGACTGCAGGATATAGCAGGTACAGAATGTTTACTGTACTTATCTGACATTTACTAATTCACCATTTATCTTCCTTATGTAGTTATTTCAATGTGCCTTTTTGAATACTTAGCCCACTCTCACTGTTGTAGTTAGCACTATCTATCCCTAGCTGGTAGTCAGATGCATGGTAGTAATTTCCCTAGTACATCACATGTGGAATGTGGCTCAGTCACAGCCAACTCAATTTAGGGCACTTCACGTTATCACTTTAGATGTTTCAAGTCTAGCCTAGCTTACACCTAACCTAGCTTACACCTAGCGTAGACAGAGCCTGGCAGCACTGAGACTGCCTGCCTGATTCAATGAACCCACCAGTCTCACTTTACATAGCGACTTACGGTCTTGCTTTAGGCAACGCTTCTGGTAGCATCTTTCCCTGCCTTTACTGTATTTGTCTGCAGGCACACTACCAGTTCTTATTGCTGCTGTAATTACCTACTACCTATCTACTTATTTCGCAGCACAACTTCCCACTGCTGTAGCTTGCTCCTAACTTACTGACTCATCATTGGCAGTGCTGGCTTAATTATTGTTGCCATACTTATGTACTTAACAGCCACTAGGATACATTTCCTACTGTATGGCTGCGTGTTGACCTACGTGTAGGTTCTGCTTAGGTACCCTTACAGCCGTATGCTAATTTAGTTTATCGCTATCTCTTTTCAGGACATGGTGACTGGAGGGCTAGGACTGGTACATGGAGGATTAACGAACAAATTAGGGAAGAGGTATAGCAAGCCACTACCTTGTTTCTCTAAAGAACTCTGTACAGTTTCTTGGTAAATAGCAGACTTTAATAGTTGCAATGCATGTTGGGTATAAACAACCTTTGCCATGCTAAATGGAACGCCTGCTACCCCTGTATACAACCTAGCGCTAGCGCTACTACTGTACTAATGACTAGTTTAGTTCCCATGCTCCATTGTATACATAGAATGTAATCATTAAAGTGCTATAAATTTTGTCACTTTTCTAATATTTCAAAAGTACATATTATTGCACCTTAATCTCAGTTGCTCTAAAGCAAGGACTTTTTCCAAAAAGTGTTCTTTAGTGGGTAAGTGACTCCCCTCTGCTTTACCAAGATAAGAAAGTGGGTCAACTGGTCACAAAATGAACCATCAACATCTTTGACAAACAATTATTTGCTTACTCATCTACAACTACGATGTCCATGGCTAAGTAAACACTAGTGTTGGTACACTGTTCTCATATTGACAGTAGGAATAAGAGGTGTAACCTGTATTGACCCACCAGCGATGAACAGAATACTGTTACACATCAACTGTTAATCTCTTCTCGATGTTGAACTATTAAACTGTAGTTGCACTGTAAAACTTAACAGCTGCTAGGCGGTTGTTTTATTCCCCAAGCGTGATAGCAGCAGAATGGTAGTAGCATCCCTCTCCCCACAAAGAGACACATAATCTAGAGTTGACAGAGTTTCTTGCAAAAATATTGTAATTTTGGATGACGTTGCATTCTTTGACAGGCTCTCAGCAAAAGGAAAGAAGTTATGAAGTGAGAAGCCACAGGTAGTAGCCGAGGCCCACCGTTATTCAGCTGAACCAGTTCTATACACAAATAAAAAAGGACACGTAGGTGCGGTGGCAATCCAAAAGGGGCTGGGAAACATTGGGTTGTCAGTCACTCAAATGATATCATTTTCTCACCCATGTGTATAATCAAGGAGTTGCTGTTGTAAATGGCAACTCCTCGGTATAATTTATTGTTTCCTTGCCGTAGGCAGGCAAGGAATCTATGTGATGGTGATGTCGTGTGTCACTGTGTGTGTGGGTGAGGGTGTGTGTGTATGTATGTTGTGTGTGTGTATGTGACGCCAAGCTTGTAAACACGATATCTCAAGATAGCAATGACCGACACTTTTCATATTTGGTATATAGATTTGCCATGTTGAGAGAAAGAAGTCTATTGTTTTTCGGTGGCAGTCAAAGGTCATTTGAGGTCACCAGAGGTCAAATACCGAAAACTTTGTAAACACAATATCGCAAGTTAGCAATGACCGACACTTTTCATATTTTGTATACAGATTTGTCATGTCAAGAAAAACCCTATTGTTTTTGGTAGAGGTGAAAGGTCATGTGAGGTCACTGGAGGTTAAACTGCAAAAACCTCGTAAACGGCTTGTAAACACGATTTCTCAAGTTAGCAATGACCGACACTTTTCATATTTCGTATATAGATTTGTCATATGTTGAGAGAAAGAACCCTATTGTTTTTGGTAGAGGTCAAAGGTCATCTGAGGTCACAGAGGTTAAACTGAAAAACTCGTAAACACGATATCTCAAGGTAGCAATGGCCGACACTTCATATTTGGTATACAGATTTGTCATGTTGAGAGAAAGAACCCTATTGTCTTTGGTAGAGGTCAAAGGTCATCAGAGGTCACCTGAGGTTAAACTGCGAAAACCTTGTAAATGGCTTGTAAACACGATATCTCAAGTTAGCAATGACCGACACTTTTCATATTTGGTATACAGATTTGCCATGTCAAGCGGAAGAACCCTATTGTTTTTGGTAGAGGTCAAAGGTCATCTGAGGTCACCGGAGGTTAAACTGCAAAAGCCTGGTGAATGGCTTGTAAACACGATATCTCGATATCTCAAGATAGCAATGACCGACACTCTTCATATTTGGTAGATAGATTTGCCATGTTGAGAGGAAGAACCATATTGTTTTTGGTGAAGGTCAAAGGTCATTTGAGGTCACCATAGGTAAAAGGCCAAAAAGCTTGTAATCATATATTTCAAGATAGGAATGACCAACACTTTTCATATTTGGTATATAGATTTGTCATATTGAGAGAAAGAACCCTTGCTATTGTTTTCAGTGGAGGTCAAATGTCATTCGAGGTCACCAGAGGTCAAAGACCGAAAACCTTGAAATTGGGATATGTCAAGACAGGAATGGCCGATATAGATTTGCCATGTTGAGAGGAAGAAGGCTATTGGTTTTGGTAGAGGTCAAAGGTCGTCTGAGGTCACCAGAAGTTGAACTACAGAATTTTGTAAATGGCTTGTAATCACAATATCTCAAGATAGCACTGACAGCCACTTTTCATATTTGGTATATGGATTTGTCATGTTGAGAGGAAGAACCCTATTGTTTTTGGTGGAAGTCAAAGGTCATTTGAGGTCACTGGAGCTCTAAAAGACCGTAAAGCTTGTAATCACAATATCTCAAGATAGGAATTAAGGAAACTTCATATTTGGTGTATAAATTTGTTATGATGAAAGGAAGGACACTATTGTTTTTGGTAGAGGTCAAAGGTCTTCTGGGGTTACCAGAGGTCAAAAAGCAAAATTTCCCAAGAATTCCCAAGATTATCATCTGGGGTCACAAGAGGTCAAAAGGCAAATTTCCCAAGAATTTCCAAGATCATCATCTGGGGTCAACCAGAGGTCAAAAGCAAAATTTCCCAAGAATTCCCAAGATCAACATCTGGGGTTATCAGAGGTCAAAAAGCAAAATTTCCCAAGAATTCCCAAGATCCTCACCAGAGGTCACCAGGTGACCCAGATTTCCCAAGAATTCCTCAAGATTGTTATATGGGTCACCAGAGGTCAAAAGCAAGAATTCCCAAGATCGTCATCTGGGGTTACGAGAGGTCAAAAAGCAAAATTTTCCAAGAATTTCCAAGATAGTCATCAGGGTCACCAAAGGACAAAAAGCAAAATATCCCACGTATTCCCAAGGTTGTCATCTGGAGGTCAAAAAGCAATGATCCAAGATTCATTGGAGTTGAGCCCCTTTCAAGACACTTCCATTTTCTTCATTATATTTGGTGGGGTTCAAAGGTCATGTGAGGTCAGATTGTTAAAGGTTGTGTGACATGCCACCAAAAAGAGCTGTTTCACTAGTCATTTTAAGAATTAAGTCCTCCAAGCAAAGATCTGTTGGAATTATTTCAATATCTTTTACGGTTCTCAAAATATACGTCTTCAAAGTTTGATGGTTTCTGAAGAAACTAATTGCTTATGCAAAAATAATGATGTGGAGTGTTGCACAGTGTGAAGATTTCTTTTGTTAACCCAATATGAATTATCTCTTAATTACTGATCATACAGATTTCAGTTTAGTGAGTGATATCAATATTTTTCAAGGAAAAAATTTTAACTTTTATAATAAACCTCTCTGGGAATAACAATGTTACCAGTGTCCTTGAAATTAAGGTTGAAAAAACAAAGGCTACCATGTGCCATATATGGTATGTTCCTCTTTCGATGTCACATGTTTGCATATTTAGCTCATGTTTATTCATGATACAAGTGTGAAATAGAAATTTACCTGCAAAATGGTCAATATTTGATGGATTTTAGTGGGAATTGTGGTTATTTTCTGGATTTTTAATGCTTTTTACATCTAATATCCAAATATGTTATTTTCATGTCACACGACCTTTAAAACATAAAATGATGTAGTTAAAAAAAATAAATTTGAGGGATAAACCTCGGTGCAACAAAGCATCCCCTTTCGGCAAGGAATCGCTAAGCCTTTGGGCTTTCTGGTTATTCAGAAGTGGTACAGTGACAGTTTGTCTTGCCTGTCTGGACTTCATCCCATACTATTACATCTCAGCACTGGGAGACAGATTGACATACAGTATGTGAATGGATGGTAACTGTTACTAGTAGGTGCCAGATTTACCAACCAATAAATCTTTATAGCACAGCCACTTTAACACATTGCCAATTAAACCATTGCAATAGGAAATAGCACCTAGTGTACACATGGTTTTCTCTGGGAATGGTGCAAAATGGAAGTGACAGGGCTCCCATACTGTCCCCCCCCCCCCCCCCCAAGCTCTCCCTTCTGTGAAACCCAAATGGGCTTCTGGTGCCCTTTTCAGATTTCACCACATTTTTAGCTATTCACTGTTATCTGATTATTGGCATTTTTCAATTAACATGATTTGAATCAAATTATGGTTGAGACCTAGTCTGTGAAGTGCTCAAGGGTTGATCACAATGAACACCTTATGCCAGGTTTATCTTTGGCAATATCACATGTATTTTGGTTAAAAATTTTTTAATTCTGGCCCAGCCTGTAATGATGGCAGTTTGCTTAGGTCAGCACTGTGCATCTTGTGGTGCACAGCTCTTCAGTCCTTCCCAGCTGCAGCATGCAAAACAAATGTGTCTCCAAATTTGCTTTATCTGCTGCCCTTTACTCATTTGACCAGTTATGTATTTAACATTGTGTCTACTCCAGATGGCTATGAACATTACCAATCAGGTCTGGCTTGTGCAACTTGGTAAAGGGTCTGTGATAAGTTTTACAGTGCCTCCAGACTGCATTCCCTTAACAAGCAGGTGACAGTATCTCAAGAAACATGGGCTTTCTCAAGGTACATCATGACCAAAACAGGGTCATCTTAATAGAAAATGGTCCATTTGTGTATCCAGGTGGGGGTCCACCACACCTTTCCACAGACCCAATTACCCCTTCTTTCTTTGTACCCTTGAAAAAGTCAAGACAATGAAATTTCTGAAATTGTTCCTAAGTTCCTAAGTTCCTGTTTTTGCTGTCGAAAATGATGAAAATGCCATTGTCCCGGTAATGATTTCATAACCCTCAGAGCCAGGTGAATGGCATCTAATGGCATCTAATTCCAAAACATTCCTAGGGAAGGCCTAGACCCCATTGTCTAGCAAGGGACTTCTTTGCTGTTATGGGAATCCTTTTTCTCCCGACCGTGGATCCACCCTTGTGATTTTCATTACGTTTCAAAAGTTGCAACTTTTAGTACCATTTTGCGTTTGACCACCTTTTACTCAAATAAAAATCAGCACCCCTTCCTCAAACTTGTGTACACCTGTTGCCCATGTCCTGTCACAATGCTATTTCTCTCTAGATCATGCAGAATATGCACAATGTGGTGGACAAAGGTTGCACAGAGTGAGGCACTTGGTAACTACAAAGCACCCCAAAATGCTTTTCTTGCCCCTCTGAATGCACCATCTAGCCTCATCCCTGACCAGCCACCTGGAGGTTCATGCATACTGCGCTCGTAACCAGTTCTCCAGCCACACATTACAAGAACACTCCTGGCATATTGCCTGCAGGTTGTGTGGCTACATACTGGGCTATAAGCCTGGATGACTCCGATCAGTTTGCAGGTGAACTAACTTGGATAAAGAACTACAAGTTTACAGCAGATAAACTCGATGTACATTTAAAACAGAATCAAAAAAAAAAGTTGGTTCCTTGTAATTCAGGATCTCTTTGTAATTGCAGCTATTAGCATGAACAGTTCACAGTAAGGACGACATATACAGGTGTAATATTTTAAGACATTACCAAATTTGTCTTATTATGCAAGTTCTTATCTTTTTGAAAGATTCATAACTTAACACTTAATTACATCAGCCACAGATGTTTGACATGGGTGATAAAATGGGCAATGACAGGCTTTCAAAAGGCAAATGACACTTTGCCCAATTTGGTCTCTTTAAATAGTTACCAATTTCATAAACCCCTAAAGGAATCTATGCATGAATTAGTTAAACACAGAATGATTCACTCATTTGTCTATTAAACTGAGACTGTTAACTGTGACACCTTGCAGTATTCATAAAGAGAAAACAAACCCATGCTGTATATTGGCTAAATGCAAAATTTTCAACAAAATTTATGAATTCTCAGAAACTGGTAACCACCTGATCAAGAATCTGTTTATATTTACGAATAAAATGATTATTTTTGAGGAAGGCAGCTCATAACATCATAACACACTCTTTTCTAGCCAATGATCTCACACCATGTCACACTTGACAGTGAAAATATGATTTGAATTGTCTTGGAACCACTGACGTAATTGGAGAGTCAGTAAATTTAGTACCATGGCCAGGGTGGGGATGGAGGCACTTGTCCCCCACCTTTTTTACAGGTGTTTTATCACAAAGTTTCCTGTATGTGTTTATTTATAACTACAGTTAAAAAATTGCCAAAGTTTCTATTTCAGAAATTACAAACATGATATGATGTGTTCTACCATGGAGTAACTTTAGTTACCATTGCTACTGACACTGAGCAGAATGATTTTAACAGAGCCAAGTGCCAAAAATAAACCTGGGGAAATTTTATATTCTTTTTGTCTACATAAGAACTGCCCAACCAGTGGATTGCAGTCCACTAGTGAATCATGGACTGATTTCACAGTTAATTATTAATCATGTCAATTTTCTTTCTGTTTGCTGTGCACAGAAATACCCATGTAGGATACAAGTAATACAGTGACTGACTTGGACAAGAACACCTCAGCCTTACTTGGAATGGTATATTTCAGCAAACTAGTGACTACAAAAGTAAATTTTGGACCAAGAAAGGTTGAATTACACCATACCAGCATAAAACCTCACAACAAAATCGCCCTTCTTCCATTGTAATGGGTCCCTATACTTGCTAGCCACTTGGATTTGGATAGGTACTTGTATGGATCCATCACCAACACCAACCATAAGGACTGAAACCATAGCTGTCTGGGGGAGGGGGACTGGGGACGGGGTCACTACAGTATAGCCCTGCTCTACAACTGGTTATTACTACCTTAAGATAAAACAGAGACACCTGTTTTGTGTTTTGATGCTTTTGCTTTGGAAAATGTGTCCAGCGATCTTTAATTCTTAAGGTCCCACGATCATCTTTGTTAACAGTTCAAAATATTTCTCTTTAGAAACAGAATTTAGAATCTTCTGCAAAGTAGGCCGACATTCTGTGTAAAAGCTTAAGATGGACTGAAACCGTTCAGGCACTGACTGACCTATAAGGAATACTTGGTGTATACATATGGTGTAATTTTGGCTTTTGTCCATACCTGCAAGTACTGGCCGATTCTATTGTGTGTAAAAAAATGCACGACTGCATCAGTTTTGACTGTATTATTCACCACACTTTTCAGTTCCATACATTTGGTGATTCCTTATTACCTCTACATAAAATACCAGTCACAGTTTCCCCATTACATGAATTGAAGCCCCTTATCCAGCTAAATGATTCTCTCCATTTTGCGTCTTGCCTGGACAAGTTACAATTTACTATTTCTAGCCACCTACTTACTTTAAAAGACATTACGAGAACAGGTGCAAATTTTGCTGGTGAAAAACAAAATGCATTGCACTGTACATAATTACTGTTACACTAACCCACACTATGTGAGCACCACACTATGTGAGCACTAGCTGTCAAAAAAAAATTACTAAATTGCATGATCAAGTAAAGAACACAAGCAAATATGTAATGATAACTTTGAAAGACATTTTTGAAACGAAGTAAAACTAAAAATAATGAATAAATAAAAAATAAATGACATGCACTGAAATGTGGTGATAAGTCTGTTTGTAAACATAACTTTTAACAAGTGGATCTGATATGCTTTTTACATTCTTAAGATCAAGTGTTTCTCCAACTGCAAGTACATACATTGTGGCTTTTTACCCACTTGATTAAAATACAATATATACAGAAACCTAACATCGTATTATTTCATATGAATAATGAATACATAAGGCATTTAATACGCAGTACTGAACAAGATCAATTACAAAAGTGAAGCAACAGTCATGACATATTCCAGTGACAGAGCCAGGATATAAGGGGAAAGGGGTGGGGTCGGGGTGAACCTTACTACGCAATGCAATAATTGCGGTGGGGGTGAGGGTGGGGTGAGTCTTACTACGCAATGCAATAATAGTACATGACAAAACGTTACAAAATACACTCTCTGCACCTAAAATTTTCATTGAGGGGAGGGGTTTGGGTTACAAATGGGTATTTCCTTTGCAAATTTCACCCCTTAAAATAAGTTTTCCTTAGCTTTCACTATACACCTGCGTAACTAGTGAATACTGATCTACATAAGGTCTAAAATGGCTCAGAAAAAAGTGACAGGATTAACACTGAGTCTTTCAAGAACTTTATGGCAAATCCCAGGATGTAGTGATGGTTGTTGGGCAGGCTTTTGTGGTGAAGAAGTATGACAGCAGATTATGCTACAATTACAATAACAGAGTTCCTTCCACAAGCCTACACCTGTCATACCATTCCCTTCCCCTTTTTCCTGAAAAGTGTCCCCACCCCCCCCCACCCCCCTCAACCTTGATCATATTTAATGGGTCTTTACCTACACTATTTGTAAATCTCAGAAAAAGAAAGAAAGAAATCCAAATATCTAGGCTGACTGAGTTACCTTTCATGTTTAGGGGCATAACCTTTAAAACTTTAGTGGACATACTCAACTGGGATTTATTTCTTCACTGACTGCAAACTGCAGAATATCAAAGTGGATTTACATGTAACAATGAAACAAAAGAGAAAAAATGGCCGTGAATAAAACCCTGTATGTCTGAATCAGCTTAAGGTGGCTTGCATTTTTGAGGTTTAAGTAAGCACATAAAGGGGATTGCTATCGACAAGACGGTTCTGAAAACCTTTTTGACAGTCATATAAGCTGTGATAATCTTTACTGTAATTTGAACAAATTTTAAATCTGATACCACATTAACATCAATGAAAATGGACTGTAACCACTAATGCAACAATATGCAAATTTATCAAACACCTCAAACACCATTTAATTTTAAACTTTTTTTTGTTTCTTGTGGCTGAATGAATTATTTATTTGGAACATTATAAATTTACCTGGATAATTTCTATAAATTTCACTTTTACATCCATTTGAGGCTGCATTTTCAAACTGAATTCAAGGTTGTATAAATAATGACTTAGAAATAATTCTGAAATTTCCCCCCAAATCAGCAAAACTGGTAGTGACATTACTCAGTCTGGTCATGGAAAATTTTTGTGATCTAGTATATGCTATGCACACTCTTGGGAATCTATGTTAAGGCTATGTTTAACATACTTTCTTTATCAACTCAATGCAAGCACACCTTCTGTGCAACGAAGATTCTGGTGGCAACAGTGGGATTTCACCACTGACTTGTCTATTACAAACACAAATGTATGCTACTGGTGACAAAGGTGGGATGTATCCTCTGTTAAACACCTCAGAAGTTTCCATGCATACATACCTCATATATACACTAAATAGTCTTAAGAATTCTTTGTTCTTTCAAAATAATGTAAATACATTTGCACGAAAATACTTTATTTTCATATTCCGATATAGATCTGGCATTACAAATGGCACATTTTCCTTTACTATGCAAACTTGTTTAATACTTTTTCACTTTTACTTAAGCTTATACCAAAAATATCAACACCCATCTAACGTATCCCCTTTTTTGCAATCCTACACCAATAAAAATAGGAAGAGTAAATTACAATGAAAAGAGTAACATACAGTTTCAATACCAAAATAAATTTGTACCATTAACTATTTACAGCACTATATGAGTTGACTTTAAACAACAAGGCAAATTATTTAAGACCAGACTTAATTTTACATCACATTCAACTCCTTCATTACTACATATGTAACATCCAAACTTTATTCCTTAAAACATTTCCCCCTTATCTCTGGCAAGACCAACACTAAAGCGTTTTGAAGTGTAAAGTACACTGAACTAAAACCAAGGTGTATTTTCAAATCACTTAAATTTGTATTTTCTTCAGCAAGTGTTTAAATCTATTGAAGATCAGAGTGACTTTTACTTGGTTGATAAACTCTATCAAGGTTCTTTCCATGTACACTTGTATAAAGATAAACATTACCTAACTGAAATTCACTTTAGCAAAAAAATGCATTAAATCAAGCAGATGTCAAATTTAATGCATAATATCTGTTGTCATGGAAACAAATCAGCATTTGCAAACAGTGAGAGCACACAGACTAAAATAAACAACACCAGTTGTTGGGCATGCAGACCAACATTTGACATCTATTGTCTATCACAGCAACATCAAATGGTAAGAGTGGCATTTCATGTAAGGATCAATGAATCCATCACATTAAGTTGACCCTAGTAAATCCTGTTGGCTGCAGTAAGGACAAAGGGACGGCTACGCTGTTGCCTTGGCAATGTGTTCACTTCCCTCACAGGAACATCTCTCACATGATTTAATTCCCTAGGACTTCTTGAGTTGTTATGGTGATGAACAGATGATGTTCCTCTTCCTTCAACCACAATGGGTACCTGTCTCACCTTAGGACCATTTTTCCAGTGGGTCACAGGTACGTGGCTTGTTTGAGAAATGGGGTGGTGACTTGGTGGTCCTCCATTGATTATTGGAAGAGACTTCTTCATGTCATCTACAGCAGACTGTAGGAATGAAGGCGGTCTGCAAAGTGACGTTTAGAGACAGAAACATCATACATCATAAATGCAGACCAGTAAAAGTATAGAAACTGCCCCAAAAGTTTCCATCAATGAATAGTTTTGTACACTGCACCAAGGTTTCATGTTTCAAAATCTAAGCTATTTGAAAGCTTTTAATGCAATGTGGACAACCTCCATTCTGAACCTTCTTCAATTAAAATCTTAAATTTTTCTCAACAATAAAACAAACTTTCAATTATTTGGCATGAATTTCTGAGAACAACATGCTGGATGTGTCCCAGAAGGCTATCCAATTTTGACAAGTTTCATTTTGATCATGGCAGCAATTCTGAGTTTGACACTATTAAAATGCTAGAGTTTACTCAAATTTCCTGAGTAAAGAACCTTTTGAGACCTGGGAAATAATAAACTTAAATTCTAGCACATTCCACACCCATACAGACCCATGTACTGAACAAAAATACTATGACCTGACAACTTAAGGCTTCTCCTCTCAGATATGATCATCTGACCATCAACCACCCACCCAACCAACCCACCCAACCAAACCAACCAACCCAAACCACACCAACCAACCAACCATTCAATTCACTGACTGAAAAATTTATCTTATTATTCAAACCTTTGTCTTTCATAATCATCTTCAAATCCTGAGGAAGAACTGCGACTGTAGCTTTGGTGATTACTATCATCATCTTCTTGGCAGAATTTGTCTTGAAGCTCCCTCAACTTTTTCAGTGTTCTCTCATAAATTTTCGAGAAAGCTGCCCTTTCATCAGAAGTAAGAGTAGGTAGTTTCAATATTGTCTTCAATTTGTCTAATAAAAAGGAATAAAAAAGAGAGCTCTATCACATAAATATTCACCACAGCAGGATTACCATTTGCTTTAAATATTCCAATGAAAACTGAGATGTGAGTCTATACAAAAGTTGCTATTTGACTGGAGATTTGTCTTCAAAAATTTTATGAACCTTGTCCTTAAATCTGCCTCAGGACACACAATCCTGGCTTTGCAAACTCTCCGAATTTTCACCAAGGACAGGCTCCCCAGGGGACCTGTAAAATTTCCTTTGAAGACAAGGATGTTACCGACAGCTTCAAAGGCCCTCTATCGGTTGAGATGATTTTGAAACCATTGCTCTGTACAGAAAACGATAATCTAATGGGACTCTCCCTATCTTTATACCATGCGCAGTAGAAAATAAGTGAGGTGTTACAGTTGTAATATATGTGCAGTTCAAGCTTGGACATAAATCTTTCGATGGGTAAGTTCCTTTTCTTTCAGAGTTTTTTCTAAGTTAAGTTTTCCTCCCTTTTTGTTGAACCCTAAAAATCATGTTGTGACAAAACTTGATGGTCAAACTAAAAATTTTAGGCCCTGAGTACTTTTGTGCCTTTCCACAATGAATCACATTTTCTGAACATACTGTGTAGGTAGCTATGTTTGTACACGAACATTTCACGAAGAGAAAAACGTGGCACCAAGCGCCAATATGCCGAAAAGAACATTTTTCAGGGCCTAGATTTTGCGAAATTTCCATTTGTCTCCATGGTTACTGAAGTTGACAAATTTTGGCGCGTTTTTGCTGAGCAGAACTAACAGAAATTTTAACGTTACTATTAGTCCATAATGCCATATACCAATTCTGCGAAATCTTTATCGGGATAGAAAAACAACCTTTTTCAGTTCAGCATCGTTATTATTTTAGGTAGAAATGTGAATTGGCAATTAAGTGATTTATGTCCATTTTGTGGTCTTTGATGCTTTTATTTTTAGTTCTCGTTGTCTTTACGGCAAGTGTTTGTTCTGTATACATTGGTGTGTGTAGTCAAAGCATGCAGCTTGTATTACGCAGCTATGGCAAAATCTAATTAGGGTAACCCTGACTGTAGTTAACATTCTCGACTGTATTAAATGAGTAGACCATATACACGTTCTCACATCGAGATTACTCTTATTAGGCTAGTTGCTGTTTACACAGAGAGCTGAAGCTAGTGCTGTAGTACAGTGTGTGCGGCGTATGCAAATTAGCTACCGCACACGGAGTTTTATTGCGCCTAGCTGTTTTCATAAGAGTGCTATGTTACATGTCGGTAACTTGGTGACTTCAAAGAGATTGTGAAGACAAATCTCCAGTCAAATTGCAACTCCCTGGTCTATAGTGCATTTGGCATCTTTAATATACCTTATGCATTGACGTCATGTGACGTCACTTTGGAGGCAAAACAATGAAGCACATGGCATGCATGCAGTAGTCTTCGCACATGCGTGTAGTAGACTTATGCGTGTATCCCATACATTGACAATCAGCTGTCTGCATTTGTTGGTGTAACTTGCAATGATTCTCGCTTCGTCTCCAAACTAGGGCACACTTTCTGCTCTGTGACATCATATGCATAAGGTCTACAGACATCCTTCTCTCGTGATATTATTTCACGGGAGAAATTACCATTTTGCAAGCAATGAAAGGAAGACCTCCCCTAAAATTGAGCAAAAATCATTATTTTTACAGTTTTGGGGTCCTGCTACCCCTAGAAAGCCTATTTTCTCCCCCTTTTGAATGATATATAGGTTGCCTATGTTTTCTGCATGGCATTTATTATGTTTAATTTCTCTTTCTGCATACCAACAAGAAAAATGCTTACCTTCCCATATGAAATGTGTGGTTAGTACATATCCTAATTTTTAACTTCTTTATGTTTTCTACCATTTTCTCAAAAGCATATTTTTCTATAACTCTCAGTTTTAAAAATTGTACTTATTCCTTTTATATTCTGTCTTCATGAAATTTGGGCAAGTTACAAGAATCACAACAAGCTAATTTCTGATCTACAAGAAATGGTATAGTTTGCAGTGTTAATGGGTTACGACCTACACGAATATTTAATTAGATTTAAAAAATTACCTTTTTTGGGATGTTCTCCTTAAAATATGACATTTTTTTATTTTGCCTCAAATCAGACTAACCCTCGAAGAGGGCTGTGCGTTATGTTACATGGCCTAGGCACATTACACTACACTTCACAGTCCTTGCTTGGGTAATGGTCATTGCCTATGGAGGTGCAAGGTCTGAGCCTGCATAAGCAGCTTAGTACACGTATATCACTGATCCAATAGTTTGTATAAGTATAGTTTCACAGTGAACTTGTGCAATCTGCCACATTTTTTTGTTTACTTGACAACGGAAGTCACTTCCCTTCATGCATTACAAGGCGGTGACTACAAACGTTGTCTCCAGGGAGGATCATGACCTAACTTTTTGCAGATTTTCTGTGGAAAATGATCACCAAAGGCAGATTTACAAGTAAATTTACCATTCAGAAGCACAGACAGCATTTAGTGGTAATGAAATAACTGAGTGAATCACATTTGCCAATTTATAGCATATTGTGATGTGAGATCTTAACGAGCCAAAAATTAGTGTTATCCAGGCAAGGTCTGTGAAGTGTAGTGTAATGTGCCTACAGGCCATGTAACATAACACACAGCCCTGTTTGAGGGCTAAATTTTACTTCAGAATGTACATATACCCTCCTACTAAATGTATACCAAACATGTGAAGATTTTAGTAATTATGGATGAGCTATTCTTAATCACAGTGTTAGATTTTCACAATAATGGCTAATTTGAATGTGCTCATTAATATTCATGAAGAAAGTTGACTGAGTCTAAAAAATTATTTTACTTCAATGTGGTCAACTACGGGAGATATAAGATCAATACAAACTTAGGATCAATGAAACTGAAATTTAGGGCAGTCCTCCCCTAAATGGAATTGACAGTGACTAAAGTCAATGATTTTAACATATGCAGAATCTTTTCCTCATTTCAGGAGGTGAAAACCATATCTCAATAGGGAACAGCAACTGGAAGAAATTTCAAAGAAATCTGAATTTTGCTGAGAAATCATGCATGATAGGAAATCTGTGATTTCATCACAACATTGCTTGAACATAGCATTGTATTTCTTCACAATTTTGACACTACTGTATGGAATATCTGATAACTTTGTTTGCTATATTCTACAACTGGCATAGTTTTATGCTGGATTTACATTGAAAGATATTCACACCACCCAGAAGTATCAAATTTCAAGGACTAACCGGACATTAAATTATGAGGTATAACAAAAGGATTCTGAGGTAATGAGCCCACTTTACATTTCATTCTGTGACCTTGATGAGAACTAGAGTTATGCTTTGACAAATGTAAACAATCTTTAAAATGAGATATCTTGAATTAGGAATAGAATATTGCTATAGGGTTTGCAAGATATGCCACAGACATTTTCCTCTTTTCACATACGATCCCTGTGAAATACAGTACCACTGGAAAATGTCTTTAAAAGAAGGGTCTAAGCTCAAATCGAGCTCTGATATATTAGAGGGGTACTTATTCTAAGCAATGTGGTGAAATTTCCATTGAAATCCGATGTGTGGTTCTCAAGATATCAGCAAATAAAGTTGTCACATTTTCAACACAAAGTGAACTTGAAGCAAGCACATATGAGGTCATACCCTCACATTAATGAGTAGTCTTTTGCTTTTCTTTAAATTTTATCACCAATTTTCTCCTCAACAATCGAATGTTATTGCAATGTGATTGCATGAGAGGCATGGAAAAATTACAAACTTCACATTCCCCATGGGGAGGTCCTATCCCTATTAATTGCAAGGTCAACACAGCAGACTGAATAAACAAAGGAAACAAAGCATTCCTTATCAATGTGAGGAAGTGATATCAGGGAGCTGCCTACTAATATAACTTCCACTTGCCTTTGGGTCAAAAATGTTGCAACTTCTTTTGCTGATTATCTCGAGTAATACAAGCCCGATTTTAATGAAAGTTTCACCAAAATGCATAGATTTAGTTCCTCTTTCACATACCAAAAGTAAACTTTTGCTTAAATACTCCTTTTAAGTGTATCTAAAATCTAAAATTTCAAAAATATATGTTACAAAGTTTGAAAATGCATCCAGATGGTCTGACTTCCATCTTCACTAGATATTCCTAAGTGGAGATAAATAATGTTGAAGCTTATTCACTCAATATGAAATGGTAGATTATGCAACAATTTGTGATGTCATTCTTGTACTACTCAAATTACGGTCTTTGTTTTACTCATGTTTTGGGGGTGGGGGTGGGGTGGGGGTGGGGTGGGGGTGGGGTGGGGGTGGGGTGGGGGTGGGGGGAGCCACTGCACCTTGTGCCAAAATGTGGTCACTGCCTTACTGTTATGGGGTGACTTGGCTATAAAAGCCCTCTCCCCACAATATGCTATGCAAGTGAACAGTAAATGTTTCGAGGTCATATAAAAAAATTTATTTCACAAGGAAACAAAAGCAGGTATAATGAGTTGTACAAGAAGGGCATCACAAATTACTGTGCAATTGACTTTTTGAAATTAAGTGAATAAATTTCAGCATTTTATATCTCAGCAACAGAGTAAGCTATGAAAATGGGATTTGGATGAATGGAATTCATTTTTCAACCTCTTAAATATATATTCTTGTAATTCTAGACTTAAGGTCCACTTTAAACCTCCATCCCCAACAATATCCTTGGAAAACCAATTTTAAAGGTGCAAATATGTCTGACGTGACTCACATGCTGCTGTTGATAAACTCCCTGCCGCTACAGCAGTGTCTCCCGACTGCTCTGCTTTGGTAGATTGATCCATGAACCATTTACCTTCCTTCCAAAGACGAGCCACGTCATCCCCATGTCCTGATTTCCCAGTGTTATAAGATATTCTGGGTGTGGGCTCAAGTGACATAGTCCTTTTGACTTCTGTGGATGGGACTTCTCTGTCTCTGCTAGTGCCACCCTCTTTGTAAGACACAAAAATGCTGGGGCCTAATTCCTCCCAGCTGTCTTCTTGGTATGACCTGAATCTTGTCTCTGGAGGAGTTTCATTCCTGGTAAATAAAGTGTTCCCATGACTTGAGTCAGATAGGTGAACAGGATTTCTTGCAATAGGGACAATCCTTTCACTATTATCTTTAAAGGCTGTTGGGTGTCTCCCACGATCCCTCCTATCATTTCCTCCCCATGTCATGGAACCACTGCTGCTGTTAGCCGGCAGCCGTGACCCCAAGGCAGATGAGACAGCACTGTTCACCTGACCCCGAGGGATCTTGACAAAGGACCCAAGGCTATCAAAGTTCTCAGAATATGCAGGATTGTGCTGCAGCAAAAATGACCCCCCAGAGTCCTCGTAATCTCCTCTCAAGGGAGAAACAGATCTCAAGCCTTGTGGTTGGTCAGCACCATTACCATTCTCATCTTTCCTTCTCTCTTGATCCTCCGCTGCATATGCCTTCTCTTCCCTGAAAACTGACAGGTCGAAAGAATCAAGAGGTTTTATGTTCAGTTTAGACTGATTTGATACAGAATTGGTAGAAGGGTTTTTCAAACATTGGGCTTGTTCCTGTTTCTTCTTTTCATAAAGCTTTTTCCACTCTTGTGGACTGAAGGACTGTGCTACATTTTCAGGCCTACCACCACTTTGAGGGGAGTCTCTCTTATAATGTCCACTTGAGTCATTCTTACCACCAGATGAAAGTCTTGCAGAACTGCTCTTTGTACTTTCCTGATTGTCATTGCACTTTGGCCACATACTGGACTGAACATGGGATGATCCACTAGGGCTAGCCTTGACAACAATTGGGTTACTTTTGTCTGGACTAGCCGATGGCCATTGTTCATTGTTATTGTGCCTATCTGACAACCAATCATCATTCTCTTCGGTCCGACTCAATTTGCTAGGTTCTTCAATGAGTCCAAGGGCAGCCTGACCAATTTCAATGACACCTTCCTGCTCCCTTGTCTTGCTGGGGGAGGTCCATGATCCTTCTTCACCTCTTTCTTTGCTCTCCTCATATTCTTTGATTTTTTTGATAGGGAAGTAGTCTGCACTAGCACTGCTGCTTATTTCACTCTTTTCAGCACCTGACAATTAAAAAAGAAAACATGCATATTTCAGCTTTCAAGGGTAGTATTTTAAGAAATTCACCACATATCGTAAATTACTATTGGCTTCCAAATTGTCTCAATTTTTCACAGGAAAAAAAAAAACAGACAAGGTGGATTTCTTTTCTGCTACCAAAAAACTGAAAATTTGCTCATTTTCAGAATTTTTTACAAGATTGTACCCACATTTAGACATATTTTACATACACTATTAGGTCACTGTTTAATTAACCAAAAGTGCCAGATTTTGACTGCCTTTAGCTCTCCAGGAACACTGGCACAACAATGGTGCCAGACATGTACAGTGAACATTGAAAATACAATGCATTAAAGTGTACTGTGAACTACCTTAGTACTAGGCTGTGATGTGGGGATGATAACGGTATGTACATTTCCACCACAGAAAGTACAGCAGATGTACTTTACAAACATTACGTTTTAACATTACATACATTATGTTGCATTATAGGTCAAAGGTTGTGGTTAATGTATATAATCTGCATGTGGATATAACTTGTACACACCATGAATTAGTTAGATAGGGTTTTATGCCTCAACTTTTAACCTCTTGGTTTAATCTAGTGGTGCCCATGGCCTTTTGCCAGTTGTGGGGCACTGGCTTGTTTCCCTACTCCATTGCTTATGCGGAGCATCACCGCACAACGGCAGTAGGTTCCATTTTTAAAGCCTTTGGTATGACTCGACCTGGGAATGGAACCGGGCCTTCCACGTGAGAGGTGGATGCTCTACCACTAGACCAAACAAGCTGTCGTCAGTACACACCATCAAGGAACATTCCTAGTTCTGTAATTATAGCAGCCTGTGTAATAGTATATAGTGTACCATGTGGGCCCAGTAGGAAGCAAGAAAACTACAATATTAAGTGAAAATTAAGGAGATTCCTTCACACCAGTGACAATTTGATACAAAACTTTGTCAGGACAACTCCAAGACTAAAACAATGGAGGAAAAAGAAGGTTTCACACTTGTTCAGGGGTTATTTCTGGTAATCATATACTAAAAAACAGTATATTAACCACTAAAACAGTCACTAGGGCCATATGGACATGCAGTGAATGTATTTCCCATTCCATCAACCAATCATTTCCCATGTACATGAAATTTTGTAACTTCCTTCATTTACTGTTATGATCACTTACGTACTGCAGACAAATGAAGAAACATGACCTTCAGTAGTAACTACAGTAAGAGTACTGTTTTTTTAATTTTCCTGACCTATGGCGAGTTTTCCAGACCGATCATTTTAAACACACAGACTTTCAAGATGTAATGGTCCCATACTCATGCACCGACTGCATGGCCATGTGGTTAGAGCATCCGACTTGCAGCTGGAAGGTCTGGGGTTCGAATCCTGGCCAGGTCATACCAAAGACTTTAAAAATGGAACCTGCTGCCATTGTGCTTGGTGCTCAGCATAAGTTATGGAGTAGGGAAAACAAGCCAGTCAGCCACAACTGTAAAAAAGGCCGTGGCCGGCCCAACTTAAACCAGTAGATACAAACTGAGCCATAAAACCTCATCTAACCCCCCCCACCCCCCATACTCATTTTGGCACATCAGGTTAATCTTTCAAATCTCTTCTCATTCTACTTCATACAAATGTCAAGTTATAAATAGTGTATTTTGTTGGTACTCCAATGAGTTTATTTCCATGAATTAGCAATTCTACATCTCAGCTATCTCACTCAACATACAAGCACTCAGTCTGAAGTGCAAGTCAAATTTTGATTTCACCTTCCCCCCACCCCCTCCTCCACCACCTCTCTTTTTTCGTTTCTTTCTTACTTGTGTTTTCTGTTTCTGTTTTTTTTTTTTTTTTTCATTCAAGGTTGCAAGCTGCAATAAACATATTTTCTAGTGTCCTGTTTATACCACTGCAACCACTGCATTGCACCATTCTAAATTTTTTGTAATGTATGTATGTTTGTAAAGAAAATGGATGAATGAACTAATGAACAAACGAACCAAGGAATGAACAGATGGACGGATGGACTGATGGATAAGTGAAATATTGTCACATGATTTGAAGCAGCCATACATGAATATGGACAGGGAGTATGCTAATTCATATTGGATGACATCACTTGCCCTCTAAAGAAGAGAAGCCTGTTGGCCTACAACCTTATGTTAGGTGGCTAAATAGCTCAACAACTGCCATCAAACTTCAATTCGCTTCCCTAGAAAGCTAAAAGCAAATGGGATGCCTACAGACTGGTTTGGTATGGATAGTAGGTTGAGGCTTCAGTCTGACATCTGCTAGAGGCTATTCATCACACCCTCACATGCCTTTAACCCCTACTGGACCACCTTTAACCCCTACCTGGCCATCTTTAACCCCTACTGGGCCACCTTTAATCCCTACTGGGCCACCTTTAACCCCTACTGGGCCACCTTTAACCCCTACTGGGCCACCTTAAACACCTACTGGACCACCTTTAACACCTACTGGGCCACCTTTAATCCCTACTGGGCCACCCTTAACCCTTACTGGGCCACCTTTAATCCCTACTGGGCCACCTTTTACGCCTACTGGGCCACCTTTAATCCCTACTGGACCACCTTCAACCCCTACTGGGCCACCTTTAATGCCTACTGGGCCACCTTTAACCCCTACTGGGCCACCTTTAACACATACTGGGCCACCTTTAATGCCTACTGGGCCACCTTTAATCCCTACTAGGACACCCTTAACCCCTACTGGGCCACCTTTAATCCCTACTGGGCCACCTTTAATCCCTACTGGGCCACCTTTAACCCCTACTGGGCCACCTTTAATCCCTACTGGGCCACCTTTAATCCCTACTGGGCCACCTTTTACCTCTACTGGGCCACCTTTAACCCCTACTGTGCCACCTTTAACCCCTACTGGACTACCTTAAACCCCTACTGGACTACCTTAAACCCACCACCTGGACTACCTTCAACCCATACTGGACCACAAACCGATTGGATCTAAATGCTCTGACAACTCTCACACTACTCACTCCCACATTTTCTTCCATTTTCTTTGTTTTTTCTGCTATGATGATGGCACTAACTGAATTAGTACAAAAAAAGAGTGTTATAAAGCTAAGTTGTATGTAATGTGTATATAATAGTTGACAGAGTGCATTCTTAATAGACTGCCAATGTCACAAATACCTCAAAGCCATGCACAGAAAAGTCTGAGTCATGAAGTGTGTAAGCCACAAAGTATGTGAGCAATGCCTGGTTTATTTCAAAGACTTCACAGTTAACAAACACAAAACACCTTGAAGAACTCCAAAGTGTGATATGCAAGGTCTCCTAAAAAGGCAACCTTGCTATCACACTGCTCTGTACGCATAATTATTCCTCCACTGAAGCGTGTATGCACCTTTTGTGTAACGATCAGTGAAGGCTTCCTCAAACGTAATGTAAAAAGACTATGACAGTCAACCTCTAGATGAGTGACATCCTGTACGGAATTGTCCTTGGTTTCATTTACTGTGCGGTAATCATAAATCACTTTTTGGTGTGAGCACAGTCTTTGTAGAAATACTCCGATCAAAATGCTAAGAAAAGGCTCCTCGGTACACTTACCTGGTGATTTGCATGTTATTGTGTATCCTGGCAAGAGAGTGGTCTCCTCTGGTGCAGCAGAAGTATCAATGTATGACCAGTTTGAATTGCAGTAAAATAGCAGGGATGGCTGGTAATGACTCTTCATACACTTGTCAGCCACAGTGCTCCAGGATGGACCCAGCTGAAGGAGAAAAGCATCAACAATGGTTTCCAAACTGCTGAACATGATGCCGGCAACTTATTCTAAACACATTCCTAAGTTTTTCAGGGAGCATGCAACCACTTTAAGTAATGTGGCCTGCTTTTATTCTTTTACTTTTATTTGAATGTGCTAATATTTTTGATTAATTCTCCTCATTATTTTTCTTGAATCCTTTCATCACTGTTCTTTGTCATGTTTTGTGTAAAGGATGACTCACAATGACAAGTTTTCCCCACCTTCTTGTAAATTCTCTAGCCATGTTTAATTATTAACTATCAGCATATAAGTAGTAGTGAAGTACTGTCACTTAAAAGACTGATTAAATTATGCTGAAATGGAGTTGAATAAAAAAAATTTATGCTAGCCATTTGAAAAGGAGATGAAAGCAAAAGTTTGAAATTTTTCACTCTACAATGTTTTAGAATAAAAATTTTTATGATAATTCTTTAAGCAAAACCTTCATCACTAGAAGAAACCTGTCATGTATGAAATATATTTCCAAATGTACCTCCTTTAACTGAACATGAACTATGAACATGGTGATGGGAAATTCACCAGCCTTTCAGCCGGGAGACCGGGGTTCAAGTCCCAGTTGGGTCATACCAAAGACTTGAAAAATGGGACCTGTTGCCTTCTTGCTTGGTGCTTGGCATACTAGTTAGGAACAGGAATAATAATATTACACATGTGAGAAAATTCAACCAGTAGCGCCGGAACACAGCATGGTTAGTATAGTCCCCAGGGGCTTGAGAATGTTTAGGATGACAATCTTTGTGATGGAAATGTGTAAAGCACTTTGATGTTGATCAAAAAGCACTATATAAGCACACACATTATTATAAATTCAACCAAATTTGTATGGTGGGGGAGGGTCAGATTATGGGGGGGGGGGGGAAGATACAACATTAATTTAACAGCCACATCTGTAGAAAATTTGTTGATGGTTTTAACCTTGCCTTTTATGAGACAAAGCAATACATTTACAGAAATTTCAACCAAACACCATAGCTTCTTCTGAATGCATAACATGCTGATTAGCATGTAACAGTACGACACAGCTCTTTGCAAGAATGATGACTTGTGGTAGTTCTGTTAATTATGTCACGGTGCTACAATGTTGATATTTTTGTACATCAAGCACTTTGCTCAAATTACGTTTTTAAACTTCTAAGCAAGTATGTAAGTTTAGGAATGTTGGGACTCTCCTCTAAATTTTGTGCTTGGTGCTCAACATAAGCAATGAAGTAGGGAAAACAAGCCAGTGAGCCACAACTGGGAAAAAGACCATGGCTGGCCCAACTTGAACCCATTGGTTAGAAACTGAGCCGTAAAACCTCATCTAACTTTAATTTTGTTTCACCAAAGAGAATGGCAAATAACAAAGGAATACATCGCAATTCTTCCCCAGTATTGTGACTCTCTTAAATTGACATCCTAGACTTGATACAGGCCCTTTAAAATCAACTTTTGAATGCCAATATCTTAAAAACAAATAGCACCTTCTGTCTCACATTGAATATCTTTATTCATTTTCTTCTTTTATTTTTTTATTTCTTTTTAATTTTTTGACATTTTATGTTCATTTGATCTGTTTGCTGGCAATCTGCATTTCCTTTTATGGTTTTAATAAAGTTGTAGTCTTCTGTGTTCTGTTCTGTTCTGCTATTCTACTATCAGAAAACTTTAATATGAAACTCTTAACTAAAAATTCATTTATACTTTAAGTAGTAGATGACCCATGTGTTGCCTGATACCCACTATTGTATTTTTGTCTGGCCTGCTGAAACATTTTGACACCCCTGTGTGTACATGTGTGGTTTCCTTGGCTCTCATGATGAACAAAGTTTTAAATCCAGCTCTATCCATAGGTTTTTAATCACCGACTTCTTTTATCCTTATATACGCATACAGTTTCTTGTATGTCCCTTAAACATCATAGTTACTCTGAAATATCCTTAATATAATAAATAATGTAATTCAAGACTGTGGACCCTAGGTTCACCTAAACCCTCTGGTGTCCACTCCTTGCTTTTAAGTCCATACTCACAGGTTTGACTGTAGTGTCCTCTAAGTACAACCATTGCTTCAGAGATGAGTGGTAAAAGAATGTACAATAGTGCTTGCCATAGTAAGCTATAAGACCAACAAGGTCGTAAACCCTCTCCTCAGCCTCTGATTCTAAAATCTTATAATACATCTGCAAAAAGACAAATGTAAAATAACGTGAAATTTATTTTGGAATATCAATTGTCTCGAGGCCACAAAACGAGAGTAAGAACCCTTCTCATATTTCAACAACTTGAGTAGTAAACTAGAGGTTAGATACAAGACAAAAGATTTTGAAAAATTTTTCATCTTTGCTCATTATTACCCGTGTGCTCTTAATGTGAACATTATCTATGGTGACAAACTACCAACTGCAATAGACAGCAGTAATAAAAAAAACAAAGTTTACTGTAACACATGACAGTATGACAGATTTCTTTGTCTCTCCACATTCAACCATGTCCATGGCAAAAATTTTTGCACAGAGCCATTACAGTTTTGTAGTTTTGTTTATTCTTCCTTTCCCTCAAATTCAAGGTCTCATAGTGACATGACATGTTCACACCTTGACAATTACCTGATTCTTCTAAGCCTCAAATTCTGATGACTAATGTTAAGAACCATACCTTAGAGCTTATTTCCAAATTCAAAATTCTACAGCAACATGAATGTGGCTCAAGGGTTTCAACAGCTGTTGACATCCACCCAACCATTTTGAGCTATTACACTTTTGCAGTTTTGTTTATTCTTAGCATCCTTTAACTTCAAGGTTCCATAGAGACATTTTCACATCTTTACAATTATCTGATTCTCCGAAACCTCAAGTTCTGATGAATAATGTCAAGTACCATACATTAGAGTTAATTTCAAATTCAAAATTTTACAGCAACATAAACATGGCTCAGGGGTCTCAACAGCTGTTGACATCCACCAAACCATTTTGAGCTTGTAATACTTACATCTTTTATTTTAAGAGACCCTTTAATACCTTTGATGACTTCTGATATGTGATGAGAGTTAGGGTCACAATCCCAGATGATGCCAACTGTAACTAAAGGGAAGAAATGTATAAAAGAATGAAAAAAAGAAAAAAAAAAACTGTAAGAACAAAGCAGTCACCTAAATTTGGCCCAAAATGAAAAAAAAAATGCTTTGAGGAAATTGAAGGAATGGTTGAAGACAATACCAGTACCAATAGTAAATTTTCCCAACATAATAAGTACAATGTCATACTGTGGAGTAAGGAGTATGGCGTAAAGAAATGGGAGTACATTCCCATTACATGAGTGTAGCTATTCACGACAAATCTGTCCACTATATGAGGAATCAAAGCTAATATGTCTGAATATTGTAGCAGTTCAAGCAGTAAGGAGAACGTTACACCAAGTATGAATAAAGTAATAACATGTACTGATGTCATCACCCATACCCATTCACAAAGAGTCTTCTAGTTTCAATACACAATGAAAAAATGCCATATAAAATGAGATCAAGGAAATAACAATGACAGATGATGACACCACAGAAGAACTTCCACATGAAACCAGGTCATTACTTTTTACTTTTGTCCTAATCACACATGACAAGACTCACCAACATCTGGGCTATTCAGCAGATCACTTTTTAATTCTGCCATTTTGCCACATTTACTCTGCAGGAACAGAAATAAAGTTAAAGTATAAATTTCATTTCCAAGAAATAACTTCTTTGCCTAATATGAAAGGAAGTCATAAATGCATTAAACAGCTGGTATCCACAAGCATACCTGTACTGATCTTTTAGGAAAGTCCTGTGGGCTTTATCCCACTGCAGGCAAAAACTAGAAACTTCAGCCACATGTAAGCTGTACATTATGAAGTCCCCGTTATAGACCCTTTTCCAAATAAGAATTACAAAGGATTGTGGGATATAGTTTTGGTGTGCGTTGTTTTTGTCCACAGTAAAATGCCATTGACAAAAATGACCCATACCAAAACTCTATCCCATAATCCTTTGTAATTGCTAATTGGAAAAGGGTCTACAGACCTTGACAGCTACTACAGACACTTATAAAGTACCTCATGAATATTAATGGTACTTCAACTTGGATTGTCCAATAACCTTATTTGAATATAGTTGCTAACACTGAACTGCAAAATAATGATCCAGCTGTTACATAACAGTCACATTTCTAGTTAAAGATAGATAAAAAGAGTCATAAGAATATTCATAATAAAAAATAAATATTCTTTTGTCATCACTTACTTAATGCTACAAACAGCATCAAACCCTGTCTTAGTTCTGTGATGTTAATTTTAACTGAGCACACAGAAGTACCAATGTCTTAGAGTGTAAGTGCCCAATAGACCCTTTTCCAAATAGCAATTGCAATGGCTTGTGGGATAAGTTCTGGTACACGATGTTTTTGTCAATGGCATTTTGCTGTGGCAAAAAATGATGCACACCAAAAATCTATCCCACAATCATTTGTAGTTACTATTTGGAAAATAGTCTATTGCTGAATGAAAGCCTAACAACACTACATAACGTTTACATGAATAATGACTTCATACATATCTCATGAATAATCATATCATAAACAAATGAGTAGAACAAAGTGCTGTGACTAATCAAAAAAGTGTAAAGAGAAGAAAAAAAGGGGGAAAGAATGCACCCCATGTACTTACAGGACATTCTTTATTTTCTTTGGATGCCAAACTAAGTACATCGCCAAAAGATGCAGAGTGTCGCCAGTTGGCGAGATTCTTAACACCAGTGCTAAAAGAGAATGAATCCTTGTATTAATACAATCATGTTGTTAAATAATGAAGTTTTAGAGAATTCACAGCCAAACTGCTGTCCACTCTCAATTGTGGTTGCACCAAAAATTTAACTCACAATAACTACACAAAACTAAAAATTACACAACATTAACACTTACACAAGAAGCAAACATTTCCAACCAGCTTTGTGAATCAAAACCAACATTTCTGGTCCATTTTTTGATACTATAGAACAGGGTTGCAAAACCTTTTTTGACCCAAGATCTACTTTTCAAGAAGCCACCCCCCGGATCACAAAACATACACTGCCATACAGTTACACATAAAAAACTTTTATTTTTTTCCTTTTTTCCTACACCCCACGCCATCCACCAGAAGACTGTGATTGACTGGTTGGGCACTCCTGCTATAGAATGATGCAGATGGAACTCCAAAAACTCAGTGAGTGAGGGCAGTGTTTCACTCTAGGGAGTAATACCAGTAACAGTGGGGGCACACTGAAGGTATAGTGCTAGAAGACTTCCAATACTGCATGAGCAAAATACACGTTAGGGCAGGGTTGGCAACATTTAAATGTGAACTTGGTCATGTTATTGATCTGTGACACAGGAGGAAACAGGCAACAGTGGTAGGCAGCATCCCCTTTGACTTTGAAAATTTCAATGCTTACTAATGATGACAATACCATTTACAACAAAAACGACAACAACAACAACAACAACTCATGCTAATGCACTGACTATGTAAGAGACCTTCAAGATATTGACTACTATAAATGTTTTGACTTCCTTGCATAATCTTCGTACACCTTGTATTTTGTTGTTTCAATGTCTGATTGTTTCTTGTAGGACAGACTGTTGTATCTTCAGACCAACGTCGGGATAGAACTAGCTGGCAGTCCGTAGCTTGTTGGCGCTTGATTCAAGTCATTATGAGGCCTGGAACAGTTCGGTAAGGCGCACTATAAACTCTATTAGCAGGTTTAGATTGCATTTCAACTCATATACTGGTTGACAGTTATACCTCAGCCACATGACAGTATGCTAAAAGGCATACTCTGACTTATAAGATTATGGTAAAGTTTCCATTTTATGCAAGCACTGTATCTATCCAAGAACTATATCTTATTATTCTTTTGAATCAAGCAGACACACAAATACTACACAACACTATAACCACTGGTCTATTTAAGACACTTCACAAGTGAATTGCTTGAGGAGGACAGCATACTAACCATAGTGCTATACTGGTAATGTAACGGACAAATTCCATGTACACAAAAGGTTCTGAGGTAGCACCACACTCGCATTCGGACTGTAAGGACAAAAGACAAAGGAAAATGATTGTTTTTCAAATTAAGTTTTTTGATTGAAAATTAGGCCTTGAGCTACAATCTTACAACGTTGATTATAATGCAACTGCAATCCTCACAAAACTAAACGACTAAATTTTTCTTCATTAATATGCTGGAAACGTACCCCAAAAGACATGCAGTCTAAACAGATCCCAGCCCTTCTCATACCTCTAATCTATTCATAGCCTGTAAATATTAACTAATCCTTTTTTGTATATCTTTGTTTTAACTTTTATTTTCTTTTTCTGAACTTGTCTCTTTACTTTCATTGGACACATTCTAGGTATTATTTTAACTTTCTTTTGTACCTGGTCTTGATGGAAAAATGCAGCATTACAGCCTGCTCATAGTCATAACATCAAAACTATTGATCTGTACAAAGCCTTGCATACCTGTATTCATCAGTGCATTATGAGTACACTTTAAACTTACAGGCTCTTAAGATCCAGATGAAGGTTATGTCTGCCATGAGATCTGGGAATGGGGGATGGGGGAGGGGTATTTAGTTTATCTACTTTCAGGGTTTCTAGCTGCTGAATCTTGTGGATTCTTGGCCACTGTGCATTATGGCCTCACACTTATAAGCAATTTTGTAGTCTCCCAAAAACTCCCTGGTTTGTGAATCTACGAGCCCCGATACTTACCTCCTATCTACAATTGTAACCCTCACTTACCCGTATTAAGGTCCTGGCAAGTTTGATCACACAGAAGAGGAGGCCGGCCTCCGCTAGAGGGCGGCCTCCCCCGTCCTCTTCTGCTTGCTGAGTCAGACAGACCCGATCTTTGGAGAACCCCTGTGACAACATTTAAACACGTGACACATGGTTAGGTTAGTTAGGCCAAAAAATACTCCACACCACAATAACATGAACCACTGACACAAGTAAAATAATAAGGTCAGAGACCGTTCTCACCTTGTTATTACGTCAAACAGGTGGTCCCGCCAGAAGGCCCTCTCTCGGTGTCAGGAACAGGTACTATGCCAGACGCCAAAAGATCAGGTGTCGAGTGAAGACCCTGTACACCGAGGTTAGTGGATGAGTGTGGAGTGTAGACAACAATACATGGTCACAAGGGCCAGCGATCGGATCCATCGGTCAACAGCGGGGTTGGGAGGCGGGAATGCAGATAGGAGGTAAGTATCGGGGCTCGTAGATTCACAAACCAGGGAGTTTTGGGGAACCTACATCGCCCCTCTCTTACCTCCTATCTACAATTGTAACCAGACTAGCACCGAGGCACCGGTGGGAGGTTCTGCGATCGGGAGCTGGAACTTGTGAGGACTGCTCTGGCGAAATCACCCTCGGAAGAAATGACGTTGGTTAAATAGGATGCCACAAAGGTTGAAGGCGTTTTCCAGGCCGCTGCTTCCATGATTTGTTGAAGAGGGATACCCTGAAACCAGGCGGCGGATGAGGCATGTGCCCTAACATCATGAGCCCTGACCCGTTCGTCGTGGTTAGCGTGAGGTGAAATCATCTGCACGATCCATTTGGAGATAGTGTCTCTGGAGGCCGGAGAGTAGGGGGTCCTTGGTAGCAGGAACAGATTATCGGCCGTCCGTACGGTAGAGGTCTTTTGGAGGTACCATTTGAGGCATCTAACTGGACAGACGAACCGGTCCTCCCTGACTGAAGAGGTTGAGGCAATCGACGGTAGAAAAATGGGCCTCGGAGTGAAAGTTTCCGACTGGTTTTTGGATAAAAAGTCCGGGTCCGGGAGGAGGTAGACCCCCTGGGGGGAAAACCTGATGAATCCCTTCTTCGTTGAGAGGGCGTGGATCTCGCTCCTACGACGGGCCGAGGCCGCTGCGACTAGGAACAAAGTCTTCTTAGTAAGGACATCCAACGGAGCGTCCTGAATGAGTTCGAAAGGAGGTCTCGACAGAGTCTCAAGAACCTTGTTGATTGACCAAGACGGGGCCAACTTTCTAGTCGGTGGCCTTCTGTTAAACATTCCCTTCAGTAAGCCTGAGATTGTTGGATTTGTGCCGACCCGGGAACCGTCGGAGAAGCCGGGGTGAATCGAAGCTATCGCCGACCTGTAGTTTCTGATCGTAGACACCTGCTTCCCCTCATCAAAGAGGGAGACGAGGAAGGAGCAGACTTCGTTTACCGTTGCTTCCAGGGGATTGCAAGCATTAGCGTCCGCCCATGATGAGAACTTCTCCAATCTGGTGTCGTAAGTCTTAGAGGTGGATTGCCTTCTAGCTCCGGCTGCAAGGCTAGCAGCTCTTTCAGAAATTCCCTCCTCCTGCAGGCGTTTGGTGATAATTTCCAAGCTGTCAATTTTATGTCGGTCAGTCTCTGGTGCCGGACCCTTCCGTTGTCTTGAGTTAGAATGTGGCTGTCCGTCGGAAAGGCGAATGGCAGGTCCACTAGAAGTTCCAAGATAAGCGGGAACCACGCCTGGTTCGGCCAGAAGGGGGCGATTAACAGCATCTCCCCCGGCGACTGAGCCAGCTTTAACAGGGTTGTGTGAACCATGCTCCAAGGTGGAAACGCATAGGACGATAGGCCGGTCCATCCGAAGGAGAGAGCGTCTACCTTCCACGCTAGAGGGTGGTGGAACCGGGAGCAAAAAGTGGGAAGCTTGGTGTTCCTGTAAGTGGCGAACAGATCCACGCACGGACGTCCGAACAGGTCGAAGACTAGATTGGCCCATGGTTGTGATAGCTCCCACTCGTTTTCGTTCCGTAAACCCCTGGATAGGGCGTCTGCCTGGAGGTTTAGCCTCCCTGCCAGGTGGGTCGCTCTGAGGTTGATGTCGTTCCTCTGACAGAGCAGGAGTAGATCCCAGGTGTCTCGGCAGAGGCGTAGGGACTTCGTGCCCCCCTGGTGGTTCACGTATGCCACTGCAGTCGAATTGTCGGATAAGATCGTGACGTCGAAGCCCTTGAGGTCTGAGATCCACCCCAAAACAGCATTCCTTATCGCCCGCAGCTCCAATACATTGATGTGTAGGAGTTTCTCGGAGTCGGACCATTGGCCGGCTAGAGACTTCGGGCCCCAGGTGGCTCCCCAGCCGGTGAGAGAAGCGTCCGTGGAGATCGACGTTTGAGGCCTGTGAAGTCGGAACGGTCTCCCTTGGAGGACATTCTCGTGATGGGTCCACCACCTTACGAACGGAATCACCTCCTCTGTGACCGGAATCGGAGTAGTGAGCGGATCCGTGTCCGGTTTGAAATGGAACAGCGTGTGGAACTGAACCGGTCTCATGTAGAGTCTGCAGAAGGGTAGCACTTCTACGAGGCTGGCCATCAATCCCAGTAGTCTTAACCATGTCCGGGCCTGGTGGGATCTTCTGGAGAGGATCAGGGTGGCCACCTCGGCCAAGGCTTGGATTCTCTCTGGAGTCGGAAAGGCTTGGCCTAGCGAGAAATCTAGGATCGCTCCTAAGTAGGTAACTCTCTGGGAGGGGGTCAGTAACGACTTTCCGGTGTTGATTATCCAACCTAAGGCTTGGAGTGTTTCGACCACGAACTGAGTTGTCTCCACGGCCTGTTGTTCCGAGTGAGCTAGAATAAGCCAATCGTCCAAGTAAGCGAAGACGAGGACCCCGTGTTTCCTTAGGAAGGCTAGGACCGTCCTGGTTATGCGTGTGAATACTCTTGGAGCCGTGGAGAGTCCGAAGGGCATCGCGTTGAACACGTAGTCTCTTCCTCGGTAACGGAAGGCTAAGAATCTTTGGTGTGATGCATGAATCGGTACGTGCAGGTAAGCATCTGTTAAGTCCACTGACGTGGCCCACATTCCCCTGGACAGAGAGGGTATGATCGATGCCAGGGTTTCCATACGGAATCTTTTCGGTCTGATGAACGCCTTGTTGAGAGGCTTTAGATTTAGGATGGGACGCCAAGTGTTGGGTTTCTTGGGCGTTAGAAAGAAACTGGATCGGTAAAGCTCGTGAGCACTTTCCGGAGAAACCTGATGAATAGCTCCTTTCGAGAGTAAGTCTTGGATCTCCTTCTCGAGGGCCAGGCGCTTGTCTAGATGGGCTGGAACTGGAGTAACTCTGAGCAGGCCCCCTACTGGAGGCGGACTTGTAAACTCTATCAGGTAGCCATGTGATATTACGTTCCGGACCCAAGAGTCCGGCTGGATTCTTCCCCAGCTGTCTTGGAACAGCATAAGTCTCCCCCCCACCGCCGGAGGCTGGACGGCAGGGTGGGCACCCTTAGGGCCTCGAGAACCCCCGACCTCTGGACGTTGTGGACGAAGCCGGCCGTCGAGCTGTACCTCTTGAGGGGTTGAAGGCTCCCCTCTGGGGACGTCTAATCTGCCTCGTAGAGGAAAAGGAGGGTCTCCTGGAGGATGTCCCCGACGATTGGCGAGACTGGGTGGAAGAACCTGTTCTCCGACGGGACGACTGATATTGAAGGCGAGAGGAACTTAGGTTGGCCTTCTGCAGGTCTTTCTTCCGCTTAGCCTCTGTTTGCAAATGTGCATCAAATTGGCCGCCGAAAACATCTTCACCCGACACTGGTAATCCCATAAAACGGCGCCTAATGTCCCTTCCTGGCAGCCTCATGGAGTCCAGGATTAACTCCCTTTGGTCTAAGACCGACCTCACGGAAACTCTTGCGAACTGGTCGAAAACTCGTCTCGCAATGGGTCCGATCAAGCTAGTGAGAGTCGACAGATCCCTTCTCGGGATTTCGGAGGACGATTGACGGGAAGCCTTCGAGAGAACCTCCGCAATGAGTAAGAGGGCAGAAGAATACTTCAAACCAACCCGCGAGGCTGAGTCCAGTTGGTGCAGAGTTCTAAGAGAGCGTCTAGCAGTGAGAGATCTCAGTCTACCCGACGAGTCCGCCGATCCGACAGAACGTAGGTAATCCTCGGCAGCTTGGGGAACAGAGGGAGCTCTGAACAGATCCCGCCAGTCTTTCTCGTCGACACGGAAGGCAGCATTCTGGTTTCTAGGAAACGCGGTCCATTTCTTTGCCGCAGCAGCTGCTCTAAACCGGTCTTCACATTCCGCGTCTACCGGTAAGGATTCTTTGACGGAGGGGGATGGTCTGTTTAGAGTTAGTCTAGACTTGGAAGACACTTCCGGCTGGGCTGAGGCTGGGTAACCCAGCTGAGCACGCAAAATTCCTACCGCCTTATCAAAAATGTCCGGAGGTATGTCGGTGCCAAACAAGGGTTCATCTTCCGAACCAGAAGCATTGGAGTCCAACTCCGAACCCCCAACTTCCATAGGGGGAAAAAGTTCCAATTGGGAATCCTCCCCTTGATCAGAAACTAAGGGGTCTTCCAAAGGAGTACTTGAAGGTTGGGCCTCAGGTTGAGACGACATCCCTGAAGACTGGCCCACGGAGGGGGCTCGGCTAGGGCCGCCCTGTGAGAGGTTGGTCAGCAGGTTCAGTATCTGAGACAAGGCTTGTGAATTCTCCGACGGACTACGACGCCGGTGCTGACGGCGCCTGGGTGATCGTGATGGTGAGCGTGATGATGAGGAGTCGGAGGAAGACGAGTGTCTACGACGACGTTTCTTATGACCCTTGTGGGACTTCCTTGATTTGGAACGACCTCTACCTTCCGAGGCCCGTCCTTGATCGTCAAAATCGGGGCCTCCTTGCGGGGCTCTTGTACAGGGAGAGCCAGAGTCTGAGGCAATGAGAATTTCCTTACCACCAGTTACCAGTGGTGGGCGTAAGTTAGGAATCCCCTCGGAGTTTGTCGAAACCTGTCTACCGGAAAGGCCCGAAGGCCCAGGCAGGGAGGGATCCACCAGGATTGCCGTTACATAATGTCCCTCCGACCGAGAAGGATTGTCTTCCAGATAGTTGCTCGGAATCAACATCGGGGCCGACGAGGCCAGAGAAGCCGGAGTCATCTGGGTAGCCAGTACCGTCGGGACCGTGGACGTCGAGGCTATCACGGCCGTAGAGGAGGTCGAGGTAGAAGGTGCCGTGACCAAGATCGATGAAGAAGGCACCGAAATAACCGCCGAAGTAGCACCTTGGCCTGGAGAGTGGTTTGGGGAGGGTCGGCTCGTTACATCCGTATCAACGGAGGCCGTATTGCTCGGCACCAATGCCATAGTTTGCAATATACCCTCTTGGTTCGCATGGGAACCATTCATTCCGGCTTTTTTTGCCGATTGCTCATTCCGTTTCTTGGCTTTTGCCCTTTCCTTTTCAGCCTTCCACTTGGCTAACCACTTCCACTGATCAGTCCAATCACGGCAAATGTAACATCTAGCGGACTGAGAACACGATCGGCAGGAAGGACAGAGGTCGTGTTCATCCCATTCCATAGCCATCACCTTCTTACACGTACGGCATTTAGCTCTCATGATCTGAAAGGATAATAAATAAAAGGTTAGCCAACACGCCCGGTCCTCAGTCGAGGACCGGGGAACAAAGGAGAGAGAAAAGCATGCATACATACAAGTATGAAAGGCTTAACGAGCAACGGAGGCAGCGCTTCCACGCTCCACTGAGCACGAAAGGATAACCCCGGCCAGTCCACTGGACTCGCCCGCATAGCGGGTGACTCAATACAATGGCTACAAAAAGGCTTAAAACGACAACATAGGCAACCAAGCAAAAGGGGCGGCCATTACGAAAACACCTAGAGCAAAAAGGCCGAAACATGCGTAACAACACGGGAGTCCCGAAGGGCATCTCCCGGAGCAAGAAAAACTGAAAAAGGCAATAGTATAAAAACACAGCATGCAAATGAACCTCATAAGGCACAACATGCACAACATGCAAACTACTAGGCATGAGAAGCTCCGGAAGGAGCAAACTACACTAAGGGGAGACCAAGGACAAGCTCCCCAACAAGAACACTCTAAAAACGAATGGAATCGTACCCGAAGAGGGAAAAGAGGGGGGGGGGGAGTGGACTCCCGCGTCCACGAAGCCCCGAAAACCACCCGCCCTCAAGGCACTAGGCTACATCGCGGAACTGGTCCCTGTAGAAGGCCTATGGCGAAAAACACGTTGCAAAAACGTGACTAAGAGCGGAACCTAAAAAAGGCCCGAAAAAGATCCCAAACGAAAATTATACTCATCAAAACCCACTGCAGAACACTTCTGATACCAATTCTGAAGGAGTCCACACGGAAGCAAGCTCCAAACTTCGAAAGAAATCCAGAAAAACTCTGAAAAATGCGCAGGATCACAAAATACGTGTCTAAGCTCTGACGAGGCAAGTGAGAAGAGGACGGGGGAGGCCGCCCTCTAGCGGAGGCCGGCCTCCTCTTCTGTGTGATCAAACTTGCCAGGACCTTAATACGGGTAAGTGAGGGTTACAATTGTAGATAGGAGGTAAGAGAGGGGCGATGTAGATTAATGATTTTCTTCCCAATTTGAGAGAGTCCCAAACAAATGTATGCACTCTGCTCCCCATTTTATGTGATGGCCCTTAAGTGGAACCATTGACTTCCAATATATTACCTCTAAAGCCTACCTGTGTAAGTATAGACATGGCAAACTTGTTATGTGGAATACAATGTTTTACGTTGCACTGGTTCTCTTCGATATTGTCTGTCAAACAAAAATGGACTTGAAGAAGAATGTTCTCCTGTAAAAGGAAAGAGATAATTGTATTGAAATTAATTAATACAAATACAAAATCAAATCATCTTACAATCCTTAAGGTATAAGACTAACAAAAAATATTGTCTGCAAGTCATTGTGTGCTATAAAGATTAAGATTCTCTTTACTTTATTACAGCAAGAATTCAAGTTATGATTCCTACGTGCCACCTCCGACAACATTTCATAATTTTTTTTACAACCATTTTGTATCACATTCTGCTCCTTACAGTAGCTTTTAAAAGAAACAGTGAAACACAAAAACCATTTGGCAGGCTAAAGTCAAAAGAAAATGAAAGCAAACCAGGGAAATCTATTAAGAACAACAGGGAAAATTTAAGCTAAAAAGCAAATGACAATGTCAACTTTTGGCTTGTGAAAAAATCATGTTCAAACATCCTTGCCAATTACTTGTTTATACAGTAATGGCTTGATTTTGTTACTGCATCTGAAAATGAACTTTGTACCAATAGATGTCGTAACTGTTACATCCCTTTTCAGAGATGAGCAAGGGCTCTAAATAGATTCATCGTTTGTGAGTTGTATAGACTGCATGTACCAAATTTGTTCACAAACACAAGTCAAAGAGTTCCCTTTATGTAACACAAGCAGTGTCATCTTTAGAAGTATTTGTATAATAAAAATACCTAGGATTTATACAGTGCACATATCCATTCTGCAGAATGCTCATGGTGTTATACATAAATAATTCACAATCTATCCGAATGCCCACTTACTACTGGGCCAAACAGTCAATTTTGTGACAGAGTACTACATACCGTAACAGAGTACTACAGAATGAAATCAAGGAGGGTTTCTTTTTGGAGCCTTTTCATTTGGGGTGGGGGAGGGTTTTTAAAATTGGGGTGATTTGTTTTAGCATTTCACAACATTGGCAGTATCATTACATAATTAAGGCTAGTTTTAAAGACACACTGGATCTGAAAAATATCTTCTTGCATGATTCTAGCAAATGTTGTACAATCTTGCAATTGCGAAACCCTAGATGCAAGGACAGTCTTCCTTATTCACTTGTCTCTCTGTACACAAAATCTCATACTAACAATGCCAACACTATGCCTCAGTCAAAGCAGAGATAAATACTGAAAAAATTTAATTCTATTGATCATCTGACTAATGTTCAAACACTAGGTTTAACATTTCAGGCAAGCATTTCATTTACACATATAAAAGGTACATAAAGTGGGCAAGGATTACAACTTAGTAATTGTTAAAAAGGGTGTCAAGCTTTGTAAAACCTTTGACACTTGAATACAGATCCAACATCTACTTATGGTGCTAATTTATCTAGGTACCATAGCAGAGGTTTTTGTGTTTACAAGAAAAAGTTTTCTTGGTTTCCTGGTATACATGTCAAAATAACTGTAGACTGCTAGAAATGAAAGCAAAATGCCAGTGTTTAGAATCTGTAAATGTGACAGACATTGGCTGGTAGCACACATTGCAATGTTTCCAGCAGGTCAACATTCTTTACTGTACCTGTTTGGCCTACTGGTTGAAGCATTTGATTCTCAGCCAGAGGACCTGGGATCAATCTCTATTTGAGAATTGTAAATACCATAGACTCTAAATGCAGTACCTGCTGCATTCTCACTTGATGCTCACCAAAACAGGTTAGAATAGGGATGGTAGAACACTGTGACAAACAAGCAATAAGCACTTGACAGGCACCTGGGTGTATGGCCCCAAGGGCTTGAGATGGGTTTATGGAGTGTTAGTTAGTTAGTTAGATGAGGTTTAACAGCACACCAACATGAATGTGTTATATAGTGTCAGCAAGAAAAAAAAATGTAAAGTTGGGGAGAAAGTTACCTAAAAAAGTTAACTAAAAGGGTTTATGAAGTGAACGGGTAGAGACCAACTTATGTAAAATACCTTGAGCACTCACAGTCTGGACATAGAAGCATTATTAAAGAACAAGATTATCATTACCATTGCTCCTGAAAGGCTGAGGTTGGATGCAGCCGGGTTAAGCTGAACTCCTTTAACCAGCCTTCCTAGTTGAGAGCAGGAAGGGGAGGGGGGGGAAGGCAAGGCAAAGTTCCACATGACTTAAATTTACATACTACTTGAAATGATAAGCCAAACCCATTTTATCCCTGAAAATTATGTGGATAGACACTCTCCCCCTTCCCTCTCTTTCCCATTAACTCCCCCACCTGACTGGTGTGGGTATTTACGAGCGACCATACTTACCCCTTGCTACATCTATTTTGCATTATTGGCGCTTTGCACGCCTACCCGGAATAGTTTTGACACCCTGCCCCCTATGTCCGCCATTTTGGAATAACGATCTTCCTCACTTGCCTTCCGCGCAATTCCTTCAAGCTCGGCAGGTTTTGGAGTCTCGAAGCGCCGTCGTTCTTCTGCTGAAGTCGTCTGGTTTACGCTAAGTGTCTCTATCATTTTGCTCTAGTATATTTATCCTTATAATTCCCCCCATTTTCTCCTCGTGAGTCCCTGGGGGTTTTGATAAAATTTTACTAGCAAGTTTGGTCCATTTAGCTCGCTTCATTGTACGTCTACGTGCTAGTTGTATTTCGTACGTATTCCTATACACCCACCTGCGTGTTCTCACAGACCTGTGTGTTCTCCTTACGTAAGTTGTTCCCCGGTGGGGTGAGCTCTTTACATTACATTTGGCTAGGAAGAAGGACGTTGGTAAGTATGAGTCTGCGAAGTGAATTATGCCACTCAGGGTTTCCCCTGGCACTCTTTTTATGAGGCGGCCACCTCACAGAAATTGCTATACTTGCCACATGTACTGTATTTAGCTATGGAAGTATTGATAGTTCTCACTAACTGATGGTGCCAAAGCTGGCATCATATTACCCCCATGGACTAATACCACCTCACACTCTCTAAAACCCAGGGGAAACACTGCCACTGCTGAGCTGCCTATTTTACAAGACTACTGTACTTACAAAACATTCAGCTGCATCATCCATACTTTTTAGTTGAAATCTCTTTTCTTTCATGAAAGAAATGGCAAGGGCTCTACGTAGAGCATCCGGTGGTAGGGAATCTTTTTCACTGTACTGGAACTGAGTGAAGAGCACCTGTGGGGTACAGGATGTGGTAAAATGAAATGATTTTTTAAGTTTCTGTGACAATTTGGAAGCAAACTGATGCAAAGATGCACGAATTCTCTCCTCAAAAGAAACTTTGAAGATTTGATTATACCTATGTAGATCTGGGTGTACGATCTCATTCCAAATATTCTGATATTCAGAAATTTTTGAACTTTAAATTCTATTATTTCAGAAATATTTGAACTTTAATTTCTATTTAAATATCAAAACAAAGGCACTGTGATATTTCTACTGACTTGCAAGATGGAAAGTCACATGTTTTCAAGGAGGTAATTTACAACATGACAATATTAAACCTTTCTCATCACATTAAATTACCACTACTTAAATTACTACCACTTCTCTCTTTTTCTTTTCTTTAATTCAAGGGCCCTTTATTGCCCGCCCTCCTCCTCCCACCTTTCACTTTTTCACACAATCTCTGCTATTGCATTCAGCCATTGCACTGTTACAAAATATGTAATACTGGTTAATTATTTCCAAAATCTGTTGTTGTAATTTAAAATTGAATCCTTGATTTGACCTTGAAAAAGTTGATAACACTCGACATCAGTAAAAGCAATGAATAATGCTCATTGTGCTCTTGATGAAGAATAACTTAAAAATATCAACTGGAATTCTAAAAGTGTCTGGACATATCTAACTTTACTATCTTTACATATCACAAGAGTGTAAAGAAAATTTCAAAAAGCTTTGTCTAGTCTGCCTGTATGACACCACAGACTTCCCATGGTGCAATGTACTGCAGTGAAATGAAAGTTTGTTTGAAAATTAATAAATCTCAAATGCAACATGCTATTAAGATGTGCTTTACAGAAACCAATAAAGAGAGAAATGCTTCAATGATTTTGTGAAACTTGCATTTTGTCAAGTACATATGCATATGGGGGTCAATATTTCTGGGGGGCGGGCAGGGATAATTTTTGTCCGAATTTTAAATTTTGGACCAAGTTGCCCGAAGTTTGATAGCGCTGTGTCGGTTGCAAAAAGGGCATAATTTACTTCTTGGCTGTCTTATTTGCCCGAATGGATTCACTATTCTTGCCCAAACTGGGAGGGCATATGCCCCCTGCCCCTCCGCCTACATATACTTATGGTCAAGTACCAGAATATTCCTACAGCATTTTGTCAGGGGAAACATGCCTATGGTATCATGGGTGTGATGAGCACATTTCAAGTTAGCTTACCTTGAGTGCACAAAATATACAAGCATCTCCCATGCAGGCATGACCATCGACACGTTTGAAATTCTTGCGAAATACGTCCATATGCCATAATGCCTGGTGACAAAAAAAAAAGAATGGAGAAAATGAGAAATGATATCATTTCTAAAAACAAAGTAAAAATATTACTTAAAACCATCACAAAATTTTACTTCAACAGCAGGATGAAATCAGTACTGTTAAATAATGCCAAAAGGTATTATGTCATGCTGTATACTGTAGTCTACTCCAGGACTTTAAAAGTACATAAAATGTAACAAAGGTTAATGAATGAAAACACAAAGAAAACATGTTCCACTGGCATAAAAGTAAGGGAGACTTTAGGCAACTATTTGGGAAAGTAGTCAGAGTAGAGGACCATCTAGAAAGAATCCACACCCTTGCTAGATATTTCCCAGTGCATGGGCTGTCTGATACTCCCAATAGTCATCATACAGTAGCTGAGATTAGTAGGGCAATTTTGGATTTGAATGTTTTATAAAGAAATAAAATCCTGTTTTTATCCACATTGTTTAACTTAACCTTTATGAAAACTTGTTCCATGGATGATACTGCAGCAGTAATATATGGTACTGAACCATGGCTTGGAATATGTCATCATGGGGCAAGCCCTATTAACCTGAATGACAGAGATACATCTTGAAGAACACCAAGGCCAATATTTAAAAGATTTTGTGTTATCTTCTACATGTTTGGGTGAATCTTGAAAGATGAGCAACAAGGTCTTGAAAAGTATGTCACTTTGAGTGTGTTCCCACTTGAGTACGAGCAGGAGATCAGATCTGGATCTATTTGCACATGGGAATGCTCTCCTTCCCCAGATCAGATCTTGAGAGCTTGATCACCCCTTCAGGGAGGATCAGACAGCTGCAGGCGATCAAAAAAACAAGTGGGAACACAACGTGGATCAAGTTGACTGGAGATCAAAGCTAACTAATGACATACTTCCGCAGACTGTACTACTGTAGCACTGCTTGCCTGAAGTCTCATATCCCGGGCCACACAACCCTGTGTAAACAAACATGACCCGCAGACATACTTTCAATGACATATTTTCATGTCGCTTGAACTGGAGTAGGCTATCAGATCTTGCGCAGGAGTTCAAATGGGTACAGTCTTGCAGTTGGCCACATAATTTTCCAGTTGATTGAGCTTGGGGGGGATAAGCATCAGGGGATCAAGTGGGAACATGGCCTTTATGGGGCACCAAGGCCAGTGCCAAATATATATGCAGGTAACTTCTTTCATGGCCTTCATGCTATTCCAGCCATGTTCAACCTTTATTTCAAGACAGTTGTAATGAGTAATGAAATCTATAGGTAAAGAGGGATTTCATCTGGACAGAACAGGTGTGTACAGTACTTGAAAAATGTCAACTAATGCAACATCTAGACTGCTTAATGGACATAATTCTGTTTTCGGAGAAAAGTCAAAATGACTTTTACTATGGACAAGTTCTTGTTACCTTTGAACTTTGTTCCAATATACACAGTATATACACTGTATAAACAAGTGAATGTAGGTTTCTGCTGATGAATGAATAAGTAGCGCACCAATTTGTGCTTACTGATTGAACAAGGCAAGCAAAAGATAAATACACTGATTAAAGAGTAAGTTCAAACGAGAAAAAAACACAAACCAAGCCAACATTTTTAGCATACAGTTATGATAACCTAGTAAGAGTAAACCAATATGCCCTACAATATGAGATATTTCCAAATAATGTGAAGTTAAAAGAACCAATGTACTGTACAGTAAGACTGATTATGACATAACCCACTTGTACTACAGTCTCCCAGTCAAAGCGCACTGCTGAAAAGATTACTAACATACAGGAACGGAAGTCTACACAATGTTATTCTTAGCTTTCACTACTGAGCCATACTTTGTGCTACACTGTACAATTAGTAGCCCATTCAAAGCAATGCAACAAATAAAATTACAGAGATGTGTGCTGTGCAACATATTCTTTAAATAGCTTTCACTATAAAGCCTTACTCTGTGTCCCATAGCACAAGAACCTGTAGGAATTAATGTTTTAAGTTTCATATAAATGACGTGGCACTTCCACTGCTAATCACCTTTGTATTTACCGACGTACGCTTACAACCTTTTCATTCATAGCAGGCTGGTTATAAACTTTTAACTTCCTGTTTTCTTTACGTACAGTCTGATACATATATTACAGTGCATGCCAGTCAATCTGCTATACTCCATTTACCTGATTAGTACTCTACAATTCTATTTTAGGAAGTAGGGGAAGTTACTGTAACTTGTGAAATTACATGATGATAGAGTGTACACAGTACGCAGACTGTATATAATCCTAAGAGGTTTTTTACTGACGTCACCGCATTCGTGCATCTCTCTATTTTGACGGCCAGGCGTAAAGTGTACAACAATCGTACCTAAGATCCTGTAGTCTTTTGCACATGAGCAGTGACAGCCAGTATGCCAAATTGAAACGGGCTGACATCACGTGAAAAACCTCTATTGAATGTCAGCAGTAAATTTCTTTTGTCAACACAGTCTTTATCTGTAGTACTGTAAAGTATGTAGTTACAGTAACATAGATTTTGTTTACATTAGAAACAGCTATTTAAAAAAACAACATGCTCCAATTATACTTCTTGTAACATTGGAATATCACATGATAAAGGGAAAGCTCTCAGCTGATACATTAAAGTGATTCTGTGCGTTTCACAAAAGGGGAAATAACCTACATAAAATTGCTGTGTCCAAAATATTGGCATATTAAACATTTAAGGCGTCCATCCAAACAATAAAGACAAAAAAGGATCCCTCAAAGGGGGTAAGTCTGCTAAGGATGTTCAATTATCATTAAAATAATGACAAAAAATATGAAAATAGATAATGTCTGGAAGCAATTTTTATTCCATTCAATCCCACCCTTGGTTGAACAAACCAATTAGAGTGCACTAATACATGAATATTTAAAAAGTTGAACGAGCAAAACAAAGATTGCAAAGCCTAGCCTATATGCTAGCAAACAAGCACTGTAAATCCAGAATTTACACAAAAGCCTATAAAGTACATGTAGAATGTGAAATCGTCCATTTTGTGAAGCAAGTAGTTACCCCTAAAACTAAAAAAATTGAAGGGACTAAGTTTTGTTGAAGTCCACACAGCCAACTTCAGATATAGCCCTTGTAAGAGAGTCAAAATTACAACAAATGTAAATTCGTCGTGAAAAACATGTAGATCTCTTCATGTTAAGGATTTGATCTAATTCTAATAATTCATGAAACCTGCAATCGTTTAACATGCAAGGGCTGCCTCCATACTTCCATGGTTATAATAACGTTCAACGCTTCTGGAGTCATTCAAATCCTTGATGGTCTAAGGGTACCAGCTTGGACTGTGACATCGAAGACTTGGACCTACTGTTGCTTTGAAAGGTGTTACTTTAAAATAGGTTAGAGCTTTTAGCTAGTGTCTGACATTCAAATGTGTCACAGATTTTTGGATGAATAATTTTATTCCCTTCTTCTACAAGTAGGATTGTAGTAGGATTTTTGAGACGTGTGCATGTACCGCATAAAGGACGAGCATGGATGTAGCATACCAGTAACTACAAGCATACAGTACCACCGCAAAATCTGTCACACTCCACCTCGACTTTCAACTCAACGTTCGTTGATCAACTAGTTGAAACTTTTCAATTTCAGCTCGTTGTCAACGGCCCCTCCTCCTCTCTGAGCTTTCCTTTGAAGTTGCTCCCTTTGTTAGTCAACGTGGCTCCCTTTTCATGCACAACAAGAGGGCACAAAGGACTGGGAAATATCAATGGGGTGGTTTGCCGATCGATATCCAAGGGATTATATCCTTCACAGAAAGAATTTTCTGGATGTGTGTTACTGCATGCTTAGACAACAATCAGCACACAGTGACTAACTGTATGTTAGCGCTAACATGTTTCCGTTTTCCTAAATTTGGGATTCCGTTTTGTTAATTTTTCATTTTCCGTGATCATTCCCTTTTCTCGCCGTTTTGCGTGTTTCGTCCGTTTTTCAATAGTTAAAGAATTTGCACCATGAATTGTACGGTTTACAGTGGTCACGGGTCTTGGTAGTCTCGCGTATGTGTGTACGTTTTTCACGCCACTAAACTGTAGTATAGTAGTAGTAGTAGAGTAAGTAGACCTTGATAAACAGTAAAAGTATCCATTGTTCTCCACTTAGAGTGTTTTAAAACTGAAAGTTTACAACTTCTGCTCACATTTGTAATGTTTTTTTTTTGTCACTGCCAGTCAAAATCGCGAATTCTGTGCATTTTCCATAACGTGGAAAAATGTTGGCTTTAAGACTACCGGTACTGTATGTGCAGGACACCTTGCGGTATATCATCTCCGGTGATGTTCGTTCGTTGTAATGCGTTTTTAAATTTTGGAAATGGAGCATACCGTACGGCAAACGTCACTTCTGAATTGCCGCAATTTTAGACCAAAAGCCATTAGGCCTACAACTGATTTGTAAAGCTTCTTCAAGAAGATTTGCAGACCTAGTGGCGCCCATTTTTTGGCACCCGGGTTTTTTGTTTTTCTTTTGAAAATCATGATGGTACTATAGGTTGATGACGGCAACTTTATTATAGGCCTAACATTGATTTTCCGCCACACTTTAAATCGCATGCATAAAAAGTTATTGAAGACAATATTTACCGACAAATTACAGTTTTATGATAACCTTATGATCAACTCCGACTCGCTAAGACTTAAAGAGAGGTACATTCAAATAGCTCAAGTCAAAAGTTTCCAAAAAATATCAAAATCCAGGTTCCCAGAGGTCACAGCCTTAATTACAGAAAATCCCACCGGCCCCAACAACGACCAGCCGTGGCCAGTTGCGAATGCGTGCTGGGCGACGTTACCTGAATACGCGCTAAACCCAAGCCCGTCCACTCCGTTTGGAAACACTTATTTCTGCCGATTGCAAGTTGGAACAATAAATACGATGATGAAAATTTTTTTCGATTGCATCACTCCTTATTTCATTATTTTCTTGGGGCTTTTCTTTAATTCATTCATTTCCGTCATTTTATTTGTGAAATGATGTTTTTAAAGAACGATGTACCCATGTAAGAAAGTAAATATTGTATGGTCGAGTGAATTAGACTGAACTCAAGCCTAGAGATATTTAAAAAGAAAATGCATTATAACTTCCCGTTTTCGCAAGAATCAAGCCGACCGTTGTCGTGTCAATTTCATAATTCTGATTTCCGAGTAGGCGGGTCCCGCTTGTTTCTCTCCTGGATTTCTGCATAGCGGGAAATTTACGTCTTCTCTTAAAACTCTCTCAAATATTTTTCCTCAGTAGTATCGCTTAATGGTTACCCTGGTTAAAAAAGTTTATAAACAAATAATTTTACTCTTAATACTTCGAAGATACATTTGGCATCTTTTGCTAAGCATGAGCTAATGAAGTAACTTGCTGTTACATCTGAAATAATTAGAGCTTTACGATAAAGTACTTTGGAAAGGGAAAAAGGAATTCGTTCGATAGCAGATTTCCAGTAGAGCAAGGTCAAACATGGGCTCTATTTATTGCACTTCGCCTGAGTCACACTGCCGCAAATCTCCGGTCTAAGTTTATGAACATGGAAGGCCACGTATTTACTTGCAAGTACAGTAAGCACTGGAAATATACCAGTTCCATTTCAACTCTCTGCTTTCTGTATGGTTTAAAACTGGGTTTCACCCCCATAAATTCGAGTGCGTATATACAGACTGAAGGAAAATCGTCGAACGCGGCTTTAACCGTCAGAGTAGGACTCGTACTCAATCACGGGATCAGTTGTCCGGTTTTATTGGAATAGAAATTGACATGGAATGCTATCCTGGAATGGGCATCAACTTACACTCTGCTTTGTCGAGGATTACAGCCAAGTCCTCAAAAAATGATTTTTTTACTGTAGCGGTCTACAATAAATACTGACATCGGTAATGACGAAATTTCACTAAGCATATGGCACTTTGCCTTCCAAATATAATCGGGGCATAAATAAAATCAAAACACACAGCATCGTTCAAAAAAAAAAAAAAAAAAAAAAACACTGTTCAATGCACTGAACAACGGCTAGACCAAGCCCACATCCGGCCCCTAGCTATCCTTAAATACAGGCACGTTGACTTGTTTGTAAGGTTCTACAGCGATCACGCTAAGCTGCCTAAAAGATGGAGTGGGAGGGGGTTCGTCAATTTATTTTTACTAAGTCTATATATATGATTCGAGTTTCTTTCGAGTTTTATCCTTAAAAAATTCAGACTAGCTTGAAGACTTGTTCTAACAGGGAACGTGCAGGATCTATGTGGTCTGTCAGATTAATCAGGCGGTTTCAATTTACGGCAGAAAATATCTTACCGTTGGTAAAGGTCAGTATATTCCACACAAACATGGCTTGTAAAATCCAACTTAATTCCGATTAAATCCCTCTAGTCTCGTTTACAGGGGCGGATATGGCGTTATGACATGTAAGAATTGTAAGCAAACTTCTACACAATGGTCTACACTAAATAAAATCGTACGTACATTTACAAACAAGTGTCCCAAGAACATTTTACGTTAAAATTCATCTCTGCTTTGTAAATAGTATTTTAAAATTTATGGGATGGTGTAAATTTGAAAAAGTCAGTTATGTGCATACGTTTACTGCAGGGACGTTCTGAAAGATAGAACGTCTTTGGTGCCTACTGCTACAGCTGTAGCTCGCCGGCCAGCGCCGTTGTGCTCACTCCTAAATTTGATTGAAATTTTATCATCGAGCTTATCAACTTTTGAAACAGGACCAGGTTCTGTACTCTCTATAAAATTTATCGCTCACTACAGTACAACTTCATGAAATGTGTTTCGCCGATGATACCCGTATTCCGCACCTCATTCCAAATGAACGTTTCAATTAAACATGCAGCACGCTTTGTTAAAAGCATTATTTTGTAAGTTGCATAATTGTTTGGCATATTCATTTTTTTCATGTTCAGTGATGAAACGTCATTGAAATGAAGTTATACGGTACGTTAACAGATTCCCGTCGTGACTTTGCCCGTCTTTGGTCTGACTTTCTATTGGTCCGTGTCAATCCCGTAGCACGTAAAAAGCATTTTTCTTGAAAGACTTTCACAAAAATCCATGGCTGTTTTACTGCGATACGGAAAACGGAGCAAGTCTAAAAATCACTGAATCCGTTAAATCACAAACTAGATAACTTTGGTCACCCAACATGCGACTCAAGTTCTCACGAACTTTACAACTTGAAACAATTCTGACTGTCATTGCAGGGAGTTGTTATATATCCAGTTCCGTGTATAGCATCAGAACAGGTAAACTTAACTGCTGAACATCAATCTTTAATACGACAAACTGTACAGCTCAAGAGTTTCTTGACTCATCCCTTTCTTCATTGTTCAAATAAACTTGACCATTGATGAAATAATCCGCTTACCGATACAAAAGAAGTTCTTCTGGAAGACACAATAAGGGATAGGGACACGATGAATGGGTCAACTAGTTGAGGATTAGGGGCAATCTGGACTGACATGATTGACTTGTTGCTATGGTTCTATTGAAAATTCACAATGAAAAACTAGTTGATCAACGACCGTTGCTCAACTAACGTCCAACGCACGTTGGTGCGTTGAAAACGTGACAGACTATGCGGCGGTACTGTAGAAGTAACATTTACTGACACAGTGTCTTCTTGAATCATGTTTTGAAGTGAAATCTGGTGCAAACTGTTACTGGACAAGTGAGTGAGTCCTCTTATGTTTCTAGAAGCCATGTGTAACACACAACCTACATAATCACACCATTCCCAGCGGAACGCATGAAGATCCGTGGCCACATACTGTAAGCCCACTGTGTACATGTACGTAAGTACTTTGGTACATACAGCTACTGTAGCTGCGTGACCAATTGCATTCACTTGTACTCAGATACCCATGGTTTCTCTGCTCATAATGAGAATGCTTTTTCAAAAGAGCTTGCAAAAATTTTCACTGCTTTTGTGACATTTTCTTTAAATTTAACTACTCTCACTGTCATTTTTATTCTTTAAATGAAAGATATTTCATCCATGGACATCCTAATTGTAGTTCATACATTTACATTGACAAATTAAAAAAAACAGAACATCTTATGTTCTTTTCGTTTTTTGATACACACATAATCACTTTAAAGGGTGTATGCAGTCTCCCCAACCTTCACTTTGACACATCCTTTCAAACCTATGGTGGCATATAAACATTTCTGAACACTTCCTTCCTTTATGGCAGACATAGGAACATAATGCTTACACAGCACACAGTTCCACAGTATTTTTAATATGGTACAAAATGTCTATGAAGATTTACAATTCCTCTAAGGTACTGTACTAACAACATAACGCTAAATACATATGTAGGCCAGAACCAAGTTCTACAGTAAGGTGTTATCTTGCCTTTTATCTCTCTGAAGTCTTAACTCTCCTCATCTCTAGCAACAACAGGTTTGTCTTTAAAATACAAATACCGTTAAATATTCACCCCATTGGCTTTATTGTTTGTGAATCATCCTTGACCCATCGACTTTATACTGTATTTTGTGATTCTGGAAATTAAGTTACAATATTAACTTTCATTGCTTTCCCTGGTGTGGGAACCCTGATAATACTATCAGATTTCCTATCATTTTTCATCATAAATATATATTCGATAGAGTTGTGACAGGAATACTTACTTTTTTTTTCTATTATGTACAAAGTATTGCTTTGATTAAGCTCACTGACACTTTAGCCATTAATTTCCTTCTCCAACATGCAAATAATTTGCAATACTTTTAACCCAGCAATTCTTTGTAGAATTTAAGAGTGAAATTGTCATTATATTATAAGTAACAAAGTTCTTTAATTCAATAGTAATAAATTGCTATGTATTTCAGTATTTTAAAAGCAATAAGCAGGTATGCAGGTATGCTCTGAATGTACCTTGGTGTTTGAAGGCGTGGAAAAGATCACATATTAAACTGTACTATAAATGAAATGAAATGTATCTTCACCAACAAACACACATTGCATTCAACAGTAAAACAGGGTTTTTAAAAGTTTGCAAGTACTGTAACTACGGTCTCACAGAACCACTTCCAGTGATATCATGTTTTGTGTAAATGGCAATGTGACACACCTGGCATGTGGCACATATCAAGATCTTCAACTGCAGGAGTGCCCAACCAGTCGATCGTGGTCTACTGGAAGACCATGGACTGATCTCAAGTTGACTGGGAGGTGCAGGAAAAATGAAAAAAAAAATGTTTCTAACTGTATGACAGTGTATGTTTTGCAGATCTCGGGAAGGTGGCTACTTGAAAAGCAGGCCTTGCCTTTTGAAATTTGCAGGAGCTCGGTCAACTGCTCTCCTGGGGAGTGTGAGGAGAGCTAATCGCTCTCCTTGTTCAGGGTCATCGCCTCATAAGCAGCTTTCCATTCATTACAGTAACATAAAAAGTGAGCAGCAGTGCATGAGCACTATCAAAGTTCTTAGAATGAAAAGTATGTCTAGATCAACCATGCATGTACTGTACATATATGCTTGCATGCATAGCGAATCGTAGGTTACGTAGGCCTGCTGTAAGTTATTGTGTATTACCTGTGCGCAGTGTCAATATATCCAGCATCACTACTGTTTATTTACATGCTTGTTACACATTAACTGAGATAAACAATACATTCATCATGAAATAAATCTTGTGTGAGTTGCTCAAGTTCTTTTTGTTGCAGTCGAATGATATCTTTCTAGGATCTCTTCATGATTTCCTATGAAAAGGAAACTCCTTTTACACTGCTTGCACTTCCACGAACATCTTGGTACCACACAACTGGGAACCAACAGGGCCCCATTCAAGGAATTTAAGGGGCCAAATGAAAGTTTAGGGCACCAAAAATATCACTAGAACAGCAATGCTGTTGTGTAGCTCACACAATTTCTCTTGTCTGTTAAAAACAGACACTCACAAAACCAAATTTTATCATCTATTTATCTGCTTCCAAAAAACCTTACCTTACAAAGGGAGGGAAGAGAAGAGCATAAATAGAAATCAAAACCCATCTGTAAAATCACAAATGTGTTAAGGAATGTAAACCTGCAACTGACATAGTTTTATGACAGATAGCTATAAATACTGCATATTTTCTCATATCAAGCAAGCCTGCAAAGGCTTATACACTTCTATTAGCAGCAAGACTGAAAAAAAGTTTGTATGATGTACCTATAAACTGTTCAAGTATAGCAAAGTACATTTAATCGCACCTTCGATTCCACAAGTAAACACTGCATGGGTTTGCAACGATCAAAATAAACCAGACACTCAAAAAGCTCCCACTACACTTGAACTCAAAACAGTTAAATTGCAATTACTTGACTTGACCAACTCAATTGAACAGAACAGAATGGGAGATATCCCCACAATTAATAAGTTAAGCCTATTTCCTTTCATGTGTTAAGCCACACTGACCACAGAGTTGCTTCAGACTGTAGAGGCCATTTGATGAACAAACACATGTGTGTTGATGGATTTTAGTATTTTTTGACAATTTCCGTCCTGTTACTGAATTAGAAATTTTAAAAATAGTTAGTGAGTTTAGTAACGCTACATGTCACTCTGACCCAATTCCAACAAAGTTGGTGAAGGAATGCTTGGATGTACTTGTGTCACCTATTACCAGCATTGTCAATGCATCACTATTACATCACACTTTTCCTAACATTTGGAAAGAGGGGCTAGTGAAACCGCTGTTAAAAAAGACCGGATTAGATCCAGTATACAGCAATTATCGCCCTGTCAGTAATATTCCATTTTTGAGCAAGGTGATTGAGAAAGCTGCTCTTGTCCAACAACTGGAGCATATTCATCAAATGGATCTTTTCCCAGATCTCCAGTCGGCATATCGGCCATATCACTCAACGGAGACTGTGCTGCTCAAAGTTACCTCTGACATCCTGATGTCTATGGACAAAAAGCAAGTAACATTGCTAGTTCTTCTAGATTTGAGCGCTGCGTTTGATACTATCGATCATTCTATACTGGAGATCGTACTGGAAAAAGATTATGGCATCACTGGTGATGTACTTGCCTGGGTTAGTTCTTATCTTGAGAATCGTACTCAGCGTGTACAACTCCAGTCAGGTGTTATGTCAGAGCCGCGACCACTTAATTATGGTGTACCCCAGGGAAGCTGCTATGGTCCCGTGGCATTCTTGTTATATGCCAGTCAATTATTTGCTGTTATGCAGAAGCACTTACCCCAAGTTCATGTGTATGCTGATGACACCCAACTTTACTTAGCTTTTAACCCCAGTCAAGATGCAGACCAATGGAAAGCAGTTACTGAAATTGAAAACTGTGTGAAGGATTTGAGAGCTTGGATGTTATCAAATAAATTAAAAATAAATGATTCAAAGACTGAATTTATGCTACTTGGCTCCAAATCCAGCTTAGCCAAAGTGTGTGTAAATTCAATCCAAGTAGGAGAGTGTGTGGTGCAAAAAGTCCCGTATGTGCGAAATTTAGGGGTGTGGCTTGATGAGCACCTAGACATGCAGCTACATATCACCAAACAATGTCAAAAGGCGATGATGCACCTGCAAGATATTCGCTCTATTAGAAAGTGTCTTACTACGGAAGCCACTCGAAGTCTGCTGCACGCTTTTGTGACGTCATGTCTTGACTATGGTAACAGTCTTCTTATTGGTGTTCCCAAAGTCCACATAAACAAATTACAGATGGTACAAAACATGGCAATTCGTTGCTTGCACAACCTTAATAAATATGATCATATTACCTCCTACATTTCATCTGAGCATTGGCTCACAGTTGACAAAAGGATAAAGTTTAAATTGATGTTGATAATCTACAAATGCTTAAACAATCAAGGACCGAAATATCTCAATGACATGCTGATGAAAGATTTTAATACTATTCATAATCTCAGATCTAACAGCGACACATTACGATTAGTAGTTCCACGCACCACTTCTAAGTCATATGGTGACCGTGCGTTTATGGTAGCTGGGCCCAGACTCTGGAATTCCCTCCCACTCTCTCTCAGAAGTGTCAAGGATACTTCCAAATTTAAATCTCGATTAAAGACTTACCTTTTCAATCTATAGTCATATCTCAATTAAGTTTCGTCTTTTTGTGGATTCTATATATTAATTATTATTTTTTGTAAAGTGCACGTGAATGACTTTGTCACATCGTGCGCTATATTAAATCTAATGTATATATATATATATATATATGGATTGAATTCCAAACAGCCTGCATATCCATTTGCAAGATAACAACTGAACATAAAACCAAGCACACTGCTATCAGTACAATGGATAAACAGCTAACTGTTCAGCAGGCACAGTGAACTCAGCGTTACAAAAACAGCTTTAAAACCCAACTTGACTTTCCTATAATGGAATACAAATAGGTAGGTGTTAATGCTCTGCTGACAAACAATCATATCCCAAAATTTCAGCCCAAAATCTCCACACATCAAAAAGAAGAAGACTTTTTGTTGAAAAGTTGACGCCATCAGCCCCATTTTATAACCTCACACATGTACTGTGTACATGTGTGAGCTAATAATGAAAAAACTGTTACAGCCTATTTAGTGACAGTAGAAGTGCTTTATGTGACATTGAACGGAAACCCACTGTAAAGGGCTTTTATCAGTACCTATGTTCCGACAGGGGTGGGGAGGGTGGGGCACAATGCTTTTGTCATGTGGTAACTGAGGAATTCCCCCCCCCCCACCTAGCAATCGAAAGAGGATTTAGAGTGGTGTTAGGTTCATGTGAAGTTGGGTTCAATTTGCATGGGCTTGGAAGTCCTGAGACTGATCAGCTTCTCGTAACAGTATTATGTATGGCAAAAGACTTAAAAAATATTTAAGTTGGTTTGACAAACTCCAAAACTCTGCTGGTTTGGGTATTCGGTAACACCCGACTTACCTGTCTCCCACACTACTATCGCACTGGCCTCGCCCCAGTGCCAGAACTGGCAGTAAAATTGCACCAAGCGCCCTCTGTGGCCAGACCCCTCGAACTCGACCCCAATCAGCCGATCGTCCTCTTTGGTCCTCTGCCGACCGAGGGAGAGTCCGAGAGGGCCAGAACCAAGACCAACCAGGTCGGCGGCCCCCACCCCACCAGGTCATCCAAGACCAAGTGGGGGAGGGGCCAACGAACTGGGCAGTGTCCACAGAGGGCGTGACTGCTGCTACAGAGAAAAAAGGGTTAAACATGTATGTGGTTATAGCAATATTCAAGTTAATAACACTATATGTACCCAAATATACAATCCTACTTCCATGCTCAAATACTAACTAGTATTACTGTTACCTTAAAAAGGAACAAGATTGGAACGAAATCTCACCATCACATCAGGTGGCACCGGCCTCTTGGTTGAGTCGGCCTGGATCCCTCCTTTCCTGCACTGAAAGGCTGGAGCCTGGAGGAGTCGAAGGATCCTATGGCGTACCGAAACTTCCAGTGTCCCCTTTGCTGGAAAGTGCGAAAGAGAGGCAGGCTACTCCTATAGCCCCCTGACTAGCAAGTGTGACTGGCCAACTTCCCCCGGAAGCGTGCGGGGCGGGAGGCGGGACGTAGTGTGGGAGACAGGTAAGTCAGGTGTTACCGAATACCCAAACCAGCAGAGTTTTGGAGTATTCACTACACCCCCTTCCTTACCTGTCTCCCACACTACTATCGCACAGAATAGCACCGTCACTGTGGTGGGGGGAACGATGCCCGGGGCCTGGGCACCATCCCTCCCAGTAAAGCACGGCCAAAAGCTGCGTCTGCTGCTAACGTATCTGACAGATAACAGGACACGAAAGTGGAGGGGGTTTCCCAAGCCCCAGCCTTCAGAATATCTGACAGATTTGCACCTGCAAAAAGAGCCCGAGAGGTGGCCAGTCTGCGGATATCATGAGCATGGGGGCGTGAGAGCGCATGTGGCGCCTAAGTCAACTAACCATCTTGAAATTGTTGTCTTAGATGCTGGGGTGTGTGGACGTCTAGGAAGAATGAATAGTCTCTGTGACTGTCGAAGGCTCTCAGTTCGGTGTAAATACCATTCGAGGGCGCGCACTGGACACCAAACCTTATCCTCTGTGATGGAGGATCCGGAGGACATGGTGGGTATAAAGAGATCCCCTGGCACAAAATCTAGAGTCTGATTCTTAGGAAGAAAATCCAAATCTGGCACTAGGCATACACCATGTGGTTCAAAGCGAATATGACCTGGTTTGGTTGTCAGCGCTTGAATACAACTCCTTCGTCGGGATGTAACTGCTGCGACAAGAAATAAAGTCTTAACTGAGAGATGCTCCAGAGAAGCCTTATGTAGGGGCTCATAGGGGGCATCTGCTAGTGTCCTCAGCACAGCATTCATGGACCACGATGGGGCCAGAACCCGCCGGATGGGCCTCTGGATGGACATTGCTTTAATAAGTTGGGCTAAAGCTGAGATGTCCCCAACCTAGGAACCATCTTCAAAGCCCTCGTGGACTGCCGATATAGCGGAACAGTAATTCCGAACTGTGTTAACCTGAAGTCCCTCATCGAAGAGGGTGGTAAGAAAATCGGCTACAGCTGGTAAGGGGGAAGAACTGGGAGAGACATCTCTGATGGCGCACCAGGCCTTGAACTTGGCCAACCTCGTATTGTACTGTAAGTCACCACTGTGGAGATACGCCTGCTACCGGAGGCCAACTGTGCTGCCAGGAGAGAAAGGCCTTTCTGTCCGAGTCCAAGCCTGATATTTTCCACGCAACCAGATGCAGGGACTTGGGATCCTGATGGCACAGGGGTCCCTGTGTGAGTAGATCCTCCCCCAGCGGGAGGAACAATCTGGAGGTCGTCGCACCATGTCAGAACCTGCCATGCCAGGGCATTGAGGGTCTGTGAGTGAGTCCCCCCTTCCCGATTGACATAGGCCACAACTGTTGTGTTGTCTGTCTTGATCAGAACTGTTTTCCCCTGTAAGTCTAGACGGAAGGCTTTCAGGGATTCCCAGACTGCATACAGCTCTAGTACGTTGATGTGCAACCCCCGAAAGTGTGGAGGCCAAAGCCCCGAAACCTGACGGGTCCCCCAAACGCCCCCCATCCCATAAGGGAGGCATCCGTCGACACAGCCTCCTCCACCGGTGGTGAAGCGAAGGGCACACCCCTCATTGCATTGCCGCGATCTAGTCACTAGGCCAGGTGGCTCCGAATGTGAGCGGGCACTGGCACCAGGATATCTAGACTGTCTTCCGATGGAGTGAAGTGCTGAAGTAAGTGTAGTTGTAGTGGTCTCATCCTGAGACGACAACGGTCGGCAAGGTCTACGAGGCTTGCTTGCATCCCAAGGACCTTCATCCAAGTTGCAGCCACTGCTGCGCTCTGAGACAAGAGGCGCGAAATTTCTTGTTCGAGGCTGGTCAGACACTCCATGGTCGGAAAAGCCTCTTGGGTTATCAGATCTAGTGATGCCCCTTGAAAGGTTATTTTCTGGGTAGGGGTAAGACTAGACTTTTCCCAGTTTATTAGCCAACCTAAGCGGGTGAGTGTATCTATGGTACAATTCACGTCTGCTATGCACTGCTCTTTTGTGGGAGAGACTATCAACCGATCATCTAAGTAGGCCCACAATAGGATTCCTTCCCATCTCAGAAATGATACTATGGCTCTTGAGACTCTCGTAAACACCCTTGGTGCTGTCGCAAGGCCAAAAGGAAGCGGGGTAAACACGTACTCCTTCCCTTTGTACTTAAACGCTAGGAATTGCCTGTGATCTCTCGCAACGGGGATGTGCAGATACGCGTCCCTCAAGTCCACGGACACGGCCCATGTGTTCCCTGGAAGGAGTGGAAGAACTACCCCCAGATGCTCCATTCTGAACTTTTGTGGGGTAAAGTACGCCCGATTGAGTGGCTTTAAAATTAGTATTGGCTGCCACTTGTCTGGCTTTTTGGGGGCGAGAGGAAAGGATGACAGGAAGAGTGGCCCCTCTCTTCCTGTTGCTGGAGACACTGCCCTTTTGCAAGTAGAGCCTGTAATTCTGCCTCTAAGGCTTCCCTTTTTGCCACATCTTTTGGTACCTTGGTAACTCTCACCCCACCCCCCTGGGGTGGCGGTCTTACAAACTCCACCCTGTAACCATTCTCCACAGTGTCTAGGACCCAAGAGTCTGCCTGAATTGACTTCCACTCTTTGACAAACCCCTGAATTCTCCCCCCCTCCGGTATACCGACAGAGGTGAGGTGGGCACCCCTAGGGCCGGGCCTTGGACCCTGCGGCCTTAGCTCCACCGCGTCCCCGTCCACGACGGCGCGCTGGTTTTCGAATTTGGTCCTCGCGCTGGGAAGGTCTAGCCTGCTTCTCTCCACCGCGACTCCAAGCACAACGAGATAAGCCCTGTGAAGGTTTGCAGTAGGACTCTACTGACCGGCTGCTGGAAAAAAGGCATGGGCCCAACTGTCTGTCAAGTTTCCAGTCTGATTCCACCCTTGTTGCTTCGTCCTCAATTCCGGAACGAAACTCCTCATGAAAAAGGTCTTTACCTATCAGGGGGACACTTTCCATTCGTTTGCGCGCTTCATTGGATGGCCACTTGAGAGCACTGGTAACCATTGCTCATCTCTCTGCAGTAATTTTCAACGCGACTCTTGCAAACTGATCAAAATTAGGCGCGTCAGGGGCCCCAAGCTACGTACCAGGGAGGCAGCCTCTTCATCCAACACTGGTGAAGGCTCCTCCTCACCCTGCTGGTAATACTTCATCAGCACTTCCGGTAATAACGCGGCAAAGGAAGCAAACTTAAGACCGGTCCTGGCCGCCAATTCAATGTCCTGAAGAGCTGAAAGGCGCTTTTTTCTGTCTGTATCAGATTACGCTACTCTCCTGAGACGTTCATTGGCTTCCTCAGGGATGGGGGGGGGGGGATTTAAAATAGAGAGCATGGTCCTCTTCTGTAGCTACAACATTGCCCTCTCTTGCCCTGCCAACAGGTTTTCATTTGGAAGAAGTAACCGATTTGCTTATTTCCTCTAACCGTTCTGTTAGCATTGAATCGAGCGGGAAGGGACGACGAAAAGACTGACTTTTTGTTCGTCCTTATCAGTTTGGAGTTTGACGTCTCTTGTGCCACCTTTTCAAAACCCAGGTGGAAACAAACAATGTCGTTGACCGTGTCAACCAGAGACTAAGGTAGGGAAGCCCTGAGGGGTTGGTCCTCCTCGTCTGAACATTCATCACTAGCCTGAGAGGATTCCTCTAATGGGCGAGCTGTCCCAGATGGTGTTTCCCGTGTGTCCAAAAGCTGTGACAGCTGGGAAAACAGCCATGTTGTCTCTCCTCTCCTCAATGAGCGGGAACAAGAGCGGGAACGGTAATGATGATTCCTGCTCCTCCCGCGTGACCGATCTCTCTCAGCTCTAGTGGGAGTACCACTGTGTGACCTTTGTCTCTTGGATCCGGTCGAACTCCCACGACGTGAGCTAGTGCTACGTGACCGTCGCCTTGTGGTTCGGGTCGCACTTGTGCTTCGAGACCGTCGCCTCATGGCTCGGGTCCTATTCGTGCTTCGTGACCTTCGCCTCATGGCTTGGGTCGCACTCCTGCTCCGGGACCTCTGCCTCCTGGCTCGGGTCAAACTCCTGCTTCGGGACCTTCGCCTCATGGCTCGGGTCAAACTTGTGCTTCGTGACCTCTGCCTCATGGCTCGGGTCGCACTCTTGCAGGGATTCCGCCAGAAACTCAAAAAAGGGGGGGATTTATTACTGCAAAACCTTGAGTCCAACTTGATGATGACCTAGGCCAAAGTTACAAGTGGGTTCAGGGGGAGAAAAGCTTGCTTTAAGGCCCCTATTTTGGTGTAATTTGAAGGGTTTTAAAGGCCATTTATTTATGTAAGCTCAAACATTGTTGTAAAGTGTCTTTTTCGTGAGTAAGAAACCAAGATATTGACAATTTTTATGTTTTTCATGGAAATGAAAGGGGGGGATTTTACCTACCTTCTTCTGGGAAGGTGGGGACAAATCCCCCCCTTTCCCCCCTTGACGGAAACCCTGTCTTGCGTCGGGACCTTAGCCTCATGGCTCGGGTCAAACTTGTGCTTCGTGACCTCTGCCTCATGGCTCGGGTCGCACTCTTGCTCTTGGACCTTCGCCTCGTGGCTCGGGTCAAACTCCCACTATGTGACCTCTGCCTCGTGGCTCGGGTCGGAGTTTTTGATCTGGATCCAGTCTGTGGCCTAGACTGGTGATGACTCTCGGACCCCGACGGTCGTTCCGGGCCACCCCCACCAAGGGCGGATGGCCCGGCTTCAGCATTCGTCCCTGAAGGGGCAGTTCCTTGAACAGATGGCCCTGACGCCAAAGTCGGGGACTCTTGATCCGCCTGAGCCCTGATCCAAGTCTCTATCAGCTTCCACTGCTCCTCAGAGAATGATAAACACACTGTGCACTCCTTTGGGTCACATGGTCTGCAAATAGGACATAAGTCATGAAGAAAAACAGTCTACCCGCCAAGCAAGGCTTAAGCCAGAGAGCAGTCCAGGAGTCATTTGGACTCCCAAAATTTTGGATTGCCTCATAAGTATAATACATTTTAATACACAAACTTCACTAGAATTTACTGTTTGGACTCCCTGAACTAAAGCCAAGGGCGGGGTAGGTAAACCCCCCCCCAAGATGGAGTACCACCTGGGGGAAGGTCCATGTGAAAACAACCGGCCCGGAGGAGCACTAAACTCCACCACACCTAGTAATACTAAAGTATGGTAATAATGAAGCACAACAAGTGAGAAACTGAAACCTCACTACTGTAGCCTACTGAGAATAGGCTCAGAAACTTAGTAGGCCTAACATGTGAAACCTAAGAAAGTAGGCTAGCATAACATCGTAAAAAACCTCAAAAACATCGTAGCTAAACATTAACCACATAAGGAGTCAGTATGGTGTATCATAGACATCGTATAGTAAGCCTAACTAAGGCCAAGGCCTCATACGTAACCCGTAAGTAACCTAGGAGAGAGTTACCAAACTCCGATAGCCTACCATACAAAACGGTACACACAAAGCGAGTATAGGCCGATCAGAAGAGCGGGAAAAACCCGTGGCCTAAAAAACGCTACAAAATACCACTTATGCATGGAAGAAGAAAGCATACTTATCGCAATCACAAAAGTTCTACTTCTGATGGGCAAACTGCTATACGATCGTCGACGGAATGGCGGAGAAAGTCTCCAAAAATGGTGCTGTGAATGTCTCCCGGTCCTTAGCTAACGGAGGCAGAAACCAAAGAGGACGATCGGCTGATTGGGGTCGAGTTCGAGGGGTCTGGCCACAGAGGGCGCTTGGTGCAATTTTACTGCCGGTTCTGGCACTGGGGCGAGGCCAGTGCGATAGTAGTGTGGGAGACAGGTAAGGAAGGGGGTGTAGTGAATACAAAGACCCTATCCTGACCATAAATAATTCTGAACACTCATACCAACATCTTAGACAACACTTGTTAACACTTTGGAACAAAACGGATTGGGAAATTTTAGACCCTACAGCTCTACGAGTAAGTAGACCACTTCTGCACATGTATTGTGTGGGTTAGCACTTTAGTAGCCTATCCATGTATTTTACACGTTAGGCAATGGCAAAACTGCAAAGCCCCTCTAGAGAAATATGCCCCGTGGAGAAAAACCTTCCAACTAAAAGCTGCCAATATATTACAGATAGTTGTTTGAGAATCTTTTGAACATGCCAGGAAAATCTTTGACAAATTTGGTAACATTTGATGCAGTAAAACGATGTACTTTGAAATGGTACTGTCTGCAGTACAAGATGTGTGCAGCAAGCTGTTGGTTACTTGTGCAATCGAACCATGTACTTCGAAGCTGAAGTCTCTTCCATTTTCAAGTAAAAAACTTGCATTCATGGTCACAGAGGGCCAAAATTATTTTTGAAAGAAAGTGAATGATTTAGACATATTTTTTATGGTTATAACAGTTTTATCGATATATTCTGTGGAGTGAGCAGTTTAGCTCTAATCATAGAGCCAATGAACAGCTTGTTTGTAGACGTTGTACACTGTAGGCCATTTTCGTATGTGTACTTCATTTAGAATTCTTGGTGGGAAATCGAGGGGCGCGATCAGTTGAGCACCTCGGCTGGAATTTACGGGCGCCATGGAGCGCAAGCGCGATCGCACCCGTCAAAAGGCAAGCACTGGAAAAGTAGATCTTGGGTCAAAAAAGGTTGGGCACCCCTGTTCAACTGCATGCATTTTGCATGCTACACCCATGCACATGTATACACCCAGGGTTGTACTGTAGCTACAGTAGACCAATTGATGTTAGTGGTGGGCTTCGAGTGAAAAAGTAAACCCAGAGTGTTCCTAGCGAAACATGTAATTGTTGAAAAGAGTGAGGTCTTTTCTTGATTTATTGTCCCGTTACTGGGGTACACTCTTAACAAAACTGGGAAAATACCACAAAAAAGGTCGATTTTTTTTCTTTCAACTTCCTCCAAAACCAGCTGAAACCATCAAACTCAATACTACAGTTAGAAGTGAAGTTAGTACTGGGTGGTGCCAGGCTGAATGACCATCAGTCCCAGGCACTAAAAACTATTCCCAGGAGGCACCACCAGGGTCCGCATTAAGGATTTTATTTTGCATAGCAAAACTGCTATGCATAACAGTGTTCGATTTTAAGGGTAGTCCTGTCGCCCGAGACAACCAGAAATTCTACAGGACTACCAGATTTTGCAAAACCATGTGTGTAAGGTTGTCCGTCGGGACAACCAAATCTTTTGAGGAAAGTGATGTGATGTTTACATTTAGCAGCTCAATGAATTGCGCAAGCAAGGAACTTTAAAAATTGCATCAAAAGATTTGCAGCAGTGCGGTGATAACATCCACCACAACTTCCCACACAGTCACTTTATCAAAATGTGCACAGCATGATAGCACTATATCAAGCCAAAATATGTGCCCCGTACAAACTTCACTAGTAGGCCACTAGGCCTGCACTGTACACCAAGAAGCCGAATTCCTTCGTGCAAGCTACAAATTCATAGTGCTGATGTTGCAACACCAGTGCGTTCAATCTAGAGATGTTAATTTATTAACCTGCAATGCAAACATCATAACATTAACTATGTCCACAATGTACACTAATTAATGCAGGCCACGAGACAGCTCACTACTCTTATACAACTGTTTTTGGTTTTTTTTGGGGGGGGGAGGGGGTTGTCTAAAAGTGAAAGCCACTTTGGAAGGCTGGTGATAATGGGGCGTTATTAATTCCATGGTTGCGAACTTGTGAAAATGGTTACACTTGGGACTACCTTATTTTGAGCAGGACAACCAAATTTTACAACGTGGTAGTCCTTCGGACAACCATTGCTAATTCCTTAAAATCGAACACTGCATAATTTTTTATGTTGTATAGCAATTAACAGTTATTTTTTCAATTTTTGTATTGCTACTGTGCTCATATGCATCACAAAACTGTGATGTGGTATGGCTACTGCGGACCCTGGGCACTGCCCAGTGCCGCCCACTGTAGCTACAACCCTGTATACACCTTAGTAGAGCAGATGCATGGTATGTTGTACATGCAGGTCAGTGGCACCACTGCCTGACTTGAATCACATGATCATTCCCTTTGTGCACTTGTGTGTACACAGTATCTATGCAATATTCCCCAAACATCAGGGATTCCACCAGAAATGCAAAAAAGGGGGGGGGGATTAATTGCTCCTAAACCCCTAGTTCATATTGATGCTGTCCCTGGCTAAAGTTACAAGTGGGTTCAGGGGGACAAAAGCTGGCTTCAAGACCCCTATAAGGTGCATTTTGAAGGGTTTTAAAGGCCATTTACTTATGAAAGTCCAAACATTGCTGCAAAGGTGTCCTCTTCTTAAGTAAGAAACCAAGATATGGACAATTTTTTTAATCTTTATGGAAATGAAAAGGGGGGGATTTTACCCACCTTCTTCTGGAAAGGGGGGACAAATCCCCCCCTTTTCCCCCTTTGGCAGAAACCCTGAACATGGTACCTTTCTTGCAATTACCCAATTAGAAACCTGACCTACCTACTGTAGAATAGACAGAAGCAGGTACGGTACACATGCAAATTCAAACTACTGTACATGGGGTGCCTTCATTTGACCAAGTGCAGAAGTACTGTACTGCACCACTGGTAGTGGACAGATACTGCTGACCTTCAGTGCTTCCTATGCCATAGTTTTATGTGTATTAGTATTCAGCCAAAGGTACTGTACTGTATGTCACAGACTGATGGGGAATTTCCCTAATTTCTATCTAGACGCTCTAATGTAAGGGGAAATACTGTGTGTATTGTAGAACACACGATTCAGAGCAGAAAACACTCTTCAGTCCAGCTATTCTAGTGCTTAATAACAATACACAATTACAAAAGTGACCACAAAAACAATAGACTAGGTATATGTATTTAGGATATTAAGTCTACAGTTGTAAGGGTTATAACCAATAGAAGGACAAAATGTAATGTACTGTACATCTAGTACAGTACAGCATGTGCTGCAGGTAGTGAAACTGTACATGTACATTGTTCATATTGCTCAAGCACAGTAAAGGAAGTGCTAAAAAACTGAGTACAAACTTGATATTTGACATAAAAACTTTGCAACTGAGAATCTGTAAAAAGGTTAAAAATTTTTATCTTCCATCACTGCAATCACTATTAAAAGGAAGGGAAACTTGCATGCATAGCACAATTATTGCCAACATGAGGAGTCAGCATCACCAGTATGTACACCCACCAGCATTCACCTGTTAATACTTGTTTCTAAGCATGACGTCACTATAGAACAATGTTGTGGAACTTGCGTAGCATCCAGAGGTCACATTTTTGGTTGTTGGTGCAGTATTCCAATACACATACATGTACTGTACATGTTGTACACTTCCCATAATACAAGCTATTTATGTACTGTACTGTATGCTCCATGAATCTGAGATGTTTTCAAAACCACAGAAAGCAAGAACTAGGATCTTCCAATTGCAGTACTCAGTATTTAACAGAAGTTACTCATTTTGGATTCACCACTATCCCTCTTTGGATTCACCACTATACCTCAGTGCAATCAAGATCTAGTCCACTATATTTCTTTCATACTGTCTTCAACAATCCAGGTACCTGTTGAAGAGCTTCTGAGGATGGGGAAGGGAAAGAGGAAGGGAAAGAGGAAGGGGAGTGGTGGTGGTGGTGGTGGTGGTTAAAGGAAAGGTCCTCTACTTGTCAAATGACAGGGGAAAAATTACTACAGTAGGGTTCATCCAAAATGGCTAACATGGCCAGCCTAATGTTCCATGTTTTTCACATCAGCTGATGTTCAATCTTAATCACATCTTTATCACTTTTCTGAAGTTTAAAAGTCTGTGGACCTGTACACAATTTCTTACCTGCCCATTCGATGTAAAAAGCATTAGAACAAAAAGAGTGCTAATTTCAATCAAAATCCACAAATATTAACCATTTCACAAGAAAATTACTGTTTTTGCATCTTCACAATTTTGTACCATGTCCACATTACATACCACACTAGAAACTAGCTAGTAAATAATTGTTCAGATAATTTGTGAAGAAAATTGGTGAAAAAAATTTGTTCAGATAATTTGTGAAGAAAGTGCAACACTCTATATCAGACAGTAATTTCTGCATAGCTTGTGAGAAATCTCAGGAATGAACGACTTTGAAGAGGTCTATCTTTAGAATGGTGAAAGTCCAACAAATTTTTCATCAAGGGCTCCTAATCTATCACTGTTGAGTATTGAAGCTACTTTGGTATTAAACATCATGTCCACATATCTTTAACGATGAACTGACTTTGTATTAATGTCACAGATAAATGACTAGAAGCTATTTCATCAGTCTTTTCAATTTTTAACCATGCCTTTTTGTTATGCATGGTTCTGATGAATACTAGTGTAAATAAACAGATATGAAACCAAGTATTCCCAGTGCTGCAAAATGAGTCACTTTTTACAACATCAGTAGGTTATATCAGCAATTTCAAAGCTCTCTGCTAATTAAATATATGTAATTCTGGCCAATTTTGATCTCCAACTCCTGTAACTAGTTGAGTATAAGAAAATTACCACCTTCCTACTGTACCTTCATGTGAAAAGTGTGACTATCACGGCCAGACCAGTACTTAAGCGAGATATTCTTTTGTTGTAGGCCTACCAATTGTGAACTTTAATACATCAAGAACCTTTCCACTACAACACACTTCAGTTGGTGGGGACACACAGGTATACACCTGTGACCATATGAAACCACATGGGTTTTTACTGTATGTGTGGAGTTTAAAGCAAATAATTTCAGCTGTAAGGAGCTTCTACCATATTTTTAAAATCACCTTCCTGGCAGACTTCTCCAAAACATTAAATGAGCCTCTACAAATGAAATAATTCACAAATAGACCTCTGAAATCATACGGCCATACCCAGACATATACAACTTTACTGTACAACTTGTACTTGTCTTGCCAATTCAGAATGTATCTGGACTTTGACATTTAAAAAACACAAAGAAAATGGAGGAAGATGACTAGCAAGTTGCCCCACCTGTGACCATTACTATACACAAATATGCCCACAGCCAGTGGAAGGTGGATCACAGAAAACTACTAATATTTAGCCTCGGGCATATATTTTGAGCCCTATAAAATCACTTCAGTATACTGTACAAGACAATACGCATGGTCGTGCACAGTACAGCATGAGAATGGAGCAGATTCCTGCCTCTTCTGTCGTGACAGGGCACATAAAGTGAATTAGCATCTTCCAGAAGAAGAAAGAATTTCATTTCCACTACACTCTTCTGTGAAATCGATGTCACTATAAAGGTATAACATATAGAGATATTACCTGAACAGCACTGTTCACAAAACAGTTGTTTTCGCCTGTTGGATTCGTCAGTCCCCTGGAGTACTGGAGGCTTGTGAGAGACATCTCTGGGACATCCTCCTCTCCCCCTTTTTGCCTCTTCATTGTCTTTCCTAACCTTGAAAGTGTGTTGAATGTTGGTATGAAACGGTAAGGAATAAAGTTATCATTGGCCATATCTGCAAAAGTGACAGAACAAAAAAAATTAAAAGATGGGTCCCCCACCTCTTTCAAAAATGCTTTTACCAATATCTATGTTTTTCATGAGGAAAAAACTTTTGTGATAAACTCCTGTCACTCATACACCATACCCCTCTGAAATCTCAAGAACAGCAATTTTAGCCCACTTTATCAGGGTAGAGTTGTCCCGTTGAACTTCCCCTCCACCAAGGCCCCCTGTGGGCTGGGGGTTGTAGAATATACCCACGGTATTTCCCGCCTGTCGTAAGAGGTGACTAAAGGGAAGGACTTGCACAGTATTTGAAACCAAACTTGAACCGTACTTGAAATTGTATTTAAACTTTTACCTTTCTTATCTAGTTTACACTATATAACACATTTGTGTTGTTGTGTCATTAAATCTCATCTAACTAATTAACCAACCCTCCATCAAGGATTTGTGACCGAACCATTTCAAGTTTCATTTCTACCATTTTCACATACACAAAAGTAGGTTACTGTATTTTCCAACATAATTAGGTATGAGTCAATAGTACATTTAACAGAAGTAGAAACAGATCCTTAACAAAGTAATGATAAAGTACTTTGTGGTTGTAATAATCAGAGATAGTACAGATTTACTAAAATGTGATAGGGTCTGACCAGAATAAGCAAAGCTTTTCAAATCTGATCCCTTCTAAAATTGGGTAGTCACAAATACTAACTTGCCTTTACTTTTCAGGTTGAAAAGGCAGCCCCGAAATATTTCTATAGTATTTTGCTTACAGTATGCAGAGTACAGTGTAGGTCTTTAGAAGTAGTAAGTTACTATAACAATTGAGTCTCCTTTTGCAAGTAAACATGAACTCAAAGTACAGTACTGTACAATACAAGTAAGTTTCTTGATTGCTCCTCTACACAGCAAATGGTTTTAGATGGGAAGGTGTTTTATGACCCTTTTTGAAACTATATTTTTCCATAATTCCTGACTTCAAATGAAACAAAACCTTGAGAATGGATTTATAACAAGTAAAAAAAAAACAACTGACAGCAGCTAATTTTTCAATTTTTGTTAATATTAAAGGCAATTCATTCCAACCCCAAATGGTTAATTTTAAATTCAAAACTACCCCCTCTAATCACTGCGTTTTGTGATATCGATTGCTCGTAAACACATTTATGCATGACCAACTTGTGGACCACAATGCAAAGTTTTGAGCATAAACTTCAGAATCTTAAAGAGCAGAGTAGTATTTTAGCCAACATTTAGGATATAAGCTCCAGCAACCCCAAATAAATATCGATCACCACAAAGTTTTCCAGGTAAAATCTGTGTAACACTTTTCATGTCCTGCCCAAATTTGAGATTTGTATCTTTTTACAACACCTGAGAACACATGCTCAAAGGCTAAGAAATCTCAAAACACTTTGAACTGCAAGCTGTTATGATTGTATTATTGTGACTAGTCCATCTTGCTGAGGTAAGTTGGATGATCCTATAAAGACATAGAAGGACATATTTGGAAAACCCAAACATGGTAAACCCCAAAAAGGCCATTTCTCCAGCAAAATTTAACAAAACCATAAAATACTGGCAAACATCCCCAGAAAGTCTGGATATTGTATGTGACGCATCTGACCCATGAGAAGACTAGACAGTAGCCAAGTTATCAGTGCCCCCCTCCCTCCCTGACAGGCAGTCAGGCACTGTATCAAAGAAACCGACAGTGTAATTGGAAATCGAAACTAAAATCTTGGATGTGCAATTGCCATTCCATACTGGTACAGGTTGTGCATGATACTGTCATGGAATAACTGACACAGATTTGCATATATACTAAATAAATAACTCTTTAAGGGGTTCATTGAGTTGATATCGATTATTTTGTGACAAGTTTGAAGGGAATCATTGCATGACAATGCTTCTAATTAGCCTCATCATTGCTCATGTTTCACTTCCTATAATGATAGTGACCAAAAATGTGAAGAATTGTAGTTTTTATGGGATTAAGAGCTTGCAGTTCACCAAGCTTGTCCAAGCCCATGATAGACCAGCCTCTCTTGAATAAACAGCACTTATAAACCATTGTGACCTTCAATCACTGCAGCTGTTGGTTATAGGTTGCAAGCCTGTCAATGCAGTTGGGATAAGCCTCACTCATTGGTTGTCTTTGAAGTTTGAACAGGGTTGCATATGATTAATACCTAACTGTAAAAAGTGTCTGGTCACCAATTTGTAAGAAATGATTTTAATCATTAATTACCCTATCATTACCATTTCAGTTGTGTGTCAGATGTGCATAATCTCTTAGTTTGACCATTTACTATCAAGATGTGAGTAAACCTCACAGGTGTGATAAAAAATCATAAATTATGTGAACCAACTCAAGGTGCCTTTTTAAATAAATATTCATACATTATCACATTTGCAAATTTGGGTCCTGTGATATAAGTGGAAGGATAACTCTGAATGTATCTTCATCGTTACAGTAGCTCCACTTATTTTGAACGTGCTTATAAAGGCTGTGATATTACAATACGAGTGTTGTGTCACTGTCAGCACTTGCCACAATAACTTAAACAACACCTCCTTAATGTGACAATTTTTTGCTATGTTATATAGACAGGAAAAAAAGAAAATCTTTTGCAAAGGTGTTACATTCACCTGTGGAGCTACCCCTATCATTTGACAATAGTGGTAATTCTGGCTAGAATTTGAGATAAATCCAGCCTGATTCCTTCAAAGATCCGGCTGTAGCCGGAACCAGATAAATTCTCATTATCTGGCCAGATAGCACTGATATCAGGTGCACCCCTAACCCTTGTAGCCTCTCAAAGACAAGAACAGTCTACTGTACATACTGTAGGCTAGATAATAGGAAGCTGCCTCTGAATTTTGACTTTGTATCCCTGTAGCTTCTTGAAAAGGAATATCCCAGTTCAGGGGAATTAAGTTTTGATTGTGCATCCCCTGTAGCCTCTTGCAAAAAAAAACTAGAACAGCAATGCTGTTGTGTAGCTCACACAATTTCTCTTGTCTGTTAAAAATAGAAACTCACAAAACCAAATTTTATCATCTATTCATCTGCTTCCAAAAAACCTCTTTACCTTACAAAGGCAAATAGGAGGGAAGAGAGGAGCATAATAATTAACAGAAATCAAAACCCATCTGTAAAATCACAAATGTGTTAAGGAATGTAAACCTGCAACTGACATAGTTTTATGACAGGTAGCTATAAATATCAAGGCATATTTTCTCATACCAAGCAAGCCTGCAAAGGCTGTATTCACTTCTATTAGCAGCAAGACTGAAAAAAGTTTGTATGATGTACCTATAAACTGTTCAAGTATTGCAAAGTACATTTAACCGCACCTTTGATTCCACAAGTAAACACTGCATGGGTTTGCACTGATCAAAATAAAACAGACTCTCAAAAAGCTCCTACTGCACTTGAACTCAAAACAGTTAAATTGCAATTACTTGACTTGACCAACTCAATTGAACAGAACAGAATGGGAGATATCCCCACAATTAGTAAGTTAAGCCTATATCCTTTCATGTGTTAAGCCCATAGAAATAAAAGTAAGGGAGAATGACGTCAGCCGATCTGGACTGAAGCCATTGATTTGGCCAGTCTGTACGGCAACAGAGCACCTGCGCCTAATACAAATATCACGTCACTGCTTTTGCCCCAAGTACTGGCAAAGAAACTACAAGTTTTCAAGTTAGGAGTATAAAACAAAATACTTAAGGCACCATGACTTATTTCTGTTGTGAAAATTACTCCAAATCTTTCGAAAAACGCATAAAATAAGCTATAACTTCTGCAGCAGAATGCACACTGTACATATGGAGAGACATCAATCAACCGGTCTTTTGCCGTACAACGAAAGCACCCTCACAATTTTCGTGGCTTCACCGGTTAAACATGCATGGATGCATTGTGTTAGCATTCTCCCTTACTTTTATTTCTATGGTTAAGCCACACTGACCACAGAGTTGCTTCAGACTGTAGAGGCCACTTGATGAACAAACACATGTGTGTTGATGGATTGAATTTCAAACAGCCTGCATACCCATTTGCAAGATAACAACACAACACAAAACCAAGCACACTGCTATCAGTACAATGGATAAACAGCTAACTGTTCAGCAGGCACAGTGAACTTAGCTCTACAAAAATGGCTTTAAAACCCAACTTAACTTTCCTATAATGGAATGCAAATAGGTAGGTATTAATGCTCTGCAAACAAACAATCATATCCCAAAATTTCAGCCCAAAATCTCCTCACATCAAAAAGAAGAAGACTTTTTGTTGAAAAGTTGACGCCATAAGCCCCATTTTATAACCTCACACATGTACTGTGTACATGTGTGAGCTAAAAACTGACTACTGGCTGCATATCCCCATAGCTTATACCAAGAATTCATAACCAAAACTACTCAGGAAAAACAAGCCAAATATGAGTCATTCTCAAATAACACTTTTGCTTAGACTCAATAGCCTTACGTTGTCCAAAATAAAGCTTACTATATGTGCAATTTCATATTCCCATTGTCACATGATATAACACCCTAGGCTTAGGCTAAATACCTTTGACAAACAGAATGTACGGTAAGTCAAAATTATGCTACTTTCCACCACCAGTAGTTTCCACTCTTACTTTCTGCCCCTAAAAAACATCTTGCTGTGGAAAATAACTAGGGTAAAGTTTTTATTCTTGAAATGATCTTTACGTTAAAAAAGGGTGTAATTATGAGGAGTTTGTGAGAACAGACATCTTGTCCTGCATACCCAAGATCTTGGCAAAAAGTGTCATACTCTTCATACTGGCTAGAGAGTGGGGAAATTTTGGCAATGAGATGTTTTGACCAAACATCATAGTGTCTCAGACCTGCCAACATTTGAAAACTGGGAATAGGAACACAGCGGCGCAATTTCGGAGAATCCGCCGGCCTGGGGGTGGGATCTAAGGGGAGGGGGTGTCCCCCTCCCCTTTGGAAATTTTTTGAAGTTTAAATACTCTTAGATTCAAAACGGTGGCATATCTCAGGAATATGTATCAAATTTTTAAACAGGCAAAATTACAAATTTTTTAGGCTGTATTTTAAAAATTTGGATAATTGGTAGGCCTAGGTCTAGGCCTATGTCTGCTGGAATTGTAGCCAGGCCTAAACAAAAATGCAAAAATCAACACACCCATCACAGTGATAAGGCTAAGGTTTTGTTAGTCTATAATGTAAGCAAATTGAACTTTGAACTAGTTCCCGGCAGTGCTGATTACATCCCTTTTTGCATCATGAGTGCACAAAATAAAACTTTCAGATCATGTTACTTGTTACTGTTAGGCTGGGCAGGCTAGGCTGCATGGTAATGTTAGTCATGTTACACACTTAGCCTAACACAAACTTCGTTTAGGCCTTGGCCTACGTGAACGATTCTTGGCGGGGTTTATGCCATGTTTTCAGAAAAAAAAATCATATAAAAAATTCCCACCTATTTCATAATCTCCGCGACTTTCGTAGTTCAAAAGTTAGACCTAAACGTAACAGTTAAGTTCAGGCCTAGCCTATGCCTAGGCTAGACTGCACACATGTGCTATTTGGCTTTGCCGCACTTTCGCTACGTTACCGTTAGTATGATACGGCAAACTACGGTACCGAAAAACGCCTGCAGGCTCGCAGCTTACTGTCCAAAGTTTAATACTCAAAAACTTCGTTGCTGGTCTTCTGTTCAAAATTGAACACTGTCATAAGTTCTTTGTTCAATCTTCAAATATTCTTTTTCATCCTTCTTAATCTCAAACAACAGCATTGCGATTAGTCCCACTGGTTATCAAACAAACATTCACTATTTATTGCTTGTATACCGTATACGTACGTACCACCCCAGGTGCCACACGGACTTCGCGGACGGTCCGTAGGCGCAGCTGTGGTGCTTTGTAAAGCATTAACTTCAACGATCGTCACGGATATGTACTGTCAGTGTGCACATATCTAGCCTCTGTCGAGTCTTTCCTGCGACAGTTTTCCTCCTCCCTCTGGAAACATTAGCAGGAAACATTGGCTGTTACCTTCTGGGTGTTGTACTCCCCCCTGGAAATCGTTACGCAGGAAAGCCTCTGGACAAAGTTAATTTCATGCACAAACTGCTTAACTATAACCTTTAAAATCTGCTACCAAATCGGTAGTAATTAGTGGGAACCAATCAAAGAGCCTTCGGTTTCAAGGATTCATGAATATGCACGACTGTGCCTTGCCTGTTCGTTCCATGGCGAACAACAACTGGGATCAATGGGATGATTCAAGCGCACAACATTCAGCAGCTCTACTTAGTCTAGACGCGAATTCATTAATAAATCGGCAGCTCGAAGCTCTGTTTCAAACGGAAAGGACACATTTGTGAACCTACCGTATGGATTTGGTAAGAGTTTGATTTACCAGTGTCCGCCGTTCTTCGAGCGATAACGTTGGGTCGACGTAATAATGCAAGGTCAACAACAGGGACTGGTTCTGCGAGTGTTCAAGCAACAATAATACAGGATCGAGCAATTTCATTGGTCAATTTCCTTTCGACGACATAGCAGCATAATAACAATTAATAGTAAGTAGTAGCAACGTGAATATCATAGATGCATATATTAACACTTTGTCCAAAGGCTTTGATGCCGGCGCGAGATCGTTTGCTCAGCAGTCAGTGTTACGAGGGCCTAGCTTCAATGGTTGGAGCGCGAAGGCTACTTTCAAGTCGAAGTAGGCCTAAATAAAGTGAGGGATAACAAACGGCAGAAAAGCCTTGACAAAGGCTAGCACATATCCTGAGACATTTTAGCGCGCACGCCGGATGTCGCATACATGCTGAAGTCTTGGTCACAGTGTTTACATATATGTACACGTAAAGCCCATACAAGTTCGATCCACGAATCATTAATGAGGTGCGTACTATTTTGGTGGTGTACTATTTTGGGGTGGGTGCTAGAAATCGGAACGTTCCGATTTTTTGCTATGTACGGACTCAAAAATCGGAACGGTTCCGATTAAATCGGAACGGTTAGCAGGTCTGGACTGTCTACACAGCCTATGGTTTAGGCCTTGTCCTACAGTTGGCATGAGCTAGGGACATCCATGACCAGTGTTAGCACTAGGGCTCAGAATCTGGTGGAGGCTTCCCCCTTTAAAATATTTTGAGAGGGACTGCAGTTCAAAGTGGGGAGAGGTTTTCCATAAGTAGCACCATAAATAGTTAACTTTTTTGGTTTTCCCAACAGGTGCCGGAAATTCCCACACACAATTTCAAAACTTGTGGGATTGTTGAGAAGAGAAGGGACAGGGAAATCCCCCAGCTTAATGTAAACACTGTCTTTGACAGTGAGTAAATGTACAGTAGTCTACAGTAGCCTAAGGAAAATCTAGTTCTTAGTAAAGGCCTGTGTATGGCCATTTGCCCAAAGCTCACTACACAGTCCATACTACGACCTTTGGAAATAGTGGGGTGATTGGCTCTATGATGGTAGAAACTGACTTTCCAACTCATAGCAAATTTTGGACCTTGAATCTTAGTTTACTACCATGACTGTTCTTCTCTAAATTTTACTGGTGCACTGCAGATGTTTTGATTGCTGAGATCTGGAAAGGGTCAAAAATTTGAAATAAATCAGCAACATTTCTGTGCCCTAAAATTTATTGTGTGGCCAAGTAGTGAATGAAGTTGGTAAGGCAAGTTGGTCACGCCACGTACAAAAGCTAGTAGGGTACTCAGCCTTGTAAAGAGAAATCTTTCCAACTGCTCTGAACAACTTTAAAGCTTCTGCCTATATCAGCCTAGTCAGACCTCATCTAGAGTATGCCACACCTGCTTGGGATCCATACACTGAAAAGCACTGTTGCCACTTGGAAAGGGTACAACAAAACACTGCAAGGTTAGTTAAACATAAGTATTGTAAAACGGAAGGAACAGTCACCAAGTTTTTGCATGACCTTAGCTGGATGACCTTGCAAAATAGAAGATTTGCATCAAGGACAATACAAAAAAATCATAACCTTACTGACACACCTAGGAAACATTTCCTACAGCCAGTGATATTCCTTCAGAGAAGGAGCATGCAAAACTTCTATCAACCTTCATGCCATATTACTGTTTGCAAGTACTCCTTTTTCCCAAAAACTATAAAAGAGAGGAACAGTTTACCTGAAGTGACTGTCAATGCCAGCAGTTTTAACACTTCTACGGCACACTATTTTTATTAGCACACCCCAACCCCGGCACACCCCTGGCTAATATGCTCTTTTTAAGAGCCCTGCCAGTATTTGAGAAAGAGAATTAAGACTAACAAAAAATATATTTCAGACAACCAAAATTTCTTAACCAGAATGCAAAAATGCATTGTGGTTTCAATGATTCATACACACCTACAGTATCATGGAATTACAGTAGTATGAAGTGACTGCAAATTTTTTTAAGGCCAGACCCCTGATGACCCCAAATGACCTTTGACCTCCACCAAAAACAACAGGGTTCTTCCTCTTCCCATAATGCATCTACATACTAAGTATGAAATTCATCCAAGCTTTCTACCTTGAGATATTGTGCTAAAAAGGTTTTCAGTTTTCGACCCCCAGTGACCCCAAATGACCCTTGACCTCTACCAAAAACAACTTGGTTCTTCCTCTTCCCATAATGCATCTACATACTAAGTATGAAATTCATCCAAGCTTTCTACCTTGAGATATTGTGCTAACAAGGTTTTCAGTTTTCGACCCCCAGTGACCCCAAATGACCTTTGACCTCTACCAAAAACAACAGAGTTCTTCCTCTTCCCATAATGCATCTACATACTAAGTATGAAATTCATCCAAGCTTTCTACCTTGAGATATTGTGCTAAAAAGGTTTTCAGTTTTCGACCCCCAGTGACCCCAAATGACCCTTGACCTCTACCAAAAACAACAGGGTTCTTCCTCTTCCCATAATGCATCTACATACTAAGTATGAAATTCATCCAAGCTTTCTACCTTGAGATATTGTGCTAAAAAGGTTTTCAGTTTTCGACCCCAGTGACCCCAAATGACCTTTGACCTCTACCAAAAACAATAGGGTTCTTCCTCTTCCCATAATGCATCTACATACTAAGTATGACATTCATCCAAGCTTTCTACCTTGAGATATTGTGTTAACAAGTTTTTCAGAGTTTGACCCCCAGTGACCCCAAATGACCTTTGACCTCCATTAAAATCGATAAAGTTCTTCCCCTTTATATAACACATCTACATACTAAGTATGAAATTTATCCAAGCTTCCTACATCGAGATATCATGTTAACAAGGTTTTCAGAGTTTGACCCCTGGTGACCCCAAATGACCTTTGACCTCCACCAAAAGAAATAGGATTCTCTGCCTTACCATAAGGCATCTACATACTTAGTATGAAATTTATCCAAGCTTCCTACATCGAGATATCGTGTTAACAAGGTTTCCTGTGTTTGACCCCTGATGACCCCAAATGACCTTTGACCTGAACTAAAATCGATAGGGTTCTTCCTCTCTCTATAACACATCTACATACTTAGTATGAAATTTATCCAAGCTTCCTACATCGAGATATCGTGTTAACAAGGTTTTCTAAGTTTGACCCCTGGTGACCCCAAATGACCTTTGACCTCCACCAAAATCAATAGGGTTCTTCCTCTCCCCATAACGCATCTACAGTACCTACTAAGTATGAAATTCGTCCAAGTTTTCTACCTTGAGATATTGTGTTAACAAGGTTTTCAGAGTTTGACCCCTGGTGACCCCAGGTGACCTTCGACCCCCACCACAAACAATAGGGTTCTTCCTCTCAATATGGGGCACCTATGTACCAAGTTTGAGAAGTGTCAGAGTTTCCCTTCTTGAGATATCGTGTTAACGAGCAAGTGTCACAAACACACATACACACATACACACATACATACATACACACGCCAGCACAGTTGCATAGGTTTCTCTTATCATCGAAACCAAAAATCAGGCCTGTTTATTAAATGCTTGCAGCGGTGATTTGCCACATGTGTGGATGTATAGGAACTACAGAGATCATATATTCTGTGTGATATCACAATGTTATGCTCACAGCATTCTGATAAACAAATATTTCAAACCCTAAAGTACAGTAAATTCTAAAAAGTGACCAAGTTGATTCGATTTTATTTCAATTTTCAAACCTTTTCTGAGGTTTTAAGTTGTCAAAGACAATGTTCAGCAAATTGAAATACTTGTGCAAGATTTGGAACTTTTGGAAAAGTTACGGTAGTAAATTTAGCCTCTAACATTAGATCTTCTTTGCTATAGCATAAGAAGAAAATAAATTTTGACCAGCACTGTGCTGGTCCAAGACCCAAGAATTTCAATGGGTCATAGTTAAGGACTGTGTATAGGCCTAGCCTAGGGTATCTAGGCCTAGTTCTCACGTAAACTTTGTTCTCTAGGCTATATTGCTGTACAAAGTTTTTCCTGCATGCTACTGTGTAGTAACATCGTCTGCATGCGTTTCAACAATGATTGCTGCTACATATGCATGTGTGCGTGTATCAATGTAACCATAGCTATGGACTATGTCACAACTGAACAGCAATCAGGGTGTAAAATTAGCGGTCGTCCGATCATCCAAGGCGACTAACATTTCTGTCGGACCACTGAAATGCACCAAAACACGTTTGCATGGTCATCCTGCGGGCGACCAAAATTATTAGGTCTAACACAGTGAGCCTAGTTTAGGCCTACGCTTAAGGTTTGGGTTTTCTGTGGCGTGGAAATTCCGCGAAATTTGCAGAATCGGGAGATGAACCCTAAAAACAGAAGACAGCTCATAAACAATTTGCACGCAGTGCGTGTGACGTAAGGCCGAGAAGTAGCATGAAAGAAAGTGCTGGAAATTTTAGACAGTACATTTTGTTGCCGTATAATACATACACGTGATAAATGTCAATTGGCTTGACTTTTACTAAATTTCATACCTATCACTTAAATTAAGAGGACATGCTTCCATTATCAACAGAAGTAAATTTTGGTAATATAGTTATGTATAGACAAGCTACGCACATATTTAACCAAAATAACATTCTATTGCATCATATCAATTGGTAAAACTTCGTATTCTTAGTGGAGATACTTTTTTGGAAGCAAAATTCACTTTGTCAACTGTAGCATCGTACACATTCTTTCAAGGGGTACCTTGCGCTGTGTACACAGGAAAAAAATCTTCTGTCCAGTTACTCTATCCTATTACTCCCTTAAATATTAAAATGATACCTATCTCTATGTTGTTCATAATTTTTTATTGCTATTCTCACTATCTGCAAATTTTTTTGCATCCAAAGTTTCCAAACATATGGCAAAAAAGAGCAAAATATCCTCATTTTTTTGGTATACCCCATTTGCTAAAGTGGAGCGTGCCATCGTCATGCGCACTGCTCGGCACAACATACCGTGGGGAGCACCCTGGCTACAAACCGAAGGAACGTTCGTATCTGATAACGACATGCACAGTTTGTGCCGTATTGTACCGTACATAGTTACCGGTACTGTACGGGTGAAATCTCAGCCCAGGAGATGCATCAGAAAGATTTTACTGTCATTATCACGAAGGAACAGTGTGTACAGTAGATAGTGGATTTTTGATAAGACTAGCAAGAAAGCAGTCAAGGAGAAATTCCAACACATGGTTGAGGTACTTTACCGTACAGAAGTTGCAGTGACAAACTTACGTTATTTGTTGTTACGATGCACACCTTATGGCACACTGGACACAAAGCCACAGTAGCCTAGGTAATAGTAGGACTTGTTTAAAATGTGTCTGATTGCACATCTCATTAATTGTGCTAAAGTAGGCCTATATGGTCAAATTAAATATTTTGGTCTGATTTTCAAACTCACGATATTAAGAACCAATGGCACAAATGAAGTAACTTTAGTAAAGCATTGTGATGTATTGTTTTTATCAGATCGATCCAATCAGAGAAGAGGGGCCAATGAGTCGAATGCCAAACTGCACAGTACGCACACACAATGCCTAAAAGAAATACAGTTCATGTAAGATTTATACAAACATTAGTTTTGCTGTTTTTTATCGAGTTTTGAAGGACGACCAAGAACGATGAAGGACGATCAAATTGTATGAAATGTTCTCAAGTAGGTAGTCCTTCGGACTACCGGTAAAAATTCCTTAAATTCACACCCTGCAGCAATGCGTGCTATTTAGCATATAATAGTGTGAAAGTCCTAGTAACAAGATTTACCAGTTTCATAGAATGTTTAAAAAACAAAACAGGATTGCTTGTATAAATCAAAATTTTTGGTTTCTTTTTGGACACTAAGTGCAAATATTCTTAGAATGGAGGGTCTTAAACATATGACTCATAGAGGTCAATTACCTACCAATATACGAGAATTTGAGAAAGATCGAGACCATTCAAAAGTTTTGAAGGTGCGGTAGCCCAATTTGCAAATGGCGATATTGCTGACCTAGTATGGGAAGCCCCAAAGCAACCCAAATACTTGGTCAGCAGACTGCAGACTTACAGGCCTAGACCTAAGGAGCTCTGGATCTGGATAAATACTGCACAACACTCCTAGGTGGAGTCAAGCTCTTATCGACTAGCCTAGGCTACAGTATGTTTACTGTACCAATAGCACGAAACCACTCTTTGGGATTGTATTCTTCGGAACTTATCAAACTGTACATCGAGTCTCTTCCATATTCAGTACAGAGACCAAGTCTTTCATAAAGCACTGAAATAACCCTCGCAAACGTTATTACAGTACTATCCCATCGTAGTTGACAAACCATCGAGTCAGACTCATCGAAACTCGTGGAAACTCATAGAAACACATCGCACTCATCGAGTGCATATAAACATTTTAAGTGACATGTGAAATCATCAAACAACTCGCCGATCATTTCATCAAAATCATCGAGGGGATGGGGCTTGTTTGAGGTCTCACAGTGAATGAGAAAATAAATTTTCTCATTGCTTTTACTGTGTATTTTTCCCCCTTGCGTTCGTTTACCACTGCATGTGTATTGCCTGCAACAAAACCATTTAACATGAGACGAGTAAACCAAGGGTTGCCACTACACAACCTGAAACAACCCACTCAGTAATCTCCAATTCAAGTCCTGCAGTACTATAGAGTACCGAAGTGTGATGTCTTTTTTTAGCCACTGGCTCCATACAAACAAAGCCATTGCTTTATCGTAGGACTCAACTTCTTCAATTCATTGCAATGAAATGGCTTCTTTAATATAAATGAGAGTCCAGTATATGGTTTTATGTATATTCGAAGTATGTTTACAAATTTTGTCAGGTTGGATTAAATTTCGTTTACTTTCGAATTGTAACTTTTAAGAGGTTTCGTAGATCTGGTATAGGGAGCTTTACACAGAAGTGCGTGTCTTACGGTGTAATAAGATATGGACCCATTAACATTTTTTTAAGGACTGAAGTTAATCTCATCCCATTGTATGTTATCCCGTTGTACGTTAATGAATTTAATTTTTTTCGCAACTTGCAGGGATTTTCAAACAAATAAGTAAAATAGTGTTGTTCCATAGGTAGTAAGAGTGCCATTGTGACAAATATTCAGCTCTACTTTGTGCCATGTGGTTTTATATATACGCGTTAAAATCAGTTTTTGAAGGTATCGAGTTAAGTATGTTAGGCTAATCAGGTCGAAGTTTGTTTAGAACCATCGCCATGGGCAACTAGGCGGAAGTGACGACATCACTTCGGTACTCTATATGAGAGCAGCAAAACCTCTAAGCCCAAGGTAACCTCAGTAACAAAAGGATGTGTCCCCTGTTGTCAGACAAATAGTAACAAGAACGCCAAGAGGCGTAGTGATTCCTTGCCAAGTTGAGAGATGGGGAAGATATGAGCGCATAGGTTTAAATCTTCCTTGCAATCAATGAGGACATCACTGTAAACTTGTATAATTAATGCAGTAAATGTATGACATATTAAGTTTCTTTATACACCCCTTATTGAGATAATGTGGTTACAAAAGATTTTACACCTTGCCAGCTGGTGACCATAAATGACCTCTGACGTCTCTTAAAAACAATCCCAACTGAATTCTTTGAACATTGAACTTACACATTAACTTGTGAAGTTTGCCACTCCTTCCTTCACAAGAATAAGGAGACTGTATATTCATATAAATCAGCCAATTCCTTTCTGTGGTGAATCCTTGCTGTTACCATGCCAGCACCAATTACATGGACACATCATTTCAAGGTAAGCTGTGAACCACTATTGATGGTATTGGTAATTATTCTTTTGGGACTTCAGTTCTCTCCACTTTCCTGTCACCTACCTAAAATCATAGGGCTGTTATTCAATCATATCTTTGACAGTCTCCTCAGACAAACGACAGCAAAGTGGGCTCTCTTTTGCCACTTGTAAAGGTCATTGGTCAAGCAGTTTCTCCTAATCTGTTTACAATGATATGGTCTGTCAGTCACTCTGTCTGTTAAAAACACTAAACAGATCAGTGTGAGCAACATTGACTGATACTTTGTAGAATACTGTATTACCATCATATAACTTATACAAGTTTTGTACAGTATCAATACAAGGGATGTTCTGCACCTGTTAATTAAAAATATATAATGCTTGGTCCACAGTACTTAGCAATTACACATCAATCTGGTTTTGACTCGGACAGACCACCAACAAGTTAGGTGTCAGAGGCCAGCAGTATCAGTCTACATGTGAGTTGTGACAGTTTTATCCTCAGTGGACATAGAGGGGAACTGTTATTACCTCTGGTTCTTGTGGTGAAATATGTTGTATCAATCACAACATCTCTACATCTCAAACCAAGTGTGAGGTACAAATAAATTAGAGCCTTAAAACCTGTGAAATCATAACATAACCCAAGTAACTGTAAATGGAACTGTTCAAAATGATTATATCAAAAGCAATAAGATCATAGGGATGAGAGAAAGGCAGAAAATATATAGAACATTTGGAGTAAACATAACACCTGTAACCTACTGTACCATGTGCAAACTGATCTTTAAACCGTGAGTATCTCATGAATTCTGTTCAAAAACTGGAGTGTGCAAAAATAGTTTTCAGGGTTTGACCCCCTGTGACCCCAGATGACCTCTGAACCCCACCAAAGGCAATCGGTTCTTTGTCTTACCATAATGCATCTACACACTAAGTATGAAATTTATCCAAGCTTTCTACCTTGATATATTGTGTTAAAGATGTTTTCAGAGTTTGACCCCAAATGACCTTTAACCCCCACCAAAACCAGGTTTTTTTGTTTCACCATAATGCATGTAGCCTACATACTAAGTATGAAATTTATCCAAGATTCCTACCCTGAGATATCGTGATAACAAGGTTTTTAGAGTTTGACCACCGGTGACCCCAAATGACCTTTGACCTCCACCAGAAATAATAGAGTTCTTTGTCTCACAATAATGCATCTACATACCATGTATGAAATTTATCCAAGCTTCCTACCTTGAGATATTGTGTTAACAAGGATTTCAAAGTTTGACCCATGGTGACCCCACATGACCTTTGACCTCCACCAAAAAATGTTACCTGTCTTTCTCTTACCATAAGGCATCTACATACTAAGTATGAAATTTATCCAAGCTTTCTGCCTTGAGATATCATGTAAACAAAGTTTTCAGAGTTTGATCCCCGGTGACCTCAGATGACCTTTGAACCACACCAAAACCAATCCCAGCTGAGATCTTTACATGATTTACCCACACACCAACTTTGAAGTGTCTCTCCCTTTCCCTTCAAAAACTAGAGTGATAACGAGATGTTGTCACACACACATACATACACACACATACATACGCACACACATACACAGACATCTCCATCGCATAGATTCCTTGCCTGCCTTCGGCAAGGAATCAAAAAGTAGGTCCTGGGCCTATACAGGATCTAAATAATTTAGCTCTCATTTTCTCCTGCCGGTTTCTACCATGCTTGTAACTGGCCTATATTATTAACTGCTGCATGCAGTTTTTGACTTCAACTGCGATATTCTTGTGAAACCAAAATAGCGGGCAGGCCTTAAAAATGATTTTGCATTATTAGCGAAAACTTCTGCAACCTTAAGGCTCCCTTTCCTGTCTAGGCGGCTTTTATTCTACCCGGCGCCATATTTATTTTGACTCTAAGCACATTTGCCTTACGGCAAGCCAGCCTTTTCAGCCAAGAATCTCTTCTCATTTCTAGCTGCGTAGGCATTTTGTTTTTATCAGTGAATTGATGTAATTCAACAAAACCAACAACTCACCATTCTTGCTAATACTGCTCAGCCCCCCCCCCACCCCCCCCCCCTCCAACATGATCAAAAATTCTTCAGTGAAAAAAGCAACAACTCTCTAGTAAGAAGTATGTTGTTTAGAATCTTGATCCAAGCCCACCGGCTTCCAACTGTGCAGTGCGGACCCTTTGAGATACAGACACATGCCTGCACAGTTCCCCGCATAGCCTGACATTAATAACCAAACCAACTGCATTTGTCGGTACATTCCACTAGGGCCCACTCAGCTAACGTAAAACTGAGCGCTAAAAATTCCCGGTAAAATTCTTCAAAACATAAGAAATTAACCCAATGCCATGTGTAGAATATTACAGAAGAGGTATTGGGACTGGTACTTGTATACCTGCGGAAGAGTGTGATATTCCTCCAATATGTACAGTAGTCCTAAAAATGGCGCTTAGTGTCGTTGAACGATCGCACTAGAAATTTCATTATCAGTTGAACGGGTCACCCGGTTTCAAGATCAGGGTTCCTGAATAAACTTATGTCATATTTTCCATACAAGGCAATAGCAGGCGTACTCAGTATGAATGAATGACGATGTAAACAAACTTGTGACAGTAGGCTGTGCACAGTACTTGTAGCTTGCAGGCCACGAAGAAACAAGTGCATCACACCGTTCCATGTATATGTACCACTGGAGAGCTTCCACGTGGCAACACGCTGTATCTACAGTGTTATATATGACGATTGCTACTGCCGCGAGAATAGTAACTTTTGCTTAGCCCTGATTCGTTGAATTACGTATCTGTAATGTGACGTCTATACACAGGTGTATCTTTGAGGTTATCGTTTTGAGAGGTGCCAAAATATTGCAGGATTTTATAATTTTAAAATGTTGTGGGTTAGAACACTTTTTTGAGCTTGGTAAACTGGTAATTGCTGATGGCTTCAGGAAATACAAGAAATCTTGAAATCAATAAAATCATTGCAATATGCCTCATGGAATTTGGAACTTTGATCAACAAGAAGCTACCTGTATGTATTTGTGTCACAGAAATTAAAGTAAGGGAGAATGACGTCTGCCGATCTGCAATGAAGCCATTGATTTGGCTAGGCTGTACAGCAACAAAGCCCCGGCGCATAATACAAATATCATGTCACTGCTTTTGCCCCAAGTATTGGCAAAGAAACTACAAGTTTTCAAGTTAGGAGTATAAAACAAAATACTCAAGGCACCATGACTTATTCCTGTAATGAAAATTACTCCTAATCTTTCGAAAAATGGATAAAATAAGCTATAACTTCTACAGCAGAGTGCACACTGTATGTACGGAGACACAGCAATCAACCGGTCTTCTGCAGTACAGCAAAAGCACCCTCACAATTTTTGTGGCTTCACCAGTTTATAAACATGCAGGTGATGCATTGTGTCAGCGTTCTCCCTTACTTTTATTTCTATGATTTGTGTGCTGATCTGCTTTTTCCGATACAGTATTGCATGCACCAAGGTGACTTGGAGCGCCAAATTGCGGATGCGATAAAATAATGCAGACAGTTTTTGTAAACAAGATTTTCAGTGTACACTGTACAGCTCATATTTCGGATCATTCTTAACTCAGCCATGCATTCAGGGGTCGAAATTTCCACTGTTACGCTGTTCCGAGAACAGTGCTTTCAGTGCCGGGACAGTAACTTTTCAAAAACCACTGTTCCGTGGAACAGTGTTTTTCCACAAGAAGCAAAGTGCATATATAAATAAACACACATGCTAATCTCTGATAAAGTAATGACGCCGTAAACATAAAAATTCCCTGTAAATTTTGGCTTTAGTATGAAATGCAATCTTGTGCACCATTATCAATTAAAGTTGGTTACACTTGCACATGTTATTCCCTATGCTGCATGGCACAGTGTGTAAACCCACATACTGAAGTTTTACTACCAAACACAGAAAAACTTCTAGTACAGTATGTCATTATTGCCCTGCAAGCAAAGGTCATCTTACATTGCCCCTTGTCTTGCATGGTATGTTCCAAATGACCTCTAACTATTCATTGGTATTCCTTCCAATTTATTGTGTTTTTTGGGGGTTTTGTATTAATATTCCCTCCAAGCTAGTAACTAAGCACTGAAACTTGAAACAACTAAAAGCAATTCTGACTACTGACACCTCGCAACCAAAGTCAATGGGTCTTAAGTGTTTGTTTTTCCTAGCAAGATCTTCCCATTGACTTACTGTGTGGAATGATACTTGAATAAAGGTTGTGGCGAAGGGTACGACTAGAACTATTTCACGCAAATTTGCTGCGAGAAAAGAACATTGGTATGTGCACTCATATGTTGGAGAACCCACTCATTGCTTTGCTATAGCAATAAACCGCAATGCAAAGGCTGAATCAAGCAAAATATTCCTTTACCGTGGAACTTTTTGCTCTCACTCAAATCCCACTTGCCTTGCTTGCTGTGCCTTCTGCATCAGTTTTGAGTGTATTTCATCCTACAGACTGTAGGATGTAGGCTACTTGTAGGGTAATTTGTGATTCGGAGATTGCTTATTTTAGAGGCCACTTAACCCTAACCTAACCCCTAAACTGACTTAGGCTAACCCTAACCAAACCCCAGGCACAATCAAACCCCCAGGTGGAACCCCTGACAAAACCCTGTTTTAACAATAGGGTGACGTTCTCTCCTTAGTCGCATGTCCCTAGGCCTAGCCCCCCCCCCCCCACACTCAGTGAACTGGTAAAAAATTCTATATGATGGCTTAGGCGGGTGCCTAGGCCTAGGGTAAAATGCCCAGTATCCGACCGCCACCCGGTATTCAACCACCTGTTGTTATTTATTCGTCATTCCTATCCCATAATAGAATTGTAAATATATTCTTATGTTATCTACAATGGCTACCCTTTTCTTACCAACTGGTATGCACAACACAGCCCATTCCACAAAATTCATGATGTATTTCTATACCAATTGCATGAGGTGGATATAATTTTAAGAAAAGCCACTTTTCTTAAACATTTTCTTCTGAAAGTTGTTGATTTTGTTCCAACTTAAGCTATTTTAGCCTTAATATTTTTGGGGGCTGAGAGCTTAGGTAGAAAGACCACAATAAACTCAATATGGAGGTCACCAGTGATGGCCCCTTCATTATGGGAGGTCGCCTACTGGGCTCTGCTTTGCAAAGTGCTATGTAGTACTCAACCATGGTATATATAACACAGAGGTTGAGTTCTGGTCTACAAAGTTTTATGTTAGCACCAGTATTTTACCTGTCATAATTAATCCCTTTCTTTACAAGTTAAATGTTATGAAATTTGAAAGACGAAACAAATAATTAAAGGGGAATTTTCATGATCCCAGACAGTTCCAGTTCTTCCAACTATGCAACTTCTAGCTCCTCCTATAACTGTATGAAGCTCTTCCTTGTGCAGGAATAAACCTGTTTTATTGCTTAAGGCAAGGTCCTGGTGAGCATACAAGGCTATAAAATGTAATAAAAGCACTCTCTCTGCCTTGTGTGGAATGTGAGCTACCCTGCATCTTTCAAATTTTCAAACTTTGATGTCAATCAAAGAGCAGTCACCAACTGAGAATTTTGACCCACACTAAAAATATACTTTGGGGTGATGACTGTCTGTCTTTAAGTTGAATATTAGGGATGCTATTTTGAAATAATCATTACTGAGAATAAAGAGGAGTGAATAAACAGTAATCAACACTGTGGCCGAATTCTGGGTTGAAAAAATGAATACTGCTCACACTAGGTTGAATTCTGGTCTATAAGGGTCTGAATTTCTAATGCCCCCTTCCTTCAAACATAAGAAATTATTTCACTTTTTCATATGGAATGGAGAGGACAGGCAAAAGTTTACAAAGATATTAAAAGTAGCCTAGTATTTGATTTCATGGCTCTAATTTAGAATCCGTGCCCGGAAGTGACGTACGTGATACGCATAGGTACAGGGTTAGGGTCAGGTATAGGGTTCGGTTATACGTTAGTAGGCATATGGATAGGGTACGCATACGCACAGGGATAGGGTTACATACATAGTAGGCATACGGATAGGGTACGCATACGGATAAGGATTGGGTTATACACATGGTACGCATAGAGATACGGTTAGGGTTATACCCGTAGGGATATATGTACATATGTATAGAATACGTATACATGTATAATTATAGCCTACGTATACATCTGTAAGTACTTATAATATTTAAAACCGTTTGCCGGCAGCTCGGCTCGCAGCGCTATTGGTTAGGGCATGGAATCGCTATACTGACATCAATACCGCGTTCGTATTCTTGCAATGTTCCCCGTTCAAATCTCACGGTTGCCTTCCTTTCGACAGCTTCTCTTGTCACGTTAATGTTGGTTCTTTTAAGTTAGAACTTAAACTTGTCACAGATATTTTGTAAGTTTTGAGTTGTAATTTACGTCACTTCCGGGCACGGATTCTAAATTAGCCTAGTACCATTTCATTTGTTAAACAGCTATCAGAACCAAAAGGTCCTTAAGCGGTCGGATACTGAGTATTTTACCCTAGGCCTAATACTAGCCCCCTCAAGCAGACTGTCAGGGAGGCTTTCACAGGACTATATGCTAAGTAGGCTACACTTCGTTTTACTTACGGGTAGGCCTAGCCTAGGCCTTTGATTCTACCGTTAACAAACTTAGCCTAGGCTAGTAGTACTGCCTACACGGACTTCCATTGGCCTAGCCTAGGCTAGGACCACAACCCTAGGCTAATTTACTATTAAGTATAAGGCTAGGCCTAACGTTAGGCTCCTAACTTCCTTACGCCTGCCAGTCTTCCTTACCAATATATGGGCTTCATAATTTTAATCCAGCTTATTGTCGCCAATCCACCGTACAAAGTCTTTACAAGCGCATTCGTTTCTGCAACACGTAGCCTGAGCAGAGCGGTGAATGGTATCAATTGTAAACTTTATACCCAAATAGCACAGTGACAGAATCTTAGCCGTACCCGGTTACACTTGACTTTCACTATACTAAGGTATAGAAGGATATAGTTCGTGTGTACGTTTACAAGTCCTATGGCATACGTATACCGTGTATAGAAATCTTGAAACAACCATTGTTGGTCATCAGTTCTAAAAGTTAACGTTATTCATTGTGTCAGCTGGTACATCATTGTTGTTTTTATTAAGATGACGTAATAACGTTAACGGCAAGTTCGAGAAGTATCGAGAAGAATCTTGTCAGATCGTAAAAAATGTTGCCCTATATCTACTTCGCAATGTCTCTCAAAATCTTTTCAGAGCCCATCCTATTACCCCAATGAAGATGAGTAATATATCATAGCCTACACAAAATTCTTCCCATGATCGATAACAGTGATGACGATCATGATCGTGGGCATTCCCGGTTCGGATCATTTGGTTTCCAGGTAAGGTGGACGGTGGAAGTTTTGTTCCGAGGGCGAGTGTGGGGGTGATTTTTGAAAATTTACATAGAAATCATGCAAACTGATTCTCAGGGTAGAAATTATGAAAAATGGTGCTCTGGGTAGGGTCAAGGTTAGGGTTAAGGTAAAATACCGTAGTTGGACCAATTCATGCTGGGAGTAAAATGGCCCATCTGTTAGCCTGGATCGGTCGTCTGTAGAAACATGTTGGAAAGCTGTCAACGCCGGGCCGGGGGGCATTTCCCCCGTCGGCGAAGCTAGGCTGCCTCTCCCCGTCGAGGGAATTTTCCAATTTCGTCGGGGAACTTTAATGCGTATGGTAAAATATGTAATCCCGACGACAATCAGTCGCCCCCACGTCACCGTGACCTACTTGCCTTTGTTCAAGGGAAGGGCAGATTTTTCAATAAAAACCCAAAATTTCCCCATTTTTCAGTAAACACTCAAATTCTTTAAATTTTCTGCAATAAAACCCCTAAAGTCTCAAATTTTTAGAGATAAAAGCCAAAAAATTAGTTACGTTTGACAGCCTTTGGGCAACTCGTCAACTTTGTCGGGGCTTTTGGTTGCTGGCCCCATCGAGGAGCTTGGCCCCCTGTTGGACAAATCATTGTGCCACCCTGCTGAAAAGTGGAGTCCAAATCAAATTCTGCCCAGATAGGTTCCAATAACACTGCATGAAAGACAGGATAGGAGGGACATAAGGTTGTGAGAAGATTTGAAGGACTCCAACCGTTAATATTTTTTTGAGTCAGGAGCCTACATATAATCATATCAGTTTGGGACCAGATGCGTCGCCAAGGGGAAGAGGCATGGGCACGTCTCTCAAACTTTGCCATGCCCCCGGCCAGGCCCATAGTCAAGGTGGGGAGGAGGGCGAAGCCCCCTGAAATTTTTTTGCCCCCTAGAGAGTTTGAATCTTACCATTGACTTAATACATTTGTACACATTTGGCCCCCCTGAAAAATTTTTTGCCCCCTCCAGATGTCTGGCTACGGGCCTTTCCCCGGCCCGTGTGTCCCAGGCCCCCATATTACATTGTAAATGATGAAAAACCTATGCATTAACACATCGTGTATGTATCAATTTGGACACGAAGGGGGTCCCACTGTCACTTTTCCAGTCAATCAGGGGACTAAAATTGCACAAAATGTTCTCAAAATTACATTTTCATATTATTTTTGTGAACTTTGTGAAGCACTGCCTTACTGAGAAGTATATAGTCAGGCACCGTTTCACTAACCTACATCTTGTGAGTCCTCTCCATTGAATACAAATCCCACATCAGCTATCTTTTAATCCACTTTTATGTTAAAAATATCCCAAAGATAGCACCATTTTGCATCTATGCAACCTTAAATTAACAAAAGGATCTCACACTGCTGTAAACAATCGCACAAAAATCGCACAAAAAAGTACAATTTACGCAGACCTGGGGACTGAGGTGGCATTACGACGTCATCCGGTCTGCCCCCCCCCCCAATCGCCATGATCCTGGCGGCGCCACTGCATCCAATAAAACATGAGGGTTATCAAATGCTTCATCTCATGTCCCAAGGTACCGTTTATTCTTAACACAGATGCCATAAAATTAGTAAGGGGATATGTTTGTAATAATTATAAGGCACACACAACCAGTGGCGGAGCAAGGGAATTCTGTGAGAGGGGGCGAGAATGGCCTGTAAGGGCGCTTTGAGGTAGGTAGATGCCCTATGCCTCGATACGGTAAAAACCTAAGAAGGGCGCCGACAGGCGATTTGAGTCCGTCAGGGGGGCGACCGTCCCCTCTGATTATATGGACGCTCCGCCACTACCCACAACCCAATAAATCACATACGAGGGCCTCTTGTTTCCAAAATGAGTTGGATCCTCCTCCGTAGATGGCCTTCCATATACTGGAATGTGAGGGTTCCGCCTCAGTGGGTCACATAGGCTACTGGAGACAGTTGAATGTTTCATTCTAATGACCACCATTTTGTAAATACCCAGAGCCGCGGGATTTTGCCCCTGGACCCTCATCGGGGCGTTGTACCTGCATCCCACAAGGGTGCTAGGGCCTCTTGACCCTAACACCTACAGGGGAACACATCGTGTCACCATGACGCCTCCAGCGCCGCTCAGTACTTCATATTTTGACGTGCCCCTTTGGGAAACGTTGTGGCCCCTGTGCCCCCCCCCCCACACGTCGAAAAGTCAGGCGACTGGTTGGGACTCTGAATGGAGTTTCGACTCCTACTAAGATGTTGTATTGCATGAAATTAAGTACACCTCAACAATATTCACAGCACATCACACAGGATCATGTCATGGGAGACTAGGCCATAGACCATTTCCTCGTTAAGGTACATGAGAGGCAGTCAACAGAACTTAGAAAGAGATGTCTCTGTAGTTTACAGTCCAGGCAATTTTTATGTCCAAAACTGTCAACCTTTGCTTTAAAATACTAAAGTTGTGCAGCCTACCACATTTGACGGCAGATAATTCGAATGATCCATTGTTCGATAAAAGGGGGGGGGGCTGAAGTAAAATAAAATTTATTGGCTGGCCATTGGTTCGGCTTTTAAAGAGTGGTCGCTAGACGAAGAAGTGTTCTGAGCCAGTGGCGTAGCTAGACATTTCTTGTGGGGGGGGGGGGCAAAAGCAAAAATTTCCGACAGATTATTATCTGGGGACCTTTTTTTTTGCTTTCCGGGCAATTTGAGGCCGAATTTTGATTTTCACGTTGACATTTCGATGTGTAATTCTGCTTAAAAGCATAACAGGTGTTGTAAGAGTTTCAAATGAATTTTTTTAATTTATTTCCGACAGACACTAGAAATTTCCGACAGGGGCCTTCAAAGGCTTTGTGGGGGGCGACCGCCCCCCTGCCCCCCCCCCCTCTAGCTACGCCACTGTTCTGAGCCGACCCTGCCGGTGCACATTTACAAATCATATGTCCATGATCTTATTTAGGCTAATTTGGTTATCTAGTTGTCCGTTTCAGAATGTTGTCCGATTCAGGAAGTTGTGAGCTTTGCTCGATTCAGCTGTCGTGCAGTGGTGCAAAACAAGAAACCTCCACCCCTCCCAGCCTTTGGGAAAGGGGCTAAAGACTGGGGATTCACTCACGTCCGTCAAATGGGAACGTTAAATGGCGGTCCCGGGAGCAGGATTGGGAGCGATTAGTACATCTGCCTCGTTAACCTCTGAGCGCACTAGTCGAAAAGAGAAGACCAATCTCGCCGGTGTTCATCCATGCTCACTCTGGTGTTATACAGGGTCCTCCATGTGCCAGTTGGCTTCCTGACCCTAAAACTTTGCAGTTAAAGTTGCTTGAGTGAGTCTCTCTTCGTAATATAAATAATGCATTGTTGGAATAAGCTTTGTTGCTCTCCTCTGTACTGATTTGAGCTCATATGTCCATTAAGGATAAGGGGTGCCATCAGGGGCGGCGCCAGGGTTTTTCGATAGGGGTGGCAAAGCATGCTGGGTCGGACCCAGCTTTATTGTTTGGGGGGGTACAGGCATTGAAGAATTAAGAGCCTCACCCTACCCCCCCCCCCCCCCCCCTCCCCGTGTCAGAACCTGCGTTTTTGGTGTTTTCATTTTCTTGGACTTTATTTTTCTCTAAAAAAAACTTTTTTGTCTGAAATAAATACGAACTGTGAGAAGGGTTGTTTGTCTGTCAGTGAAAATCGGCCCCTCACTGAGTGAGACGCTTCAACTATGCAGCAGGCGCGGCGGAACGAGAAAATATTGGGGGGTGGGGCTGAGTGCAGCAAGACTATCTAAGCGGAGCGCCACCATCAGTTGGCGCGGAGCGTACAAGAAAATTTTGGGCTTTACAAACCCTCCAGATGGCCGGAAATGGCACTTCCCGAGTGTTCTAAGCTGCATGTACCCAGCCTTGAAATATGGATCATATGTCTGCAATTTCTCAATTAAGGAGAAAAAAAATAAATCTATGAAAAATGGTAATACATATTTCTAAGCGGAGCGCCACCATCAGTTGGCGCGGAGCGTTTAAGAAAATTTTTGACTTTGCAAGCCCTCCAGATGGCCGGAAACGGCACTTCCATAGCGTTCTAAACTGTATGTATTCATCCTTGAAATATGGATCTCATGTCTGCAATTTCTTAATTAATGAGAAAAAATTAATCCTCATTATGTGATTTTTTCTTGCTTATAGAAAAGCCGAATCACTGAGGAAGAGTTATACGCAAAATTGAATTTTATAAAAGGGAGAGGAATCATAACTCTTATGAGATAACATTAAATTTTTACCTATAGCTTTTCGAGTTTTTGAACCAATGATGTAACCAAATTTGCAAGCTAAAGTAAACTTTACGCAAACAGGAGTGACGTCATTTCCTCACATTAATAGACTGAATTATGTGTATCGTTAAACTTAAATCCGATTTAGTGTGCTTCATAATCGTATGGTATCATTACGTAATATTCACAGGAGATATTGAAATTTTGCAAATTGCACCCTTAAGGGTCTGTAAGCCAACACGATTGAAAGGCACAGAAAAGGGAGAACTGCTCATCAATGTGAGAATGTGAAATCGCTCCAGCTTGCTTTGAGTTCACTTTGCTTTGAAAATACAGTTAAATCAACATTTTATGTAACTTGAAAGAAACGCACATAGAAAATGCATTTTTGTGGTCTACAAAGAACTGCCAAATTTTAGCTAAATTTAAAGTGTACCTAAAGGCTAAAAATTCAAAAACATATGTTACAAAGCTTGAAAAAATGAATCCAAATGGTCTAACCGCCATCTTTATGGGAATTCCTGAGCTGAGATATATAAAATGTTGGTGCTTATTCAATTTAAAATGGTAGATGGCGCAATAATTTGTAATGTCATCCTTGTGTTACTCAAATTACATTCTTTGTTTTCTTTATTTTTTCGAAAGCCTCTGCACCTTGTGCCAAAATGTGATCACTTTCTCACTGTTATATGGGTGACTTGACTATACAAAACCTCACCGTACAACAGTAATTTTTGCAAGGTTATATACACATTTCAATTTCAAAAGGAAACAAAAGCAAGTAATGTGAGTTTTACAAGAAGATCATCACAAATTATTGCGCAATCGACTATTTCAAATAAAATGAATAAATTTTAACTTTTCATATCTCAGCAACAGGGTGAGATATGAAAATGAGAGTTGGATGAGTAAAATTCGTTTCCAACGTCTAAAATATATATATTCTTATAATTCTTCACTTTAGGTCCACTTTAAACTCCTAAAATGAAACGTGCATGTATGGGATAAGAGACAAAACTGATTGCAATTTGCTTTATTGCAGTATTATTTATGTAAAATTTGGACTTAAATCTTAAGAATGAATTCACAGGCAGAGGTATAAATAATTGGTTGGGATGGCGTCACCAGGGAGGGAGAGGGAGGAGGGAGGGAGATACCGTACCATAACACACGTCAGTCTTTAAGCGCCTGTCACACCTCACCGGATTGCAATAACGGAGAGGAAACGAAGACCCAAAATGTCACTCCGTTGATGTACGTTAATATCCGTTTATAGTCTCCTGGTCTCCCCCGCCGACTTCGTTTCATGACCGGGAACGCCCGGTACGAACGGCGAGAGATTTTGAACATGCACAAAACTTGGGCCAGACGTCGACCGAAAAAGGTCCCCTTACGTATTCGTTACTTATCCGCCAAGCTTCCGTTTTATCATTTTCTCGTGCGTTTCTCATACTGGACTTCTCCGTTAGTATCCGTTTGTCTCCAGTGGTTGCTATTGCTCACCGGATCATTACCGGACAACAAACGGATGAAACGTAAAAGTACAGTACCTGTACCGAATGTTCGACGGATACTAACGCATAAGTAACGGAAGCGTAAAGGAATAGAACTGACAATGAACGGATAGGTAACGTACGTTTAACTGAAGAAACTAAAAAACACAGGCAAAGAAAAGTGTAGGGGACGGACATAGACCGAAGATGCAGCGTACTTGCATCCTGTCCCCTCCTCATACTATAGCTTAACAAACGTTTTTGTCGTTTTTTCTTGAATTTTTTGGGTGCGATTGATTCCTTCCCCCTGCAACCGCCCCAGGCATGAGATGAGTGATCGCGGTTCTGAGGGAGGGGTTAAGGGGAGGGGATGTGAAAATTTTTCGACTATCGGGAAGCCTTAGACGCAATCTGGTACAATATTTTGCATCTTTTGAAGTCATATTTTTTCTCGAGAAATCTAGTTTCTAGGTAAGTAATCCAACGTTCTTTACTTTTGGCCGACTACAGTTTTCCAACTTTGTTGCACTTATTGTCGACGATTTCATAACAAACGGGCAAGGGCGGCGATTTGTGTTGGCTATTGGGCGAGGGGCGCAGAATGGAAGTTGCCATCGAAGCGGGGCCATCATAGTTTTGTGCGAAGCGTACAAGAGAATTTTCGCACCTACAGACCCCCCAGACTGCATAAAATGGCACTTCTCGGGATCTTGGAGGCAGTTTTGAACCGTACGATACTTGATAAGTGACGACTGACAGGCATGAGCGGGTGAACGGGTTTGGTTGCGTTGGTATAGAAGCGGAACTCTACTAACGTTTTTAAAATGTTGCCAAAATGGCTTCTATATCGCAATTAAATGGTCCTTCTCAGACCTTTCAAATTGCACTGAAGCCATCTTGATATGTGGCATGATTTCTATTGGCTGGCGCGGACTGCGCCGATAAAATTTTTGCCAAAACAGCTCCCAGATCGCAAGAAATGGCCCTTCCCAGATCTTTCAAATTGCACTGAAGACATCTAGATATGTTAAACGCCTCATATATATTTCCCCACTTTCACGGAACTGCTTCCTCTTGTATAACCTTCTCTGTGTACCAATTTAACCATTTTGTGATTGTTGTGACATGATTGAACAATGTACATGGAAGTAAAAATCCTACCCCCCCCCCTCCTCCACTGATTGGATACGATACTGCACTACAGACATGTCACTGCATGTGTTGGGCAAGTGTAAAACTAGAGCTGGTAAGTCCATGCGTACTGGATTTACACACTAAAATATGATGTAGGCCTACTTCTCCGTGAGCCACGGTCGTGAAGGTAGCCATGGAATTCAAAATAGATACCACATTCGCGCGTAGTCCGAGAATTTACAGAATATTGATAAATACGTCGTTCAAATACGGATTTGAATTAACTTTTAATCACTCAAATCAGTCAGTTTAGTGTTGAATACTATGTTTTGCCTGTTTTAAAATAGACATCAATTTTCACAGAATCTCGCTAGGGGATATACTGTATTTTTGGCCCCCCTATTGTTTACGCTACTAGGTATTAACCTTTAAACGACAAAAAAAAAGAAACTCAGAGAGAAATTCAATCATGGGTCTTCTGGGATGTAGAAGGGGCCTTAGTGTAAGCTCTGCGGTGGATGCAGTAACGGGCTTATGTACCATGAGTTAGACAGAGAAGACAACGCGCGCGAAGCGCGCAAAATTTTCGAGGATTTACACCGAAAATGTCCTATATGCGACGGATAATGTATCACAATACTTTATTCCATGATACTGTTACACCTCACCCCACCCCCTACAAAATTATGTGTCTTAAAACGTTATTTAGACGATTTTATTTTCTGGGTCAAAAACCATGGGGGGGGGGGGGCAAATGCCTGCCCTGCCCCCCCCCCCCCCGTGGCGCCGCCCCTGGGTGCCATGCCGGGAACCCATAGTCTTACTACTAAGGATTTCAAACTTAAACTAATAGTGATTCCTGGTCCAGTCTGATAAGTCTAATAATTCCGTATTGTTGGGTTTGTTAACATATCGAAGTCATCAGACCACGGTTTAGAAAGGGCCATTGATTGACTATGTATGGGTTTGGTGGCTTCAGAGGGTTGAGAGGACGGACTACCTTGATTTGTCTCCAAAGCTCGCTGAAACATACAAGCATACAAAGCATACAAAGTTATCAGCAGGCCAGTAGCCAGACAAAGTACTGGAGGGTGGGCGCTTCGGGAGGGGGGGGGTGGTGAAAATTGTTTAGGGGAGTGGTATACTAAAATGTGTTGAGACAATAGTAATTTTTTATTTGCTAGGAAGGGGAAATTTTTCTAGGGGCTGCCTTCCCTACCCTCTGGCCCCTCGGCTACGACTTGGTAATCAGTTACGACTACGGAAAATAGCTGAAAGGACTAGAGAGAGAAAAGCTACATTTATCCGCCCTATAAGTTCTTGCAAAGAGAAGTAATATTAGCAGACTTTATTTGCACTTACATTAGCAGTTGTAAGGCTAACACAGTACTTATTCTCACTGACTTAATTACAGAATTGTATAATCTTTAACAGGCAACTATAATCAGGACGTGTTACGTGAACTTCACCGTCTCTAAACATCTCTAAACACCAATACTCCCATCCTTACCCCTGTGACGTATCCAGGATTTCCCAACACGGGGGGGGGGCAACTGAATGGTCTGTTAGAACAATGATGGCGGAACATCTATACAAGTGGGGGCAAATGTGCACGAGTAGTCTGCACAGCGAACCTGCAAAGGGCAATAGCCATAACGGGTGGGGTTCAGGGTCCCTCATATTGCCCCTGGTAAGGTCCATGGGAGCAAAGCCCAGTGGGGGTCCGGGAGCTTTGCTCCAGGAAGGTCGCGATATATTAGTGTTTCATATACTCTAGGAAGATTTTTTGAAGGGATATATTTGACGTTGCAATTCTTTTATCTTTTGGAAAATTTGACACTTTGAATTTACAGAAAAACTATCCCAGGGAAAAATTCCTGTTGAAGCCTGTTGAACAGGTATGAACAGGTTTTAACATGTTTGAACAAGTCCAAAGGGTAACGGGAAGCAGGTATCAACAGGTTTCAACAGGATTTCAATAGGTCTTAACAGGTTCCATCAGGAACCAGTTAGTTACCTGTTGGCACCTGTTGATTTCATTCACTCTACCAGGTAATTGGAAACTTGCCTGTTCATTCCTGTTAAAACAAGTTCAAACCTGTTGAAATTTCAACAAGTGTCAACAGGAATTTTCTCCTGGGATAGTAGCCGTTATGTTGGCATTTGCATAGCCATAGCCAGATAGCTTTTAAAGGTCATTCAGTATGCATATGTGCGCCAAGCCTGCCATTATTTCCCCTGCCTAGTGGCGACTTTTTCTTTCTCTTGCCTTACGGCATGGTAATATAGAACGTATTTCTTTTTTTTTTCTTTTTTTTGGGGGGGGGTTGACAAAATATGGGTTTAGGGGAACATTGAGCAGTAATATCTATCTCTACATGTTTTATACAAGATGCTCGAGTCATCTTTCTAGAGTGGACAGCATAGTGCCTTAGAAGTGCACAGAAAGCAGTGCCGGATCCAAGGGGGGGGGGCAAAGGGGGCAATTGCCCCCCTAGAATTTTCAGAGCAAGGGAAAAATTAAAATCAGCCCCAAAGATCCATACTTCTTGCGCATGCTTTGCCCCCCCCCCCCCCTAGAATTAGGTTCTGGATCCGGCACTGGAAAGAATTTTACAAGCAAATGCGAATGGGCTTTAAGTAAAGGAAACCCAAACATTTTAAATTCTTCATTTTTCCTGGAGAAATACCGGTTTATGGGCATTTTTCAGCAGTAATATCTCTATAGGTACTGAAAAAGATGTTCTCAACTTCATGGCATGGGTAACCTTGTGCTTCAGTCTGTCAGTAGTACACAGAAAAAAAATGACATCGTAAATGAGAAAGGACATGAAATACCGGGAACCAGGAAACCCAAATATTGCAAATTCTACATGTTTCATTTTAAAAGTATGGGTTTAGAGGCACTTTCGAATAGTAGTATCTCCATAAAAACCATACGAAATATCATCATCTTCATAGAGGCAGTAGAATACCTTTGTAGCACACAGAAAAAACTTTGGATCAGCACGTTTAATTAATGCTTAATAAAGTAGAACCCACACATTGTAAGTTCTTCAATTTATAGCCTTTATACTCACATATCGCATATTTTCAGTGAAAAAGGAAGAAATTGCAATGTTGGGGCTTCCTTTATTTCATGTCTATTCTAATTCACAAATCACAAGTCTTTCTGTGTATTACCACGACACTGTACTACATGGGTAGCAATCACGGGGGCAGGGGGCATTCCACTCGATATTTTTAGTGGGGACATAATGTCAATTATCCCCCAATATTTAGAGGTATGCAGAAAAAGTAAATGTTGTTACACACATTTTTTATATGAATAATTGTGATATTAGCCTATTTATGGTATTTGGGGAGAACTTTAGATCAGAAATATATGATCTGTGTCCTCTAAAATGCACCAAATTCCTTGGCTTCCAGGAGCTTTGCCCCTGGACCCCAACAGGGGACCTATGGTGGTCCCCTGTATACCCCTGCCCGGGCGCAAAGTGTTCACTCAAGCAGGTGTCCCCCAATAATTTTAAAAGATCGCCGCCGCTGCTTTAATACACATGAAGATGATAACATATTCCAAGGTATTTATAAAGATACTGCTACTCAAAATGCCCTTAAATCCATATTTTTCAATAACAAAAGATTAAGAAATTGCAATATTTGGGTTTCCCTTATTTAATGCCAGTTGTCCTTTTTTCTGTGTACTACTGAGTCACTTGACTACCAATGTTGTTGGGATAGGATCACATAAAGAGATATCACTGCTCAAAATTGTCTTTTTTAGTGCCATGACCCATAGTTTTTGATGAAAGTAAAAATATTGAGGTTTAATAGGCTACACCAGGGGTGTGCAACCTGCGGCCCGCGAATTCCTCCTGTGCGGCCCGCGAACCAAGTTTGATTTGCCTAATTTTTGGCCCTTGTACGTCTTGTTATTTGACCACAACTTGACGTAAGTACAGGATATTATGAAAAAAAGAAACGATCACTTCCTTTGATGTAAGGTGGATATTCTCGACCATTTCATTATTTGATAAACTAAAGAATTCACTTGTAAAACGCTTTCTAAATCTGAATTAACATATTTGTCGACAAAATAGAGATGCAACACACGGGACAAGTTTCGCCAACAATTAGTAGGCCCATACTACAATATTATTCGAGTGCATGTGGGTCTGCCTAGATGGGAACATTGGACACTAACGTAGGAGAGGTGGGGTAAGGGGTGGGGAAGGGGTGGGGGAAGGGGTGAGGGTGAGACTCCACCCTCTATACACATCTCTCCTCCACTGCGGCCCCCAGATGGTCACAGCAACAAGATTTGGCCCGGTGTTCGAAAAGGTTGCACACACCAATGAAAGATGTGCCTAGTTTTAACATTTTCGAAATTTATGTGTGTGTTACCAATCTGAATTTTTCCGTGTACTGTTGAGGCACTTGACTACCAATTTCGTGAAGAAAGAAACATCTCTTAAGGTTCTTAAAGAGATATCACTGCTCAAAATTGGTCTTGTAGTGCCAAAACCCGTAGCTTTTAATGAAAATGAAAATATTGAGGTTTTAGGGGCTACATCAATAGAAGATGTGCCATTTTTTTTTTAAATTTTCGGAATCATTATGTTTGTGTAAACAATCTACTTTACTTTTAATACCAGGGAGATCAGTACCTCTAGTTATTCAAGTGAAGGCAATATGGGGTCTAAAAAACGATCCCAAATGCTAAAATTTCCAATGAAAAACAAAGAATCTGAGAATTTTCAGTACCACTCATTTCGTATAGATTTATATGATAGAGTTTAAATTTTCCACATGTGTTACCAAGTTGTCTGGCTATCTACAAGCAAAAAAAGATGACGTCGTGTCGTTACCTACTTTAAGAAAATTTAGTACCCCACATTGGCCCCAGGAGCTAAAGGTGCCAAAATTGTTGTTTTTTTGGGGGGGGGGGGAGCCACATTCAACAAGTCACTAGTCACAAGTCACACACACACACATACACACACACACACACACACAAAAACGAATCAATAATTTTAGGAGAACTTTTAGAATATTGTGGAAGACTTTGTTATTTTACCAATCTTAATCCTAAAAAAGTTTTAGACCCCGAAAGCTGGAGCAAAAGAGCCTTTTTGAGCTAAACAGCCAAAATAATCAAAATTTTGAAGTTGCAGGCTACCCCCTTGCACATATCAAATTTGTAGCAAATATATCAAAACAAAAAAGCAACATACCAGTTTTTACCTGACTAATGGGCTGAAAAGATCATCACTTTGAAAATGAAGCTGGCAATTGTAATCATCTAGTGACACTGTCACGATCATAATCGCCAACGGCATTTAGCGTAGAGCATTGTACACACAAACCTCTTTCACCAACTCCGTGACAATCCATCAAAAAAAGTGATCAACAAACGTATACACAGAGTGGGAGAAATGGGGAAGTTATTTACCGTATTCCAAACCCGTAGCCAAGGGGGGGGGGAGGACAGGGGCGGAGCACCCCCTGGAAAATTAAAATTACCATGGCATTAATTCGTTTTAGTATATCTCACCCGTAGGAAAATATTTGGCCCCTGAAAGTTGTCTGGCCCCTTCAGTATCTTGGCTGGCTACAGGCCTGCCGGCGTCAATGAACTACTAGAATGGGGTCAGGTAGACAAAGCCCGAATGGCTGTAGATGGGTTAACTATATAAGAATTGAACACTGTAACTGTAGAACATGAGTACTTGCACTATTCTTCGTCTGTGGTCCTTAATTTTAATATTAATTTTAAGTAAATTTCATAGCCTGTGCAGTGTACGTTCAATATATTTAACATGCATGAATGAAGAGAATGCAGTTTATCCAGATTAAATGAAGAAAAGAAGTCGGACCTAAGTATGTACCAAAAACTCCAAGCGAACTGAACTGAGTATAGTTTTAACAGTAAGAACAATAAACGAAGCTCCAGATACTGTTTATCAAGAGGACACTTATCCTTACAGGGTTTAATTTTAGTCTCACTAATTATTCCTCCATTGACTTTCATAAGAAATTTGGATTGTATCGTAGACGATGGGTTTTTACAGAAGCTCACAAGTAGGCCCTTTACACTGTTTTCAGGTTCTTGTACCATGGCCATTGAATTTTACAGCTATAAAACAGTGGCGGATCCAGAGGGGGGTCGCCGAAGTCCGGACCCCCCATCAAATTTCCCAATTTGCCCTTTTTCAAAATTGTTTTTTTTCACACTAGCCTAAAAAAATAAAAAAAAAAATAAAAAAAAAACAAGACAGTTTGACAGGTAATGACAGTTGTCCAGTTCCGAGGAGATTTTGGTTACCCCCATCCAATATCGATCAATCCACCCGTAAAAGTCTAGCTATGTATCGCAGAAACTTTCAGCAATTTATTTGACTATGGTAGCCTATATTGCCCGCCCTGAAACATGAACAGCGCAATCGTTTAACAGAGAATGTGACTACAGTATGTCTTACTGATTGCAATGGGGTAGGGAAAAACATGCCAGTGCGCCACAACTGCAAAAAAGGCCGCGGCCGGCCCGACTTAAACCAGTTGGTTAGAAACTGAGCCGTAAAACCCCATCTAACTCTAATTCTCACTGCCTGCGTGACAGTCAGGCATTCTAATCACTTTTCGCTTGGAACCACGTGTAGCGTGCTTGGGCTTTCAAAGTAATACAGTAAAACGCGCAGATATTACGTCATACTCACTAGCTAGCGCTTTATGCAAGTATTACTACTGAGTTTTAATATTGATTCCAAAAGGTCACTGCTAGTCTTTTGGTCTAACAAAATAATGATCTGTTCACACTCCCTAAACGCTACATCTACGAAACCTTCCCTCTACCCGCTAGTATCCCTCCTCTCATGAACACGATATGATATTCATGGTCTGGAATTACTCTCTTCATTTATTAGTGTTGCCCTAGTGATGGGAATAAAAAGCCAATCTTAGTTAAAAGTCCACAGCCAAGAGCTGACCAGAAGTCGCAATGGACGAATCGGCTTTTGTTTCATTTTAAAAATACTATATAAAATCACCACCAGGTCAAATAACGCAATGTTAGTCGGTTCAATTTTTTTGACTTCTTTGGACCGATGACCGGTCTACTGTCGCAAATAAAAAGCAAACATTCGACCTCAGTCATCTGTTCTGACAGAGTATTTTTGACAGTCGCGCCGCAACTATATAGGGAACACAACATACAGTATTTTAACCCCTCCCCAGTCGAGATAGCGGTGGCGCCAGGTGGGGAAAGGTTCATGCCCCCGTCGGGGAAGGCTGGCCAACTATCGGGGAAGTTTTACAGGTTTGTCGGGGAGTCCTAGTCGAAAGTACGCAGTCCCCGACGACAACTAGTCGCCCCGACGGCTTACCTGTTTTTTGCCCTCAAGAGGATAATTTCTCTAATAAGAACCCAAAATTTTCGGCGCGCTATACGCGCGCTGTAGAGTCACTCTATTTTCTTCAATAGTTCCATTCCGCAAAGCAGGATAGCATAAGTCCTTTCCACCTTACCAAGTAACATATAGGCAGAGTACATAGTTAATGTAAAGTTCGTAACTTTCATCCCATATCGCAAAGCCTAGTTGGTGTTCTCTTGTGTGTTTGTCATGCGGTAGAGTCAGTTGGTGAGCGACTTACGGAGCAAAGTTTGGCTATTTCATCTTATAGTCCAGGTGGTTTCGATACAAATGTATGTTACACCCGATACGGTCTACAAGCCCACAGTTTTTTTTTTGTTTTTTCGTTTCATCATATGTTTTAGGTGTTAGCCTATCAAACATATTCCCCCGCTTCGCGCGCTTTTCAATTTCACGATCCAGATTCAAAGAACACTATCAGTGCGCAACTCGGATCTTGAAGTATTAAGTGATATGATGCAAAATATGCCTGCAATGACATAGGATAATGAGGCTCCTCCATTTGCCCTTCTCATCATCCCCTCGAAATAGGGAATGTCGGAACTAATTGGGGTTGCTGACATGGCTTGGCCTCCTGTTGGGAAAATTCTGCCGCCACACGTGGTCGATTTATTTATTTTGGCTTTCATAAGGGTAATTTCTGGCATAAAACCCAAAATTTTCGGTACGCTTTGTCCACTCTTCCTCAGCCTAGTCCCGTTATACTTATAGCTAAATATAGTACAAACCCTTTCCACCTTTTCAAGTAGAAATACATGGATTTATGTATACATGGATTTATGTAAATGTCGGAAATTGTATCGCATTTCATTAAACCTGGTTAACGTTCACTTGTGTCTGTCGTACGGTACGGCTAGTGACTCGAGGAGGGAAGTGCAATAAAGTTATGCCCGATAGGGCCTAACTGTCTGGACAATTGTTCTATATAAGCTTTAAATTAGTACAAATTCTTACAAGTGTAGGCTTACCCAAAAAAATTTCGCGCGCTTCGCGCGCTTTGCATTTTCACCGTTTAGATTCCAGGTTTTGATTCCAGTTTTTGCATGTCTCTTGGTTTATCCTTTCTTTGTCAATATGCCGTAAATTGTGTAATCACTGACGTTTATGGGAACCAAAATTTAAAAAAATGAATGTGCCCTTTTTATGTTGGACCCCCCCCCCTCAGAAAAGACCCTAGATCCGCCCCTGTAAAAGGACGGTGGAAGTTCTTCTGTGATACGTCACTCAAATAGTAGCAAATACGACACTCAAAATAGTGTCAAATACGTCACTCAAATAGAGGCAAATACCGTTTTGCACAGCGTAAAAGGCCCGTTCATACTTCATTATAGCGATATAAAGCTATGAAAGTTGAACACTGTTCAATACTAAGCTATGGTTCTTATAACTGTATAGTGCGTTAAAATTTGGAAATATGAGCCCACAGAAACATTCATGGACTATTACGAAAATTTTCCTTCGCTTCATTGTGCATTATAAAAGGGTATATAAGGCTGGCAGACACCGGTATAGTGCCTCCTGGAAGCTCTGGATTAATTATATAAAATGGGGGCATTGACATGATGCTTATTACCCAACATGCAAATGATACTATAGAGTATGACGCTGAGCACTTTACAACTATCATATTTTTATTAAGTTTGAACAAACATCCAGACGAACAGCTTCCAGTAACGGGGAATGAGAGGGAGGGAGAGTACAGGTGCAGGGAGGTGGTAGGCCTATTAGACATAATAGACACCGCTGATAGGTATAGCAAAAGGGGTGGAGGACTACCAAGCGCGTTTCAGAATGTTTTTTCGTCGTAAATGTATTAACAAATACCATCTACACCGGTAATGCGCGAGTAGCGCTCGGTAAAAATTTAGATCCCATAGGCCCCTACAGAAGTGGAGATAATTCTGTTTTTCGTTAAAGTGTTGTGATCAGAATAGTTGCATGTATAACCTTAATAATGGTCATGAGATGGAGTGAAAACCGTGACGAATGGGCACGAAGCGTGCCGAAATTTTTCATTAAATAAGATAACCATGACAAAAGCTGCATTCATGCTCTGCATCGAGACACTTTCATTTCCACAACAAACCTATTTGCCAATCACAAAGCCAGTCTTTTACCTGAGAATTCGTAAACAGCTTTCAACTTTCGTTGCTGTGCCTCTGCGGGAGTTGCTACCGGAAATTATTGATAATAAGAACAATATTGAAGTAAGGTTTGAAGCGCCCAGAGCGCGCGAAAAGTTTGATAGTTTGCGAAGGATTTGCGATTATTCTGGTAGTTTGAAAACCATTTGTGATAGAAAATGGTTACAACAAATCCATCACTCGGTCGAAAACACACCTTACCCTATCCCTTCCAGAAATCTATAGCTAAAACGCCTTTTGGGGATCATTTTAGAATTTTCAAAAAAAAAAAAAGTCTGAAATCGTTGGGGGGGGGGCACACGCCCCAGTGCCCCCATGCCGGCCCCACTGTTCATAAGAAGGAACTAATCATTGTAAGATTTGACCAATTCTCCGTTTGTACAAAGCGTGCAAGCACGCGATAAGTTTGACGTCCAATATGGCCGACTTTGTTCTTGTCACATGTATTTGTGATGTCATTGAAGATCCTCTTAGAGGTCTAAGTACGCTACTGACTAAGCACAGCGTAACTGGTTTTCGGCACGAGAAGACTGGTGTGTCAGGGTTGAAATGTATGCATGGAGGTGGGGTGAAAGAACGTGAAAGAGGGGGGCACGGTGAATCATTGAAAAACGTAGCAATTATATTATGTGGTGTGTTCTGTAAGAGGTAATACACCTTATGCATTGACGTCACACTACGTCATTTTGGATGCAAAGCAATGAAACACACTGTGAGCACGACGTTAACTTCGCACACGCTTGTAGTAGACTTATCTGATTGGTCCACTAATCAGCTGTCTACATTTGTTGGTGTAACTTGCAATGATACGCGATTGCCTCCAACCGAGGGCGCACTTTCTCCTCTGTGACGACGTAAACATAAGGTCTATTGCTGGAAAACAGAAACGGATACATTCACTCTAACAACTTGTGTCTTGCGTCCTTCTTCCAAGATAAGTACATCTGAACTTTGAAAGAGCAGGGTGTAAGGCCATTTTTAATACGTTCTTGTAATAGACACCTATTTTATGAGCATATCGTGAGATATCATTTTCATAGGTCAGCTAGTACCGTTTGGTACCCAAGGTCGCTTATCGAAACATGATAGTCACAGTTTTAGGATAAAACAAATCATTTCCTTTCCATCCATTTCACTTTCCGTCTTTCATCGATGTACCAAGCCAGCCTGAAAAAGGGAGCCTGACAAAACAGAGAGCGTCATCAGTATACCGATTTGAAGAAAATGATGAAGATTCTACTAACGTGTTGCATTTTACTCGTGACGAGTGTCACTGTCTCCAAGACGGGTGAGTACATTTGTAAATACGGTTCAATATAGTTCAATACGTAAAAATGTAGCCTTTTTGCAGGTTACATTATTTTTTGTTTGTTTGCTGAAAATTTGATATGATGTAGAGTAGACACCTGATAAACAGAAAAACATATGTTCAATTCAATCAATTGTTTTTCATATGCAAAGAGGGTTGCCAGCAGCTTCAAAATGACCGCCATTGTGATCGTTTTTGCTGTTGTAGCTTGAAAATGCTCTTTTTTCTTCAAAATTTGGAGCCTAAAACTTTTTATAAAATTGCTGGTTGAAAAAATTAACACGCAGTATCCACAAAATATTAAAGACCATTTCTAACAAATTATCCAGTCGTTTTCTGCAGTGACTTGTCAAATGTGGCCTTTCTGTCGAAAATCAGCAGTTTGGGCAATTTTAGCGCTTGGGGCAAATTTTGACTGAGTACCACATTTTCCTAAAATGTTACGAGTGCAGCCAATGTAGGTGAAGGAGTAATACACGTCCAAGGGGCCATGCAAGTGAAATTGATTGGTAGGTGGTATTTTGTGAAGCAGTTCAAGCATAAGTTACATGAAGTCAACTGTAAATGTTTTCTAAAGTTTAAGCAAATCATCGTTGCCTAAGCTGAACTTTCTAAGTCCACCTGCAATTAGGTGGCATCCGTACAGGCCGTCCAGCCAACGCGTTTCCACAAATCGAGATATTTTTATCATATGTGTGAAGTTTCATGTCATTGAGATGTTTCCTCTTAGAAATACATGAAACAATAGGAATTTCATAAAAGTTAATCTTTGACTTCCGACCTTTGGCAGAAAGTGCGGCACAAGGAGACATTAACAAAACGAAAACACACCCACAACCCACCCAATCCTACACACGGACACGTTGTGACGGTATGTGACCCCTCCGGAGTCATCTTGGGTTAGACCCTGAGACAAGTAACTTGGGAACATGAACTGACACCATGGCAACGGTTGCTATTTAGCTGACATTGAGGTACATAGCTCAACTGGCAAAGAGACCATGAGTTAGAGAGTTCGATGAGGTTTTACGGCTCAGTTTCTAACCGATTGGTTTAAGCCGGCCACGGTCTTTTTTCCAGTTGTGACTCACTGGCTTGTTTTCCGTACTCCATTGCTTATGCTGAGCACCAAGCACAATGGCAGTAGGTTCCATTTTTAAAGTCTTTGGTATGACCCTCGGCAGTCAGGAGTCGAAACCCAGATCTTCCGGCTGCAAGTCGGATGCTCTAACCGCTTGACCATGCAGTCGGTAACACGGAGCAATGAGATAAATACTTAAATGGTTCGGATGCGTTATTGGAGGTTATTGGCAACTCAAAAACTGAAGGGCGGTATCGGCTATTGAACGTATCATGTTCCTTTATAACAGGAGAAATCCACCGTCTGAAGACTACAAAGAAAATAGAGGAAACGCTACTACTGACGTCGACAATATGACAAAATGACAAAAAGGCGTTGTGTAGTATTTCAAAAAAGTTACCGGTACCCTTGGAAATGAAGTAACAGCACAAGAAGTGAAAAATGAAAAAAAAAAAGAGTCTGTCGCTGTTGACACCACCCTTTTGTAAATGTTTACTCTGAATAGTACTTCTACTCCCCTCATCCCCCCCCCCCCGTGTTATATTTTCAAACCGTCAGAAGAAATAGCCAGATGAAAAATAAGTTTTAAAATTAAGAAGAACAGCTTAAAGGGATTTGCCAGTGACAAAAATCAATACCTTCAAAAAATGCAGAAAATTGTTCTCATCTAGGAGGTGAAAACCGCATCTCAATAGCTTGTAGCATTTGGAAGTTATACATTTTCAAAGAAATACAATTTTTTTCTCAAGACGAAGTGCATCATGGGAAACTGTGATGTCATCCCGGCACATTAATTTGACAAAGCCTTGAATTTCTTTATGATATTGACACCGCTGTAGGGAATATTTATCAACTTTGTTTATTGTGCCCTACATATGTTGTAGATTTATGCTAAATCTACATGGAAAGATATTCAAACATTCCAGCAGCATCAAATTTCAAGGACAACAGGACACTCAATTATAAAAAGGAATCTGAGGCAATGTGCCCACTTTACATAACATTCTGTGACCTTGATGAGAAGTGGAGGTATATTTTTGGACAAAAATAAGTAGTCTTTAACGTTAGGTATCTCGAGTTAGGAAAAGAGTATTGCTACGGGGTTTGAAGGGCATGAACTGGAATATTTTTTTTTCTTTCACATAGGATCCTAATGAAAAGCCACTGGAAAATGCCTTTAAGAGACCCAGATTCTCTAAATCTTAAAGGAAGTGAGTTCCATAACATGGGTCGAATATAAGCAAACGACCCCCCCCCCCCGTTACGAGCCTTACCGACCCTCCCTAAAACAGCGTCTCGGATGCATCATGGCCAATAACAGAAAAGTTACCTAGTGTCCGATTCTCCAAAGAAGAGGAGGAAGTGGAGAATATGTTTATTTTTAAGATGGCCACCATTTGAATTTCTTTCTGACAAAACCGTTCGTTGCATTTCTGTACTTAAAGACAAATTAATGTCATGTGACATAAGCAACCAGCTAACATATTGTTATCCCTGAAGCCATTCTCACAGGGGCGGGATTTGGTGCTGAGTCTAAAAGTGCCCCCTTGACCCCCGTAACCCCGCCTATGCCTTCTCACGAGGACGTGTTTAACAGCAATATCGCAGTTGACCATGTGATGTGCGGAATGACCGACTGAGTCTTTACTGAAATTTCCTATTTACTAGCATTTTATGTTGGATGGACTGGTTCTTTTTTCCAGTTTAAAAGCTTAATTTTCCGATGGAGAAAATATTAAATATCTAGGTGGACTCAAAAAAGGAAGTAAATGTAACGAGGGGGCGAAACATGTATTTTTCTTACTTGGCATAATGGTATGTAAGCACAGATATGAATTTGCTAAATTCCTCTAAAAAGGAGGGGCCATGATGATTTTTACTTGATATTTCTCTTATGCTTATGGTTGAAAGTTTATATATTTTTAGTACCCATATGAGAATGGACTATTCATTAATGACATATGACCAAAACTTTGTTATTTACAACTTTTCAAATGATACCAAATTCTCCTTATTTCTGTGAAATATTTCAGATTGTGGTCCTTACTGTTCCACACCACCGCAACCAGGAACATGTTGTCAGAGGCTCGGTCTGAATGTGAATCGGGACGCAGATGTTGTTTTGTCGGCATCCACCGAATACAATAGCCATCATGGTGTTCAAAGGGCGGCGCTCTTTGAGATTGATGAACCAGGAACTGGCATCGCCGGCTGGGCAGCCGCTACTAATGATGGGTAAGTACTATTGTCTAGGGTTTTTAACAGTTCACCGCACTGACTTACGCCATAGGACGTATGGGGAGACATCTCAAAAGGGGAAATGGGTAGGACGGAAGGTGTTTGACCTAAACTTTCGCCAACTATCAAACAATCGTGACTTAAATTTGCCCTGGAATGACGTAGTTTAGCTGTAAGCGAAAAATTTCTGGGGAGGGTGGGGGCTGCTTCCCCCAGACCCCACTTCACATGCAAATGACTTAAGAACTAAATTTGCATCCTTGTTCGGTCCTCATGGCCTAGAAAAAGTTTACAGCCATGAAATTCAACCCACCAAAATGAAAGGTAAGGAGTTTTATTTATCTCTGTCATGACCTTTGCAAATTACAGAACCATATGACATGAATGCACCCTAAGAACAAATCAGCTGGTGAAAATCAACACTTTCATTTATCGACTGTCGAAATTATGTAATCTCATTTCAGCCTCCCAATCTCACAACAGCCGTAGGGTTTTGTATACCTTTTCATTTTTACCTAACACCAAAACCCACGAACGGTACTTTGAAACTCATCCAAAATATTTTCAAGTACCATTTTTATGGTGAACTTTTCGACTGGAGGACGGTAAGGTAGTCGGATGTTCTACCTTCAGATTCACGATCATGGAGGGCTACCACCATTAGCAGCTCAACTGACTTACACACTGTTTTGTCTCTGTTACATGCACCCACAACCTTTTCGAAGTTCACGTCCCAGATAAGCTACCCCTCCGATGAAAGCTAATGACCCTACAAAATTTCTGTAGCAAGACCGTTTAGATTTTTAGCTTCAATGGGGATGAGGTGTACACCATAGATCAGGATACCCTACACACCCACACACATTAATCCGCAACGTGACAAAAAATTACCACATTCTTCCAAAATTTGTTAAAAAGGTTAAATCACCTTAATTCAATCCATTCCAATTTGCACCACGCACAAATCAACATGTTCTCTTTAGTACCCATGAAGACTAAACAACGACTGCTCTTCTTGATATGAGTAATTTACATCTAAAAAGGACCTAAAATTTATGCTGAACTTGGGATGTATTTTTCTCGGGAAAAACCTATTCTCTGATAGTTCTGTGCCCCCTAGAGACCGTTATAAGTGTCTCCAAAACTTCAGTTTTTCACAATTGACTCTTTTCCCAATAGGAATTACAAAGGATTGTGTGATAGATTTTTGGTGTGCATCTTTTTTGCCACAACAAAATGCCATTGACAACAACATCGCCTACCAGAAACCTATCCCACAACCCATTGCAATTGCTATTTGGAAAAGGGTCTATGGAAAGGGTTAGAGCTTTCACTCTAAAAGTGTTTAGGAATAAAACATTTTTCTAAACACTTTTTAGCCCCGTTTTTACCAAAACGTTCTGTGTTAAAGCGATTTTAATTGCTAAAAACAAAGTGTTTCAGTGGCACAGCCAGAGATTTCTATGTGGAGGAGGGGGCTGGAGGGGTGCTGGATCTCCAAATGGGAGGGCTGGTGTACGTTCTACCGATAGCTGTCATATTTTATCAACGTATCTCCAACGCATCACCAATGGGGGCTGCTGGGGGTTCTGATATTTCGTGGGAGGGCTGGAGCCCCCAAGACCCTCAGCTATGCCACTGAAGTGTTTAAATGCTAAACCTTCTTACAGAGTGCTATAAACTTGTTAACAGAGTGCTATAAACTTGTTAACAGAGTGGGGATAAAATAAGCGTTTAATTGATAAACACTTTTTTTACAGCGTACTCATGCATCTCATTTTCAACTCATTTTCTTCTTCCATAGGAACCAATGGATACAGGCAGACTTTGGTTCTCCTCGACAAGTTACTGGTGTACTGCTGCAGGGTCGAGGGTTAGGCTGTTGTAATCAGTGGGTTACCTCCTTCCGGGTACTCTTTTCCGACGATGGAGAAGTATTTTACAGTACCGAGGTAAGAATTTCGTTTGTTATACTTTTGTTCATATAAGGTAGATAAATTTACTTTGTATTCTTTGCACTTCAGTTTGAGAATTCCACAGAATTCTGTTAATGGTAGACAGGGTGCCCTGTTAAGTAGCACCTCCCTCTTTGTTAGAAATAGGATTAACTTTAAGATTAGCTATTGTAAGGCTTAGCCAGAAAGCTACTACTGTATATACTGTTACCCAGTTTTATATATGTACATATAAATGCATTCCAGCTCTGACTGTCAGTATGACTGAGGAGGATCCTGAGAAGGATCGAAAATTTTCAAGAGAGACAAGATGATACTACGATTACTACTCTTTCTGTACTCATTTTAGTCTCTAGAGTCGAGATGGCTGAAACGAAAGTCAATATCTTTGCACTTCAAGGTGTAAGAACTTCCACTATTTGTATTTACTTATGTAACTTTTGTGAAAAAACCAGGCACTTTCCGTCCAATTTTTCTCCTGTAATATATGCATTCCGGGTATTGAAGGGACAGTTAGCCCTTTTCGCCCCAGAAATAGATCCTCAGTGAGTGTAAATCTTCTGTAGACCACTTTTCTGATCGATCAACCCTTTTTGAAAAAAAAAATGGGAGGGACGGGGAAAGGGCACTAAGGAAGTACGTCCAGGGGTGACACCAGGATTTGCCCGAAGGGGGCCAAACTCCCCGACGGGGGGAAGTAATACGAAGCCCCGACAAGGGCGACGGGTTGCCGAAAAGATTTCGAAAGCAAAGTTTGGTGTCTATTGATGAAAATTTGAAAATTTAGGCTTTCTTTAGGACATGTGAAAACTTTGGGTGTTTAGTTACAGTTACTTTTAGGCGGAAGGGACTCTTTTATTTAGCAATGTTTATTACAATATTTTGTCACTTATCGCAGGAATTAACATAAGTTATTTGGGGGCAACATAATCAAGTGTGCCCCGAGATGGAAGAAAAAATTGTCCTTTGCAAGGGATACCAATGTTCATTTACTCACGATGAACCTTCTCTTAGCTTGCCATACAACGGGTCAAACTACTGCATAAAGTACGACGTAAAATGTTATCACAATTTTTTTTTCGATTGTATTAACACTTCATGAAAATGAGAAACACAACATTTGCGAGTGAGTCACATGGTCAGTATGTTTTATAACACTTTCGATCAGGTTATTCTGTTTTTACATGTTTATTTGCTTTCAACACGGTGGTACAACATTATTTATGTTCATACTCAACAGGTCATCGACGGAACCTTCGATCGTCACACTGTGGCTCGTCGTTTCTTTGATCGTCCAATCGTCGCGCGATACTTTCGCATCAACCCCGTCACTTGGTTCGGTCACATCACTCTTCGATTTGATCTTCTTGGATGCGACGCATAAAGCTATAGTCCATCAGAACTGTCCTCCACCGAGGACGATTAGTGATTCATGTGTAGTTAGTGTGTAGTTAGTGTGTAGTTACCGCATTTGTAGGTGCTTTTCTGAAGTGGGCGAATGGAAGGGCTTTTTAGTACCTGAATGCTGTGCCTTTGGGATGTTTCTAATGATGTGGGGGGGGGGGGGGGACTAAACCATTCAACTTCGAGATTATAAGAGAGCTGAACCATACAACTCTTGTGTGTTTGGTATTTTTCTGAGGCAGTATTGGACATTTTAAGAATAATACTCAAAACTACAAACTGAAAATCATTGGAGGGGATGCCATTTTTCAAATAGTTGCACATTTTGGCCCCATATGAGTCCAATCTTTGGCGAAGTCTATTACGGTAGTACGATAATTGTTCTAATGCAACTACAAAACTTAATTCTTATATAACAACTGCATGCATATAGACAGCATTCTACACTAATTTCATATAAAGTGTCGCCACTGTATGCACAAGTTAGTAATACAAAGATGGCCGACGGCTGATGTCTTTTTCGTTAATTTTGGATTTACTCACGTGGTTAAGTATAGTATATGACAACAGCTGAGATACGAGAGTTGGAAATCGTTTTTTTTTTCGAACAAACACACGACTTGATAAAAATCTACGATCGGTACAAATAATTTTGAAACCTTGTCAAAGGTTGTCAACAGCAAATCCAAATTTTTGCGTGCATTTGGGGTTGCTCTTCGTCAAATTGGAAAATTTGGGGGATTTATTGCAGGACTCTGATTTGAATCAAAACATCAAGTAAATCACAGAGGCGAATGGCTGTTGGGTTCTATTTCATATGTTATCGTTTCCCGCAACTACATTTGAAAATTTACCCGACCGTGGGGATCCTTCCTCGACGAGGAACATGGCCCCCTACCCCCCCCCCCCATCCGGTGTCACGTACCGCTTTCCAGACGACGATCAGCCTTCCTGACTTCCATGGTCTCAAGAGCACAAATCCTCAGACAGTTTACTTATTGTGACTTTAACATGCTACAACTTTCCAAAGGCCTTGAAACAGACCAAAATCCAGTACGCAAATCTTTGGAAGAATGATTGCTTTTACACGCTCTCTTTGATGTTTAAATAAATGCTAAGACTTCTATCCAAAAACTTCACCGTCATGATATGGTGAATTAAATATTTACTGACGGCCAGCTTGGTTGTTCTGTGATTGGTAGCTTTCACTCGACAAAAGTTTTTGCATTCCAGCGCGAATCAAGAGAAAGAGGAGGATGGGAGGCGGGGGGGGGGGGCGGGTTGAATATTCTTCATATCACTCTTCCATAGTTCGCTATACGCGGCATTTGTCAAACTTGAAGTCACCTGCTCCCCCTCAATTAAAAGGTCCTGAATACGCGGATGAGTAAGTATGTATTCAACGAAATCAAAACAATAAAACAACTTCTTTCTCATTTACTGTAAGACGAAAAGTTTAATCCGTTTTGTGGCCTCTGGATCCTTGTAGACGTTTTCAACGGGCACAAGCTTCCTTGCCGTCATACCAAAGCTTCCGAGTCGGCTGTCCATAGTGTTTTCAAATGTGTGTAACATCATGACCATTGGAATTTTGAGCATCGAGAGCGTCGATAAAAAGGATAGTGTGTTACCGTTTGACACTTCACTGATCAAATGCATTTTTCCATAGCGAAAGGATATAAGGTAAAAACGTTGCATAAAATACTTTCAGTTTCCACTATTTTTGCTCAAGGAGTACTTATATTCATTTGCTACAACATCCACATCACAGGTTGAGCTGATCCCTTCAACAACGTGAGATACACTCAGTAGCGTAGCTAGGGGGTGGGCAAGGGGGGCAAGTTGCCCCGGACGCCACCCCTAGGGGGACGCCAAATCGAGATCACTTAAAAAATGTTGGAACTACCATTTGCCATGATCATGATATTGATATAGCAATTTCATCTTTTAATGAAATAATATTACGATATTGCTAGTGTTTCCCTTTTTTATATGCGGTAAGTAGGCCTTGGAAGTGCCATTTCCAGCAATCTGGGAAACATTTTGGGCTAAAATTTTCTTGCTCTCCGTGCCAACCCATGGTGGCGCCGAGCGCTGAGAGTCTGTGCACGGTGTTCGTAGGGTGTTAAATTCGTAGGGTAATATCCTCCGCGGGATTCCCTCGAGTCAGTGGTGTGATCGAGATGGAAGGGAAAACGCGGAGAGAGACTTGGTTAAGTTTAAGGGACCCGCTGGCTTTCAGTTTGACAAATCAGCGGCGCACCATCAAACAAGGACAATCGTCACCTATTGTTAGCAGAAGCTTACACCTACCCTCTAAGAGGATTTCTCGATACTTGCAAAAGAAAAAAGTATTTTGAAGTCGATAATTTATGAATATTCAACCAGAGTGTTTTTTTTTTCTAAAAACAAGAATTCCTTTGAGAAGGTAGGCAAATTTGGTATCAATAATGACAGAGCTCTCGGCGACGAATACCTTTCGTATCAAATGCTAATTACATGAAATATGGAATCGGTTTCATCTCATAATGGGAAAATATTCATAAAACTATTACCAATTGCAACCGAAAGAAAGCTTTGTTTGGGGGTGGCTCCTCTACTTGATAATATAGGCTACGTGCAACAGCGTGTAGTGACCTGATTCGGAAATATACATTGAGATATGATTAACAAAACGAACCCTTTACCGTCTGACCATCGACAACACTGGACGTAGTGGCATTATAATCAACAGTTATACTCTCGTGTGAAGCTGTATGACTCCATAGAAGAAGAAATGCCTAGTGGAGGGCTAGGGTGGGGAAGCTGGATCGAACGACCATTTTCACCCGTATTCTTAAGCCTTAGTACCGTACTTTATATTGTCTGAAACACCGCAAATGATGTTGTTTCAATATCCTGGAATGTCATACATTTTCCCTTTAATGTTTACAACATGGTCTGTAAATGTTTCGTAGTTTGCTCTATAGATGACGGGTGCGGGGCGGGGAGGGGGAGGGGGCAGTAACAGCGGACTCGCAGGACGTCGTGGTCTTCTCGGTCGCAGAATTTCCCAGTTTCTTCGGAAAACATGTAGTCAGGACAGTAGGTACGATAAAATGTGTAATCCCGACGCTGGGGTACGTAGCGCCAGAATTTGCTCAACGGGGGTTGAAGCTTCCCTTCGTGGGACTGCAGCCTGAAGCCTCGACAAGGGCGACGATTCGTGTTTGATTTCGTCTGAAATGTTGCAGATAAATAAAAAAAATACCCAGAGCCAGTAGCCAGGCGGCCATTTTGGTAGGCCTTAATTTGGACGGTAGCCTGGCACTTATACTCACGTGATCATCTATTTTTCACGTGCGTGACCAACAATCGGAACAGAAACAAGCACCCGCTTATTTTTACCAAAAAAATATTCCTGTACAGAACAACGATCTTCGTTTCAAAAGGAAAACTAGCAGCAGGGACGTCGCAAGGGCATTCTGAATGGGGGTGGGGTTGAAATGGGGGGGGGGGTTGTGTTTCATGTTTTGCCTCCTACGGGGAAGAAACTGCAGACAGAAAAATGACGTATGTCACGCAAAGGAAGTGAATGTGGGGTCCATGGACGTACCTCAGGGCCTCAGGGCTGGCCCAGAGGCAATGTCCAGATGGGGGAAGCCTGGTGATGTACCCGGAAATTTTGGACCATTGTCAAAATTATGGTTATTAGAATCAAGCATTTATCTATCTTCAAGGTGTTTTTCATGGGCAATAAATAGACCACTAAAATCACGATATGAACAAGTTTTTTTTATAATTTCTTATTTCGGACTAACTTTCGGTCAAATGATTGATGCAGGGGATTATAATGGGGGGGGGGGGCAGATGAGTGCAGGTTTTTTGCGGCTTTAGAACAGTATTATCATGCAAGCTGTCACACAGGAAGTAGGCCTTATTATGCCAAGTAGCATTGACGGATGCGGGCGATGCGCACCTGGGCCCAAAATATTGCATTTTAAGACAGTTTAGAAGGTCGGAGCCTTATACATTACGCGGGTTTTTCTTGCACAAACGATTATCCTATATTTTCAAGTACCAGATTTAATTATGGAAAGCGGGGAAGGGTAATATGGACGAGAAATACTCCGTAGGGCCACCATTGTTTGAAGACCACTTTGCAAGCAACTGGATGAAATTGTATAGCAGTGGTGGATCCAAGAATTTTCACTGGAAAGCTATTCATGCTGTACATGCAGGACCACTATCGACCTCGGCCTCACTATGGGTAGGTAAGCACTTGGGGTTTACGTCAGAACTTAAACATTATTACTTTAAGTGACCTTTATTTCAGAGCTTCAATTCACAATAGTGTGGGACGTAGGAGAAAAGAAATTTTACGGTGCCAGACAAAATTTCCAATTGCATTAGTCAAGTTTTCTCTTGAGGTGCACGCGAAGTCCCGAGAAAAATCTTCCTAGCATTTTTATGGCTTTTGATATTCATGTTTTCCTTCTTTTTACATTGCAAAATTTAATCATAATAGGCTATTGAAGATTCTCTTTAATTTCTCTGGTCTCGCTTCCTTTCGCTCCGTTTTATTATTAATATATTTTTTAGCCTCCGGAAAAAAGTGAAGGAGGAGGAAGTGCCCCCTTTCTCCACGTAATCCCCCCTATGATTCCATTCCAGATGATCTCAGAAAGTCGGTGTTAAGTATGCATATTCTCATCTACGATGCTTGCACCCGGGATTGGATCCTTCCTCTGTCACCTTTTGCTAAGATGCCGTCATGGGAGAGGATCCTAAGGGAAGGGGATTCCCCCTCCCCTTTGGAAAAATTTTGTTCGTTTTAGGTGGCCTACATGAAAAGATGCTATCCGTGGCAAAGTTTTGAACTATTATATGTTGAAAATTGTTCTTATTTTTGCTGGGTGTGAGCGAACGGTATGGTGTCTAAGTGAAGGGGTTCAAACTCCTCCTCTTCAAAGTTTTCCTTGAGGTAATGTGGCTTAGTTGCAAAATGGTACTATCTCTTGCAAAGCTTTGAATTAATTTCATCTTCAAGAAATTGCAACTGCTTAGTTTTTTTTTTTTTTTTTTTGCTGTGGCATGGCACACTTCCGATGATGGTACATGAGAACGGCACCGGCGAAAAAGTTCTCGCCAATCGAATGAAGTTTAGTGGTGCAACGTACAAGCAAAAAGTAGTTTTACCTGTTTTGAAAAGGTGTCAGGCTAATTATCAAGCTGGTCACTACAGCAGAAAACGAAGTGTGTAGAATGGAGAGAATCAATTGGGGCTCCATGGACCTAAAATGAGGGCTCCATGGACCTTAAAGGCAATAGGCAGTCACCCTAATCAGAGTTAGTGTGACCCGTCACTCTAGTTCATGATTGGCCTATTTTGATCATGTGACAATGTTTTTGTTAGTAAATTGTGAAATTCAAGGAGAATTTCTCCTTGCTTTACCTGTTGTTTGTAATATTTATATTCAAAACGATATGATAATATATACCATACGATAATATTTATATTCAAAACAATATTCTTCAGAGGTGCTTGTAATGCAATATGAGGAGATTTGCAAGAGTATGCTGATTTTTCAAAGAAAATTTTAGGGCGACTGCCCATCGCCTTTAAAGTTAACTTTCGGAACATTAATTCCTTACGTTTTCCCCAATAATGCTCTTAGGCACCAGCATGAACTGAAGCGTGGAGTGCGTTGAAAATACACTATCAAAGTTACCTAGATCCATTTAGGGCATATAAATGGACGACCAAACTTAGGTCTCCCTTGGCGATCTTACTGTGGACTTGCTGTTATTCAGTTTGATGTACAAATAAAAGGGATTGAAAACATACGAAAAAGCAAAAAACAAAAAAAAAAAGTCTAAAAACGCCCCATTAACAGGGGTGGCGTCAGGATTTGTCTGACGGGGGCAGACTCCCCGACGGGGGGGACCAGCGACCGTAGGTAGGTAGGTAGGTAGGTAGGTAGGTAGGTAGGTAGGTAGGTAGGTAGGTAGGTAGGTAGGTAGGTAAAATTTAACGACACATCAACACATGCGTGCTATATTGTGCCTTTCAAGTTTTAATACGGTTCAAGTCATCCCCTTTCCCCCATCCCCTTTAGTCGCCTTTTACAACAGGCGGAGAATACCGTGGGCATATTCTACAACCTCCAGACCACAGGGGGCGACAGCCCCGATGCAGTCGAGGGGTTGGTGAGAGGGATTTGAAGAACACCTGTGTACTGTACCATGCCATTGCGGGCGTATACTGCATAAAATTTGTATATACTAGAGGAATATAGTTCCGCGCTGATTTAAAATTTTTTCTGGAGTCTAAACTGCGAAAATTTTGGGGGGTAAGCCTACACTAAAATGAATATGTACTTATGTAAAGCTTATACAGGTCAATCATCAGGACAGTTGGGCCGGGCCGTATTGGGTATAACTTACACTGTACTTCCCTCCTCGAGTCACTAGCCGTACCGCACTACAGACTCAAGAGAACATTAACTAGGTTTAGCGAAATGAGATGAAATTCCCGACATTTACATAAATCCATGTATTCTATTTATGAAGTTACTTGAAAAGGTGGAAAGAGTTTGTATTATATTTAGCTATAAGTAACGGAACTGAGGAAGAGTGCAAAGCGTACCGAAAAGTTTGGGTTTTATGACGGAAATGACCCTTTTGAAAGCCAGAATAAGTAAACCGACCATGGGTGTCGGCAGAATTTTCTCTTCGGGAAGCCGGGCCATGCCAACGACCCCAAGTTCCGACAACCTCCATGTCGAGGGGATGGTGAGAAGGGGATATGAAGGAACCTAACTATCCTAGCTATTGCAGAACATATTCTGCACTATCATTTAATATTTCTAGAGTCGAGTTGTGCACTGATAGTGTTCTTTTGAAACTAAATCGTGAAATTGCAAAGCGAGCGAAGTGCGTGAAAATTTTGGTAGGATTATACGTATACACAAAGAAACATATGTAAATCATTAAGAACCAAAAAAAAAAAAAAAAAAAAAAAAAAAAAAAAATGACGGGGTTGTAGACCTTATCGGGGATAACACACATTGTATAGAAACCACCTGGACTACCCGATGAAATAGCCAAACTATGCCCGGTGAGTACCAACTGACCGTACCGCATGACACACACAAGAGAACAACAACCAGGCCCTGCGATGTGGGATGAAATTTACGAGGCCTCTACATCTCTACATAAAGTGTAGTCTGCCTACTTGTTACTTGGTAAGGTGGACAGGACTTGTGCTATCTAGCTAGGTGGAATGGAACTATTGAAAAAACTGGAGTGACTCTACAGTCGCGCCGAAAATTTTGGGTTCTTATAACAGAAATTGTCCTCTAGAGAGCAAAAAACAAGTAAACCGTCGGGCGACAAGTCGCCGTCGGGGACTGCATAATTAATCGTATCGACTAAAACTCCCCCGACGAAACAGTAAAAATTCCCGGACAGGGGGGGGGCAAGCCTTCCCCGACGGGGGCCTTGGCCCCCTGCCCCCAACTGGCGCCACGCCTGCCAATTAAAAGTTGAAAACAATCTTATCAACAGTGACAAGAACAGAAATCTGTTTTAACATTTCACTAGATTAGGCTAAAAATGAACCTAGGTGTTTCATTTTTAACCAAATCTATTAAATGTTGAATCAAATTTAGTCATCTTTTTCACAACTTGAAGATTTCGACTCGTTCCCCTATAGCGCTACAGAGCAACGCCCATGGCTGCATGGGGATATCCCAATTAAATGCGTCAATTTGAATACCATGAATATGGACTTAAAAATAATATTTGCCTTAGTGTGTTTGAGAGTCTCAGTTATGTATGTTGCATTACATGCGCGGATTTTATGGTCAATAGAGCTGCATACTACTGTCGTGGATATAAATGGAGAAGGGAAGAAAGGCATTCAGCCCCCCCCCCAACCAAAATACCAGGGGTTATACCTAATGGGCCTATTTACAAATTTAAGCAAATATTGTGGGTTTTGCCAAACTACTAAAGGTACTCCGTCCTTCCTAACCAAAATATTGGAGGGTCCATGTCTCTTATACACCAATTTTAGCAAATATAACTGCAACTGACAATATCTACAGGAAGACTGAACAAAGGCATTACGTTCCCAATCAAGTTATAGAGGAAATGTACATGTGTGTGTCTACGACTGATTTATTGATCACCGAACATACACGAGAAGCCTACCAGCAAAAGAAAAAATCGTTTTTCATAACTTTTTAGTCATCGGACAGTCTAGTATTCAGACATATATTACGATTTTTGCCAAAATATCACAGATACTTCGTCCCCCTCAACCAAATCATTGAAAGGGACTCACAACATCAGCATAATTTGGTCGTTGACCAAATAATGGGGGGGGGGGCGAAAGGTGGTCCTTTCCCCAACAAAATTATTGAGGGAACTATGTCCCCCATCCCCGCGATCGCTGCCCTTGGGCGCAGGGCCTCATGGAAGCTCTGGGGTAATTAAACTGGGGACGTCAGTATGCTCTGTCTCATGTTAGAAGAATTGAAGTCCTCAACAGTCGGAAGTAGTATTGTTTCAGGAACAAATTTATTTCTGTCTTCTCTCAATGCAAAGCAAAGACCAACTCCCCCTTTTACACCATTCAGCATATTTTTTACAGACAATCTTAAATGCTACTTCAGCATAATTCGACAGGCTATCTCAGTGCTTGCATCATGCACTTTACACCTGGTTATACTCATGTCTCAAGAGACGGAAGACATGATTGCACTCCTGGACAGTATTTATAGTTTATGGGTTACCATCGTCACAACAACAACCCAGGTCAGTTCACAACATCCCCTCCCCCCCCCCCCACCTGAAAAAGTTCCCACTATCTATTGGGCAACTTTGTAAATAAACCAGCCACATGGGAGAACAATTTAATATAGTTCATAATCTGCAGCCTAAACAGGTAACGTCCTTTCTTTGGGTAGCTGAACTTCTTGTGGAACAGGGCCACTGACAACTGGTGATTGGTCAGCTTGGGTAGCAGTAGCCTGAAACAAAAGCTCTGGGGACTCACTAGTTCAATCTTGGTTAAGTTCTGACCATGGAAAGGTGAAAGTATTCCCTCATTCCATTTTTTTTTCCCGCCAGCTGTCATGTAAGTGTCTACACCCACAACCTTAATTACCTTTAAGGGCATGGTACACTTACTTTGACCCTTAGGCACATGTCCAGCTTTCTTTGCACGAACCAAATCTTTGAAATTTGCGAACCTTTGCAGATCGGTTTCACCACACAGTATGATGCTTTTAACTGGCATCCAAATGACAGTTTAGGAGGGTACACAAAAGAGAGTAGTTTCACTCACTTTGAACGAGATTCCAAAAGCACAGCTTCTAAAGGGAAGTGACCGAGAGGGGAGTAAATTTAGGTATAACAATGTGGTTTAGAGGATTAATATTATGATGTTTCATAATGCTTATTCACTGAAAGTGCACTTAATGACCCTTGTATACGCTTACAAAATGAGTAATATACTTAAATCATGAACACCAGGCTACAAATGTTGCCCAAAATTCAAGATTGCCACTGCGTCTTGATGCTAACCTGATGTTGTGCTTAATGTGTTCGGAAAATAGTTCTCGCCCGAATAATTCCGTGCACTATCTTAATGGTCATCTTATAAGGAGCGCAAACTGTGGCAATTTTGAGCGAAGCCTTTCACGCTGATTTCAAATTTGTTTATCCCAATGACCGATGAAATTTTTAGCTAAATGAGCTTGTGTATTAGGATGGTGGTTCCTGCCTTTTCAGTTCACTCGAAATACAATTTGCTGTGCACCCCCTCCCCCTCCCCCATGACGGCACCTCTATGTAGTGACAAAGGAAGGATCCTCCACGGATGTATATCGCAGGAACGCATAAAAAAGTTCAATTTACGCAGACCTGGGGGAGGGAGGGGTCCAACTGAGGAGGTTTTATTATGTCATGTCCCCCATCACCAAATCCTGGAGGCGCCACTGGTGGCTATTTACCTTCATAAAATAGGCTGGCTGCGCCTCGCAGGACCCATGGTGGGCCTATCTACGCTACTAAGCACAACAAAAGGTTTTCTGCACGAGGGGGGCTGGTGTCTCAGGGTTGAAATGTATGTATGGAGGTGGAGTGAAAGAACGGGTAGGGGTGGGTGAAGCACCGAAAACGTAGCAATGATGTGGTGTGTTCTGTAAGAGGTTTTTTCATGTAAAGACCTTATGCATTGACGTCACGTACGTCATTTTGGATGGAAAACAATGAAACACACTGTACGCACGACGTAAACTTCGCACTCGCGTGTAGTAGACTTACGCGCGTATCCGATTGGTCCAGTAATCAGCTGTCTGCATTTGTTGGTGTAACTTGCAATGATACGCGATTGCCTCCAACCGAGGGCGCACTTTCTCCTCTGTGACGGCATATGCATAAGGTCTATTGCTGGAAAACAGAGACGGAAACATTCACCTTTACAACTTGTGTCTTGCGTCCTTCTTCCAAGATAAGTACATCTGAACTTTGAAAGAGCGGTGTGCAGGTCATTTTAATACGTCCTTGTAATAGATACCTATTTTATGAGCATATCGTGAGATATCATTTTCCTAAGTCAGCTAGTACCGTCTGGTACCCAAGGTCCCTTATGGAAACATTATAGTCACAGTTTTAGGATAAAACAAATCATTTCCTTTCCATCCATTTCACTTTCCTTCTTTCATCGATGTACCAAGCCAGCCTGAAAAAGGGAGCCTGACAATTGAAAACAGAGAGCGTCATCAGTATACCGATTTGAAGAAAATGATGAAGATTCTCTTAACGTGTTGCATTTTACTCGTAACGAGTGTCACTGTCTCCAAGACGGGTGAGTACATTTGTGAAAATTATGCTCTTTTTCTCGGAAATTCGGGGCCTAATACTTTTTTTTTAAGATTGATGGTGTAAAACTTAACACAGTATTCCACAACATTCTAAAGATCTTAACAAATTATCCAGTCGTTTTTTGCAGTGACTTGTCGAATTTGGCTTTTTTGTCGAAAATCAGCAGTTTTAATAATTTTAGAGCTTGAGGCCAATTTTGAGTACTAAATTCACCTTAATATATGTTGGTGTTACGAGGGCAGCAAAAGTAGGTGCAGGAGTAATGCACGTTCGAACCGGGACGTTTGCCATGAGAGTGAAATTGATTGGTAGGTGGTATTTGTGCAGCAATAAAATATAAGTTACATGAAATGAACTTTTAATTATTTGTATATTAATTGCTTTAAACTTTGAGGAAAATCCTTTACAGGTTTTCTAAAAATTAAAGCAAATCACTTTGCCTAAGATGAACCTTCTCAGTCCACCTGTAATTAGGTAGCACTTCGTGGCCGTCCAGCCAACGCATTTCCACAAATCGAGATATTTTTTGTGATATGTGGGAAGCATGTCAGTGAGATGATTCCTCTTAAAAATACAGTAAAAAGTAGGCTTCATAAAAGTTGACCATTGACTTCGGACCTTTTACATTACTTCCGGTAGTAAGGGTGGCGCAAGGGCTCCACCAAGAGTAACTTCTTACCAAGTTTGAAGAAAATCGGCTGAGTCGGTTAGGAGACATTAACAAAACGAAACCACACCCACCTACAGACACGTTCAGTCATGGACTTCCGGTGACGCCGGGGTACCCTACCTTCACGATTTACAAAAGCTGGAAGACTAGATCGCCATCAAGAGAGTAGAAACGTCTTTGGTATTAACTGACTTTGCCAGGGCCCATCGAGTTTTGGACTGTTCCCCAAAATGAGGCCAAAGGTCAACATCCTAGTGGGCGACTGGGGGATTCGCCCCCGGAAGCTGTGAAGTATTTACGATATTGTTGACACGAGAATGACTACTGTCAGTGAAATTTTGGCTATCTTCGATTACCTGATAACCTTAAATACAAGATAAAAGATTGCATAATCAGCCTTAGCCCAGTTTGTATTTTAATAATAAATAACAGAGTTCCCTTTGATGCTAAAAGGGGTTTGTCCTCTCACGGGAGGAAGAAGGATGGTAGGGTGGTATGGGAAATTGAAAGACTTGTTCCAATCAAGGTGTCCAACAGGTAGGAATAATGAGAAAGCAGAAACTGGCGAACCGAAAAAGTGCATTTTTGATAACATTTTACAGTTTTACTTCATAGTACATTGCCATAGTTATCTGTTTTGTTACAGTTACCTACAATTATCACTTCTGTTTTAGCATGTCATGTTTATGGACTGCAAGGAAGAAAATCTACATGCAAGGTTAAATTTGCAGGACGAGTTTTAGCTATGACCCCTTCGGTCACCGCTTTTACTGTCACTGATGGGAATGTGACAGTTCTTGCAGGAAAAATTGAATTTAAACACTCTTACAGTAGATGCGAGTTTGTGGCATCTGGGAAAAGAATATTAGACCTACTCAACTTGTTGATCCAATCATTTCCTTTTTGTACGAACCGATTTGAGAGTTCAGCTAGAGAAAAGCTTTTGGAATCTAGCAAAGCCTTGGTTTAAATTGAGTATCCCATTTTTTTTTCTTCAAAACGCCCCCTGCTGCCCCTTGACGCTCATCACCCCCTTATTTGTGCAAACGCCCCCCGGGCGATAACGCCCCAGTTGGGAACCACTGGGTTAAACCCTGAGACAAGTAACTTGGGAGCATTAACCGTCACCATGGCAACAGTTGCTATTTCAGCTGGCATTACGGTACATACAGGGCCGTCGCGACCGGGGGGTGTGGGGGGTGTCTCACCCCCCCCCCCCCCAAAGTTCGTCAGAGCGACGATAGTCGGAAAATCTGAAATGCCAGTTGGAATTTCTGATATCTCAGTCTAGCATATTTTTCCGACTGAGCCTATGTCAAGTTTGTATATATTTTCCAACTAGACCAAGTGAGAATAATACCAAACGTTATTTTCCTCACGTAAAATCAAATCAAAGCTGTCCTTTTTTCGCAAATTCCTCTCAAACTCTCAAAATTTTCGCGCGCTCCGCGCGCTTCAAACCTTACCTCATTGTTGTTCTTATTATCAATATCTTCCGATAGCAACTTTCGGAGAAGCTCAACAGCAGAAGTTGAAAGCTGTTTACAAATTACCAGGTAAAAGACTGGCTTTTTGAGTGGCATGTTGGTTTGTTGGGCAATTGAAAGTATCTCGATGTAGATTCTGAATGCAGGTTTTATTATGGAAATCTTATTCAATGAAAATTTGGGCGCGCTTCGCGCGCATGCGTCACGATTTACAATCAATCTCATGAACATTATTAAGGTAATTATACCAGACACAGTGCTATGGGAGCTAGGGCGCTTTAGTCCCCCCTCCCCAAATTTTTCCGAGCCCCACAAAATTGCGCAAAATTTTGTATAGACAAATATTGGTGAAGACATAGATATACTCAGAAAATATTCCAAACGTCTATTTATCAGGCCCGTAGCCAGTAAGTTCTGTAACGATTCTTTTTATAACTTCAAAAATTTTGGCGCGCTACGCGCGCTTTCATCTATAGTTCTATCTAGTGATAACACCCCAGTTTCAAACATATTGGATTTCACCGTTTCCACAAATGTTCTTCTTCCGTGTAGGCGTGATTTTAGAGAAACACGAAAATGCATCGTTGCGAAGTTCTTTCCTCTTTTTCCTAACTTTTGGAAGATTCTTTCTTCAGCCTCGCCATTGTAGCAAACATATTTTGTAACAAAAAGATCTTTCAGTTTCGTAGAAGATCCTTTATGGGTTAGATGAAGAATGTAATCCCCGACGACAACCATGCAGTCACCCGAAAAAATTTCTTGGTTTTGTCCAGATTCTTCAATAAAAGCCCAAACTTTTTCAACTTTCCTTAACGAAAATTCAATATAACCCCAAATTTTTCGGCGCGCTTCGCGCGCCTTATATTTTGAGTTCGGCAACCCATTGCATCTGTCGGGACTTAGAGTAGCTGGCCCCCAGTCAGGGCGCTTCCCCCCTTGTCGGCAAATCAATGCACCACACCTGGCTGAGCCTGCGTGCAGGATTTTCATTTTGGCATTGAAGTATACCCCCGAATTTCGGCGCGCTTCGCACACAATCCTCATCCACGTTGTATCACTTATGAATATTATAAGCACAACGTAGCAGTGAACTTTTATAGCATAAACTAGGTGTACATTCTGAAAACGAGCTTGTTAGTCCTAATCCCCTTTTGCTATACCTGTATGGGAGGTCTAGTATCATTTTTCTGCACCTATACTCTCCCTCCCGCCCATTCCTCATTGCTGGGAGCTGTTAGTCTGGATTTTCGTTCAAAATTAGTAAAAATACGATAGATGTAACGTGCTTGGCGTCATACTCTATATTATTATTTAGATGCCAGGTAATAAGCATTATGTCGTTGCCTCATTTTATATAATTGATCCAGAGCTTCCAAGGGCCTATACAGGTATATGCTAGCATTAGATGCCAGAATAGAAGGCATTAAAGTAGTCAAAAGGGGGGGGGGCGGGACTTCAGGAGGTTTGTTGACAACGTATTCTTCTCTTAGACAACATACTTTCTACTTTCACCTAACCAAATCTTAGTATTCACTAAATTATGGACATTTTCCAGCCATGTATGATCAGTTCCAAAAGTATCCCAAGACAGCACCATTTTGCATATAAGCAACCTTACCTTAACAAAAATTTCTCAAAGGGGAGGGGACCCCTCCCCTTAGGCCCCTCCCCCAGGACGGCACCTTTATGAAGTGACAAAGGAAGGATCCCCACTGCTGTATCATACAAAAGTAACGCCCATAAAAACGAAAATGCAATTTACGGGCCGCCACTCATTTGGAAAAAGAATCAAACCAGTCGGAAAAATTAGAATTCATTTAATTATGGACATTTCCTAGCCATATATGATCAGCTCCAAAAATATCCCAAAGATAGCTCCATTTTGCATCTAAGCAACCTTACCTTAACAAAAATTTCTCAAAGGGGAGGGTCAACCCCTCCCTTAGACCCCTCCCCCACGACGGCACCTTTATGTAGCGACAAAGGAAGGATCCCCACTGCTGTATGTAAACGCAGGGCGCATAAAAAATGGTGCAATTTACGCGCCACCATTCAGTTGGAAAAAAATCCATCCAGTCGGAATTTGGGACCTTCACACCCCCCAAACATATGACCCTAGCTACGGCCCTGGGTACATAGCTTAAAGGGACTCATTGAGTTGATATCCATTATTCTGTGACGAGTTTGAAGGAAATTATTGCATGACAATGTTTCTAATTAGCCTCATTATTCATGTATCACTTCCTATAGTTACCGAAAATGTAAGAAATTGTAGTTTTTGTGGACAGAGGTTGCATATGATCAGTGGTGGAGCCAGGTGGGGGAAGGGGGCCATGGCCCCCCGTCGGGGAAGGCTGGCCATCCCGTCGGGGAAATCTTCCGGTTTCGTCTGGGAGCTGTTATGTATACGATAAAATATGTAGTCCCCGACAACGGTCAGCCGCCCGACGTTTTACTTAATTTTGGTCTAAATTAGGGCAAACTCTTCAATGCCCCCCCCCCCCATTTCCATTTTTCTTCTTTAAACCCAAATTTTTTCAAATTTTCTATTGTAAAAGCCCAATTTTTTTCAAATTTTCTTCAATAAGGTGCCCAAAATTTTCGGTGCCCTTCTCGCGCCAAAATTTTCCTTCAAACATCGTTTCGGCACTCTATCCCCCTCGTTGAGGCTTTGGGTTGTTGGCCCCTCGGGGAGCTTGGCCTGCCTCCCTGTCGGGCAAATCCTGGCTCCACCCCTGCATATGATTAATACCTGATGGTTAAAAGTGTCTGGTTACGAATTTGAAAGAAGTGACTTTTATCATTAATTACCCTATCATTGCCATTTCAGCTGTGTGTTAGATGTTCAGGATCTCTTAGTTTGACCATTTACCTCCAAGATGTGAGTAAAACTCAACAGGTGTGACAAAAATCATGAATTTTGTGAACCAATTCAACAAGCCCCTTTAACTGGCAAAGAGACTACAACATCTCATCATCCTCACGGAGCAAGGAGATAAATACTTAAAAGGGTGGTTCGGATGCGTTATTGAAGGTTATTGATAGGCAACTCAAAAACTAAAGGGCGGGATCAAATGTTGAACGTATCCCTTTCTTTATTAAAAGGAAAAATCGACTGTTTGAAGACTACAAAGAAAACACTACTGACGTCGACAATATGACCAAAAAGCCTTGCGTGTTTCAAAAAAGTTACCCTTGGAAATGAAGTAACGGCACAAGAAGTGAAAAATGAAAAAAAAAAAAAAAAAGAATATGCAATTAATGATGTAATCAAAAGGTTTGAATACATACTGTCATCAACTAAAATTAACGTTAACGTTCTAATCATCTGCAATGGCATTCAGAATCATCCTTATACATTTAACTTTAAAAATATTTTTAGACTTGTCAGAACGTTTCATTTGTCCCAAATGGAGATATTGTATTTTCACTTTACTGTCATTTTAGGCTATTATCCAGTGTGTGACCAGGGAGTCTGTTGCTATTGACACCACCCTGTTGTTAATGTTTGCTCTCAATAATATTTTACTTGCTTCATCCCCCCCCCCTCCCCCGTATTATATTTTCAAACCGTCAGAAAAATGTAGCCAGATTTAAATAAGTTTTCAAATTATCTATAAACAGCTTAGGAGACGCAGATATTATGTAAATATTAAAAGAAGTGAATTCCATAACATGGGTCGACTATAAGTAATCGATCCCCCCCCCCCCGGTACGAGCCGCACTGACTCTCCCTAAACGTATGGCAAAGAAGAGAAAAACAAAAGGAAAATACTTTGTGACCGATTCTTCAAAGGAGGGGATGAAGTGGAGCATTTTTTTTTTATTTTTAAGATGTCTACCATCTGAATTTCTTTCTGACAAAACAGTTCGTTGTATTTCTGTACTTGACATCATGTGACGTAAGCAACCAGCTGACATATCGTTGTACGTGAAACCCCCCTCACGTTGGCGGGATTTGATGTCTGGAAGTGCCCCCGTGCTCCCCCCCCCCCCCCAATCCCGCCGCTATGCCTTCTCAGAAGGACATGTTTTATAGCAAAATCACAGTTGACCATGTGATGTGCGGAATGACAGATCTTGTGGTTACTGAGATTTCCTATTTCCTAGCATTTTATGTTTGATGGACACGTTTACGTTTCCAGTATTAAAAACTTAATATTCGGTGATGAAAATATTAAAAAATGTAGGTGGACTCCAAAATGGAGGGTGACGAGGAGGCGAAACATGTCTTTTTCTTCCATGGTATAATGGTATGTAAACCCAGACCATAGAAATAAAAGTAAGGGAGAACGCTGACACAATGCATCCTGCATGTTTAACCGGTGAAGCCATGAAAATTGTGAGGGCGCTTCCGTTGTATGGCAAAAGACTGGTTGATTGCTGTGTCTCCGTGCGTACAGAGTGCATTCTGCTGCAGAAGTTATAGCTTATTTAATCCGTTTTTCGAAAGATCAGGAGTAATTTTCATAACAGGGATAAGTCATGGTGTCATTTTGTCATTTTGTTTTATACTCCTAACTTGAAAACTTGTAGTTAGTCTTTGCCAATACTTGGGGCAAAAGCAATGACGTGATAATGTATTACGCGCCCGTCTCTGTTGCCGTACAGCCTAGCCATATCAATGGCTTCAGTCCAGATCAGCAGACGTCTTCCTCCCCTAATTTCTATGACCCAGACACGAATGTTCTAAATTCTTCTAAAAAAAGAAGGGGCCATGATGATTTTTACTCGATATTTCCTCTTATGCTTATGGTTTGAAGTTTTTGATATATTTTTACTAATATGAGAATGGACTATTCACTGATGAAACATGACCAAAACTTTGTTATTTATAAATTTTCAAATGATAACAAATTGTCCTTATTTCTGTGATATTTCAGATTGTGGTCCTTACTGTTCCACACCACCGGAACCAGGAACATGTTGTCAGAGGCTCGGTCTGAATGTGAATCGGGACGCAGATGTTGTGTTGTCGGCATCCACCGAGTACAATAGCCAGCATGGTGTTCAAAGGGCGGCGCTCTTTGAGATTGATGAACCGGGAACTGGCATCGCCGGCTGGGCCGCAGCTACTAATGATGTGTAAGTAGTGTTGTCTAGGGCTTTTATTAATAGTTCACTGCACTGACTCAGGGACCGAGGAGACGAGGCGGGGGGGGGGGGGACTGCAGTGGCTTTAGTCCCCTCACTTTTTCTGCCGGGGGCATTTTTGGCCTCCTTAAACTGGGATGATATATTTTCATTTTCTTGAACATATTGGGCCTCTTCGATGATTAGCCCTCCACTTCAAAATTGGCTCCGCGGTCCCTGTGACTTACGCCATAAGACGCACGAGAAGACATTTCAAAAGGGGAAATGGGTAGGGCGGAAGGTGTTTGACCTAAACTTTCTCCAACTTTCAAACAATCATGACTTAAAGTTGCCCTGGAATGACGTATTTTAGTCGAAATTTTTGCGGGGGAGCCAGACCACGCTCCATATGTCTATGACTTTAGCACTAAATTTGCATCGTTGTTCGGTCCTCATGACCTAACAAAAGTTTATAGTCAATGAGTCATGAAACTCAGCTCACCAAAATGAAAGGTAAGGAGTTTATCTCTATCATGACATTTACAAATTACTGAACCATATGACATGAATGCACCCTAAGAACAAATCAGATGGCGAAAATCAAAACTTTTTATTATCGACTGTAGAAATATCAGCCTGCCAATCTTACAACAGCCGTAGGGTTTTGTATACGTTTTCATTTGTACCTAACATCAATACCCATGAACGGTACTTTGAACCTCATCCAAAATATTTTAAAATACCATTTTTTTTATGGTGAACTTTTCGACTGGAGAACATTAAGGTAGTCCGATGCCTTCAGATTCCATCACGGAGGGCTACCACCATTAGCAGCTCCATTGACCTACACTACTTTGTCTTTGTTACATGCACCCACAGCCTCGTCAAATTTCACAACCCAGATAAGCTTACCTCTCAGACGAAAGCTAATAAATAAGCCAATTATGACCCTACAAAATTTTTATAGCAAGACCGTTAAGATTATTAGCTACATTGGGGATGACTTTCAAAGGGTAAACACCCACCGATATAAATCCGCAAGGTCATAGGCGGGATTTGGTGTCTGAAAGTGTGTGTGTGTGTGGGGGGGGGGGGCAAACCCGAGCAAAATACCAAAGGGCGCCGAAGGGGCCGCTGGAGCCTATTAATGGCGTGGGGTTTAAGCAGCCGTCCTTGAGCCTCACCGGGGCCCAGGGGGCAACATCCCGGAAGCCCTGAGGTATTTAAATAATTAAGAAGCGCAAGACGGACGCAAAAATTTTGATAGTTTGGGAAGGATTTGGGAAAATTCTGATAGTTTGAAAACCATTTGTTATAGAAAATGATTACAATAGATCCATCACTCCGTCGAAAACACACCTTATCCTACCCCCTACAGAATTATATAGCTTAAACGCCTTTTAGGATCATTTTAAAATTTTCAGAATTGTTTTTAGAAATCCACTGGGGCATGTCCCTCCCCCGTGCCGGAGCCACTGACCATTTTAGTGATAGCCTCAGTCAGAATAACAGATCGTTTTTTATGATGAATGGGTTTGGGCTTTGTTACCATGATGATAGAAATATTTATTTGAATATGGAACACGCAAGATATACTACAGGAAGTAATCACGACACAATATTTAAAATGGGTGCGCTCGAAGCGCGCCGAAGAAAACAGAATTTTATTTAGTGTACTGTTTTTTAGTGTAATATTATCTATTACATCAAAGACTCTCCTACTTTCCCCAGCCACTTATTCTTTCTTTTATGTTCATTTTTGTCGATGGTCTGGGACAAGGGACAAGTATTTCATTACTGTGAAAAATAAGACAGGTTAAGGGTGATGGTGTATAGTACTTTCCAAAATAGATGCAATGATGTTATGGGTAGGTCTTAAAGATACATGGCCATGGGCGTCCGCCGTAAAAACTGTTAGGGAAACAATATTCATCTGTTCATTGGATGCTGCATCTTCGTAAGGTGTGGCCGGCGAAGCCAGTTTAACAGCGAGGGCCGAAGGCGCCAAGCCGGAGGCTGAGGACTGGGGGTCCTTCCCGAAAATTTTTCTTAAATTTGATGGCTTTTGCTGCTATTCTTGACTATTTCTAGAAAAATCCTGCCTCCTCAGGTATAAGTTGAAATGTTAATGAAATACTTTTTATCGTGATTGCAAATTTTAGATAGTAAAAGTTGGTCAATTTTATGAGGATGGTAGTAGTTGGTGGGGAAAGTGAAGAAGAGTTTTGGTTTTGAAATAGTAATTTATTCAAGCACTGATCCTACAGGTAAAAAGATTTTACTACCGACAGCAGTACTAACAAGACAACTACTTCTATTGAACTCATACACGAAGCACGCCGAAAAATTGATTGAGAAACGCTATTTTCTATACAAGGGTAGGTTCCTGAATTGTGCACGCGTAGTGCGTGTAATGACTTATATGTAGTGCTCTGAGTAGCCCTTATTTCAGGGCCTTACGTCTTAAAAGTGTGGTGGAGGCCATCGCCAAAGCTTTGGAAGAAATTTCAACTGGCAAAGTTTTCAACATAGGAGAAGGAAGCGGGGGGGGGGGGATGAGGTGTTGGGGCGGAACTATGCTTCCACCCCCTCGATCCAAGGACGAAAACCCCTTATCTGTTTCCTTTGTAAGAAATATCAAAAATTGGCAGTTATTTACCTTAAAATTTGTCCAATATGTTGCACCAAATTGCATCCAAGGACCCTCAAATATTAAAATATTAGACCCGTCCCCAAGGATGGCGATCCGAACCAACGTCCAGCCCACAAGTCTCGAACAGCTTCCTTCACCTATGGTTTTCCATACCAATTTTCCCTTGTCTCGCCATGTTTGAGCTCCACCACTGTATTAGTTAGGATTCATTGGGGGTACACTCTAAATGCAAAAGAGTGAAATTCACTCCAGAAGAGACTAAAGTTTGGAACCACTCCTAGTAAGAGTGAATTTCACTCGGGGTGGAGTGAAAATTCACTCGAAGTAGATCGATATATCATTCCATGGAGTGCATTTTCACTTCACCCCGAGTGAAACTCACTCTTACTGGGATTGGTCTCAAACTACAGTCTCTTTTGGAGTGAATTTCACTCTTTTGCATTTAGAGTGTACTTGCAAAGCGTGCCGAGCAAAAGTTTCTGACATTGTTATATTTGAAATTAATGTATTCCTTCATTTTACATTGCAAACTTTACCATGATAATTAATATTCCCTCATAATTTCTCTGGTGTCTCTTCCTTTCGTTCATTTTCTTATTATTTTTAATTTTTCAAAAGTGTGGGGAGTACCCCCTTGTCACCCCCTTGTAATCTTGCCTATGCGCAAGGTGACAGAAATCCCCACATTCTTCCAAAATGGTTAAAATAGGCTAAAACACCTTCAATCCATCAAAATTTGCACCACAAACACATGAACATGTTTCCTCTTGTATCTATCAATATTCAACAACAACTGCTCATCTTGATATGAGTATGTTAGGCCTACATCTAAAGCGGACCTAAAATTGAAGGTAAACTTTGGGTCTATATTTCTCGGGAACAACTTTTTTTCTAATAGTTGAGTGCCCCCTGGAGGCAGGTACGAGTGGCTCTAAAAGTTCGTTTTTTCACACTAGAAAGGGTAAGAGCTTTCACTCTATAAGTGTTTAGGAATGAAACATTTCTAAACAGTTTTTATCCCCCCCCCCCCCGCTTTGCAAGTGGTTAACACACGTGTCTTCTGCTGGGGGAAGGCTCTGCTACTTTGTGGGAGGGCTGGAGCCCCCAAGCCCCCTTCTAGCTACGCCACTAAAGTGTTTAAATGCTAAACATGCATACAGGGTGCTATAAACTTGTTGAAAGAGTGGGGGCGAAAAAGTATTTAATTGCTATAAACACGTTTTACAGTATACCTGGTACTCATGCATTTCATTTTCAGCTCGTTTTCTTCTTCCATAGGAACCAATGGATCCAGGTAGATTTTGGTTCTCCTCGACAGGTTTCTGGTGTACTGTTGCAGGGTCGAGGGTTAGGCTGTTGTAATCAGTGGGTTACCTCCTTCCGGGTACTCTTTTCCGACGATGGAGAAGTATTTTACAGTACCGCGGTAATAATTTCGTTTGTTATGCTTTTTTCATGTAAGGTAGATGCATTTACTTTGTGTTCTTTGCACTTCAAGGTGTAAGATCTTCCACCATTTGCATTTGCGTATGTAACTTTTGTGAAAATAATCAAGCACTTTCCGTCCAAGTTTTGTTCTCTGATATATGCATTTATTGCATATATTGAAGGGTCAGTTACCCCTCTTCGCCCTCTGTGAGTGTAAATCTTCTGTAGATCACTTCCCTGATCGATTAAGCCTTTTTGGAAAAATGGAAGGGGGGAGGGCACTGCGAAAATACATCCAGGGAGGTGCTGATACATCCACATGGCGCCAGGATTTGCCCGAAGGGGGCAAACCCCCGACGGGGGACATCAGCCCGAAGCCCCGACAAGGTTGCCGAAAGGTTGTCGAAAGCAAAATTTGATATCTATTGATGAAAATTTAGGGCTTTTTTAGGAAAATTTTGAGTATTTAGTTACATTCCCTTTTCGACGGAAGGGACTCTTTTATTTAGAAATATTCATTACTTATATTTGGCGCTTTCATGTGGAAATATCGCAGGAATTAACATAAGTTTTGATTGGGCAATATAATAAAGTATGTCTCGAGATGGAAGAAAATAAATGTCCTTCGCAAGGGATACCAATGTTCGTTTGCTCACGATGAACCTTCTGTTAGCTTGCTATACAACGGGTCAAACTACTGCATAAAATACGACGTAAAATGTTACAACAATTTTTTTTTTTCGATTGTATTAACGCTTCATGAAAATGAGAAACACAACATTTGCGAGTCACATGGCCAGTATGTTTTTTTAACACTTCTCGATCAGGTTATTTTGTCTTTACGTGTTTATTTGATTTTAGCACTGTTGTAAAACTTTATTTTCGTACTCAACAGGTCATCGAAGGAACCTTCGATCGTCACACTGTGGCTCGTCGTTTCTTTGATCGTCCAATAGTCGCACGATACTTTCGCATCAACCCCGTCACTTGGTTCGGTCACATCACTCTTCGATTTGATCTTCTTGGATGCGACGCGTAAGGCTAAACCAATCACAGCGTCCACGACCGATTATTAGTTAGTAGTTAGTGTGTAGATACCACGAATATAGGTGCCTTTGCTGAGGTGAATGAGTGGACGGACTTTTTAGTACGGTACCTGAATGCTGTGCCTTTGGGAAATTTCTAATGTGGGAGGAGGGAGGCTAAACCATTCAACTCCGAGATTAGGAGGAACCTGAACCATTCAATTCCGGTGTGTTTGGTATTTTTTGAGGCATTTTTTAAGACTCATAAAAAACTACAAGTTGAAAATTATTGGAGGGGATAGCCTACCACTTTTCAAATCGCTGCAGAGTTTAGCCCCTCATGAGTCGAATCTTTGGCAAACTCTATTACGGTAGTACGATAATTCTTCCAATGCAACTACAGAACAAAATTGTGATATAACAGCTGCATGCATGTAGACTGCAGTATGCTATAGACCTATACTTACTTCATATATATACAGAGAGTTTCGGTCAGTTTCGCCACTGTATGTACGAGTTAGTCCAACAAAGATGGCTGACGGGTAATGTCTTTTCATTAATTTTTGATTTACTCAAGTGGTTAAGTATACAATAGTATATGACAACAGATGGAAATGTTTTTCGAACAAATACATGACTTAGTGAAAATCGACGATCTGTAAGAATAATTTTGAAACCTTGTCAAAGTATTCATGTTTGTATTGGTCTGAAATATTGCAGATGAATAATGAGTGCTTTGAGCATGCGTTAAAGCCAAGGGCGGATTCAGCCCAACAATGGAGACCGGGCTGGGAGGGGTGATTAAAAGGATGCCAAACTTCAAAGGAAGCAGGTAGAGGTGCCGCTTCGGTTTGGGATTGTAGGAGGCTGTCGTAAACTCAAAACACCGTCTAGAATCGAAAGTAAGAAATTCTTTGCTTATTCATACACGCAAATATGGCAAAGAAAGAAGCAACGTTTCATTTTCTTGGAGGGGGGGGGGGTAGAATGGACATTTAAATAGCAACCCCTTATAAACTTTAGACGTGAAGCATATCCGGTAACTTAATTAACGCTCTTGAAAATTTCCATTCGGTTGCCCTGTGGGTTTTTGAGTAGTCACTTTACAAGGGGCGGAAAGTGTTACCCTGAAATTTTCCTAATTTTCAAGCAATTATGAGATGAATTTCGCCCTGGAAATATCCCTTTTATTTGCCTTGAAATCGGCTATCTGTTGGCCAGGAGGCTACCATCCCAGTTTCTTAGCAACACTCTGGTGGGCCGCAAGCTTACTAAGGCGGGTGAAGGCCAGAGAAATTGCCACCTTTTATCCGACGGCGGAAAAACACTAGCGGTCCGTTAGCAGAGCGCTAGACTTAGGCGATTAAGGGTGCCCTAGCGGGGAGCCGACAGCGGTTCCATGAATTACACGGATATATTACTTACATAAATGTATTGTCTGCATTTCTGTGGCGTTCTCCGCTGGCGGACCACCGAAGAAAACCTGGCCATTTCGTTGGCGGCCACGCCAGAGTAGTAACAGCTGGAGGATCGCTGGCGGACCGCCAGAGTGTTCATAACTCATACGCCTATATGTTTGCATCTGAGAACCCCGACAAAAAGTCATGTTTAGTGATATTCAAATATTTGAATTGACAAAGTCCATGTTAAGCTTGTGAGTCCTAAAACATCTCAGATTTGCCTAAAAAATAAGCATGTACCTTTAATGTCAGTGTATATGTTTGGTAAAATACGTTATTCCCGTACACATCTGAATGGGCAACTGATCTGAAATATATTGACGTGACTTGCAGAAATCAAGGGCGGCGATCCGTTTTCGAAACTGTCGGATATAGGTCAGCCCGGTAGAGCTAGGGTGGGGACTTCCAAGTTAAATACTCAACAGCACCGAGTCCCCCTTACTCTTAGGTATATAAAGCCCTCTTCCCGGGGTGCAAGGTCCAGGTGTCAGTCCTAGGCCCCTACTGGGGTCCAAGGCGAAGCCCGGCCTTGAAGCTTTGGTTCATTTCCAAAACTGTGCCCAATCGAATGAAGCACATAACTATCTTCAAAATGATGGCACTGGATGCACACTAAACAGACCACAAGTCCCAAATTGACGTTTTTTCTTTTTTATGACAGTCTAAGATGAGCTGAAGGTCAATTGTTTTGGTGACTCAAGGGGATTTAGACTTGGCCAAGTCTCTTATGGTGTCCTCAGGCCCCTCTCTGCATAGTCGTGTGCTGGTCTTTTGATCAACACGCCCTCAATCTGCTGCCTATCTGTATGTCTTTCTCTGGGTGTACGCACGGAAAGGTGTCACTTTTTAGGACATGCCACTCAAAAATATCTTACTTCATTTAACTGTGCAATTTTTTTCCAAAATGTTAAAATTCTCATTTGTGGCGACATAGGCGTAGGAGATGGGGGAGGGGGATGCAGCCCCCAACCAAATATTTTGTGAAAATTCGGGCAATATTCTGGGAATTTTTTGGGCACCTACTGAAAGAAGAATAATGCAATGATGTAGTAGCTAAAGGTAATCAATAGTTTGAAAAACTTCCTTTGTAATTAAAATAAAGTTCTGATTTGAAATGCTCCAGCACCTATATATTCGGTATTAATTTACCAGTATGTTTTTTAATGGTTTAAATTATATTATGATTATCAGTGGTGTAATTAGGGTAGCCATTGGGCCATGCCCCCTCACTGATGCCGATTTTTTTTAGTACCTAAAATACGTAAATTTTTAACACAAACTTTACTTCAAAAGGTAGCATATGTGGCACCATGATTGCATGTAAGGACACCTAATTTTTCAAAATTCTTTCAAAGGGGAAGGGGCACCCCCTCCCCAAGGCCAACGATCACACAACATACAACATAATGCATGCCCCCATCCCCGTGAGAGAAGTCCTAGCTACGCTACTGACTATTATCATTATCATTGTAACAACTTCCTCAAAAATTATAATCGATATGGAAGGGTAGTCAGGGACGGATCTAGGATTTTTCGTTAGGGGGGGGGGGCGCGCTGACGGCCAAACATCCGCCCGAATGACTATCTAAGCGGAGCGCCACCATCGGTTGGCGCGGAGCGTACAGAAAATTTTGAAAAATCGCGACCCCTCAGATAGCCGGAAATGGCATTTCCCAGGCTTGTAAGTAGAGTCTAAGCAGTCGATATTTTGAGCTTTCGTTTGCCAAAAATTTTCCCTTCAATTAAAAATGAGAAAATTGCAAAATGATTAGAAAAATACCAAATAAAATGCAGGGGCAAAGTCTATTCACAGTTCCCGTTCTTGACCGCCGTCATGGAGTGTCCCCTTTCCTTTTGAATTTTTTTTTTTTTTTGCTGTCCCGATGGGCTTAAAAAATCGTGCTATATTTTGCTTCTTTTCACACTAGATCCATGTGCTGAAAATGTCTTGATTTTCATTCTATCAATGAATAATATTATTCATAATTTTTACGAAAAACGAAATACGATGTGGACGCCTACATTGTTCTGTTAATCTGTTTCGTCATAGTTTTCAATATCATAAAATGATCACAGTTGTGAAGGAAATATTTCCCAATTACCCTCCCTCTAGCTCTAGGCCTCTAACCCTCACCCTTCCACCCGAACAACATCCCATCCGTCCCTCCTCTCGCCGTTTTATTTTTGATCCCCTTCATTTTTTCAACATCGTCGACCGCGTCCCTAAAATTTCTGTGCGGGCATTCTGCCCCCTGCTGGCTAGGTCAGTGAAAACATGTACCACTACCATTGGATGAAATGGTCTTGTACCTTTCCGGGAAAAAAAACCATACAACGGAATTGAAAACATGCTTATGACTGCGTATCTTTTACGACACTTGTCCGAACTGAAGGTCCACTGAATTTATGCCACTGTCTATATTGCTGCCCGAACTCCCGACTATAGATGAGTTTACTCAGTGGCGTGTGCAGGAATTTGAGGAGAGGGGGAGACTTAGCCCATAGACAGACTCTCAGCGCTCCGCGCCACCTTCGCAGGCGCGGTTCTAGATCGAGACTTTTGGGGGGCTTAGGGGGGACTTGAAACGGAAGAATCATAAAATTTTCTCTCAAATATGTAAATCGGGCACGCGCACGCTGAAACCAATGATAATAAAAACAGTACCATAACCAGGGACGGCGTAAGGTTATTTTGATAGGGGACATGGGTTGAGTGATCGCAGTCGTGGGGGAGGGGTGTCCCCTTCCTCTGAGAAATTTTTGCTAATTTAAGTTTGCTAAGATGCAAAATGGTGCGTTCTTTGGGTAATTTTTTGACTATATGACTGGAAAATGTTCAAAACTTTGTGAATTCTAATTTTTGGTTGGGGGAAAGAGGGCCTTCTTAGGGGGGAGGTCTAAGGGGAAGAGTGTTCCCCTCCCTTTGAGAAATTTTTGCTAATTTAAGCTTGCTAAGATGCAAAATGGTGGGGTCTTAGGGTTGTTTTTTGACTGATATATATGGCTGGAAAATGTTCATAATTTTGTGAATTCTAACTTTTGGTTGGGGGAAAGAGGGCGGTCCTAGGGGAGAGGTCTAAAGGGAGGGGTGTTCCTCTCTCCTGTGAGAAATTTTGGTTACTTTACGGTTGCTAAGATGCAAAATGGTGCGGTCTTCGGGACAGTTTTGACTAATATATGGCTGGAAAATGTTCATAACTTTGTGAATTCTAATTTTTGGTTGGGTAAAAGAGGGCTGTTCTAGGGGATAGGTCTAAGGGGAGAGGTCCCCCTCCCCTTTTGAGAAATTTTGGTTACTTGAAGGTTGCTTAGATGCAAAAATGTTGTTGTCTTTGGGATATTTTTAGACCCGATCATATGGGTTAAAAACATTCTTAATATTTTTGGTTAGGTGAAAGAGGAGCCTTTTTTGTCTGAGGGTATGTATCAACAAACCTCCTGAAGTTCCCTTTTGGACACATTACTGCCCTCTAGTCGGGGAAAGTTTTACGCAAAAATACCTGCGTGGAGTCCACAGAAATATTCTCGAACTATTAAGAAAATTTGCCTTGCTTCATTTGTGCATTATAAAATCGTATCTAAAGTGCTGGTAGAAACCGGAATATGGCCTCTTGGAAGCCCTGAATTAACTATATGGATCAGATATAGCCCTACCCCGCCCTCCTCTTTTCTTCTCTTTTACGTCCTCTTTTCCTACTCTTTTTCTCTTTTCCTGCAAATTACAGGGGGATAGGCCTCCTTTCCCCCTGAGTGGCACCGCCCCTGACCATGACATAGATGTAACGTATATACAGGCATATATTTTTTTTTATTTGGAAGAATGTAGCAAACGTTACTGAGAGATACGAGCAACTGGACCTGTTCACATTGATGGGAATAACGATTCGGTCTGTAGATTTGACTTAAAAGGACTGCTGGTATAGCTTGACGAGATCAGCGACAAAATGACTCGTTTTGAACTTCCAACAGATGATTAATCCGTTAACTTGATTTACATGTACGTACATACTATCATAGATGTTACTTATCTGACCCAACTTCCTATTGTATGAAATCGTGAACCTAATATGTGATTTCGAGACACAGACGACAGTTTCCTTTGACAAACTAAATCCACTGGACCAAGATGTGCACAAGTGTATTGGGCAATTTTGTTTTTCTCAGTACACGCAAATATAGCATAACACAACCTCTGAAAATTTTGGGGGGGGGGGGGCTTGAGCCCCCAAAGTCCCCCCGTAAAACCGCGCCTGCACCTTCGTTTGGCGCGGAGCGCAAGGAAATTTTGGCTCAAAATGCCTCCCAGATACCTGGAAATGGCACTTCCCAGGCCTATTTACCGCATATAAATTTGGGAAAACACTAGCAATATTGTAAAAAATAAACATAGAATACTAGAAATAAGGTGGGACTTTCCCCCTTCGCCCCTCCTCCTTGGCTTATAATAGATGATTAATTAGATGATTAATTAAAAAAATCATACTCGTCAAATTATAGATTAATAGATGATTTACCGTTTTTTCAGAACTGCTATTTATTTAGTGGTAAACCTTTGGAAGGTAAACAAGTTTTAACAGAGGTGCGAAGGTTTGATTCTTTGCTGTCCTGGGGAGGGGTCTAGAAACTTTTGCCTAAGAAAGAGAGCTGAGATGCAAAATGGTGCTATATTTGAAACATTTTGAAGCATATTAAAACACACATGGGAGAGCGCGCCTGTTGCTCCGCCAGAGTAGGTCAGACTGCTCCCGATTTCCCCCTACCAGTTAATTTTCCGACAATTTATAGAGGTGGGGCCCATGGCCCACCCGTCCCCCCCCCCCAATGCGCACGCTACTGAGTTTACTACTAACACCTTCTGAGAAAAACCGGTATGTCACGTTCCAAGATGGCTTTGAAGAATTTTCAGGCGGACTTATGGGAAGATTTTGTCACACTAAATTCATATGTGAAATTGAAGAAAAAGATACTTTTACCGTTGCCCGATTTGGGGTTAAAAGCACTGCAGCCTATAAGTAGCAAGTTTTGCACAATTGACGGTGGCTCACATTGAAAAATGCAAAATCGTGACCACACATAGCTGCCAGAATACGTCCCTACTAAACCGAATCTTCGCCTTATGATGACTACTGGTAGTATTGTCATAAAGAAATATGACACGTCAAAAATGGTCTTTGATTAATTTCCTTGGGCAAAATTTTGGGCTTTGTATACACCTATACACCCTCCCGTCTGTCAGTGTAATCTAGAAATTGAAAACATCCCAGAACTTTTTTACAACTTTCGAGGGAATATTCTACCATTTGGGGCAAAGTTTAGTTTGCACGGGACTATGAAGTGAGACTGAGGAAAATTTTCTTTCCATAAGCGACCCGGATGTGTCGCGAATTTTTGTGTTCTTTTCGTTTCGTCATGAAATTTTTACTTTGACTATGATGCTTTTTTATGTTTCGGGCAAATGTTTCAAAGAATTGGGAGATTCGGACTTTTCGGGCAAAGTGTTGCGCAAGACTATAAAAAGAGGTTGAGGAATAAAAGGTTTTTTGACGCTTTTTAATTTTTCTGGCAAATCTTTGGAAGAATTCGGGCACGATAGGAATTTTGAGTGGAATTAAAACATGCGAGATTTTTTAAGACTCAAATGGCTGTGCAAACCCATGCCAGAAATTAAGATCTTGTGGAAATTTGGGGACAGTCTGCCCTCTGCCCCTGCCTTGTGCGCCTTTTTGACAAATGACCAGTTTGGAGTTCGACTTTCCCAGTATCTGTAAGCCGTAAGCGATCATTGGTTCGCGCGTAGTGTAAGAGTGAAATTTTGCAAAATGAGCCTCCCAGATTGCAGGAAATGGCCCTTCCCATGCCCTATAAGTTGCGAGATACGGTCGAGATCTTCGATGTCACCCTGTTGCCATTCCATCGGAAAACTGGAAACTGTATACTTTTAAACTGCTATTATTTTGTAGCAATTATAAGACAATACAACATGATGAAGAATCAAGTAGGCGAAATGATCCGTTCTACGAAGGTAAAAAAACAAACCTTGGAAAATTTTAGGGGGGCGCGCGCCGGGTGCGCCCCCGTCTAAATCCGCCACTGGGAGTAACACGGCAAACGTTTGTATGTAATCGGCATGCGGTGTGGTAACCAATGCATGCCTACATAATATGTTAATTGAAATCATGAACGCGCGTGGAGCGCGCCGAAGTTGTTGGTTATATTTCAGGTAAGTCGTTTCACCCCCCTCCCCCAAACCAACTTGGGCTCCTACGCCCATGTGTGGCGAAGTCCCCTAAAATTTTGTGATACATTAACATACAGTGAGCATTAGAATGAAACATTAACTATCATCAAATGACGTTGCATGCGGACTTACTGGCTACACAAATCATAATTTTATGTTTTTCTTTTTTTTTTAAACAAACATCAACGACAACGATCGGTCGATCTCAAGATGTAGAGGGCTAGGCCGGGAGCAAATTTTTAGTAACTGGTTCTGGAGCGAAACATCTTACATTTAAAGACTCAGATAACACTCAGATATTCTGGATTAAGCAGACTAAATTATCTTACTTGCCAGATGCCAGGAAGTCCCAACTAACATTTTTTATTTTTAAAAAATATTCCACGGGGAGGATTAGTATTCCCGGGCCCCGAGAAAACTTTACAGGTGTAAGTTTTCTTTCTACGGTTTATGTTTACTCTCACGTTAACCTCACCGATCTCGGCCATACACTTGGCCAGCCTATTCCGAAATTGTTCGTGGGTATTCTGGCGCCGTTGATTGTACCCAGTCTTTCGGTTCTTCCAAACAAAGCACATGGCAAAAGCTCATGAAAGGCCAAAGGTATTACTCCACACAAAAATCACACAATAAAAACAACCAGAATACCAGTATTAAAGATCATTGTTGAATTCACCACTTTTCAAGGGTAAGAAATGCAAGATAAAAAAAAGCAACAAAATCAAAAGAAAATTAGTTCAACAGTAATACTTCATAATAAGTCACTCAGTGTCCATTCCCTCTCCTTGTAAAAAAAATAGTCCAGTTTCATCCAATCCGCGACCCGTCCAACATTATGGTGGTCCGACAAACGCTTGGGCTGTGTAAAGGCCTATTATGGGATGGTCCACAAAACTATTTAGGGGTTCAAAAGAGATCCCCAAGCCAAGGTTGGGTAGCACTGACCTAGGCCAAACCAAAACTATTTTTTGACATGATAACCAGAATCTTTAGATGAAGTTCCTCTTTACCATATCGCTTTGGGCTATCCTTTTAACCTTCTGTTGTAATAGAGGCTTTAGGTTGAAACATGGAATCAAAATACATACACATAACTGACACCATTTTGTACGGAAAAAAGAAACACATATTTAAGCTTTGTGTGAAAAAATATGATAAAAAACACAACTGCATGCCTAGTTTCTACGTCTGAAAACAGACTAAAAGTACAGCCCATTTTCCAATTTTCTTTAACCACTTCTCCTTCTGTGGTTACCCAACTTTGATATTTTCTCTTCAAAACACTACTTTCTATTTAAAAAAAAAAGACTTAAGAACAACGAAAAAAGTTCTCCGCATGGATCAAATTTCACTCTGTTAACTATAAAGGCTGCCATACCAAGTGAAGCAACCACGTAAAATAATGTTAATCAACATTACACAGCGCCCCCCCCCCCCAAAAAAAATAGAAAAACATAAATTTAGAAAAAAGTTCCACTCACATTCAACTTATGTTTTCTCAACTCTGTGTGAAGGACAAATGCTGACCCAGACAGCACTTGGTGATCCTCTTTTGATGCAGAGAACATTAAGGAATGATTTTTGACCTCAGCAATGCAAGAATCTCTTCTTCATCATCCTATAGATAATCTCAAACCTGACTTTGAATTAAATTACACTATTCTGAAGAAAATAAGTAGAAAATCTTTTGAGAAAAAATTTAAATTTGAAAGACTACGGTGGTTACTTGTAAGGATAGAATAGTGGAATAGCATACAATTGCAGTAAGGTTTATCCCTGACGTGGAGTCGATGACTGTTCAAGTTTCGTTCAACTTACTACAGTTTTCAAGATGTGTTGGTATTTGACATAGACTTTTCACATTAGGTAAGACCCTTCGATTAAGTTTACCCTACTTAAACCAGTTAAAAGATCTCTCCATCTCGGACGAACAACAGCAACAAAGAAAAAAAGTTTAACCTTTCTTTCAAACCAGCCTCTCTCCCACTTTCTTCCAGACATGCAATGTTTACCCTGAAAGCTAACTAGAGTGGTCACCAACAGATCGAGGGGTTAAAAAATTTTTTCAAGAGAGATTCCACATCGGGGTCCTTCCAGACTGAAGGACACTTGCTACCAAGTGACAAATGAAGGTGTGTTTCATCCTGGTATTCTGAGCCCTGCAATTGAGATGCACAAGCAACATCTCACAAACACAGTCAATGAATTCTATCGGACGCTGTTACAACTAGGCAGTTTTGCTGATCATACAATTTTAAATTTTGCCCCTGCTAAGGCCAAGACAATTTAAGCAGTTATGTACAAAGTATGACATTAAATATTGGCAGGTAAATACATGAAACTGAAAACAGTCCATAAATTTGGCTTACACCTTTAAGTAACCTTAAAAAAGAGATATATAGAAAATACACAATTGTACAAAATTTTGTTAGAAAATACAATTTCAGACAAATTTTAGGCTAAGTACAAATGAGACATTACACATGCCTGCAGGAAAGCACCAATAGATCTTTTCTCATTAAGAAGAATGGTCACCAAATAAAATACCACACAAAAGGAGCAGATGGACCATGGTCCTCAACTGTTACCAAAAAGTTCAGTATGTTTTCTTCTCCTAATTCCTTCAATACTACTGCTGTACCCAACCCAACCTCCAATCCCCCCCCTTCCACCTCCAATTCCTCCCCCAACCTCCCCCCCCCCCATCCCATACACACATTTCTAATTGCAGGGCCACATTGCCACTGCTACATGGTAAACACTTATCTGAGAGGGTTCAAATATCTGATTGCATTGGAGTGAAACTCTTCCATAAAGTCACAATTTCCCATCACAAAAATTTAGCCTATGCCCTAAAATGTCATTTTCAAACAGTTATAAGATTTAAAAGAAATTTATGTAATATTATGTATGTAAATGTTAAGTTTTGAACATTACCATACCTTACAAAAATGGGAAAAAAAAGAAAAAATTCACAGAACATGACATTCTTAGGAACTACTAGTACATGGTATACCACAGAAAGATACAGTAATATATTAAAAGGACTGCTGTACACAAGAGTGGGCAGAGCTGCTGCAAGTATACTCAACACTAACATACCATACGGACATACAGTATGTTAACATCTGATATGGTTCCTGTACACTAATGCAAGGTTGCCATTTTGATTGCATGACAGTCAAGGAGTTGTTATTACCTTAGATAGCAGCCAGAGAGTTTCCATTGAGCTTGCAGGGTAACAACTGGGGAGTTAATATTAGGGTAGCAGTCAGGAAGCAGGTAATACCTGTATACAAATTTAAAGCCAGCAAGTTCTATTCTAAAGGGATAAGAGACAGAACTGCTATTATGTTAGAAGACCAGGCAGTGAGTTAGGATAGCAACCGAAAGATGCTTTTACTAAAGCTAGTACCTAGAAAGTTTTAGTATGATAGGAAAGCAGTCAGGGAGTTGCTATTTGTACAGCAGTCAGGGTATTTCTGCTGTAGGGATACACTGTTCTGTGATGGAAGCAATTCCAAGAGACGGTAGGAAGCTCTAATGCACGTAAAGATACTATACAAACCACAATAATGTAACTATGGCAAAATATGAATTTGGAAATATAAAACCTATGCCACCACTTTAAATAGACCTTACGCATTGACCTCATGAGACATCATTTTGGCGGCTAAACAATGGAGCAGACTGCGTGCACGTTGTTTACTTCGCACGCACGCATAGCAGACTTAATACGTGCGTATCCCACCAGAACACAAATCAGCTGTCTTCATTTGCTGATTTAGGTTGCAAAGATATGCACTTGCCACCACTGGAGGGCACACTTTCTGTCCTGTGATGTCATATGCATAAGGTCTATTGTTAAGATAGCAACAGTTATTCAAACAAAATGGTTGATCACCTCAAACCAACTGTGTATCTGAGTGTAAACACATTTTATACCAAACTGGAGAAACATTTCTAGTAAAAGTTGTTAAAATACATAAAAAGGTGTTTTTTGTGAAAATGAGACAATTATCCACCTTCGTCTTTTCTTTAAGGAGAATAAGCAAGGTATCACAAACATACTACAAAGAATCTAGAAATGTTAAGAAAACTGTCATTGACCACGAACACAATAATTGGGAAAATTTACAACACAAAAATGAAATAAATACATAAAAAGCGACGATTTTATAAACAAAGGTATCTCATTTCAGCTGAAGAAATCTGATTACTTTCCAATGAGAGTGGAAATATGCTAACATAAATGCAAGCTGCTTTCTGATTTCAGATTTGCCTAGTTTTGTGGACATATTTTTGTTTTTAATTTCCACTTCAAGAAGATCATGTAGATCTGTCAGAGGAAGTTGGTTACAAAATATTCCCATTAAAAGTACCCAGTGTACCATGAAAGCTCAAACTATTTACAGAAATACTACTAGAACCAAAATAATAGCTTCAAACCTTACTTTTCCATCTTCAAAATGTCAGCAAATCAAGAGTACCATTTATCTTTAAGGTTTTCATTTCATACTATATATTTTGTGAAGTAACCAAACCTCTTGCAATACACTCACTCCACTAGCACCTGCCTTTAATTTCATTACAAAGGGATATTAGAATGCACCTTAACACTTCCTGCCATTCTTTTCTGACACCAGATTTCATATACTTGTTAACTGTAACTACCCCCCCCCCCCAACTCCCCCCATCCATACCCAGGCACAGCGAGAACTTAGGCAAGGATGTGATTATGGAAATGTTATGGAATGTACTTCATTCCTGGCTTAATCTTTAGTATGCTTTGGTCAGGAGCACAAATGGATTCATCAGTTGGATATTATGCTCAATGACAAAGAGGAGGAAGACTGGAAAAGCCAGAGTATCCAGAGAAAACCAACAAACCTCGAGTGGGGTTTGAACCAATGCACTTATGAAACAAACTGGAGCATGGGAGCATAACATCCCCCCCCCCCTCCAGCCATCCAATATTTGATACAAGATAATCTTGTATAAAGATAATATTTGAAAGTAGATAAACTGGCAATAATCTATCACTAACAAACATGAGTTGTGATAAAAAAAGATTTGTAACGAAAAATATTTCCTTTGCCACAATGCAGCTGCATGTTTAAACATCTTCACTATGTACCATACCTTTTACATCACTGATAACATTTTTCAAGCTCTACTATAGAAAATGCCTAATTTTAGGATTATTTCTTAAATACCCTATTTTAGGATTATTCCTTAACGTCTCTCGAACCATTAAACCAATACATCAAGTAAACTAGTATTCAAGAACATAATTATGTAGTAATAAAAAAGTGACGAAGGGAAGAAAACTATCAACCTCAATACTGCAACAGTATTCTTTTTAGGACAATTCTAGTAGTGCCCTGGAGTTTTATGACTACAAATGTTTGTGGCCATGCCTTCCAGAGACTCATTATATTCTCTTATTAAAAGCTATTGGAAAATGTAGCTGCAAAGTTCACTCAACACTGAGTCAACAATATGGCTGCCTGGTCCTCACTTTAAAATTACATACAAATTTTAAAAAATTTAACGATGCACTTTACTCCTTCACTGCCCCAACCCCAACCATGTCCCCCATATAATCTGTCTCTACCAGTGTCTTCTCAAATAGAATCAGAAAAAACTATAAGTGCGAAATCATAATTACTCTATTAAATTCCCCCCTTTACGGAACGCCTCTCCCCTAACATTTCATATGCACTGGTCAACAAACGAACTGTTTTAACTGTGTGGAACATTTGTACCAAAAGTACCCAACCACATCTTCACAATTTCTTGCTTCAGTGCATTGTACACCATTCCTGGCTCACTTCATCACCCCCTCGTGTTCTCTACAGCTGACAGGATCAAACACTTCATACAAACTATCAAACTGTTTTATTCACACAATCCATTGGTCCAAACCTTGTTCATGGACTCGTGAAAGTAGGAAGAAAAACATTTTGTTTGACCTTGTCTGAATGGTACTTCAGTTCTATTAATGAGATATGTGTATGGCAACCTGTAGTGTACATGGTATAAATATGAGTTGACAGTTTGACCTTAATAAATGCCCCCTTTTTCGAAAATTTCTCACCCCTCAGGGCATTAAATAGAGCAAACATGGTAATTTTATTACTTCTTCATGACAAAAACTTATTTAATTTCAAAAAATATATCTCCTGTTTGCCAACTGTAAGAGGACAAATCAAGTTTATTGCAACTGATTGTACTGATAGAATAATTTTTTAGTATACATGAAAGACAGCCTGTTAAGTTTCTAGTTGACTTCATCTTTGTATTCCATGGATTCTCGCAGGAGGGGCTCGATCTCCTTTGCCTTTGCATCAATGTCACGGTTCCTTGACTCTGGATCAACAATGACCACCTTAAAGGAAGGACATAGAGAAAAACATCATGAATACAAAATAAACATTGAGGGTATTTGGTTTTATACATTTGCATATCTTTTGCAGTTTTCTCAAGATAATCTGCACATGAATATATCACACAAAGATAGCCGCAAGTGCATACACAATTAAAAATAGATGTAAGCTAAGTAGAGGTCCATTTCCTGAAACTGTGTTGTCCAGGATTGTTGGCCAGGGGGAGGGGTCTAAGGGGAAGGCTCCCCTTTGAGAAAACTCTTCACATCTTGAGGAGGCCGAGCTGCAAAATGGTGCTATCTTTTTCTTTTTTTCAAATTGTTCATGCAGTAGAAATTTACATCTTTTTGTAAATGTAAAGAGACTTAAAAAAAAAAAAAAAATTACCCACCCTTGGCCATTTCACCACTGCAGAACTTTTTGGCTAGCAAAATGGATTTCTTGAGAATTTTGCTCAAGACTTCCAATTTCCTGAAGTAAGGAAATTTCTTGAAGTCTTATATCTTTGATTACAATTAAATGTCAACTGGCACTTTGCAAATTTGTTTATCAACTTATCAAACAGTTCAACTAAATCAATCAGGTAAACAATGATATTTACAGAGCTGAACTGCTTTACCACAGAAGGATCCAATAGTTTTTACAAACATTTCAGCAAAAGAGCTGCATTCCATGTGTCAATTAATTTTCCATTCCATCAACAGCTGCGGCTGCTTTTTTTTTGTGTGTGTGTTTCTGCTCCTTTTTGCTATGCCTCTGTGAGCGGACACAATACCTCTCGAGTATTGTAAGCTCAATAACAAGAAGAGAGGGGAGTTCCATTTTATCTGTCTTTGTCTAGTTTTTATACTATCAATGTGTGACTGTACAGCACCTGCAGCTCACTGTTGCAACCAAAAATTCAACATGGTGCCTAAACTTATCTGTGAAGAATGGCAAATGGCAATGAATATAACATAATATATTGCCTAGATAATATTTTAGGTATGAAAAGGAAGAACCTCGAAGGGACCCAGACTGGGGAAAAGCACAGGGTCCACATACAAACTCCCTAAGCCAAGTGGAGTCCATCAATCCACAATTTAGAGAGGGGAACATTAGAACTGCACTTAAGCAATTAATTTCAAGAGGTCAATTATTATAGCAATATCAAGACACTGTAGCCAAAACGTGAGTGGCAAGTGACAAAACTGCTCTGTATCCAAGAGTCCATCAATCATTACCACTCGTGGCATCTTGCATAGTCAATATTCATGCCAACACCCAGAAACCAGTCTTAGTCAATTAGTGAAAGATCATATAGTCAGCTATGCATATGCTGGCTACAGTATATCACAACAGGCTTGTACTTGTTTTTGTGAAACCAATTAGTCCCACCATTACAACACTATGGCATGATAAAGTAAGATTCTGTCATGACCTACATATGCACAACTCAGATGACCTTTTTCTCCCTAAAAACAACAGGGTTGTCTTTATAAGCCCAGTTATGGAAGGTTTACAACTCAAATAGGAGACCTACAGACATGCTGTATTTCACAACACTGCCATTTTAATATCAGATACTTTTTCACTCAACGATCTGTGCTGACCTTGAAGAGAATTTCCCAGCCACCAACATTTCCACAAAACAATCTTCTGCAATTACAGAACACAAGTATGAGTCCATGTTTCTTTTCTTGAGTAGAGGCATAGCCAGAAAATCTTTCATGGTAGGGGAGGGGGAAAGGGAGGCTCCACCATTGCATACTGTATGGGGGCTTTAATTATTATGAAAGTGATACATTGAGTTTTCTAATGGCATCTGCTGGAGAGGTGAAAGATTTGGGGGGTGGGGAGGTGAACCTTTATTTTTGTGGTAGATATAGTGTTTACAAGGTTTTTTGAAATACGAAATCTGGTGGTTTCTCAGATAAATCAAAATAAACATATCTTGTATTAAATATGTGACATCCACACACCAACTGTAGCACACATCAATGACATGACTGCAGTGGTTTTACTTATTGCAATAACTACAATAGTCTTCATTAAGCCATGAAGCTATTGTGAATGGAGGAAAAGCAATTTATAATGCTTTCAAGTAATCAGTTTAACATTCTGAAGCAATAAAGCATCATTCTCCACTACAAATGGCCATAATCCATGATTACGATAGGATATTAAAGAAACACTAATTCAAGTAGGCAACTTTTTTTGCTAATGTAGGCCCTATAGAGGGATTTCAGTCATGTGTCCTTAACCAACTAGACGCAATTTTGAAGGGCAAGATCACGTGTCTTTTTTGTTTTGACGGGCACGCGTCCATTGTGTCACAGTAGTATCTATGGTTATGCCATGAGTGCGTGCTGTAAATACGCTTACTGCGTGTGTGTTTTGCCCTTCAGTGCCTGGGAATCCATTGAGCATGACATCACATGAAATCCCTCTATAGATGGTTTCACCGCGTCATGTGATTGCACGTCTCTTTGGTTTTGAAGGGCAAGACAGCGCGTCTCTATAGTGGTTTTGAAAGGCACACGTCCATTGTGTTGTATTAATATCTATGGTTATGCTGTGCACATGTTGTAAATACCGTTACTAATTGTGCGTTTTGCCCTTCAGTACCTGGGAATCTCAGTCGCCTCACGTCACATGAAATCCCTCTGTAGTATTACTTGTACTATATTATATTAAGCTTATTGGTGGTGTACACTATCCTCCCTAGAACATGCAAGTTTGAAGTATCTGCATAGATGTGCATAAAACTACTTATAACTCTACATATTTGTACAAAGTGACAGTTTTCAAACTGAGCAATGTTTAAGAACTGGAAGGGTGTGAAACGGGTAAATTTTTTCCAAGTATTAAGGGGGCTTGGGAAAGGTTTTGTTCTGAAAATGTTGATATTGTTGGAAAAGAAGATCAAAATTTCTTTGACTTGTTGCACTTTGTAAGTGCTGCAGCCATACATATAGACTGATAATTGATTATACTACAAATGCTGTTTAGTGATGAAAATATTCTCTCCCGAAACATGTAAATTTTCTGATGATTAACTATTGCAGGAATCAACCATTCTTTTTACATTTGTCAGGATATGTAAGAGAAGTTCAATGACATTATCTCTGGCCATTCACACAAAGACACTGAGGGATTAAAGGTAAAGCCAAAATTTTGCCGTTTCCTATATTCGGGATTCTGTTTTGGTAATTTTTCATTTTCCGTGATCTTCCCATTTTCCCGCAGTTTACTGTGTTTTTTCCGTTTATCAAAAATAAAGATTTTTTACTATGAATTGTGTATGGTTTGCTGTGAACAGGGTCTTGTAGTCCTGCATATGTGTGTACATTTTTCATGCTGCTAAACTGTAGTAGAGTCAAGTAAACCTTGATAAAGAGTAACAGTATCCATTGTTCTCCTCTTTGAGTGTTTTAAAACTGAAAGTTTACAACTTCTGCTCACATTTCTAATGTTTTTTCTCACTGCCAGTCAAAATCGAGAATTCCATTTTCCATTACTGATTCTGTGAATTCTGTCCACTTTCCGTAACACGAAAAGATGTTGGCTTCAATTAAAGGTCAGAATCTAATGGATAAAGGCAGTGAAGATATAATTTCACAGTCGACTTGCACTGCTGCTGCTGAATTATCACCCAAATGCTCTTCATATTGGTGTGACTTTTCTCAAAAAAAAAAAATTCTGAAAGGAAAGAATACGGCAAGCACTTACCTTGGGAGTGCTACGGAAATAGCTGTTTGATCTTATCAAAAAGATGAGGAGAAGTAGAAGTACCAAAGGGATGCAGTAGAAAGCCAGAGAACTAGAGAAGGTATAATCCACATGAGAGCTAGAGCCCTGTTGAAGAAAGATAAAATAACTGTCAATGTTGAAGATGTCTTGCACCGCTTTCAGTTGGTAAGTCCAACCAGACAGCCAAAAGGCTTAGTGATTCCTTGCCTCTTGGATATAAGTTAAGTACTGTGGTTTCAGGTGACAATTTCATTGTGAAGGTACTGTACTTCAATTTAGGTATAGAAAATTAAAAATTCGTGTGCAAAGACCCAACAGATTAATATCATGTGAATATGGTCATATATAAGCCGTTGCTGTTATTTTTTTTGGGTATAGCAAGCCAGATTTAGGATTCAAACATGTTTCATACTTGGCAAATCATGTTGGCAAGGTTCGCATATCCTGATGTCTAATGACCTAAAATTACCTATTCAACTAAAAACACTACAGTTCATGGACTCAAATGGCACCCACATGCCTTACAGTATTATATTTATACAGGTTATTTTTTATCAAGATATCATGTTTACCACATTCTAGTTTGACCTCCAGTGACCCCAAATGACCATTGAACTGTACTTAATATTGAGCATCCACATGGTGAGTATGAGACTAGTTTCCCTTCTTGAGATATCATGTTTACAAGGTTTTCACAGTTTGACCTCTAGTGACCTCAAATGACCTTTGACCTCCAACCAAAACCATAGTCCATCTACTGAATGTGGGGCAGACACGTGCAGCCGCGCTTGACTTCTCTTCACAGTGGCCGATTTTTCAGGCAGCTACGCCAGTTTCGAGCTGCGCTTGAGCTAGGAAAGACGTGCGAGAGCGGAGCTCTCGCCGGCTGCCCCAGTACCCGCTAAGGCCATGTTGGTGAGTGAACACATACACATATTATGACATCACCATCACATATATTCCTTTGGCAAGGAATCAAAAAGTATGTGATCCTTCTACTTTGTCAAATAAAGTTACAACACAAGATGAAGACCTAGATCCACACCAATGGTAGGAGAGGCGGTGTCACTTAGTTTGCATGAAACCTCCTCTCAACCCACCAATCTACCAAGCACCTTTAGATCAACACTGCTAATTTTTCTTTTCACCTCTGTATTATGTCATGGCCCAAATTTTGAATTTCTCAACTCTAACCTGTATTAAAGATCTAGCCCACATTTTGTGGTTGTCAACCTCATGAAAGTTCCTGGGTAAACTCTTGAAACCCAAGATCCAGTAAGCAAACAGATTCTTCATAGTAGAAATTTACACCAAATATGTATGTGATACGTTACAACTTGCACATGTATAATATAATATTTTTCTTCAAATTCAGGTATAAAAGTTAGTCAGTTTGTACTTTTTAGTCACTGAATAGAAAGGATAAAGGTGTCTCACCATTGGTCTTAATTTTGTCCTTGGAGGATATAAGCCTGCAGTCTCCTTTGGTGCCGAATTTCCAGTGCCAGATGGTTTCTGTGCTGTGCCTTGAGGTGGAAAAGAGGTGTGGTCAATGGCATGGTTTTCTCCTTGATGAATCCGTCCTGTAGTACTGTCTATCAATACACTTTCACTATTACCTTTGTTCTGATCTGGTTCATTTCCAGTTACAACATCAATGCCAGTGAAATCAGGCTCATTGTGAGAATGACCACTTTCACCATTGTTAGGGTTATTAGTACTACCAAACCCAGAGGACCATCCACCAGGACCAAAGCTAGTGCGAGCTACTCCCTTCTCATCACTAGAGTTGTCAAGCAATGGGATAGAAGAAGTGGCAGTTAAATAGCCTACACTACTATCAGTTGGCAGTGCATTAGAATTTTCTGCAGATGAAAATTCAGATTCAGAAGTTCTGTTCCCTTTACCATTCCCCATGAGTACATGAACGATGCTTGAAATCATGTTAAATGAATCATTTTTGCTGGTTCTATCTTTACCTTCTAAATATGAATGCCTTCCCAAACTTGAACCAGAGATATTTTTGTCCCAATTCAGAGCATCATCAGAAGAAAATGGACTGTTAGAGCCGTATGAACGCACGCTAGAATCACTGTATGAATAAGTGTCAGAACTAGTGTCTGAAAATGATGCAGAACCCCCACCTGATGAATAGTTATCAGAATTACTGTAATCACTGTAGGAATAGGATTCAGAACTGGGGCCTGAAAATGATGCAGAACCCAAACCTGATGAATAGTCATCAGAATCACTGTCATAACTGTACGAATAGGATTCAGAACTGGGGCCTGGAAATGATGCAGAACCCCCACCTAATGAATAGTCATCAGATTCACTGTCATAACTGTTGAAAAAGGATTCAGAACTGGGGCCTGAAAATGATGCAGAACCCCCAACTGATGAATTGTCATCAGAATCACTGAATAACGAATATGAATCACTACCATAGGATGGATATGAATCATAACTACTGTATGATGAATTTGGTTCAGAACCACTGACAAATGAATATGCAGCAGACTTGTTTGACAAATTTGCAAAAGGACTAAAAGATGAATTTACATTTGAAGTGATATGAGAAGTAGGATCCAAAGACGATTCAGTTCCCTTACCTACTGAAGAATCATCATACTCACTATATGCAGAATATGAATAGCTATAGTATGGATATGCATCAGAGCCATTGTATAATGGATCTGATTCAGAATTATCGTAAAATGGATATGCATCACTGTCAGATGAATTTGCATTTGAAGTGACATTCAAAGAATCTGTATCTACAGAATCGTATGACGCATATGCATCAAGAGTGCTGTATGGTGAATCAGCAGAAGAATCTGATTCACTGTTTGATGAGGAATAATAATACAAATCACGAAACAAGTTCCTTGGACCATCTTGAATCCCAAATTTGGAGCCAGAGCTCTGGCCTTTCTTTTTGAAATGTCCAGAGGAAGGGCGCTGTGGCCATTGCAATGCAACTGTCCTCTTCTTTCTAGACACTTCTGGTATGCCATTTTGCAATTTGTCAATGATAATACTAACAAACTCACTATCTGTAACTTGTAAACCTAATTCCTGGCTGCTTAAAACATATGATGACCAAAAACTGCCTTCCTCGGAAATCTCACCTTGATTGGGTTCACCATAGCTGTCGTAATAACTGTCTGCATTCCAATTACCAACACTGAGTGGAACATAATTGTTGTCCACACTTTCTGAGCTGTAATCTGCATCAAAGTCCCCTAAACCTTTCAAAACTGATGAGTATAAATAGCCTGCATCAAGTGATTCACTACTGCCAAAATCACTGCTATCCTGTTTGGAAACTTCATCCTCCTGGTCATAACTTTCATCTTCAACCCCAGAATCTTGGATGATGACCTGAGGGGAATAATCATCCATTGGTTTATTGGGTGATTTCAAAGCACTACCAATATTAGTGGCACTGTCTCCCGATTTATCTGCATACAATGCACTGTTAGGTGCAGGAACCAAAGTATCTTCACCATATGCTTTCTTTATGTCTGGAAGGACAGGTGGCTGCCACTTTCTTGGTGCAAACTGGTCGTTATTAGATAGTGGTGCTACATCATCACTGCCATGTGGTATCTGAGGGTCAACTGGTGGCTGACCATATAATCCATACATCTGGTCATTTTCTGGGGATTTAACACCACTCTGGTCATTGAATGCATTCAGACTTGGTGGAATAGGTGGGGGTAAATTTGCTCCAGGCAAATAGTTACTTCCAGGTGGTGGCAGAGCATCCTGGCCATACAATGTATTCAAACTAGGTGGAACTGGATGGGAGGAATCTTCCCGTGTGGGAAACTGCTTACTTCCAGGTGGTGGCAGAGCATTCTGACCATACAATGCATTCAAACTGGGTGGAACTGGAGGGGGTAAATCATCCTGTGTGGGAAACCGGTTACTTCCAGGTGGTGGCAGAGCATCCTGGCCATACAATGCATTCAAACGGGGTGGAACTGGAGGGGGTAAATCATTCCGCGTGGGAAACTGGTTACTTCCAGGTGGTGGCAGAGCATCCTGGCCATAAAATGCATTAAAACTGGGTGGAACTGGAGGGGGTACATCTTTCTGTGTGGGCAACTGGTTACCTCCAGGAAGTGCGAGGGTATCCTGGCCATACAATGTATTCAAACTGGGTGGCACTGGTGGGGGAAATTTTGCTGGACCCTCAAACTGGTTACTACTACTAGACTGCTTTGAAGAATCTTGGTGAAAGACACCTGTGCTTAGCTGAGATGGAGGGAACACAACCTTTTGTCCAGAAAACTGATTGTAAGCAGTTTGTCCAACGTTTGGATTGTACTGTAAATTTGAGAGTTGTGAACCAGGTTGTTGCCACTGTTCCTGACCTGTTAGTGGTGGCGGCACATAATTTTGAGGGTCGTATCTTTCATTGTAGCCTGATTGAACAAGTGGTGGTAATCCCCGCTGCTCTTGCTGTTGGTTCGTGGCAGAAGGAATCATGTAGTTGTTGCCATTTTGGCCGTAGGTTTCTATTTTTTTAAGAAAAAATGTAAAAGGGAATATGCAAAATTTTTAGATTTGGAAACATTATTAAAGATAGGTAAATGTAAACTCTTTGTCCTGAAACTTATTTCCAGATACCGTACTGTATATTTTTAAGACACAATCCTAAGACCACCAAAAATAAGCACAGTTTGTTACCTGAATCAGAGAGTCCAGGTCTGTATTTCACTAGTAAAACCTTTTTTTTTTTTTGGTACAAAAATCTGGTACCCCAAAACATTTCCAGGCAAAACAAACTGTGGCTCTTATTTGGGCAATAAGCCAGAGTTTATCAGTGCTGGTGGTCTCAAGGCTGGCTATTGAATAATGCACTAATTCTGTCCTACAATAATGAACTATTAAAACCATATGCTATATGCCATAGTACAAAACAAACTGAAATGGTTATGCTGTTAAAGGTATACTATTAATCAGGGGTGCCCAACCCTTTTTGACCGAAGGTCTACTTTTCAAGTAGCCACCCTCCCGAGATCTACAAAACATACACTGTCATACAGTTACACATACAAAAATTTTATTTTTTTCATTTTTCCTACACCCATTGCAGTCGACTTGGGATCAGCCTGTGGGCTACTGGTAGACCCTGATCAACTGGTTGGGCACTCCTGCTATAAATCATATTGTTCGAGGGTTAGATGGCCTAAGCTTCAGGAGGTGTGTCCTCAGCTTTGGGAACAGTGCTAGTACTGTGGCCTAAATACTGTACTGTACAGCATTACTGTTTCCAACCTACAGTTGTGATGAACTTTGACATGATATGGTCTTCCGTAAAAATATACTGTACTATACATATAACTCCTGGTCAACCAGTACAGGTCCTTGACACATGAATTCACACATTCTGCTGTTGCTAAATTATAGTAAGCTCAAATGACAAGTCACTTTGCAGGTAACACCTGGGGAGAGTGAGGCAACTGAGGTACAGTAGAATATTACAGCTGTACCTGAATGAGGATTCCACTGCCTGTACACACTGTAATGTAAAGTACTTTACAGAACACAGCACCTGTGTCCATTAATAACAGTCTTCAAACCTGAAACTGACACTTCTCCAATCCATTTAAGCTTTGCACTAGATCTATAGGGCAACAGTTAATAATTCATAGCAGAGAAATTGTACATAAAGAAAGGCTGCAAAACCCTACAATCTCCCCCCCCTCCCCCCTCCCCTACATGTGTAGGAATATGATCATATCAACGATTGGTGACCGCACTTTGGACATTAATTCAAGCCATAGGCATAAGAAGCTTTTTGAGATGGGGGGTGGGGGTGGGGGCTTAACCTTGTTTCGGATTGTCACCCTGGGGGAGGGGTGTCCCCTCTGGTTTGGAAAATTTTGGGGTATTTGAGGGTCCTCAGATGCAATTTGATGCAACATTTTGGACAACCTTAGGGAAAACTACTGCAAATTTTTGACATTTCTTACAGAAGAGACAAATAAGGGGTTTTTGCCCTTGGATCTTGGAGGAGTGGAAGCATACTTCAGACCCCTCACATTTTTGACTGGGGGGCTAAATCCCCCCAGTTCCCCCACTTTCTATGCCTATGATTCAAACTACAGCTTTGCTCTGGTTGAACAATGATGACTTTGCAGTCAGTTGTGTTCCCAATTGCTCACACATGTATTGTGTGGACATGGTTTTGAACAATTTAAAGTCATTGGAAGCTACTGCTTGCTTTGTCTGGGAGGTATATACAGCATACGTAAGACAGATGTTTTTTGTGTAACGTGGAGAAGGGGATGGAAGAAAACTTTGCTGGGAGAATGTTTTCTGTCTGGGCCAGACTTGTAGGGCCTTGAAATTGGAGGAGTTGCAAGTACACGTAGTACAAAGGAGAAGTTTTTCTATCAGATTGGAGGACCTTTAAGGCCACCATGTCCCTATACTGTACTCCATAGAGCAGAAGCGACATTTCTGAGGAGTGATGGAGCTACACGACAATATGGTTAATTTATACATTAAACCACTTTCATTTTTTTTTCATGTGGTCATACTCACAGCTGCCAACACTCACACATCAATCATGAGACTAATAGATTTTGAGTATTCTCAGACTCTAACACAAATACATTTCTCTCACAAAAAAACAACAACAAAAAGAAAAAAGAGGGTCATTTCCACATGTTAGTGAGTTGCCAGTAAAACACTGGCTATTAAGATCTAAAAATGCATATCAGAGTTCAGAACACACACACTAAGTGTGCACTCTGTACATACTGTATGTATCATTGGCTTCTTCAAATCAAAATCATGAGTCACACGACATAGGTGTAACTTTTAGAGTCAAGAGGGCCTGGAGGAAAACTCCCACCTAAAATGCTGTCATGTGCTCCCCTAATCTGACCACCCAAATAAAAATTGGATTGCAGACCTTATGAATATGATGTCACAGAGCAGAAAGGGCTCCCTCATTTGGAGGAAAAGTGCATATCATTGCAAGTTACACCAACAAATGCAGACAACTGATTTGTCAACCAATTGTACACGCGCCTAAGACTGCAACATGTGCGTGCAAAATCTATGCTGTTCCTGCACATGGGCTTCATTGTTTTTCTCCAAATAATGCTGGCCTGATGTCAATGGATAAAGTCTATTGAAACAATACACAAATATGCCTGTATACTGTGAACATACTTGGACATGAGACCGCACAAATTTTCTCAACAGTCTGTCAGTAAAATTAACACTGCACAAAACTTTGAAGATATTTTTTCTCTTTATCTCTTGGTGGTGTGCTTTGAGCATGTCCACTTTATACTTCAACAGTGGGAATGTCACATAGACTTACTGTTTCCACATCTATTTCAGGGCATGATTTTTTCCTGATGGGGGGGGGGGGGACTGAGTTTTTCCACATATCTGCCTGAGAAATATTTCCCAATGGGTAGGGGAGGATACCACCGTAAGGGCATTTTGGGGCATTAGGGGGTGTTGAGCATGAGATACCAACTTTACACTGGGACTACACAACATACCAAGTAGTTATCCCCCAGGTGAGCTCTCATATTTGTATTCATAAAATGGTGATAAAATGAGTGCAACAAGTTGAGCAAGATTTCCCTCCTTTATAGGTGCACCACAAAGTTTGTGAATTATTGCCAGATGCCAGGAAATCACATTTCACAGTGCTTAATTTTCAAATTTTTATGGGGTAGACCCTCAGACCAGTGCTGCCAGAAGAAGTGTCAGGCTAGGAAGGTCATGGCTTCAAATTGTCCCACCACTTTTAACTTTGAATGCAGTTTTTCCTTGCTGTTCAGTGACAGCCCGTACTGACAAATGGGACAATTGTAGATATTCAATTCCATGTGACAGGTGCTAACATTTAGAGATAATTTCTGATTATTCCCCAATTATACTTTGATATTCTGAAGACCAAGAAAGATGAGTCAAAGGTTGTAGTGGTTATCAGTAGTCTACGTTGAGATGTACTCCAATAAGAAAACGCAAATTAAAGTTGTAAGCATACAGCAACTTTATATTGCTCATAAGGTGTGTGACGGGTATTACATAAAAAAATCTGGAAAATTTTTATTTAAAAAGTTCATGTAAAAGTCTGTGAGTTTAAAACATTTATACCAATCTTGAAACTATTTATGAAAGGTACAAACATTAAAGTTAATAGACATAACCAGTTCTAAAAAATTAATCTATTAATTCTGAGAAACTTTAATTCGAGTAGCATGATGGGTGTTACCAAAGATGTGACAGGTGTTACAGTGTCTTAAAACATGGGTCACTTGACTAAGCCTAGGCTATAAAGAGACTATTAAAATTAGGCCTATTGCATCAACAAACACAAAACTTACCTTTAACACCGTATTCTCCTTGGTCCGCCAAGATTAACTTTACAAGCATCATGGAGAAAGCCCCCAGAAATAATTTCCAGGCCATTTCCAATCTTGATTCAGGAAGCACTGATCAATGAAGAAATCTACTGCTTTTAAGAAGAGAAAGAGACAACCTTGTATTAAAGCCAAAAAATTCAAAACATTCTGATGTAATGAAGCCCAGTAATGTAAGAAGTTGACCACGTTGCAAGCTGATTCAAGTTAACTGTGCACCAGCACTAAATGCTTACGTTAGAACTTTGAAAAACTCGGTTAAAGCTTGGAGCAATTTGTATAGGCCTAGACTACTGGATGTAGTCTGTAGGCTACTGCTTCTTAATGTAATGTCTAACACGTAAACAATGGAGTGAGATCCAACCGAAACACGTAGGGCCTACATTATGTACAGAAGTATGCACTGTTCTTGATGAGGCACACCATGACATGTACTAGGCCTACCGTTAATCTTGTTCTTATTGTGTCGCGTTTCGCTCTGTAGAATGTAGGCCTACTTGCCTTAGGCCTAGGCCCAGCTTCCTTCCTTACATATAATACCGTAAGGATACTAGGCCTAATACTAATAGGCCTATACAGTGTTCATATGACTAGTAACGTTAATAATAGTGTGACTGTGAATAAGGCCTATCTACGTTAGCCTACATTACATGTAGCCAATTTAGTTTAGCAGACCATAATTAACTAACTGCTACACGATACGCTGAATGATTATCAACAAAGGTGGTACAACGGCCCAGCCCAGTAGTATTTTACCATACGATAATACAAACATAAAGCACAAATGAAGGCCGATGAACCATGAAACTCGGCGAGTTGTGTTGTCAATGCAGAATGCCACAAACTCCACACGTACACGTCCGCAGTATGCAATCTTATTACATAACAACATGCATTGCCGACGCGACGTATGTGAAATGTTCCCACTGTCTATAACTCTATATTGTACAGAATTACGACGTACTGAAGGCATGCCTATCACGTACATTCACAGACAGTAACTGTGAGATCATCAATGTAAACAAACCACAGAGAACTGGTGAGATAGTTCTGTTGATTTTCTGCACTTGATGTGTCTGTACCTCCTGTCTGTACCTCCAGCGCAATTTTTTTCCCACGAGGTTATGGGCAAATCGTGCCAATGGACCAATCAGCTTTTCGGAAATAGGCCACACCTCTAATTCCAAAATGACAGCTTTTTGACCCTTTTCTTGTAATTCTGACACAGGATTAAAAAAAAAAACAGGCCAAATAACCTCTATCCACGTAACCGTAACCCTTACAGTAACCCCAACCCATGATTTTAAAACAAATTTGAAAAATTTTGAAAATCAAATTTGCCCATAACCTCGTGGGAATAAAAATGAGGCGTACCGCGCGGCGTACCGCCTGAGGTTGGCGATGATGGGGGATACCACCGAGCCTGTCCTGGATTGTCACTCTGGTTTAAAATGCGGGTAAGCGTGCAAAGTACGCGGAAATGATCTGGTCTTCTACTCTCCCCTCGTGGCGAGTAGTCGATCCCCTCCTCCTTTTCAGAGGCCCTGATACTAGAAATCAGGACTAGGTGAAGAACGTAGTCACGGAGGATGGCGGTATATACCAGTACGGACCATGATGACTTTATCTCCGAGGTATCATTACTTCCCATGTTCTAATCACGTGGGTTTTGCTTCTCCAGCCAGACTCTCAAAACAAGAAGCATTGTGCTTGAATCAGCTGGAGCAGTGGTTCTCATCGGCCCGGCGGGAGCGTTAACACCTACCGGGGCCTTAGACGCGGCTGTGTTGTTTTGAAATGACAATTTCTTCTGAATTCAAGTATGAGAAACTGACTGCAGTACGTCAGTCTTTATTAACTGTGTGACTGGAGACTGTAAAAGGTATCGCATGATTTATTATACACGTGACGGATTTGGCGTTCTAGACAAAATGCAATGGTTTCACTCATGGAATAAGAAATTTCTATTTTGTTTTTCAGATGTTTCAGGGGGAAACTCTCTTAGTGATACCATCAATAAAGGAATTAAATAAAATTATTGTGACTACAGAACCAGTGAACCACCACAGCTTCATTGAAACCCTACAGTTTGTTAACAGTAATTGTCCCTTTCCTCCTACCAGGAATAGAGTGTCTTCCAGATCCCTACTCCTATACTTACAGCCGAAAGGTCTGTGGTTCGACTCCTGGCCGGGTCATACAAAAAACATTAAAAATGGAACCTACTGCCATTGTGCTTGACGGTGCTCAGCATAAGCAATGGAGTAGGGAAAACATGCCAGTGAGCCACAACTGGAAAAAAGACTGTGGTCGGCCCGACTTAAACCAACTCAGGCTGGTCAGAAGGCTGAGCCGTAAAACCTCATCTAACTCATCTAACCCTTTCCTCCCCTTAAGGTCTCAGATGATAGGCTACTAGGCTCAGGGAGATGGTATACCACATGCCTTATATAAAGAAGCCACTCCAATAATAACCTAAACGTATCCATATCTTGATTGTCAATTTGCCAGATATGCCACGAAATCGCATCTAACAGTGTTTATTTTTGTCCTGGCAAGGAATTACCATCACATCCCAACGGTGCCAGTGATAGCGGCGACCGAAGGAGCCATGGCAACAAATTTTCCAGCCACTTTTACCTCGATTTAGTTTTTCCTTAATTATTTGCTGTCCATAAACATGGCATACTGATAAGTGACCATTATAGGCGTACAACCCCATTAAATGTGTTGATAACATAGAAATAAAAGTAAAGGACATGAGGAGAACGCTGACACGATGCATCCTGCATGTTTAACCGGTGAAGCCAAGAAAATTGTGAGGGCGCTTCCGTTGTACGGCAAAAGACCGGTTGATTGGTGTGTCTCCGTACGTACAGTGTGCATTCTTCGGCAGAAGTTATAGCTTCATGGACGTAAATCCGGGGGGGGGGGGGATGGGGGATATATCCCCCCAACATCTGACTAGGGGGGATGGCCCATGTAATCATCCCCCCCCCCGCCAATGTTTCAATCTACAGATACGTGTATGATGGAAAGTATATTTTATTCTTCATTTTCGTAAGAAATTTTTTCAATCTCCCTTCACTTTCTATGACAAATGTTTCTCAAACTATCAGAATTTTAGCAAATCGTTGGCAATCTATCAAAATTTTCGCGCGCTCCGCGCACTTCCAACCTTACGTCAGTGTCACTCATATTATCAATATCTTCCGATAGCAACTTTTGGAGAAGCACAGCAGCAAATTGTTGAAAGTTTACGAATGAATAGGTAAAAGACTGGCTTATGGCAGTGGCATGTAGGTTTGTTGGGCAATTGAAAGTGTCTCGATGTAGAGTCTGAATGCAGGTTTTGTAATGGAAATATTATTCGTCACTGTTTACACTCCATGTCATGACCATTATTAAGGTAATAATACACGAAACTGTTCTGATCACGACACTTTCCGAAGAACAGATATACATCTCCAAACATCTGTGGGGGACCTCGCACCAATATGGGATCTTTCAATCTAATATATAGCATGATGTAGAAGGTTGGAAGTACGTATCTGCCGTTATACATTTTTCAAAAAATTTTACCAGAGCTTCGCCAGTTCGCGCTGAGCAATTATCGGTATAGATGGTGACTGTTAACACACTTATGACGAAAACAGCACTCTGTATCGCTGTTATTAGTCCTTCACCCCTTTTACTACACCTGTCAGGGAGGTCTAATATCACCTCCCTGCACCTATACTCTCCCTCCCTCTCATTTTTCACTGCTGGCAGCTGGTCGTCCGGATTTTAGTTCAAAAGTAGTAAAAATACGATAGTTGTAAAGTGTTTGGCGTTGTACTCTATTTTATCATTCGGGATGTCAGGTAGTATACGCATTATTTAATCCCCCCCCCCCCCACCCGAAACTAATATGATTAATGCAGAGCTTTCAGGAAGTCCTATTCAGGTATCTGCTAGCTTTAGATGCCCTTTCACAATGCACAATGAAGGAAAGGACATATTTCGTAATAACTCAAGAATGTTTCTGTGGACTCCACGCACATATTTTTGTGTAAAAACTTTCCCGAAAGAGAAGGCAGTAAACTAGACAGAAGGGAGGGGGCTTCAGGAGATTTGTTGACAACGTATCTGTCTCTTAATAGACAACATATTCTCCTCTTTTACCTTACCAAAAATTAACATTCACTAAATTATGGACATTTTCCGGCCATATATGATCAGTTCCAAAAACATCCCAAAGATAGCACCATTTTGCATCTAAAAGACCTTAAATTAATAAAAAAAAAAATTCTTAAAGGGGAGGGGGAACCCCTTCCCCAGGACGACACCTTTATGTACACTGTAAAAATTGATTAACACTTTTTTGTAACAGATAATAAACGTGTCTTGGCGTTTATGTAACCGAAAAAACAATAAAATACATAAGCAAATTAAACGTCTAAAACGCCAACTTTAACACATTGACGCCACTTTAACGCCATCTCGTAAACACGTTTATACGTTTATTTCATGATTACTGTAAACATTAAGTTGTTTTTAATAAAGAAAAATTAATATAAATCATGTAAACGTGTTTACGGAGTGCACTTTAATTGACGTCATTATCCTTATCATGTGTTAATATTCGTTCAGTCATTTAGTGTGGATATCCATTTTGTTGTTCGTTTTCTAATTCTTAAACGCCGTATATGTGTTAAAAAATAAAGACGTCTATTTTTACAGTGTAGTGACAAACAAAAAATCAAAACTGTTGCATGCAAATGCAGGAACGCATGAAAAATAAAGGTGTAATTTAAGCAGACTTGGGGGAACTGAGGTATTAATACGACATCACCTATGGGCCCCCAATCACAAAAAATCTGGCGACGCCACTGATCTCAAGCCAACTTGCAGGTCTTGCAATGATCTCCGAATTCAAAATCCAGTTGTCTGGTATGACCCTATATGTTGATCCCTGCATTCTAAGCTTAACAGGACATTGTTGCTCTTGTACAATTTCAATCCAGTGCAGCTTATCAACGAGTTTTGTGATCAAAATAGGCTATTTTCTAAATGCATGAATATACCAATAGCCTACCAAAGAACATTACCACTGAAAATAACCCCTTAAAACAGTCTTCCTGGCACTTCTGAGACATTAAAACCCAGAAGCTTCCTGGGGCTTCGCCCCCTGGACCCCCACCGGAGCTTTGCCCCTGGACCCCACCAGGGGCCCTAAGACGGCCCCCTGGACCCCACCCATCTTGGGCTCGCGCTTCGCTTGCACATTTTCCACATTTGCGATAGTTCACTCCATCCCCCCAAAGTTGAAAAGAAATCTACGCCCCTGTATAGCTTATCCATTTTTCGAAAGATCAGGAGTAATTTTCACAACAGAAATAGTCATGTTGCCTTAATTTAAGTATTTTGTTTTATACTCCTAACTTGAAAACTTGTAGTTTCTTTGTCAATACTTGGTTCAAAATCAATGACGTGATATTTGTATTACGCGCCGGTGCTCTGTTGCCGTACAGCCTAGCCAAATCAATGGCTTCAGTCCAGATCGGCAGACGTCATTCTCCCTTACTTTAATTTCTATGGTTGATAACCATCCCCGACTAAAAACAGCTTTACTCGGGTGTCACGTGACCGGATCACCGTAGGTGTCTGTCTAAAATAAGCTTTAGGGATGACGTACACATAATGAATGGCAGGTAGCTGTAACAGGTAGCTGTAACAACAATAGATAACTTTTGCGATGTACTATCATGTACTATGAAGCAAATTTAAAATGTTTCAAAAAATGCAATTTTTCGGTGCTCCAATCAGTTCGGCTTTCTCATTAGTTCTGTTCTGCCTTATGGTAGGACAGCTTGAGTGGCGTAAGTTTTTCAAAGCCCCTAACATCTTTCTTTCTCCCACCCACAGGGCAAAACCTTTACAGCATCAAAGGGAACTTCCGTTAGTTACTTTTGAAATGCAAACTGGTCTAAGGGTGATTTTTGTTATCTCTTTAGCGAACATTCGAGGTTATTAGGGAGTCAGAAGATAGTCATATTTGACCGACAGTGCCTCATTCTTGTGTCGACAATATCGAAGTAGCCCAGAGCTTCCGGGAGCTTCGCCCCCCACTTGGACGTTGCCTCTCCTGATTACCCACTTAAAAGGGAATTACCCACACCTTAGTAGGGCCCCTGGCAACTGTTAATTCTCTCTCCCCCGCAAAAATTTTCCGTCCCTGACCTCTTATGTCTTCACGCTGGTTAAAAAAAAATTCGCCATCCCAAAAGGGAATCAGTTTTTAAGTCCTGCACCGCTGTTTTGCTACCCTGGGTCGGATCCGCCACACGAAAAACGATGTATGTTTAGGCCTAACCTTTATTTCAACATGTGTTTTTATTATTTATTTTTCATTCATAGCAATACTATGCTATTAAGGGGGGCTGTTAGTCCAATCCATAGAGCAGGATATATATCCTGCTCTATGATTCAAGCCATTCTTAGAAAGGGGGCGCTGAGCTGAAAAAGGTTGGGAACCACTGAGCTAGAGTGCTGCAAAAGCTTCGAGTCACTGAACATTACTAAACCTCAAGGAACTCTTACCATGCAAACTCTTGCAAGCCTATTGCTGGCCAACATTACTAAACCGAAAATCCGAATATTGATTAACTTTCTTGCACGAAATGGCCGATAACTTTATAGAGATTTTTCACGTGACGTCAGCGCGTTTCAATTTGTCATGCTGGCTGTCACAGCTCATGCGCATGAGTGTTGTCGAACGCGCAACGCAGTGATGTAGGTGGAAAATCTCTTTTTATAGGCGACCCTCTAACCAATACCTAACGCCATTGACCCGACAAGCCTGCAGAGAAAGAGAATTCAAAATTTTCAACACAGAACCGTGTACAGGCGTACTAAATTCATTCACGAATTCCTACTATCCCCAAAGGTCATAGGCATAAGTGATACGTGAGAAAAATTTTACCACCGTATCTATGAGATTACGTGAAATGGAACTCCCTAGGCCACATCTAAACATTCCTTATTTTGATGTTTTGGAAATGTGACTTTCAGTAGGCATGGAACTTCCATGCTTTCGGTTACTGAAAAAACTTCGTAGAATGTCTCCCAAAATGAATAGAAGAATAATATTCCCACCCCGTTTGCCCCTATCGGCGCATAGTACGCTGGAAAATGTTTGCTCCCTCACATACAAACTTAAAGGTCGTGTGACATGCCACCAAAAAGAGCTGTTTCACTTGTCAGTTAAAGAATTAAGTCCTCCAATCAAAGATCCGTTGGAATCATTTCAATATCTTTTATCGTTCTCAAAATATACGTCTTCAAAGTTTGATGGTTTCTGAAGAAACTAATTGCCTATGCAAAAATAATGGAGTGTTGCACAGTGTTATGATTTCTTTTGTTAACACTACATTAATTATCTCGTAATTACTGATTATATAGATTACAGTTTGGTGAGTGATATCAATATTTTTCAAGGAAAAAAAATTTAACTGTTATGATAAACCCCTCAGAGAATAACAATGCTACCAGTGTCCTTGAAACTGAGGTTGAAAAAACAAAAGCTAACATGTGCCATATATGGTATGTCCCTCTTTCGATGTCACATATTTGCGTATTAAGCTCATGTTAATTCATGATACGAGTGTGAAATAGAAATTTCCCTGTAAAATGGTCAATACTTAATGGATTTTAATGGAAATTACGGCTATTTTGTGGATTTTTAATGTTTTTTACATCAAATATCCATCTAGGTTATTTTTATGTCACACGACCTTTAAGTTGTAGCAGGGAGTCCGCTGGCAACTCCCTGGTTGTAGGAAGCAGACCAGCATGGCATTTTGTTAAGAAAACTTGAGTCGGGTGGAGCGTAGGATAGCGAAAACACTGTTACCAAACTTATTGCCCCTTAATGGGATATATGCTCCAAATGGCATCCCCACTGGCATTCCTCAAGTTATTTTAAACATTATTTTTATTTTCAGCCCTATAGATTTACAAATTTCCTCTCCACAAATGTATAGGGAAGTACAATGATGCCTTTTCGGGGCGCTAATGAGGATGTTTGGTGGGGTTCAGGGATGCTGCTCTGGTGGACCTCCATATGAGTGCGGCCCGGAAGCTGTCTGGTAATTACAAAACTGGGACACTAGCACGAGCAACAGGAATTCAGACGATTACCTTACAAGGGGAAGGAGGTCAATGGGTCGAGAATAAATAAGCATTTTGCTTCTGAGTGTTTTTTTTTGTATAGGTAATACCATTTACATCCTACCAATGATGAGTGTGAGCCAAGACTGCCGAAAATGCTTTTGTTGTGAAAAAATATATTAAAAAAGAATATATACAGGCCCTCTTCAAATATATAAGAAGTTATACTAGGATATATATATATATATATATATATATATATATATATATATATACGGAAGTGTAGATGTGACGTTGCGACTTCTAAATATAGAAACTGAAGAATGATGGGAAGCGGACATTATGCGACTGTGTCCGCTTCCCACCATTCTTCAGTTTATATATATATATATATATATATATATATATATATATATATATAGAAATTAAAGAACGATCCAAAACGGAAGATGGATCTTATATCCATATCCTTATATATGGATCTTATATATATATATATATATATATATATATATATATATATATATATATATATATATATATATATATATATATATATATATATATATATATATATATATTAGTTGTCCCGTTCTCAGTAGAAGCAGATGAAAAAGAATACAAACTCGAGAAAGCACGGTTACTGCAAAAATATTTATAACTATATAGGAGATCTGTCCGAGCCAGGAGTTTTCTCGGTCTCTACATCTCAAGCTCTGTCTAGCTCTACTCCAAGTGCTCTACTTTTACTGCCTGGGTGGAGAAATCTCTCAGACATTTATAGACTTCGAGATCCCAATCAATCTTCCAATCTTCACACCAAAAATACAACCTTTCGCAAAACTAAAATTTCCAAAAGAAATTCACAACTTCATAAATAACAAAGAAGTGGTTTCCGCTTAACAGAACAGTCGACCTCTCCTGGGACCTGAGCAGATAAACGAATTACTTGGTCATCCTTTGACATCACGGACAACGGCAGATCAGTTTAAACAAAGCAGGAAACACTTTTAAACTTAAACCACAATGCAAAAGTTAGCCAAAACTAGACAGGACATTTTCCCTTATTCTTGTTTTTGCACCAGGAAGCTTTAAAAGTCCCCGCTCACATGTAGCTTAAGTTGGTTAAAATTTGACAGTCAATTAGCAGTGATCACTCTGTCAGTTTCTCTGACAAAGGACAACGCAGACAAAATTTCACATTCACTGAGAATTTGTCCAGACCATAAAGAATTCCACGACCGATGTTTGACAGTGCCCGTAATGATAAACGAGTATACACGGACGAGAGGCAAGATTCACTGCTAGTTTGTTCGGTTTCATGAGTCAGCAAAACAGGTCACTTTCAAATAAGGATAATAATAATAATTTACTTAACACATGAAAATATGTTGAACAGGTAAAAATAAAGGCTCTAGCCTAACCAATACAATAATGAGGGCGACTTCAACAGATGGCAAACTTGTTGTGGGACACAACAATATATATATATGACGCTACGAATGTTGACGTACCCACGATATTGGATTGCATGCTACATGATCTACGCTTTACAAACGTGTCGCGCGAAGGTTGGAGATGAGCCGTTTGTTTTCGGAACATAGTTTTCACTAGAATAAATTCGAGTTTTATTGCCCTAGTATTGGTCATCAAATACGGAGAGCAAACTGAGACTAATGTGTGCGAATGTTGACGAAATTGTGCATTCAAATAATTTCCATTACAAAAACTGCACACAGGTCCTGAACCGAGATATTCTTTCAGTTTCCTTACAAAATATGTCTGCCAAAAAGACGATTTTGAATTAACAATATCCTGTTTTCTGCTAAGGCTCAATTTTCATTAAACTTGGTCTTCCGAAAAGTAAGGCGAATCTTTATTGTTGAATAATAAAAAAACGTTTCAAACAGTAATAAGCATAGTACTGAGGCTGAAAGCCGGCTGTACGCGTCAAATTTTTGATAGTTTGCGAAGGATCTGAGAAAAGTTAGGAAGTGTGTGAAAGCTTGATTTGTGATAGAAAGCAATTAAAATAGTCCACCACTCATTCAAAAGACACCCCCTACCCCTTACAGAAACAAACAATTCAGCGTTCTTTTTGGTCACTTCTAATTTTTGGTCGAAATTAAATGGGAACAGTGTTGCACGGGGGAGGGCATGGGGGCGCGTTTTCCCCAATCGATTTTCTAAAATTTTCTGTATTTTGTAAAATGAACCTAAAACAGGCGTTTAAGCTATAGATTTCTGTAGAGGGTAGGGATGAGGTGTGTGTTAGACAGTGACGGATATCTCTGTTACAAATCCTTCATACAAACCTTAAAAATTTTCGCGCGCTCCGCGCACTTTAATGTTCGGTTTTATTCTTTTCTTAACTACGATCTAAATATCCCAAAGGTAACGTGATTTATAAAAAGCCCCCAAAATTTCTGCGAGCTTTCGCGCGTTATTGCCACGGTTTACTCTTCTCACTTTTTCATTTACTCTGTCCAGGATTGATTTACTATAACCTTACCGAGCTCAGTTTTTGCCCGGTTGATTAATCTACAGGTGGGTTTGTTTGTAAAATTAAGCTTATGGTCCTTTACAGTTACAAAGGCGTCTGTGGGCTTCATTGCATTGATTCTATTATTTGACCTCGTGTTTTCAAAAATTTTCTTGTTTATATTCTC